>JADMNL010000034.1:62940000-63540000 GCA_016271365.2 Neoceratodus forsteri | reverse complement strand
ATTCTCGGGTTACACTTTGAACAAAAGTAAAATGGAGGTCCTCAGTTTTTTTTACACTCCGTCACCGGAGATTAGGCATAAATTCCCAATGAAGTGGGATATAGAAGCTCTCAAATATCTTGGGATCAAGATAGGTAAAACCACGGCTAACTTATTTGATTTCAATGATCCCCCATTAGTGCAACAATTAAAAGCAGATTTTAAAAGGTGGTCGTTGCTCCCCCTAACTATATAAGCTAAAAATCGAGCTCTAAAAATGAATGCCTTACCCAGGCTACTTCATTTATGTCAATGTGTCCCCTGTGTTGTGTCACAGAAAGATCTTGAGTCCTGGCAAAATATGTTTATTAAATTTGTGTGGAGAGCAATGCGCCCAAGGGTGAAAAAAAAACTCTTATTCCTTCCCAAGAACAAAGGGGGCCTGGCCTTTCCTCATTTACAGGGGTACTGGATAGCATCCCAGATGAGGGTAGCACTACTGTGGGGCAACTGGAAATATACCTCCCACTGGAAACAGATAGACTTAGCAGAAACCAGAGAGGTCCCCCTCCAAGCAGCCTTGTTTGGAGATAGAAAGTTCCCAGGAGCTACGACCTATTCAAGGACGGCAGCGGTTCTTGAAGGCTGGAAGAGGGGCACTACCAGAAGTAATACCAAACAACAAATAGGGAAATTCCAGTGGTGGGCCTATGACCCCAATTTTGCCCTGGCATAAATAGATGATTGGTTTCTGAGACAGGAAAAAAAAGGGACTACACTCCCCGTACCAATTATTCCATGGTTCCACGTTACTGTCTTTCGAGATGTTACAATTAAAATTTTGTATAAGCTCACAAAACCAAATAAGATACTACCAGTTAAGGGACTATATCAATGACTAATTAAGGAAGAGAACTATGGAAAATGGACAGGAAATAAGGGAACTACCATTTCAACATATCTGGAGTGCGACAAATACTAAACATGTCATTACAATGTTTTATATAGTAATTACATAAATGACCTGAATGCCTCCTCACAACATATTAAGAATTGATGGGAGAGAGACCTGGACCTCTCTCTTACAGACTTGCAGTGGTCCCAAGTTTGGAGGAGCACTTGGAGTACCGCATCCTCCCCACCCTGGAAGGAGTTTGGTTGGAAAGTAAGGACTCTCTTCTTTCTGGTCCCTGCCCAACTCAGTCATTCCAGCTCGGGGTGGGCTCAGAATGCTGGCGGTGATGCGGAGAGGGACATGCATCCCAGGCACATGTCTTCTGGACCTGCCTGGGAGTTAATTCCTTCTGGGAGGAGGTCCAGCAACATGTTTCTGGGCTGTTCAAGGTTCATATACTTCTGGGACCCGAACATATGGTTTTGGATATTATCTCTCGGGGAAATAAGGGGGAGAGAAGCTAAATATTTATGGTCAATCTTAATAATTGCAGCATTGAAATCTATCACTAAGAGGTGGCTAGTAAGTGGCAGTCCTGATCTAAAGGACTAGGTTAAAATAAGATACTATAATGGGTCTGGAGAAAATAACTTTTTCTGTCAGGCAGCTGGACCATGTATATCAGATTAGATGGACAAGGTGGCTTTTATATGAGGGAAAAGAAGCAATGAGGACCTAGGGGAGATAAGGGACAGAAGCCTCCAAAGTGAAGTAGCAAAAAAAAAAAAAAGCCTACTTTGTGTAAACAAAGGGATAATAACTGACTGGGGTGCCGGGAGGGCCTGATCTTGCTCAGGTGGGGTTTTCCATGATAAATCTGACTGATATATAAGATTGGTAGGATGAATTCAAGTTATGTTTGTACTAACCTGGTTATTGTTATTGTACATGGTTTTTAGATAAGTGATGGATGATTTTAAATCATTCGGTATTCTAATACTTATAGAGATATGAAGGATTGCTACTTATCTTTTTGTTTTTAATTGTCCTTAAAAATGTGATAATTCTGTAAAACATACATAATTTTAGATATATGAAGGAAGATTGATATATATATCTGTATTGGATCACTAATAAAACAAGTATAAAAAAAAAAAAAAAGATCCAGGAAGTACTCCAGGATAATGCCAGCCCAGATATACCAAGTTCCATCATATGGGACACCCTGAAAGTTGTCCTATGGGGTTACATATTACAATACACACCAGCCCAAACAAAACTGCGTAGAGAGCACAAGAAAGTGCTGGAGGACATACTGCACTTCCTGCAGATGGCACATCAACAGGGTGCTAGATCGGTACTCCAACAACTAAAACAAGTTAAAGCTGACTTAAATGACTATTGCCTACAACAGACCGAGATAGCCCTTATGTTCCTGTGATGGTATCACATCACGACAGTGATGGGAATACAGCAAACACCATCACAGCAACATTTTCGGCAGTTCACTGTGATGGTCTGCTAGGTTCCCAATGCTGCTGCCTTCGGGGTGTTTACCCCCTCCTCGAACCAACTCCAACTCTGAGTTGGTAATCTTAAGTGTGGGGGTCTCTTGAGGAGTGTGGGGGGGTGAAGCCTTCCCCCACAGAAAACAGTTTTCTCCAGCAACGGCACACCAGTTGGCAGTGTTTTACCATCACTGTACTGATGATTAGCGAATTCCCTGTCACCATGGCATGATGGAACATCCTATGACAATGATACTGTGAGGTAGGTCCCAGAGCTACACGATTGTTGGTGTACCAGCTACGCAGACAACGCCATGCGACAGCCATCCCTGCAGTACTACATCCCGCCACTGGAATCTGCCATACCAAATTACATGACATAACTAAAGCATTCAGAACCTACTATCAAACCCTGTATACTCCAGAACACGTGAACCCTCTGGGTGAGATAAATCATTTTTGGGAAAGGTCACTCTTCCCACTCTGACAGAAGAACAAAAATTGTGGCTAGTCAGTCCAATCCAATCTGTGGAACTTGAGGCAGTCATAAACCAGTCCAAAACTATGAAAACCCCAGGGCCTGATGGATATGGCCCCAAATTCTACAAGATTACTAAACAGATATCTGCCACTCTGCTCAAGGCATTTAATGAGGTCCACTCTGCAACCCCCCCACATCAATCTGGGCACAAGCAGCAATCTCAGTGCTTCTAAAGCCAGATTAAAAAAATAGCTTTGGACCCTTTTATCAACCCATCTCAGTACTTAATACTGACTATAAATATTTTTTGTTGATTCTGACACACAGGCTAGAGTTTTTTCTCCCCAACCTTATAGGATCAGACCAAACAGGATTTGTTCAGGCGAGAACAACTACTGACAACACTGGATGGGCACTACACCCAATTCATGAAATGCAAACATGTCAACACCCATCAGTCCTTCTTACTCTTGATGATGAGAAGGCATTTGACAGGGTTTCTTGGCAGTTCTTATACTCTACATTAGAGAGCATGAATTTTATTTTCCAGAAGCCTTAATTAAAGTTATTCAAAACCTTGTCCTTTATGGTTCCCCTCAAGCACATGTTAAAATCTCAGGTCATCACTCTGAAGACTTTCCATTATATAGAGGTACTCAGTAAGGCCGCCCATTATCCCCCTTGTTGTTTGCCATCTATATTGAACCCCTGGCTCTGTGTGAATCCCCTCACTTTACGGGCATCTCACTGGGTGGGGTGGAGTACCAAATACCTTTATGCACAAACGATGTGCTTTTATATTTAGATAACACAGACTCCTCTCTCCCGACTATCTTTCAAATCTTAAAAGGAATTTGGAGCTGTCTCTGGATATATGCATCCAAAACAGAAGTCCTCACATTTCACTATCAACCATCACAGAAGATCCAGACCAGACACCCCTTTTGCTGAGATCTGGAGTAACTCAAATATCTAGGGATCTGTTTAGCTCAAACCCCAATAGATGCATTCCACAACAATTACACCCCCTTTTTGTCCAAACAATATCAGAACTTGCCAGATAGAACTTGTTGCTACTCAACCTCACCAAGCACGTTGAGGTTATAAGGATGGTGATTCTACCAAGGGCACTGTACCTCTTCCAGAACATACCCCTTTCCCCTAGTGCGAGATACGGTACCTTCAGACAATGGAATAAAGCAATAACCAAGTTTATTTGGGCAGAACAATGCCCAAGTGTTAAACCATCCACTCTATTCCTCCCAAAAGAGATGGGAGGCCTGTCTCTCCTAAATCTTAAAATTTATTATTGGGCATCTCACCTCTGCTTTGTAATACTCCAACAACCTGGCCTCCCTCGAACATTATGGCAAGAAGTAGAATTAGCATTACTCCCCTCTCCAGAATTTTTTGTTCGTTTCTCAGACCCCCCAGAAAATCAGCCCAGCTCCGTCCACTGTCCCCCCATGCCCAGGATTACCCAACTGGGTAGGGCTGCTGGACAGGAATCCCCCAACAGACACTTGGTAGCAAGACCTGGCTTACCCCGGGTCAGGGCCACGGGATCAGGACCCCCGGTGGACATGAGTAGGCAGTGGTGATGGCAGCAGATCCGGCGTTATGCATGGGGGCCGGTGTGTTGTGCTTTTTTTTTTTTGGATGCAAGGATCCCTGGGGGTGGGGACATACAATGATGATTAGCATCCAGCCCACCGCCCTGACATATGGCACTGACTGCAGCAGTACCCCCAGCCTCTGCCAGAGGTCCGCAATGTGCCAGACACTCACTCCCCTTCCCCCCCACAGAAAAGGAGAGCAGTCCCTGGGATGCTCAATCCTTTCTGCCCCGCCGACTCCCAAGTCCATCCCCGAACCCATGATGCTGTCATCGCAAGTGGACACCTTGCTGTTGTGCTAGCAGGCCAGCCTACTCCCCCCCCCAAATAATTTATCCAATCCATGTATCACCTAGATCCACAGCCCACCCCAGATAAAACTCTCAACCCATGGTTATGATTTCGACACTCGGCGTGGGTCACTATTAGAAAAACCCTTCATCTAACACCTTTTTTAAGTCTCCTATGCCCAATAGCTCAGCTGAAAAAGTTTCAACCAGCACCAACAGATATGGCATTTAGACAGTGGGAACACTATTCCCTTCGATATCTACCACAGCTGATGTTAGGATCAACCTTTAAATCATTTTTGGAAATTGAAAAAGATTTTGGAATTAGACAAAATGACTTCTATAGGTTTTTACAACTTAGGCATTATTTTTTCAGCCTACCCTTGGGGGTTCGCCAAACTGAATCATACCCTGCCATTATCGCCACTTTTATAACAGTCATCAAAACTGGAATGACAGGTCACTTAATCTCTCTTCTATACAAGTCATTGATTGTCTCCTCTCTTGACTCAGCAGAGCTCGTCCTGCAATCGTGGTGTGAGGAGTTGGACCAACAAATTACTCTGACTTAGTGACAAAGATCCTGTCGGGTAATCTCCCAAATCACCAGTTCTCATCAATGAATGTGGATGGAAATGCCTAATACAATACTTCTATTCAAACAACATGAAGTCTTGCTGTATTCTGACACATTGCAGTGATTCCCAACCTTTGAACTGCCCCGGAGAACAAAGAGTTAACTTTCTATGCAGGGCATAGAATGCTGAGCTCGAGCTCGGTTGAAGTCTCTTTCTGGAGTGTTTCAAACTTAAACAGTTAGATTTTTTACTCTGCCTCACTGAACGGTCGCTCCGGAGATTTCTCCTAAAGCTCGATTCGAAAGTCGGTTAACGTTTCAGTTTTCGTGGGTTTTTTTAAACCGAAAAAGTTATCTGCATAGTCGGTTCAGTCTCTGTCTGTGGTGCTGTAAGTACTAGATAGGAATTGTTCTGTTTTTTCTGTGTGGAACTTGTAAAAGTGCGGCTTGGTTCAGCTGAACCCGGCCATTTGATATTGAAATCTTGTGTTTTGTGTTTCTACTTAGTGTGTGGCTACTGGTTCTTATCGGTTCTAAAAAAAAACGTGTTTTAGTAAGGTTTTTTCCAATACCCGTGACACGTTTAGGAACCGATAAGAGAGTCTTGCCTGGCAGTTGCCATAAAAAGGGTAAGCTGGTTAGGTTGGCCATGTCTGAGAAACCCAAGAAACAAAATGGGCCCACCGGGTTTCAACACTGCAGTGAGTGTGAGGAGGTCTGTGCTAAGGCCGATCCCCACACCACCTGTGTTTATTGTCTGGGATTTGACCACCTCGATTCAGACTGCCAAATATGTAAAAACTTTCCCAAATCTACCCTTGAGAAGAGATTGGGTAGACTGAGTGAAAAGGAGGCAGAGAAGTCCGCTGACCCGGATGGCCAGCCCAGTTCGGTTCCGACCGAACCAGAAGGAGTGCCCTCTGACCAGGGCGATACTTCTTCGGCCAAAAGGAGAGCCGATTCCAAGGGATCGGTTCCAACAAAAAGAAAACGCAAAGACAAATCGACTGGTTCGGATCCAGAGGTTCATGTTACGACCGCCGAAGAGATGGCCAGAGCGATTCAGATTGTGGAATCGCTTCATCTGGTTCGTTCCAATCCGGCTCCTTCTGGCAGGGGTTCGGTTAGTTCCCCCGGTTCAAGATTATACCCTTGAAGATTTTTATGAACTGGAATTTGAAGAGGAAGGGAAATTTGAGGATGATGATGGTGAGACTGAGGGTCTGGATGTGCCTGTGGAACCGGACATCTCCCCAGACAGACCTTCAGGTGTTTCCCCTCCTAGGCTTTATGAGTCCCCTTCTCACTTTGTTCTACAGAAAGGTGGCTGAAACCCTCCAGCTTCTTATGGAGGAGGCTGTGGAAGATCAAGAGGAGCCTGATTATGTAGAAATGATGGACATCCCAGAGTCCAGGAGACTGTCTGTTCCCCTCCACAAATCTTTCGGGAGACAGACACAAAAAGCCTAAAGTCTTCTAACGCTATACCGCCTGTGGATAGAAGAATGGACAAGAGGTATACACTTTCAGGCTCAGACACTGAGTTCTTATATCAGCAATGCAGCCATGTTGGGGTAGTGCAGGTTGCTGCCAGTGACAAGGCAAATATTCCCTTGGCTTCACGCCCCCCAGACAAGGACTCCAGGAAGATTGATGCCATGGCAAAGAAACCGTACATGGCATCTTCCTTGGGACTCAGGCAGGCGAATTACATGGCCTATACAGCCAGGTACCAGAAGTCCAGGTGGGACACTGTACTGGCACCGGCTAAACAGGCCTCCCCCCAGCTAGCCAAGGAGCTGGAGGTGGTGGCTGCAGATGGGATTGAGACATCTAAGGTTCAGTTTCATGCTGCTGTGGACTCTAATGATGTGTCATCAAGAGTCATGGCTACATCTGTGGCTCTTCAGAGGATGGCTTGGCTCAGATGTACTAGCTTCCCGCAGGACACCCAGGCTAAGGGCATGGATTTTCCCGTAGTGTTTAATTCTCTGTTTGGGGAGCAGACAGAGAATTACATGAAGAAAATGGATGAGTACAGGACTACTTACAGGAGTGCTCAGGCCAAGGAGAGGCAGGCAACTCCTCAAAGGCAGCAGTCTAGGAGCAGGGGCAGGTCTCTTCAAAGGCCTTTTTACCAAGCACAGGCCTTTTCTTCCTTTTCTTCCTTTTCTCAGAGGGGATTCTTCAGAGGGAGAGGCAGAAGGGGGATGAGCAGGGCTGCATCCACTCCTCGGCCTAAAGCCCCTGCCAAGCAGACACTCTGATGGGCCTGCCCGGGTTGACTCTCTTATTCCAGTAGGGGGCAAGCTGGCTTACTTTGTCCAGGACTGGATGTCTATTACATCAGACAAGTGGGTCCTGGAAGTAGTAAGCCAGGGACTGGTTCTCAGCTTCAGAAAATTTCCAAAGATGAGAGCCAGACCTTTTCCACCTGCAAATCTCTCAGAAACCCTTGCCCTAGAGGCAGAGGTTTCTTCTCTTCTAGCCTTAAGAGCCATAGAGAGAGTACCTACCCTACACTGGGGCAAAGGACTGTACTTCAGGTACTTCCTGACCCAAAAAAGACAGGGGAGTGGCAACCCATCCTAGACCTAAGATATCTAAACAAACATCTGTTAAAACCAAAGTTCAAGATGGTAACTCTGGGAATAATCCTTCCCTCTCTAAGGCCAGGGGACTGACTAGCCTCCCTGGACCTCAAAGATGTCTACTTTCACATTCCCATCAGGTGCTTCCACAGAAAGTACCTCGGGTTCAAGTTGCCCTCAGGCACTATCAGTTCAGAGCAGTGTCCTTTGGCCTAACCTCAGCACCAAGGGTTTTCACAAAGTGCCTGGCAGTAGTAGTTGCCGTTCTAAGAAGGCAAAAGATTTCCATTTTTCCATATCTGGACGATTGGCTAATAGTGGGTCAGTCTCCAGACCAAGTCAAGTCTCACCTGCAAGTGACCCAGCAAGTGCTCACTTCTCTAGTATTTCTTCTCAGCCTTCCCAAGTCAGTTCTCGAACCAGTCCAGCTTCTTATCTTTATAGGGGCAGAACTGGACACACCCAGAGCAAGAGCCTTTCTTCCTCTAGAAAGGGCAAGGGTTCTTATAGAACTAGCCTCTTCTTTCAGCCTTTGGGTATCTCGACCAGCAAGGTATTTTCTCCAGCTCTTGGGCCACATGGTAGCTTCAGCAGCAGTGGTCCAAGGGGCAAGATTCCAGATGAGGGACATTCAGTTCCACTGGAGAGCTTTTTGGTCTCAGAGGAAGGGTTCCCTTACCAAAATGATCCCGGTGACTCTGACCTTGATCCAAACCCTCCAATGGTGGCAGGATCAGGACAATTTAAGACAGGGTGTTCCTTTTGTTACTCAGCCTTGTTCAGTGGTCCTTACCATGGACGCGTCTCTCCTGGGCTGGGGAGCCCATCTGGGGTCCCTCGCTGCCCAGGGGCTGTGGTTCCCCCCCAAAGAATCCCTTCTCCATATCAATCTCCTAGAGCTCAGGGCAGTTTTTCTGGCCCTAAACACTTTCTCTCAGTCAGTACAGAACAAGGTAGTTCAAGTCAGAACGGACACCACCACCATCATGTGGTACATCAACAAGCAGGGAGGCACTCGGTCCACGGCCTTGTGCACAGAAGCCATGAAGTTGTGGCCCCTGGCTTATTCCCTGCAAACCTCTCTGGTAGCAGTTCACCTTCCAGGGAAGGACAATGTGCTAGCAGATGCACTGAACTGGATCTCTCAGGGCCATCACGAATGGTCCCTGGACCCTCCGGTGTTGAAAGTGATTTTTTTCATGGTGGAGCACTCCAGAGATAGATCTCTTTGCAGCCCCAGACAATCACCAACTCCCTGTCTTTTGTTGCAGACCTCCAGTCTTGGGCTCAGTCCCCCTGGACGCCCTGATTCTGAATCGGGAAGGGAAGTTTCTGTATGCCTTTCCCCCCTTCCCACTCCTGCTCAAAGTTTTGGTCAAAATAAGGTCTCAACCTTGCAAGGTGATTCTGATTGCTCCAGATTGGGCCAGACAGCTCTGGTACCCCCTGTTGCTGTCCCTAGCAGTCCATCTTCCCTGTCTCTTCCCAGGAATTACAACCTGTTAACATCCTCTCAGGGAAGGATTTGGTACCCCAATCTTCAGTCTCTCAATCTCAAGGCATGGCTCTTGAAGAGTTAGAGTTTGCAGATCTGCATCTTTCCCAAGGGGTTCTGGATATCCTCAAGGCTTCTCGAAAGCCCTCCACCAGAAAGACTTATAACTCCAAATGGAAGAGATTCAGCATTTGGTGTTCTAAGATGCATATTTCTCCAGACACTGCTGGATTGCTTACGGTTCTGGATTATATGGTCCATCTTAATGGCCTAGGCCTCAGACCAGCTACTCTCAAGGTACATTTGTCAGCTGTTTCTGCGTTTTTGTCTGTGGGGAAGTCTTCCTCAATATCTTCTCATCCTGTGTTGTGTAAATTTTTTAAAGGATTGCTTCACACCAATCCTCCTTTTAGAGATCCTGCCCCTGCCTGGGATTTGAATGTTTGCATTGCTCAGCTTATGCAACCCCCTTTTGAGCCTATGTCTTCAGCAGAACTTAAGTACTTGACTTGGAAAACTGTGTTCTTGGTAACCATTACCTGTGCTAGGCGTATCAGTGAATTGCAAGCCCTGTCAGTGGAACCTGATTTTATCTCATTTCACAGGGATAAAGTGGTCCTTAGAACCAATAGAAGGTTCTTGCCCAAAGTGGTTTCAGACTTCCATTTAAACCAGTTTCTGTCTCTTCCTCTTTTCTTCACAGATCATTCTTCCTCAGGAGAGAGGAGGCTACACAGTTTAGATGTTAAAAGAGCCCTTAGTTACTACATAGAGCGTACCAAGGGTCACAGGTTTGACTCCCTCCGGTTGTTCCTCACTTATGGAGAAGTGGGAAAGGGCAAACCTGCCACCAAAAGATTTGTTGCCAGGTGGATTGTGTCTTGTATACAATTCTGCTATGAAAAATTGGGAAAAACTCCACCCTCAGGCCTGAGGGCTCATTCCACAAGCGATACAGCTACTTCCCTTGCTGCTGCCAGGGATATCCCTCTCTCAGAAATTTGTCAAGCTGCCACCTGGAAAACAGTCCATACCTTTACCAAGCATTACTCTCTGGATATCCAGGCTAGGAATGATGCTCGGTTTGGCACAGCAGTACTTCAGAGCCTATTCCCAAAGTAGGTTCTGTCCCTCCTCCATGAAGGTACTGCTTGGTAGTCTGCAATATGTCAGAATACAGCAAGACTTCATGTTGCTTGAAGAAAAATTACTTACCTTAGTAATTATGTTTCTTCTAATGGAGTTTACTGTATTCTGACCTTCCCTCCCTGCCTCCCCTCTCAGAACCTGTTTTTGGGATGTGGGTGGGTAGGTGCAGTGTTGCACCCAAGGGGTGTTTTTTGTTTGCACGCTCCTCCTTTTTGTTTGGGTGCTGATTTATTATTGTTATTTGTATTAGATTGGTTTTTGGGTTTCCTGACTTGAGTCTTCCTTGGGAATCCAAAACTTTTCCGGCCAGTTGGCTAGTAGGAATTTTTACAATTTCCACATAGAATGTTTAGTTAGTTGGGCTCGCAAGAATCTGACGGTTTAAGTGTGAAACACTCCAGACAGAGACTTCAACCGAGCTTGAGCTCAGCATTCTATGCCCTGCATAGAAAGTTAACTCTGTGTTCTCTGGGGCAGTTCAAAGGTTGGGAATTGCTGCAATATGTCGGAATACAGCAAGACTCCATTAGAAGAAACATAATTACTAAGGTGTGTAATTTCCAGCTACTACCGCTCACTATCACGCAGTTAAAGATGCCACTTGTTTGAGAAAGTGCGGAGAGATTAAAGCCCACCACACACACATCACGTGGTCCTGCCCTGTCCTACACCCCTTCTTTCAATCCTTTCAGGCTGAACTAGAGGAACTATACTGCAAACCAATATCCTTAACCCCGGAGTTGTTTCTGCTCTCTCTATTATCAATAGAACTCCGAGAGCCCCATTAAAGATATCTTTTCAGTATATTGTTACTAGCAGCCAAACACGCAGTCACTAGGGCCTTGCTCACTCCACAAGTCCTTACCATAGGAAGTTGGAGAACTACTGTTAACCATATCTGTAGGATGGAAAGGATTATTCACTCTCTAAATGATAAAATGGAACTATGCTTCTTGAGATGGAATGGGTCGATCTTGCACATAATGACTAAAGACCCAGACTTTGTCTCTCAAGAAATGTGTGCTTTAGGCCAAAATCTCCCCTGTTTAAATAGTATCCTGCTAGGCAGTGTGATGGTGGGTGGTGGGCCAGTCCCTCTGGCCCCCATGCATGTTCAGACCCCACACAATAAAAGAAATGGGGTGCACCGATGTGTGGATTGCTAAAATTTCTCCTATACAAGATTACTACTCACCCCCACCATGCCGTCTCAAGGGGGTGGAGACACTGTTTAAGGTTGCGGTTTATGTACTAGGTCACCAATGAATGTATTAATATAGAAACTGACTACTTGCTGATCCATCTGTACTGGTATTGAGATGAGACCATGGTTACTGTAGACCCGGAAATGTTTTTTGTTTTTCTTCAATAAAACATATATTTACAAAAAAAGAGAAGGAAAAGAGGAGGCACTTTTTCATTGAAAGGGTAGTGAGGGGGTGGAATGAGTTGCTTGTGGAGGTAGCTGCGGCAAACGGCTAGTTTCAAGTCGGAGGGTGGGACAGGGTGAAAAAGAAAATTAGAATGGAAGGAATCAGTACTGGGAAGTGAAAGGGGGAGAGTATTGGGGCAGAGGTAGCTTACTCCAAAAGGAGAAGTTGGGGGGGGCAGTTCCAGGGAACTAAACTGAGCTGCGCACATGAGCAGATGTGATAGACCATTATAGCCTGTTTCTGCTGGCAATTTTATATATTCGTATGTTTGTATGTAAGAATTACTTCTTCACATCCCTCATAAATTTGCCTCTTCCAGCTTTTTATGCCCCTTGTTTCTTGTGTACCTTCTCCTCTGAGAAATATTACCCTCCTGTACCTAGTTCTCCCTTGGAAATTATTCACAGCCTTTATCATGTCCCCTGTTTTCCTCCTCTTTTCCAGGGTGTACATATATTCAGTCTGTTCTAATAGGACTTCTGACGCGGCCCCTGCGCCATTTCAGTTATCCTCCTCTGGACAGCCTCTACTCTGTCTGTGTCCTTCTTGAGATGTGGTCTCCAGAACTGGACACTGTACTCCAGGTGGGGCCTCACCAATGATCTATACTGTGGTACCACTACCTCCCCCTTTCTGCTGGTGATACCCCTCCTTATGCACCCCAGCATCCTGCTGATTCTATGACTGCCTTGTTGCACTGCTTTCCCACTTTGAGGTCATCCGATATTATTACTCCAAGGTCCTTTCCGTGTTTTGTGACCATCAATACCTCTTCCCCCATTTTATACTCCAACTCTGGGTATCTGTACCCTAAGTGCATCATTTTGCACTTTTTTGCACTGAAACGTACCTTAGACCACTTCTCCATTTTCTCAGCTTTCTGCTCATTCTCTCTACTCTCTCAGGAGTGTCCACTCTATTGCAGATTTTGGTGTCATCTGCACAGAGACATACCTTCCCTTCCAGCTGTTCTGCAATGTCACTTAGAAAGCCATGGAAGAGGACTGATCCCAGTACCGAACCCAGAGGAACCCCACTGGTCACCCTCCCCTCCTCTACATTGAGTCATTGTCATTTACCTCTACCCTCTGTTGTCTATCCATCAACTAACTTTATACCCAGATCACCAACTTAGGACCCACCCCCAAACTGCCCAGAAAGTACCAAAAGCTTTGCTGCAGTCTAGGAAGGGCATGTCCACCACCTCACCCTGATCTATTTCCCTGGTCACCCAGTTAAAGAAATTGATCAGGTACGTATTCACCTCATGAATCCATGCTGCCTTAGGTCTTGCAACCTGCTGAATTCATGCTACTCCACAAGCCATTACTTTAAAAGCATCTTCATTAACTTCACCACCACTGATGTCAGACTGACCCGAATATAGTTGCCAGTCTCCTCCTTGCTGCCACATTTATGAAGTGGGACTACATCTGCCCTCCTCCAGTCCTCTGGAACCACTCCTGTTCATAAATTGTAGATATGTAAGCAGTAACCCACAACAGGGTGTGGTGTTATAGGCATTTATTCCATGCCTGGGGTGCTTTGTGAGGAACAAGGTCACAGGCCAAGTGTCCTCACAGCGCCCCAGGCATGGATTAAATGCCAATAACCCCACACCCTGGAGTAGGTTATTCTGCTTATAACATGGGTTACCTTTCAGATAGGGCAGAACTCCTTAAAACCAGTTGGCCCCCGTGTTTTACTGTGAAAAGGGAATGTTATCCTTCCACCTTGCAAAGTAGTTTCTCTGAAAGAATAGATTCTGTGGCTTGTCATGCATCCAGAAATCTCACAAATGTCACTTTGCACTTGTTTCTTTCTATTTCTGGTGGATTACAAAGTATCAGGATGCATGTGACTGGTATAGGTTGCAAAGCCACATAATATCACCATGTACAAGACTCACACTGAGTGTGTCTGGGGAGCTGCTGACTGTGGATTAAACTGTGAGTTTAATCAACAGTTGCACCGCTATGCAGGTCCATCTTGTAAATGAGCTACGCTCAGTGGTGTTCTCCTGGAAAAATAAAAGATTTGATTGATTGATTGATTGATTGATTGATATGCAAAGTCCGTCAGAGATTGCTAGTGACTTTAATCAACTGTTGCAGTGCGATTTAAAGTCTGTCGGAGGCTGCTACCATGCATGCTAATAGGCTCTTCCCATGTAAGATGGGAGGATAGAACCAAAGCTTGTCTCAAAATAAATATCTTTTGTAGTTTCAAGCATGATTGCTTCTAGGGTGCGTGTGACATTCATTCAGTCAGGATCTGTCGTTCGCTGATCAGTGATTTCACAAACTGCAAACAGCTGTATATACTCTGAAGAGGGTGAACAGACAACAGAATGAGTGAGCACTACATCTTGTTAGTATCTCATGGTGCCGTCACTGTCCATCTGTTTGTCACCCAGTTTTAGTTGCTGTGTGGGCTGGGGGGGGAGAACATAGAGGTCCACTGACTCTGCCATGTTATGACAGAAGTTGTGCACCGACCTGATGACACATCATGTCAGTAGCCCTGTGGTGGTGACAGTGCCGCAGGACGGGTGAGTAGGAAAACACAGTACTTGTCCTGGGTTTTCCCAGGAAACATTGATTCACCTAGCACTGGTCAGATGAAAGGCAAACAGTACTGATCTGGCAGCGGTCAGGGGAGTCTTGCTCTGTGCACTCTGGAGCTGTCGGAGAGAGGCGGCACTCAGCTTGGAGTCTGGCTGGCTGGGGATGGCTGCCATGGGAGCTTGCAGTGGGTGAGGAAGGCTCAGCCCTCCCTCATTTCCTCACCAGCCCATGTCTGCATTTGCCGATGCAAATTGTGAGAGTGGAGCGGGCTGCTCGCACTGGGACTGTTTTGATGTGCTGCCCCCAGCTTTCCTGCTTCTCCTCCCTCCTCAACTTCTGCTGCAGGCAGCAGCACTTGTGTCTGTTTGTATCTGTGTCTGTTAAAGTATGGTTGCTGTTCTTTGTCCGTGAGAGAAAGAGACAGAAACAGACGTGAAGGTTCTTGACTTGACTGGGGGAGGGCAACAGTTGCAGGATCGCCTGTCCCTGTCTCTCTGACTCACCGCATATCATCTGTGCCACTTCACATGGCCTCCATTCTCCTTAGACAGAGAGAGAGAAAGCAGCCAGAGCTTCCTTAAATCAAGGAGGTAATTTCTAGACAATGAACTGAATTATTAATTTTTGGACCTGTGTAAGTAACTAGTATTGATTCTCTTTTTGGGTCTGACTCGTCTTAGTTTTAACTTTAATTTGCCAGGGAGGAACTGTAGCTGGGAGATATTTGCAGTAATTTGTGACTAGACCCGTAACTTAACCTCTGTGAAATAGGTGTCTGAAAGGAAGGAAGGCACTCCCTGGGGTGAAGGGTCAGAGTTGTAGTTGATTGTTTCTGGATGGCATAGGTTTACTCCCTCCCACCTTTCCCTCACCCCACCCACCCCAAGCACATAACTTCCTTTATAGCAGGGGTTTTGACATAACTTCTCCAAAACTGCTAACAACATACACCTGTTCATATACTTAAAGGCACAGCACACAGAATAGGGGTAGAGATGCTCATAAGCTTGCATACACTAAAACAAGAAAAGAAAAACATCTGTAACAGGAAGGGACACAGACATGTGGGGAGTGGTGCAATGCACTGGCTATATAGAAGCAGTCGTCGGGGAGACATTCTGGAAACTGCGTTGCTGCCCTATTTGCAGGCACCTCTCTGGTCTGAAGGAGGAAGTTGCTCATCTCCTTGCTGACCTGGCAATGATTCGGGAAACCTGCTCCCACACCCAGGGACCCCCAGGCCACCACCACTACCTCGAAGGTTGCCAAGAAAGAGGAGTGGTTGGACCACGGTGGGCTCAGGGAGGGTGAGGGTGGTGGAACAGAGGTGCATCCCTCCAGTTGTGCCTCTCCACAATTCATTCACCACTGTGGCGGATCATGGTTCCTCTATGGAGGAACCTGCAGTGGAGATTAAGGAGGATGCTGGAAACCTCCACAATGGAGACCCACAGGAGGGTGGCACAGGGCCTCACAGGGGAAGGAAACAACTCCTGGTGGGGGACTCCATTGTTAGGGGGGTAGAACTGGGTGAGGGAGGGGAAAGGGAGGTAAGGTGCCTGTCCGGCGCCATGGCTTGGAGGGACAGGAAACAAATACTCAGGATCATGGGAGCAGCTGCAAGGGGGAGTGAGCTGGATGTCATTATTCACCTAGGGATGAATGACCTGGCTGAGAATGGGATCAGAGCAGTGCAACAGGAGTTTGTGGAGTTGGGGGAGGGGCCTTAGACAAGTAGCACACACGGTAACTTTCTTGGAAGTGCTACCTGTCTATGGCATGGATGAGGCTAGGGTACTCCGCACCATGGGATTCAATAACTGGTTGAAAAACTGGTGCTGAGCTCAGGGATTTGGCTTCATTGGGGACTGGGGCTCCACCTGGAGGGATGCAGGCCTATGCAGGTGTGATGGTCTGCATCTGTCCAAGAGAGGAACCAGTATCCTAGGTGATAGGTTTAAATACTTCATTGGCAAGCATTTAAACTAGCCAAGGGAGGGAGGCACTGAAAAGGAGAAGGGAAATCCTAGCCTCCCCCCAAAAAAGAAATTGGGATAGTTAGTGAGGTAAACACCAAGATAGAGCAGTCGATGGGGATAAGGGCAGGGGTAAATGGAGGAAAAGACAAAGGCAGTGAGGACAGGGATGGGGCAAAAAGAAATAAAGCCATAAAGAAAATGGAGGGGTAATGAGTACCAATGCCCGTAGTCTAGGTAAAAAGCTCCCCGAAATGGTGGCCTTGATGGAAGAGGGATGCCTGGATATCACGGCAGTCACAGAAACATGGTACACAGAGAAGCAAGACTGGGATGTCAACATACCAGGGTACACAATCTACAGGAGGGACAAGGAGGGAAGAAGAGGAGGAGTAGCTCTCTGTGTAAGGGAATGGATCAAAGCAACAGAACTAAAGGGTAAACGGGGAGGAGAGGAGGCACTGCAGGTAACCCTGGAGACTGGAAATGGTTCCACAATCCGCACAGGGGTTGTATACAGACCCCTGTCTCAGAGGGAGGAAATGTACAAGGAAATGATAGAAGGCACCCTTGGGATGGCAGAAAAAGGGGAGATATTGCTGATGGGGACCTGAATATGCCAGCTGTTAACTGGAGCACCTTTGCTACAGCCACATCCAAGAGCAGGGCCATTCTCGATGCCCTACCTGGGGGCATGCCTCAGACAGCTAGTTTTGGAACTCACTCGGGAAGGAGCAATCTTAGATCTGGTACTCTCAAATAGGGACGGAGAGAGGATCTCTGATCTTGAAGTGTGTAGCCATCTGGGAACAAGTGACCACCAAAGTGTGTGGTTCACAATAAACTTAACTATAAACTTAAGCCTCATAAAAGTGAAGGTACTGGACTTTTCCTCGGTTTGGGCCTTTGCTATTCTGACTGCCTTCCCCGCTTCCTTCTGCTTTAACTGGTACAGTTCTCTGTCCTGCTCCTTCTGCATTTCCTTAGCATTCCTGAATGCTATCTTTTTCACCCTTACCTTCCCCGCCACTTCTTTTGAGAACCATAGTGTTTTTGTCTTTCATTTTGATTTATTTATTTATTTATCAAGTCTAGGATTACAAATACCTTTGAGCCATGGCTCTTTTACAAAGGTTCCACGTCAGAGAAATACAAATTATGGGGAACATCAAGACAGGCATTACAACAATGTGGACATTGCAAACAGAGTACAGATTAATACAGTTCAAGGGTAGCATTGTAATAAGGCAGCCAGTGGCATTTGTCAGAGAAAATAGACAACAGATAAGAAGTGCCAGAGTCATAGGGAGAGGGAAGAGGGTGGGGGAGAAGGAATGTAGGAAGGGTGGCGAGAGGGTGAAAAGTGCAGCATTGGTTATACCAAGATGTGAGAGTAGAATCCAGTGAGGATGGGAGGGAAGGGGGGGACAACTAGAGCAGAAAGGAAAGTGGAGAAACAAGGTTAAGTTGGGCAGTCACAGGAGCTGTTGGTAGTGAGATATTCCCGGAGCCTAGTTTTAAACATACCAATAGTTGGGGCAGAGGAGATGGTTGGGCTGAGGCCATTGAACCAGAGTGGTACTCGATAAGCAAAAGAGCATTGTTCCTGTGAAGTGTGACAGTGGGGGACTTTCAGTAGCTGTAGCGTGGATCTCCTAAGGCACCATTTGTTAATTTGGTGGTGTAACAGAGTTGAGACCCCAGAAGGTGCAAGGCCAAGGTAGATTTTTTTGACCATGGAGCAGGTGAGAAACTTTATGCGGTTTGATAGTTGGAGCCAGCCGGTCTGAGTGTACAGGTCACATCTGTGGGTGAGACAGTGAGCACCAGTGATGAGCCGACATGCTTTATTTAAGGCAGTTGAGAGGCATCTAAGGGTTGTGGTTGTGGCCGAGCCATAAATGATGAGACCATAGTCTATTACAGAGATCAGGATTGCAACCTTCAAAGCTTCTGGCGTGAGGTGTGGTCTGTGTTTGTAGAGGAGACCGAGCCGGTATTAGCAGCTCTAGCTACATTATCTACATGACGTCCATAGGAGAGATTAGGTCAAGCTGTATCCCTAAGATTTGAAGGACACCACCTGATCTAGAGTGTTCCTCTGGGTGGTGGAGATAGCCAAGTGGTGTAGCTTGTGTGGGTTATGAGAGCTGCAGAAGAGCATAGATTTGGTTTTCTTGTCATTGAGGACCAGTTTATGATTAAGAAACCATGTCTCTACAGAACTGAAACCAAGTTGAAGGTTGTGTTGAAGAGTTGCAGGATCTTTGTGAGTGGAGAATACAACAGCATCATTGGCATATAGTATGATATGCTCAGAGCAGTGGTAAGGGAGGGAGTTTAAGAAAAGGCTAAAAAGAAGGGGTCCCAGTATGGATCCCTGTGTGACACCTGAGCGAACAGGCAGGGTGTTAGAAAGAGTGTCCGCAATTTTTATTCTCTGTGACCGGTTTTCTAAGTAGCTCTTAAACCAGAGAGAAGAGTCAGGTGATAGCCCGGCATTCAGTAGTTGGTGTATTAGTAGTCCATGGTGTACTGTATTGAAGGCCTTGGAGAGATCGACGAAAATGGCCCCTGTGAGAAGGCTGTTGTCAAGGGATTTGTGAAAAGTTCCAGTGAACTCAAGAAGGGCTGTGGTGGTGGTGCTGTGACCTTTCCGGAAGCCGTGTTGTTGTGGACAAGGTATATTGTATTTATCCAAGTGGTCGGTAAGTTGATCAGCCATGATGCGCTCAAGTGCCTTAGAGAGTGGGGGCAGTATGGAGATAGGGCGATAATTTGAGTGAATCGTCTTGTCCCCACTTTTATGGACGGATGTCACGGTGATTGTTTTCCATAGGTCTGGGAATTTTCCACAGCTGAGAGAGAGGTTTAGGATTTTTGTTAATGGATGAATTACCTCATCGAGGGTGAGCAACAGAGGCTTAAGGTCCAGGGTGTCGCTACTAGATCTAGATTTAGAGATAGCTGCAGTAATATAGCGTGAGCTTCATTCAGCCTTACCTTCCTGAAGTAGAAGAGGGGATGGTTAGACTGAGGGGCTGAGGTATTTGGGGAGTAGGCCCTGTTTTTGAAAAAGTCATGGGGTAGAACAGCACTAAGGTCTGAAAAAGCCGTGTTAAAGATGTTTGCGATCACCTTCGGGTCAAGGGTTGAGGATCCATCAACCATTAACATGGCCAGAGAGGTTTTTGGCTGCTTCCCTGTGACATCCTTGATATTGTCCCAGAAAGCACGACCATTTCCTCATGTATTAGCGACAGCGCCTTTGTAATAGGTAGATTTCATTAGCCGTATGGCTTTTGTGCAGGTATTTCGTGCTTGTTTGTAATTTTGGATGCCCAGTTGTTTGCCAGTGGCCCTGGCAACTGCCCAGAGGTGATCCCTTAGTTTCAGCTGTGAGAGAAGAACCGCAGTGACCCATGGGTTAGAGAGAGATTTTGTTTTGCGCCTTTTAGCAGGGGCAAAGAGGTCGCAGGCTTTGTTGAAAATTGAGATGAAGTGATCAAGAGCCAAGTTAACATCTGTTGCTTCATGGATGGGTAGCCAGTCTTGTAGAAGCAGGTATTTGAGATGTGGAAGTTTTCCATAAGGAAGGACTCTGCTAACGATAATTTTGGGAGGGGGCTTAAGGAATTTTAGACCATGCACACATGACTGGGGAGTGGTCACTGAGTGAGTCTGGGAGAATGGTCGTACGAGAAATCCTTGTGGGGTGAGTGGTGAGGCCCCAATCCAAGATGGTACTGGTGCCAGTCTTGTAGTTAATCCTAGTAGGGGAGTTTACCATTTGCGTGAGGTTAGCAGCTGAGATGGAGTCTTTATAGGCACTGGCACTCGATGCTAACCAGTTTATGTTGAAATCCCCTAGTAGAATAAGTTCAGCTTCGGGAGGATTAGAGTTGATCAAGTTTAGGACGTCGTTGAATCCATGTTTAGTGTCCCTGGGCGGGATGTATACGGAGACAATAGTCAGGGCTTTATGGTTGGGACCTAGGACAATTTTTATTGGCAGAATCTGGACTGAGGCAAAAAGTGATGGAGTTGCTACAGGGTGCAAAGACAGGGAGTCTTTGATATAGATTGCGCAACCACCGCCTTTTTTGGATATCCGGTCCAGCCTGTGGACATTGTAGCCCTGTATTGTTACTGCTGAGTCAGGAACTTTAGGTGTCAGCCAAGTTTCCACCACTGCAAGGATGTCAGGGTTGTGTTGGCATATGAAGGCTTGGAGTGCATCCAGCTTTGTAGTAGGCTGCAGATATTAATGGTTGCAAGGATAAGGGCACCTGGAGTTTGTGTGTGGCCTGAGCTTCTAGGGCCAGGATTGGGATGGATGCTGCCTGAGATGAGAAGGAGGAGGAGTAGGAGTTTTAAGGAGCAGAGTCGCAGCTCTTTGAGAGATAGTTTTGATTGTTGTTTCCTGGAGTAGAAGTTGCAAGGTTCCAGGCGGTGTCCCATATGGACTGCAAGGTGGTACAGTGTAGAGAGGTGGCCACACTGGTTGAGAGTAGTGGTCAGGTTAAGTAACCAGGAATATCCAAACAGTGTGCCAAGCACAAGTCTCAAGTGGAAGTGGAGAGTTCCCTTTGAGTAGCAGTGGAAACCAGAGTAGAGGGTGGTGGGGAGGTGGCTAGAACCAGGGAGAGAGAAGAGGGGGGGCCAGGGCAAGGAGGAGGAGGAGGAGGAGGAGAGGTGAGAGAAAGGCAGAGAGAGCCCACATGGCTTACGTACTAGATAAAAAAAAAAAGCGCTCTAAATTCACTTCTAATATCAACTCAGAACTTAAAATGACTGTAAGGATTAAACAAATTATTAAACCCTAGCACATAAATTCAACTAGAGACATAGAGGAAGATACAGTAGTTAGAGGTGTGTTCAGCAGGAGATAGTGTGGGCCACTTGGAAATCAGCTTCCACTGGTACCAAATCCAAAAGTCAGGGCTAGTACCTTGCAGTACGGAGGATTTCTGAAAAACTTTAGGTTCCAGAAATTGAGGGGTCCGTGGCCTGGTCAAGGCATGCTGGATCCCTGCTTATTTGATTCACACAAAGGCTTGTTGCCTCTGTGATGGCAGTTTTGATATTTCTCCATTGTTGCTCCACCCCTCCTTCTAGCCTGTTTGCTAGTGCTTTTCTAAGGCACTCTCCCATCTTGCCAAAGTCGGCCTTCCTGAAGTCCAGAACCCTCACTTTTGTATGGCTTGACTCTGTAGCTGAGTTTATCGTGAACCACACTGTTTGGTGGTCACGTGTTCCCAAATGGCTATCTACTTCTAGATCTGAGATCCTCTGACTGTCTCCATTTGAGAGTATGAGGTCTAAGATTGCTCCCTCACTAGTAGGTTCCAAAACTAGCTATCTGAGGCAGGCCAAATGAAGGGCATCGAGAATGGCCCTGCTTTTGGATGTGGCTGCAGCAAAGGTGCTCCAGTTAACATCTGGCATACTAAGGTCCCCCATCAACAGTATCTCCCCTTTCTCTGCCATCCTAAGTATGCCTTCTATCATATCCTTGTCCATTCCCTTCCCCCTGACAGGAGGGGTCTGTATACTACCCCTGTGCGGATTGTGGTGCCATTTCCAGTCTCTAAGGTGACCCACAGTGCCTCCTGTCCTCCCTGTTTACTCTTTTGTTCAGTTGTTTTTATCCCTTCCCATACATAGAGAGCTACTCCACCTCCTCTTCTCCCCTCCCTGTCTCTCCTGTAGGTTGTGTACCCCGGTATGTTAACATCCCAGTCATGGTTCTCTTTGTACCATGTTTCTGTAACTGCTACGATATCCAGGCATCTCTCTTCCATCAAGGCCACCAGTTCAGGGAGCTTATTGCCCAGACTACGGGCATTGGTACTCATTACCTTCCATTTCTTGATGGCCTTACCCTTTTTGGCCCCATCCCTGTCCTGCATTTGTCACTTTCTCCATTTACTTCTGTGCTTCTCCCTATCAACATCTCTATGTTGGTGTCTACCTTACTTAGTACCCTGATTTTGGGGGGGGGCTAGGATTTACCTGCCCCTCTCCGGTGCCTCCACCCTTGCCTAGTTTAAATGCTTGCCAATGAAGCATTTATACCTATCACCTAGGATCCTGGTTCCCCTCCTGGACAGATGCAGACCATCATGCCAGTATAGGCCTGCATCCCTCCAGGTGGACCCCTAGTCCCCAATAAAGCCACATCCCTGAGCTCTGCACCAGTTTTTCAACCACTGATTGAATCCCATGGTGTGGAGCACCTTAGCCTCACCCATGCCAGAGATAGGCAGCACCTCAGAGAAGGTTACCATGTGTGCTATGTGTCTTAGGCCCCTTCCCATTTCCACAAACACTTATTGCACTGCTCTGATCCCTTTCTTAGCCAGATCATTGTCCCTAGGTGGACAGTGGCATCCAGCTCCCCTTCCCTGTGCAGCTGCTCCTGCGATCCTGAGGATTCGCTCCCTGTCCCTTCAAGCCATGGTGCCAGGCAGGCACCTTACCTCCCTCTCTCCTTCCTCCCCCAGTTCTACCTTCCTAACAATGGAGTCCCCCACCAGGAGTTGTTTTCTTCCCCTGTGGGGTCCCATGCCACCCTCCTGTGGGTCTCTCTTTGTGGAGGTTCCCAGCATCCTCCTTGGTCTCCACTGTGGGTGCCTCCATAGAGGAACCATACTTTTCCAGAATGGCATAGAAATTGTGGAGAGGTACAACTGGAGGGATGCATCTCTGTTCCACCACCCTCACTGAGCCCACTGTGGTCCAGCTGCTCCTCTTTCTTGGCAACCTCTGAGGCAACGGCAGTGATCCTGGTGGTCCCTGGGTGGGAGAGGAGGTCCCACAAATCCTGGCCAACTCAGCATCCCTCAGCACAGAGAGATGCCTGCAGATGGGACAACACTGCATCCTCCAGAATGTCTCCCAGAAGACTGCTGCTCCACAGTCACTGCACTGCGCCACTCCCATCATGTCTTATTTCTGGCCACCTAACTGTTGTTTGGAATACTTACTCTTTCCTCTGTTTGTTTAATTTTTTTTTTCTTCTCTTCTCTTCCATCCTTACTTACTGCCTCTGTGCCGTTTTAGCTCCTGATCTTCCTGTTCTGAGACAAGAAGTTCCTATATTTCTCAGTAGTCTCCTTTTTGCTTGGAGTCAGACCTCCAGCAGTTGGGGGGGGGGGACGGAGAGCTACTCTTGCCCTTCTAGGATGGTGTCTTTGGTGGCTCAGTGATCACTCGCTTCCTGCTCCCAAACAGGAAGTACCTGTTGTAAGTCAAATCCTGTGCCTATAAAAATAGAACTGCCTTTGGGTGGAGGGGAGGGAAGGAGGGCAGTATAGTCCCAGTAGAGAAGTTTAGTTATACTAGCAGCTCCTTCCTCCTGGTGTTCTGCCAGAAGCTATCTAGGGCAGTTATTTAACTGGATAAGAGGCATATTTTGCTGTGCTTTTATCCAGCCAGAATGTATCAAGTAGTTCTAGTTAGACCCAGAAGGACACTGTAGCCAGATATCCATACCATTTCTAAATGAAAATGTCTCAAATCCAGTCCATGTTTCCCCAAACACTGCCTGATTGTACATCACTAGACTTCACACTAGCCATGCAACCTCTTCCTGCTAGTGCTGTATGGAATTTTCAAATTCTGGCATAAAAAAATTTCTGAGAATTTTCAAAATTCTGCCGAAATTCTGCCATATTTTACCAGAACAGAATGGTGGAATTCCATGGCAGAAAAATGTGGAATGATTTTTTTTTGCTGCTTTTCCATAGAATTTTATTCTGCAGATCTCAATATTTCCACAGAAATGCTTGCAGAATGATTTTCCATGGAAAAAATGCTGTTCCATAGAAATTTATTGTGTAGATCGCAGCAGGTGGAATTTGCAGAAGAACTAGTGAAATTCTGGCGGTGGAATGATCATTCCGCACCAGTTTCACTGGTATAGTCCTGCATAGCACTACTTCCTGCCTAAACTCCAGTGAGAATCTGCTTTTTGTAATTTAAAAAGGAAACCTGACAGAAAACAGTAGCCAAATGTTCTTTATCTACTGGTCTGCTTTGGCATTTTTCTCTCCTCGGACTTCGGTATTCTAGTAGCTGACCAACCCAGTTGCCAATCCGCCAGCTCACCCACAGCATTTCCTTGCTCACAGTCAATTATTTTAATACATATTAAATAGTATCATAAATAGAACAAATTGACAAAAGGCAGCGTGTTTGTTAGAGCGGCCCCATGAAATTACAGTAATTGGGAAGCAGCTTGCTTGAGAAGTGCAAAGCAGAAAACACTCAGTATGCCAGATCCTGGGAGACACTATCGCTCCTGCCGAAGTATTAATTACTATAGAAAACAACCTTAAATACAACATCCAGAAGAAAAGAAATTAAAAGGTAAACAAAACAGGCTGTGTCTCTGTGTCTGTGTGTGTGTCTGGAGTAAGATTGGGAGACAGAAACTGGGATACTTTGTTGCTCCCCTTAATACTTCCTACTAAAGACAGCCTGCACAAAAATAGAAACAATGTAATTTGTGTGTGTGTGTGTGATGGAGCGGAGGGAAAGGGAGAGACAGAATAACATCACCTCTCTAAAATCTTAGAATTACTACATCTTGGCATTAAAAGGGACAATTTCTTGAAACCTGAAAAAGTGAAAAAAGAAACATTAACAAAATGTTACTTTACAAACTGTACTAACTTGATCAGAATCTATATTGAACATTTTCTACCCATGTTATAAGCACAATAAGACACTCTAAGGTGTAGGTTATGGCCTGATAAAAGCACTTCCCAGTTGCTAAAGGCACTCTGCACAAGTGCCTCATTATGCTCCTGGGATGTGGTCTTATCAGGCCACATAACCTACATCTCATCATGTCTTATTACTTAAACACCACGGTTGTCGGTTCCAACAGCAAGATGTGTGTGCTTGACGGGGAGTGGATCTACATCATGGGACATGTTCAGGTGAGTGATGGTGTGGTGGGGTGGGATTGATGGTGCGGAGTGTGGGGTCAGGGTGGAGTTGGTAGGTGTCTCATGGGGTCAGATCACTCATGGACCATTTTCTTTTTATGTAGCTTACAGGCAAAGAAAAAAGATCAATGAGGGACAGTTTTTTTTTTATTATAGGGGGACACAAGTCGACACTGGGGATTGCACATCCCATTGTCGGAATGATCTTCAGCAGCACTGGGCGTGGGCACCGTGGTGCTGCCAGGTATATAAAGGGAATGGGAGAGAGAGAGAGACAGTTCAGGGGATTGCTGGCTCATTGCTCCAAATGTAGCCTGCAGCATGACTCTAGTTGTGGTTTCACAGTTCAAGGAAGTCATACTCATGCAGGATTCTGTTGTCGGATCTCACAAAAGAACTATGATTCTTTCGTATGACCTAAAGAAAGAACTGTGAAAATCTAAGTCCTCCCTTCATTTGTGGAGCCAACCTTCTTTTGTGAGTTCTTTGTGACCTACAAAAGAAGTTCAGCTCGCAAAGTATATGAAAAATAGTTAAGTACCACCCTCTTCTGTTGTGAACCAAGATTCTTCTTTCATGAGTTCTTTCATGACTTATGGAAGAAATTCTGCTCACGAAAGACCTGTGGGGAAAAAAAAAAACTCTGTCCCACCCTCTTCTTTTGTGAGACTCATGAAATAAGTAGTTTGGCTCTTGAAGGAGGAATTGGGACCCCTGGCTAAGCCTTCCACCTAGGATTTTGGGGATGTCTAAATTCATATTTTGGGGTCTTTTTTCAAACAACAAACACCAGAATCTAGCTAAATGAGTCCCTCCTATTCAGGATTGGGTCCAGTCATAGGTGATGGTGTGGCCATTCAGTGACCTTACTGTAGCCTATTCAAACTATGAAGGAGGCATACGAAGTGCAAAAATGCTCACAGAAATTACCCAGGTTCTTCAGTGGGCTGGGGACAATCTGCTGTCCCTAATTGCATTTCACCTAGCAGGGGAACAGAATGTGCAGACCAATTGGTTAAGTCACAAGAGGTAGTGGTTCCCAAATCTGGCATTTTTTGACCTGTTGTTCAAGATGTTCAGTCACCCTCAAATCATCATGTACATCATAATGAACACTGCTCAGGGGCAGTGGATGCTATGTGGTGGTAGTGACCATTCACAGAGTTTATCCATTTCCTATGTTTAACTATAGCCTAGGGCTCTGTAGTGGTGAAGATGAAGAATTCTTCAGATATGACTTGAGTGGTCTGTATGGCCAAGGTTTTCGGATCTAGTGCATCTAGCAGCACATGCACAGTTTTAACTCCCACCTGTGGGATCTGATCAGCTAGGACTACCCTACATCCAAAATCTGGAGCAATGTGGCTGGCAGCCAGGCTCGTGAGAGGAGGAGTCCTGGGGCAGGGTTTCTTGACCTCCAGGAAGGAGTCCTCCTTAGCTGTCTTCAACAGACTGTGGAATGTTTTTCTTGGTTTGGTCAAGAGACTGGGCTTTAGGCCCACCAAGCAACAATCCCACAGATCCTAGATGTTTTAGAAGCAGAAGTGAACAAGGTCTAGATATGAGCACCCAGCAGGACCAGGTGTCTGCTGTAGGTGCAGTGTTGGACCCTTACATTAGGCTCTCTTGGTGAACATGCAGATGTAAGTGCAAGGATTCCAGGTTGCTATTTCTGTCAAGAGGAAATATCAGTTTGGTGTTGGGCCATCTGAAGACAGCTCAAATCAGTACTGTGGAGGGGGGAAAAAAAAAAGGATGAACACCACACACTGGAAATCTATTTTCAAATATTTATTCTCCTAACTGCACACAAAACACTGGGGACATTTTGTGGCTGGTGTCGCTTCGTCAGCCCCCTGTGATCAATACCTGCGAAGACAGCATTGAAGCTTTAACGTTTTCTATTTTTATAACACTTTTTTCTTAAACCACACCACAGTTCCATGAACCCCTCATAAAGCTGTGCAATCTGTGGGCCATATTTACAAATTCCTATGTGCCGCACATACTCAGATGTGGAGGAGGAGGAGTGGGGGCAGCCACTTGAGCAGCCAGTCACCCATTGGACTCTGAGTTCTGGGGTTCATGCCTTTCCCAGGATCCACTGCACCTGCCTAGCAGGGGATCCACTATGGTACCCAGGCCAGGCATCCCATTGGATGCCTGTCTGCACCCTGTGATCCACCCCATGGAGCTGCGATCCACCAATGCACAGCTGAATGCTGTGGACAGCTACCCTGCTGGTTCTCATGGTCATGAATAATGTGCGCTCTGCACCTGTCCAGGGCCACGTAGCTATGCGAGTGATATACACACATTTTACACGTATAACCTGTGCTTTCAAACAACATGAAGTCTTGCTATATTATGACAATTGCAGTTTGTCCCACCATTAGAACTGCTCCGGAGGTGAAAGAGTTAACTTCCATGCCAGGCATGGAGCTTGGAGCGCGAGCTCGGTTAGAGAAGCCTTGTCTGGATAATTTCAAACTGAAACTGTCAGATTCTTTACTCCGCCTCACTGAACAGTCGCTCCGGAGAGTTCTCCTACTGCTCGGTTCATTTCTCGGTTTAAACAGTATTTTCTCGGTTAAATTCAACCGCGAGTATTATTATTTTAACCGCAAACCGATCGGTTCAAGCTCTGTCTGTGGTATTGTAAGTAATAGGCAGGTTTATTTCTGTGTGGAACTTGTAAATGTTTATCGGTTCGGTTCGAACCAATCAGGTTGTTTTAAAACTTTAAAAATCAAGCGTTTAAAAGCTTTTAGAGTGCAGTTCCCGGTTCTTATCGGTTCTAAAAAGAACGGATTTCATTATGGTTTTTTCCACGACCCGTGACACGGTTGGGAACCGATAACGGTGTCTTGCCTGGCACTGCCGTTAAAAGGGCAAGTTTTTTGGTTAGGCTGGCATCATGTCTGAGAAACCCAAAAGAAAAACTGGGCCCACTGGGTTTCAACACTGTAGTGTCTGTGGAGAAGCCTTTGCCAAGGCTGACTCACACATCACATGTGTATATTGTCTGGGGTTTGACCACCTCAATTCAGACTGCCAGATTTGTAAGAATTTCCCTGCAGCCACCCTGGATAAGAGAGTTGGCAGGCTCAGGGAACGAGAGGCCAAAAACTCCGCTGACCCGGATGGCCAGCCCGGTTCGGTGCCAACCGAACTGGAGGGAGTGCCCTCTGACCAGGGCAAGACTTCCTCGGCCAAACGTAAAGCTGACTCTGAGGAGCCAGTTCCAGCAAAGAAAACTAGAAAATCAGCAGGTGTGGAGTCTAAAATTCCTTCTCCAACTGCTGCAGAGATAGCAAAAGCTATACAACTTGTCCAGTCACTTTCTCCGGTCCCGTCCGAACCGCCACTGTCTGGCAAAAGGTCGGTTCGGCCGGGTTCCACCGGGTTCAAGAATATGATTTAGAAAAGTTTTATGAACCAGAGAAGGGAGGATGATTATGAACAGTGTGAATGGACTTTGAGAGTCTGGATGTGCCCATTGAACCGGACATCTCCCAGACAGATCTTTAGAATCTTCCCTCGCTTTCTGAGTCCCCTTCTCACTTTCTGTTTTATAAAAGGTTGTTGAAACTCTCCAGTTCCCATTGGAGGAAGCTGTGGATGAGCAAGAGGAACCTGATTTTGTGGAAATGATGGATATCCCAGAGTCTAGGAGATTGTCTATCCCTTTACATAAATCATTTAGGAAACAAACAATAAAAATTTTAAAAGCTCCTTAATTCTGTGCCTCCTGTGGACAAGAAGATGGACAGGAGGTACACTTTGTCAGGTCCTGATACAGAATTCCTCTCACAGCAATGCAGTCATGTTGGAGTAATTCAGCCTGCAGCCTGTGATAAGGCTAATATTCCCCTGGCTTCACATCCTCCTGACAAGGACTCCAGGAAGATTGATGCCATGGTATAAAAAAAATACATGGCAGCGTCCTTGGGACTCAGACAAGCAAATTACATGGCTTATGTGGCAAGATACTAAAATCTAGATGGGACACTGTCATGGCTTTGGCCAAACAGGCCCCTGGCCAGCTTGCTAAGGAGCTGGAGCAGGTGGCTGCTGATGGTATTGAGGCATCCAAGGTGCAGTTCCATGCTGCTGTGGATTCTAATGATGTATCCTCTAGAGTCATGGCTACATCTGTGGCCTTTCATAGGTTGGCTTGGCTCAGGTGTACTAGCTAGTCACAGGATACCCAGACTAAGGCTATGGATTTTCATGTGGTAGGAAATTCTCTGTTTGGGGAGCAGACAGAGAATTACATGAAGAAAATGGATGAATATAGGACAACTTATAGGAGTGCACAAGCCAAGGAGTGGCAAGCCACTCCTCAGAGGCAGACCCCCAGGGGTAGAGGTAGGCCTTTTCACAGGCCTTTTTACCAAACCCAGGCCTCCTCTGCTTATGCTCAGAGGGGGTTCTTCAGAGGGAGAGGCAGATGGGGTTCAAGCAGGTCTGCTCCCACCCCTCCGCCTAAAGCCCATGTCAAACAGGCACCCTGATGCGGTGCCCAGGGACAGTTCTCCATTACCTGTAGGGGGCAGGTTGGCTTACTTCATTCAGGACTGGGAGTCTCTAACATCAGACAAGTGGGTCCTGGAAGTAGTAAGCCTGGGTCTGGTTCTCAGCTTCAAGAAATTTCCAAAGGTGAGAATCAGATCTTTTCCACCTGCAAACCCTCTAGAGACCTTTGCCTTAGAAATGGAAGTCTCAACCCTCCTGGCTCTCAGAGCTGTAGAAAGGGTTTCTCCCCTACACCAGGGCAAGGGTCTGTACTCCAGGTACCTCCTTACCCCAAAAAAGACAGGAGAATGGCGGCCCATTTTGGACCTAAGATATCTGAGCAAACACCTTTTGAAACCAAAATTCAAAATGGTGACTCTGGCAATGATTTTACCTTCTCTAGGCCAGGAGACTGGCTAGCTTCCCTGGGCCTCAAGGATGCCTATTTCCATGTTCTCATCAGAAGCTCCCACCAAAAGTACCTCAGATCTGAACTGCCCTCAGGCCATTACCAGTTCAGAGCAATGCCTTCGGCCTTACCTCTGCCCTAAGGTATTCACAAAATGTCTAGCAGTAGTAGTTGCTCATTTAAGAAGCAAAGATTGCCATCTTCCTACCTAGATGACTGGCTCATTGTAGGTCAGTCTCCAGACCAGGTCAAATCACACCTGCAAGTTACCCAGCAGCTGCTCACCTCTGGGTTTCTTCTCAATCTTCCAAAGTCAGTTCTGGAACCTGTCCAGGTACTCACCTTTATAAGTGCAGAATTGACACAAAGCAGGCCAGAGCCTTCCTGCCCCTAGAGAGGGTAAGGAACCCAGTGGCCCTGGCCTCCTCCTTCACTCTGCAGGTCTCTCGACCAGCAAGGCACTTTTACAGCTACTAGGACACATGGCTGCTCTACAGCTGTAGTGCAAGGAGCAAGGTTTCAGATGAGGGACATTCAGTTTCACTTGAGAGCCTTCTGGTCCCAAAGGAAGATCCCTTTCAAGTTGATCCCAGTGACTCGAACCCTGATCCAGTCCCTTCAGTGGTGGCAGGATCAGAGCAATTTCAGACTAGGGGTCCCCTTCATCCCTCTATCTCACTCCTTGACCCTTACTACAGATGCATCCCTTCTGGGATGGGGAGCTCACATGGGCGACCTCCACCCAGGGAGTGTGGTCCCTCAGGAATCTCTGCTCCACATCAATTTGCTGGAACTCAGAGCTGTTTTCTAGCACTTCAGGTGTTTTCTGCATCTGTTCAGAACAAAGTGGTACAAGTCAGAACAGACAACACCACTACAATGTGGTACATCAACAAACAAGGGGCACTGGGTCTTCGGCCATGTGCACCCCGAGGCAATGAAGTTGTGGTCTCTGGCTTATTCCCTGAACACTTCCTCAAGCAGTTCACCTCCCAGGAAAGGACAATGTCCTGGCAGATGCTCTCGGCAGGATTTGCCAGGCCATCATGAATGGTCACTGGATCCCCGAGTACTGGGGATAGTTTTTGCCAGATGGGCACCCCCAGATAGATCTTTTCACAGCCCCAGACAATCACCAACTTCCACTGTTTTGTTGCAGGCCCCCAGTGATGGGCTCAGTCCCCCTGGATGCCTTTCTCCTAGATTGGGAAGGGAAGTTTCTATATGCCTTTCCCCCCTTCCCTCTCCTATTCAAGGGTGCTAGTCAAAATCAGATCCCAGCCTTGCAAGATGATTCTGATTGCTCCAGATTGGGCCAGGCAGTCCTGGTACCCACTCCTTCTGTCCTAGCAGTCCATCTTCCTGTGTCTCCCCAGGAATCACAACCTGTTAACTTGTGCACAGGGGAGAGTTTGGTATCCGAATCTCAAATCCCTCAACCTCAAGGCCTGGCTCTTGAGGAGTTAGAATTTGCTGACCTACACCTTTCTCAAGGTGTTCTTGAATCCTGAAGGCTTCTAGGAAGCCTTTCCACTAGGGCTACTTATAACTCTAAATGGAAAAGGTTTTCCATCTGGTGTTGGGAAACATATTTCCCCGGAACCTGCTGACTTGCCCATTGTTTTGGACTATATGGTCCATCTTAATTCTTTGGGTCTGAGACCAGCTACCCTGAAAGTACATTTGGCAGCTGTCTCTGCTTTTATTTCAGCAGGAAAGCCCTCCTCTCTTTCCGCTCACCGTGTATTTTCCAAGTTCTTCAAAGGATTACTTCATACTAATCCACCTTTCAGGGACCCGGCCCCTGCCTGGGATCTTAATGTTTGCATTGCTCAGTTGATGTAACCCCCCTTTGAACCTCTTTCTTCTGCAGAGCTTAAGTACTTGACTTGGAAAACTGTTTTTCTAGTAGCTATCACTTCTGCCAGGCGCATAAGTGAGTTACAAGCTTTGTCAGTAGAGACTGACTTTATTTCCTTCCACAGGGATAAGGTAGTCCTTAGGACTAACAGGAAGTTTTTGCCTCAGGTGGTTTCAGATTTCCATCTTAATCAATCTATCTCCTTCCAGTGTTCTTCACTGACCATTCCTCCTCTGATGAGAGGAGGTTGCACAGTTAGATGTTAAGAGGGCCCTAAGTTACTATATAGAGCATACCAAGGGTCACAGGTTCTGAATCCTCCAACTTTTTCTCACTTATGGTGAGGTTGGGAAAGGAACCTGCCACTAAGAGATCCATTGCCAGTTGGATTGTCTCTTGTATCCAATTTTGTTATCAAAACTGGGAAAAGTTCCCCTTCAGGCCTGAGGGCTCACTCTGCAGCTGCGTCTCTAGCTGCTGCCAGAGACATCCCTATCTTAGGAGATTTGTCAAGCAGCTACTTGAACGGTACACTTTCACCAAGCATTACTCCCTGGATGTCCAGGCCAGGAGGATGCTCGGTTTGGCACAGCCATGCTTCGAGCCTATTCCCTAAGTAGGTTCTGTCCCTCCTCCATGGAGGTACTGCTGTATGTTCTGCAATTGTCATAATATAGCAAGACTTCATGTTGTTTGAAGAAAAAATTACTCAGCTTAGTAATGTTGTTTCTTCTAATGAGTCTTGCTATATTATGACCTCCCCCAGCCTGCCCTCTCAGAACTTCTACTTGGGTATGGGGTGGTAGTCCAGTGTGGGCACTTGTTTATGCCCATTTTATGATTTCCACCCTTGTTTTTGGGGTTTTGGGGTGTTGTGTTTTATTTTATCTTATTTTCTGGCCCCCTGACTTGAGTCTTGGTGTTGGGACCAGGAATATGTGTTAATATTTAAGTAGCCAGTTGGCTAGTGTAGGTTACAGCTTCCACACAGAACCTTAGTGAGTTTTGCTCGTAAAGATCTGACAGTTTCAGTTTGAAATTATCCAGACAGAGCTTCTCTAACCGAACTCGCGCTCTAAGCTCCATGCCTGGCATGGAAGTTAACTCTTTCACCTCCGGAGCAGTTCTAATGGTGGGACAAACTGCAATTGTCATAATATAGCAAGACTCCATTAGAAGAAACAACATTACTAAGGTGAGTAATTTTTTCTTAGTGAATAAGGACCTACGGTAAGTACCTCCATAACCACTGCTTAGCTTACTCTCTTAAATCAGTATGGTCGTCTAATCACAATTTTATAACATGTCTATAAACCTTTTATACAGTATGTTGCTAGCATTTAAACTTCAACTATTAACTATGACCCTGTTATCAAACTATCTGTTCAGAAATCGAAACATTTTATGGGTTCCGTGCCAGACATAAAATGTTACATACTGCTACTCTTTGCACCTGAGTTTTGCAGTGAAATGGTTTCTAATTCAAAATATTTCACTTACTATATCGCTCTGTGCACTTCAGTTTTGCATTATTAAATTCTGTAATAAATAAAAAAAAAAATGTGTTTATTTAGTTATTTATTTAAAAGTTTAACCATGGCCAGCCATATAGCGCAGCAGTAGAGTTACCGCTTGCCATCCAGGTGACCCAGATTCATGCCCCGAACCTGGAATGTCTGTTGCCGGCCAGCCAGCGAGTCAAGTTTCAGGCATCCATTGGATGCCTCCTGCATTGGGGAAGAGGGCACCACCTTCTGCTGCCCGGCCACTCCCTGGTGACCCAGGGTGAGGAGGTTGTCATGCAGGCAGGAAGGACAAGTGGTCCCTTTCAGTGATCTTAAGTCGGAACATACCCACTCTTCTGGCAGTTGATGTGGAGGCATTACATGCCAGGAGTGGGGCCAGCAGGGGGAGCACTGAAGGAGGGGTGAGGCTCACCTGCCCTTCTGATGGCCCTGAAAGGCATCTCATCAAGGCCTCCTCTCAGGATCATGCCCTGGGATGAGGGGAGAAAAATAAAATAAAATCTCCAGCAGCTCTGGGCAGATGAAGCCGCCCCACTCCCCACGCCATAGCAGGGTCTCCTTGACTCCTCCCACACCTCGCTGGCTCCACTCCATGGGCCCCTACTGTCAAGTGAAGTTTGTTCCTCCTGGTTTGAAGGGGACCATGGGGTGCCACCTTTGGGGCATAAGCCATGGGTTACAGTCAGGGTACAGCAGGAGATAGCTAAGCAATAAAACTACTAAAAAGAGGTCATTTACAGTAACACAGTAGTACTTTGAGAAACATAACCATAAATATTACAAGTAAAAATCAGTATATAAATGCAAGTAGAAAAGTTCACTCTTAATTGTAAAGAAGGGGAAACTGTTGGAAAAGCATGAACAGTGCAAAACTAGTGTAGGGGAGTATGAAGAGGAAAGGGTTACAGACAGTTACAGGTAGGATAACAAAAATCATAAGGAAGAGACTTTAGGGAGGAAGGAGAAGAGGCAGATGAAATTGAAAGGGGAAGGGAGGACCAAAGTTTAGGAAATCAGTGAGAAAAGCAGATTGAGCAATGGTAGATTTTCCAGAAGGAATATATATATATATATATATATATATATATATATATATATATCTGCAACACCCCTACCACTCTTACTGCCCCTCCTCCCTACCCTTCCGCTCACTACTTTTATCTAATTAATGTTGTCTCCCTACCATGCTGTCACACCTGCCTGCACGACCTATCAACTCTGTTATACTCCCCACACTGTGCCCTCAGCTACTCTACAATCTTGATGGCTCTCCATTGCTTCTCTGTGCATTCTGGGTTTACCTGTTTACCAACAGAGTGTACATATTGTAATTGCTTTAAGAAAAACTGCTTTCGAATCTGCTGATTACTAATACCTGTTCCTGCTTTCACACTACTCACTGACTGATGTCTCTGGCCATACAATAGTATTTCCTCACCTCTATATAACCCTCCTTACTGCCTCAGCCTGTCCCAGCTCCCTTTCCTGCCCATATACAATCTATACTGCAGGCATCTCCCTTTAACATACACTCATATAATCTAATTCTCATGGCTTGCTCCCTCTTCCTCACTTCACCGACCTTTTCTAATGACACCCCTGCTCTCAATGGTTATTTCTTCCTTTTGTATTACCTGTTTTTGTTTTGTGTACCTTGTTTCTGTTCATATGATGTGCCACGGAAAATTTATTGTCCAAGGTCCTCTCTATTCATTGCATAGGTAGGCACCTATGAACTTATGAATGGTCTACTCTGTATGTCTCTGATATATTGTATCCACTTTAACTCATTGTATGTAAAGCGCTTTACTTTGTATGTTCAGATATATTGTATCCTCTCTAACTCATTGTATGTAAAGCACTTATAATTTGTTATCCTGTTAAGTTTCTGCATGTCTGTACTCTCCCTGGTCGTGCCTGAAAATAGTCATTTTATGGCTAGTGCACTTACCCGGTTAACAAAAGCTAAATAAAAAATAAATAAATTACCTGAACATTACTTGTAACATTGTTGTTTTATATTTACTGTATTCTATGTTTTATACTTACTGTACTCCCATCTCCCTCCCCCAGGACGCATCTGGAAATGGATACTGGAGACAACCAATAAAAACCTCGCTGGAAATGTCAACATCAAGCTGTACAGCAACTCAGCTAGCACCTCAGAAGCTTCCTATTATCAAGCAAGAAGAAGAAATTACTCACCTTAGTAATTATGTTTCTTTTATTGGAGTCTTGCTGTATTCGGACAAGTGCAGTTAGCCCCAGCCTTTAAACTGTCCCAGAGAACAAAGGGTTAACCATTTATATGCAGAACATGGAATGCTGAGCTCGAGTTTCAGTTGATTTCTCTGTCTGTTTCTCTTTGAACGCTAACAGTCAGATTCTTACAAGCAACACTCTAATAGTATTCTACGTGGAAATTGTAAACAAAATTTTTAATAGCTAATCATGAAAAAAGTTTTGGACTACCAAAAGAAGACTCAAGTCAGGAAACCCAAAACCCAAACAGGAATATAACAAAAAAAAAAAAAAAACACCCATACAAGAAGAGGGTGTAAAAAAGCAACCCTGAGGTGCAACACTGCACCTGCCCACCCACTTCCCAAAAACAGGTTCTGAGAGGGGAGTCAGGGAGGGAGGTCAGAATACAGCAAGACTCCAACAGAAGAAACAATTACTAAGGTGAGTAATTTTTTCTTCAAACAACTTGAAGTCTTGCTGTATTCTGACAAGTGCAGACTACTAGGTAGTACCTCCATGAAGGAGGGCAGAACCCTACTTTGGGAATAGGCTCTAAGTACTGCTGTGTTAAACTGAGCATCACCCTAGCCTGGATATCCAGTGAGTAATGCTTGGTAAAGGTATGGACTGTTTTCCAGGTGGTGCTTGACAAATTCTAAGAGAGGATATCCATGGCAGCCGGGAAGCAGCTGTACCTCTTGATGAATGAGCCCTCAGGCCCTGAGGAGGATTTTCCCAGTTTTCATAGCAGAATTGTATACAAGACACGATCCACCTGGTAATAGCTTTCTTGGTGGCAGATTTGCCATTTCCTACTTCTCCATAAGTGAGGAACAACTGAGGGAGTCAAACTCATGACCCTTGCACGCTCTATGTAGTAATTAAGGGCTCTTTTAACATCTAAACTGTAGCCTCTCTCCTGGGGCAGAATGATCTGTGAAGAAAAGAGGAAGAGACAGAAACTGGTTTAAATGGAAGTCTGAAATCACTTTGGGCAAGAACATTCTATTGGTTCTAAGGACCACTTTATTCCTGTGAAAGGAGATAAAATCAGGTTCCACTGACAGGGCTTGCAATTCACTGATACACCTGGCACAGGTAATGGTTACCAAGAACACAGTTTTCCAAGTCAAGTATTTAAGCTCTGCTGAGGACACAGGCTCAAAAGGGGGTTGCATAAGTTGAGCAATGCAAACATTCAAATCCCAGGCAGGTGCAGGGTCTCTAAAGGGAGGATTGGTGTGAAGCAATCCTTTAAAAAATTTATAGAACACAGGGTGAGAAGATAGTGAGGAAGACTTCCCCACAGAGAGAAACCCAGAAACAGCTGGCAAGTGTACCTTAAGAGTAGCTGGTCTGAGGCCTAGCTCATTAAGATGGACAATATAATCCTGAACAGTAGGCAATCCAGCAGTATCTGGAGAAATATGCTTCTTAGAACACCAAATGCTGAATCTCTTCCATTTGGAGTTATAAGTCTTTCTGGTGGAGGGCTTTCGAGAAGCTTTGAGAATATCCAGAACCCCTTTGGGAAAGATGCAGATCTGCAAACCTCTAACTCTTCAAGAGCCACGCCTTGAGATTGAGAGACTGAGATTGGGGTACCAAATCCTCCCTGAGAGGATATTAACAGGCTGTAATTCCTGGGAAGAGCAGGGAAGATGGACTGCTGACAGTGAATAGGTGGTACCATGGCTGTCTGGCACAATCTGGAGCAATCAGGAATCATTTGCAAGGTTGAGACCTTATTTGACTAAAATGTTGAAGCGGGAATGGGGGGGCATACAGAAACTTCCTTCCCAATTCAGAATCAGGGCATCCAGGGGACTGAGCCCAAGACTGGAGGTCTGCAACAAAGGAGAGGGAGTTGGTGATTGTCTGAGCTGCAAAGAGATCTATCTCTGGAGTGCCCCACCTTGAAAAAAATCACTTTCAGCACTTGAGGGGCCAGGGACCATTCATGATGGCCCTGAGAGATCCTGCTCAGTGCATCTGCTAGCACATTGTCCTTCCCTAGAAGGTGAACTGCTACCAGAGAGGTTTGCAGGGAATAAGAGAGGGACCACAACTTCATGGTTGCCATGCACAAGGCCGTGGATCAAGTGCCTCCCTGCTTGTTGATGTACCACATGGTGGTGGTGGTTTCCATTCTGACCTCAACCACCTTGTTCTGTACTGATTGAGAGAGAGCTTTCAGGGCCAGAAAAACTGCCCTGAGCTCTAGGAGATTGATATGGAGAAGGGATTCTTGGGGGGAATACAGCCCCTGGTCAGTGTGGGTCCCCAGCCCAGAAGAGAAGCATCCATGGTAAGGACCACTGAACAAGGCTGAGTGGCAAAAGGAACACCTTGTCTTAAATTGTCCTGATCCTGCCATCACGGGAGGTCTTGGATGAAAGTCAGAGTCACTGGGATCAGTTTGGTAAGGGAATCTTTCCTCCGAGACCAAAAAGCTCTCAGATGGAACTGACTATCCCTCATCTGGAATCTTGCCCCTTGGACCACTGCTGCTGAAGCTGCCATGTTGCCCAAGAGCTGCAGGAAATGCCTTGCTGGTCAAGATACCTGGAGGCTGAAGGAAGAGGCTAGTTGTATAAGAACCTTTGCCCTTTCCAGGGGGAGAAAGGCTCTTGCTCTGACTGTATCCAGTTCTGCCCCTATAAAAGTAAGAAGCTGGACTGGTTTGAGAACTGACTTGGGAAGGTTGAAAAGAAAACTTAGAGAAGTGCGCACTTGCTGAGTCACTTGCAGGTGAGACTTGACTTGGTCTGGAGACTGGCCTACTATTAGCCAATCATCCAGATATGGAAAAATGGAAATCTTTTGCCTTCTTTGAAAGGCAACTACTACTGCCAGGCACTTTGTGAAAACCCTTGGTGCTGAGGTTTGGCCAAAGAGTACTGCTCTGAACTGATAGTGGCCTGAGGGCAACTCAAACCTGAGATACTTTCTGTGGGAGCACCTGATGGGTATGTGAAAGTAGGCATCTTTGAGGTCCAGGGAGGCTAACCAGTCTCCTGGCCTTAGAGAGGGAAGGATTATTCCCAGAGTTACTATCTTGAACTTTGGTTTTAAAAGATGTTTGTTTACATATCTTAGGTCTAGGATGGGTCGCCACTCCCCTGTCTTTTCTGGGGTCAGGAAGTACCTGGAGTACAGCCCTTTGCCCCAGAGTGGGGTAGGTACTCTCTCTATGGCTCTTAAGGCCAGAAGAGAAGAAACCTCTGCCTCTAGGGCAAGGGTTTCTGAGAGATTTGCAGGTGGAAAAAATCTGGCTCTCATCTTTGGAAATTTCTTGAAGCTGAGAACCAGTCCCAGGCTTACCACTTCCAGAACCCACTTGTCTGATGTAATAGACATCCAGTCCTGGACAAAGTAAGCCAGCCTGCCCCCTACTGGAATAGGAGAGTCGACCCAGGCAGGCCCATCATGGTGTCTGCTTGGCAGGGGCTTTAAGATGAGGAGTGGATGCAGCCCTGCTCATCCCCCTTCTGCCTCTCCCTCTGAAGAACCCCCTCTGTGAAAACGAAGAAGAGGCCTGCGCTTTGTAAAAAGGCCTTTGAAAAGACCTGCCCCTGCCCTAGACTGCTGCCTTTGATGAGCTGCCTGCCTTTCCTTGGCCTGAGCACTCCTGTATGTGGTCCTGTACTCGTCCATTTTCTTCATGCAATTCTCTGTCTGCTCCCCAAATAGAGAATTACCCACTACAGGAAAATCCATGGCTTTAGCCTCGGTATCCTGCGAGAGGCTAGTACATCTGAGCCAAGCCATTCTCTGAAGAGCCACGGATGTAGCCATGACTCTTGAGACACATCATTAGTCTCTACAGCAGCATGAAACTGAACTTTAGATGCCTCAATCCCGACAGCAGCCACCGCCTCCAGCTCCCTGGCTAGCAGGGGGAGGCCTGTTTAGCCAGTGCCAGTACAGTGTTCCACCTGGACTTCTGGTACCTGGCTGTATAGGCCATATAATTCACCTGTCTGAGTCCCAGGGAAGATGCCATGTGCAGCTTTTTTGCCATGGCACCAACCTTCCTAGAGTCTTTGGCTGGGGGGTGAAGCCAAGAGAATGCTTGCCTTATCACAGGCAGCAGCCTGCACAACCCCAACATGGCTGCATTGGTGGTATAAAAACTATGTTTCTGAGCCTGAGAGTGTATGCCTCTTGTCCATTCTTCTGTCCTCAGGAGGTATAGAATTGGGAGACTTCAGAATTTTTTGTGTCCGTTTCCCAAAAGATTTGTGGAGGGGAATATACAGTCTCCTGGACTTTGGGATGTCCATCATTTCTACATAATCAGGATCCTCCTGATCCTCCATTGCCTCTTCCATAGGAAGTTGGAGGGTCTCAGACACCTTTCTGTAGAACATAAAGTGGGAAGGGGACTCGGAAATCATAGGAGGGGGATACACCTGAAGGTCTGTCTGGGGAGATGTCCGGTTCCACAGGCACATCCAGACTTTCACCATCATTATCATGAAACTCCCCTTCCTCCTCAAACTCCAGTTCATAAAATTCTTCCAAAGTATAATCGTGAACCGGAGGAACCGAACGAACCGAGCCCCTGCCAAAAGGTACCGGATCGGTCAGAACCAGGCGAAGCTATTCCACAATCCGAATTGCTTTGGCTATTTCTTCAGTGGTCGGAACATGGGCTTCTGAACCGGACGATTTTTATTTGCGCTTTCTTTTTCTCGGAACTGACCCCTCGGGATCGGCTCTCCTTTTGCCCGAAGAAGTATCGCCTTGGTCAGAGGGTACTCCTTCTGGTTCGGTCAGAACCAAACCGGGCTGGCCATCCGGGTCAGCGGACTTCTCGGCCTCCTTTTCCCTCAGTCTACCCAATCTCTTTTCCATGGTAGATTTGGGAAAACTCTTGCAAATTTGGCAGTCTGAATCGAGGTGGTCAAACCCCAGACAATAAACACAGCTTGTGTGGGGATCAGCCTAAGAAAAGACCTCCCCACACTCACTGCAGTGTTGAAACCCAGTGGGTCTGTTTTTTTTCTTGGATTCCTCAGACATGGCCAACCTAACCAAACTTGCCCTTTATTCGGCAACCACCAGGCAAGACTCCTTTATCGGTTCCTAACCATGTCACGGGTCTTGGAAAAAAACCTTTCAAAACATGTTTATTTTTTTTTTTTTTTAAGAACCAATAAGAACCAGTAACCACACACTAAAATTTACACAAGAATTAAACAAATGATCGGTTCGGCCAAACCGATCCACACTTTTACAAGTTCCATACAGAAACACAGTACAAACTATCTAGTACTTACGATGCCACAGACAGAGACTGAACCGAGTTATGAGGGAAACTTTCTTCAGTTGGAAACTGACGAAAAAAATGACACTTAAACTGACTTTCGAACCGAGCTGCAGGAGAAATCTCCAGAGCGACTGTTCAGTGAGGCGGAGTAAAGAATCTGACGGTTAGCATTCAAAGAGAAACAGACAGACATCAACCGAGCTCGAGCTCAGCATTCTATGCTCTGCATAGAAATGTTAACCCTTTGTTCTCCGGGGCAGTTTAAAGGCTGGGGCTAACTGCACTTGTCAGAATACAGCAAGACTTCAAGTTGTTTGAATACAATAAATGATCCCAGTAATTTTATTCAAATGAAACCTCACATTACACAGATACCAAATAAAAGACATCCAAAGTGCTCCTTTTCTATTGCATAAATGTGGTATGCAATGGAAAGGAGTAGAATACATAATTTAACTGCACTCAAGCAGTTGGTCAAACTGCTCTTGAGGAGATAAATCACGTATTCCACTCCTTTCCATTGCATACCCCATATTTATAAAATGGGTAGGGACAGTCCAGAATCCTGATTGGCTTAGAACAAATTCTAGCTATCTCTTTTGAAATAACTAAACCAAGGATAAAAACAAATGGGCTAGTACTGGTATCCTTAGTACACTCGTATATCCTTGTGCGAGGACTGAGTTTGAGAAAACTTATTTCAGCTGCCATGTCTTTCTTCCTAGCAAGCCACTCACTATAAAATTGGAAGCCCAAAAAAAGCATTTACAACACTTTAAATGTGTTGTTTCTTTAATCAAATACCTCTCGCTGTCCCTCTCAAGCAGCTAGAACCCCTTCCCAAGCAACACATGCTAGACTCTAGGAACTCCCTCCAGACCCACAGCTTGACACATACCACCACCAGGAGTTTCTCGCAATGCCCTGCGACAGATGGTAGTGTGCTGCCAGCTAGACCTTTAGGAAACCATAGCATTGCTGGAGGCCTGAGGTAGTGACCCAGTGGCTCTGTAAAACATATTTCAGCACTGCACAGTGCCGCTAGTTATACCTGATGACACAACAGCTTCCAGTGTAAGAAACTGAAAACAGAGAGACCATTTCACATTAATTGCACAATTTTTTTTTTATTTTACTAATTTTTCAAAGAATTTTACAGTTTGTCAACCTATACCCATTTTACAAGAATAACAACACATTCTGGGCAGTGGGTAAGTGTGAGATAAACACACTTCTGGGGACATACAGCCTGCAGCCTCATGCCTCACTACACCCCTAGTCATGCATTTATGACAAACTAGCCTACATCCCATCATGTATTATTGCTTAGGCATTTTCATTGTAGAAAACCAGATACAGTATTTCTCTATACTGAATACTTCTGAAGCCATATTACATACTTTCAAAAACAGTTTTTAAACTTGAGCCATTTTTTGGCTCGTTTAATCTTATATTTAAAGCAAACAATAGAAAAGTGCTGTGTATTAAGGAAATAATAACATTGCAAGTCTGAAGAGCTCATAACGCCTCATTCTTTAGGTTTATGGTTTATTATGTGGTTTATTTTATATTCTTACAAAATATCACTCTGTGCAGCTGATTTTTGTATTAATAAATTCTCTAATAAAGTCAGAAATGTTTTTTCTTATGTGAAGGTAATGCTCTCATACCTTTTATAATAGTTTCACAATACTTCAATGGTAGCTCAGTTCTATCTCCATTTCCCCCAAAAAAGTTTTATAAACATAAGAAAAAAATCAGAACCATTCACTAGGAAATAAATTTATTGTAAATATTTTTGTTTCTTTGTTTCATACCTCAAAAGTTAGGGGCACTTTTCCCTGCTGGGGCACTGTCCCTTATCACCTTAAATTCCTTAGTGCCTCGGAGTCTGACTTGACTCTTTTTCCTGCAATCCTAAAAGGACTAAGGATTTTGTTTCTCTTTAAAATATGAAACTTGTGCTGATCAAAGCAAATCTTTCTGCAGCCACTTACACTGCGATGTGAGGGAACTCTCTCCTCATCACAAACAGACCAAAGGAGCCAGGCACTTAGGTGAGTGCCCTGAGTTACTTAAATCACTACACTGGAATCAGAAATCTTCCTCAGTGCTTCAGTATCAAAAATGAATGTAACAAAGTGGTGGACTAGTGTTGGCCACTGAACTCCCCGGTGCTTCGATCAAAGTATTCAGTAGGATTGGAGTCTCAGTGGTGAATGCACTGCCTTTAAGGCCAAGTACTTAATTGCCCCCAGCTGGGCGCTCTTGTGATTACTTACATTCACTATCAAGGCTGGCTGTTCGTGAACAAAGCAGCTCATTTCCAGATGCGTCCTAGGGGGGAGGGGAGATGGGGGAGTACGGTAAGTATAAAACATAGAATACAGTAAATATAAAACAACAATGTTACAAGTAATGTTCAGGTAATTTATTTTTTATTTAGCTTTTGTTAACTGGGTAAGTGCACTAGCCATAAAATGACTATTTTCAGGCACGACCCGGGAGAGTACAGACATGCAGAAACTTAACAGGATAACAAATTATAAGTGCTTTACATACAATGAGTTAGAGAGGATACAATATATCTGAACATACAAAGTAAAGCGCTTTACATACAATGAGTTAAAGTGGATACAATATATCAGAGACATACAGAGTAGACCATTCATAAGTTCATAGGTGCCTACCTATGCAATGAATAGAGAGGACCTTGGACAATAAATTTTCCGGTGGCACATCATATGAACAGAAACAAGGTACACAAAAACCAAAACAGGTAATACAAAAGGAAGAAATAACCATTAAGAGCAGGGGGTGTCATTAAGTAAAAGGTCGGTAAGTGAGGAAGAGGGGAGCAAGCCATGAAATTAGATTATAGGAGTGTATGTAAGTGTAAGGGAGATGCCTGCAGTGTAAGATTGTATATGGGCAGGGAAAGGGAGCTGGGACAGGCTGAGGCAGTAAGAGGGTTATATAGAGGTGAGGAAATACTATTGTATGGCCAGAGACATCAGTCATTAGGTAGGGTGAAAGCAGGAACAGGTATTAGCAATCAGCAGATTCGAGCGCAGTTTTCTCTTAAAGCAATTACACATATGTACACTCTGTTGGTAAACAGGTATACCCAGAATGCACAGAGAAGCAATGGAGAGCCATCGGAATTGTAGAGTAGCTGAGGGCACAGTGTGGGGAGTATAACAGAGTTGATAGGTCATGCAGGCAGGTGTGACAGCATGGTAGGGAGACAACATTAATTAGATAAAAAGTAGTGAGCGGAAGGGTAGGGAGAAGGAGGAAGGAGGGGCAGTAAGAGTGGTAGGGGTGTTGCAGATCTATATATATATATATTCCTTCTGGAAAATCTACCATTGCTCAATCTGCTTTTCTCACTGATTTCCTAAACTTTGGTCCTCCCTTCCCCTTTCAATTTCATCTGCCTCTTCTCCTTCCTCCCTAAAGTCTCTTCCTTATGATTTTTGTTATCCTACCTGTACCTGTCTGTAACCCCTTCCTCTTCATACTCCCCTTCACTAGTTTTGCCCTGTTCATGCTTTTCCAACAGTTTCCCCTTCTTTACAATTAAGAGTGAACTTTTCTACTTGCATTTATATACTGATTTTTACTTGTAATATTTATGGTTATGTTTCTCAAATTACTACTGTGCCACTGTAATTGACCTCTTTTTAGTAGTTTTATTGCTTAGCTATCTCCTGCTGTACCCTGACTGTAACCCATGGCTTATGCCCCAAAGGTGGCACCCCACCGGTCTCCCTCAAACCAGGAGGAACAAACTTCACTTGACAGTGGGGGCCCATGGAGTGGAGCCAGCAAGGTGTGGGAGGAGTCAAGGAGACCCTGCTATGGTGTGGGGAGTGGGGCGGCTTCATCTGCCCAGAGCTGCTGGAGATTTTATTTTCTTTTTCTCCCCTCATCCCAGGGCATGATCCTGAGAGGAGGCTTTGGTGAGATGCCTTTCAGGGCCATCAGAAGGGCAGGTGAGCCTCACCCCTCCTTCAGTGCTCCCCTGCTGGCCCCACTCCTGGCATGTAATGCCTCCACATCAACTGCCAGATGAGTTGGTATGTTCCGACTTAAGATCACTGAAAGGGATCACTTGTCCTTCCTGCCTGCATGACAACCTCCTCACCCTGGGTCACCAGGGAGTGGCCGTGCAGCAGAAGGCGGTGCCCTCTTCCCCAATGCAGGAGGCATCCAATGGATGCCTGAAACTTGACTTGCTGGCTGGCCGGCAACAGACATTCCAGGTTCGGGGCATGAATCTGGGTCACCTGGATGGCAATCAGTAACTCTACTGCTGCGCTATATGGCTGGCCATGGTTAAACTTTTAAATAAATAACTAAATAAATAATTTTTTTTATTAATGACAGAATTTAATAATGCAAAACTGAAGTGCACAGAGCAATATTGTAAGTGAAATATTTTGAATTAGAAACCATTTCACTGCAAAACTCAGGTGCAAAGAGTAGCAGTATGTAACATTTTATGTCTGGCATGGAACCCATAAAATGTTTCGATTTCTGAACAGATAGTTTGATAACAGGGTCATAGTTAATAGTTGAAAAGTTTAAATGCTAGCAACATACTGTATAAAAGGTTTATAGACATGTTATAAAATTGTGATTAGATGACCATACTGATTTAAGAGAGTAAGCTAAGCAGTGGTTATGGAGGTACTTACCGTAGGTCCTTATTCACTAAAGCACAGGTTATACATGTGAAATGTGTGTATATTGCTCACATAGCCACGTGGCCCTGGACAGTTGCAGAGCGCACATTATTCATGACCATGAGAACCAGTAGGGTAGCTGTCCACAGCCCTGTCCCCAGCATTCAGCTGTGCATTGGTGGATCACAGGGTGCAGACAGGCATCCAATGGGATGCCTGGCCTGGGTACCATAGTGGATCCCCTGCTTGGCAGGTGCAGTGGATCCTGGGAAGGCATGAACCCCAGAACTCAGAGTCCAATGGGTGACTGGCTGCTCAAGTGGCTGCCCCAACTCCTCCTCCTCCACATCTGAGTATGTGCTGCACATAGGAATTTGTAAATATGGCCCACAGATTGCACAGCTTTATGAGGGGTTCATGGAACTGTGGTGTGGTTTAAGAAAAAGAAAAGTGTTATAGAAATAGAAAACGTTAAAGCTTCAATGCTGTCTTCGCAGGTATTGATCACAGGGGGCTGACGAAGCGACGCCAGCCACAAAATGTCCCCAGTGTTTTGTATGCAGTTAGGAGAATAAATATTTGAAAATAGATTTCCAGTGTGTGGTGTTCATCCTTTTTTTTTTCCCCTCCACAGTAGTGATTTGAGCTGTCTTCAGATGGCCCAACACCAAACTGATATGTCCTCTTGACAGAAATAGCAACCTGGAATCCTTGCACTTACATCTGCATGGTCACCAAGAGAGCCTAATGTAAGGGTCCAACACTGCACCTACAGCAGACACCTGGTCCTGCTGGGTGCTCATATCTAGACCTTGTTCACTTCTGCTTCTAAAACATCTAGAATCTGTGGGATTGTTGCATTGGTGGGCCTAATGCCCCAGTCTCTTGACCAAGCCAAGAAAAACATTCCACAGTCTGTTGAAGACAGCTAAGGAGGACTCCTTCCTGGAGGTCAAGAAACTCCTGCCCCAGGAGACTCCTCCTCTCACGAGCCTGGCTGCCAGCCACATTGTCTCCAGATTTTGGATGTAGGGGTGGTCCCTAGCTGATCAGATCCCCACAGAGTGGGAGTTAAAACTGTGCATGTGCTGCTAGATGCACTAGATCCGAAAACCTTGGCCATACAGACCACTCAAGTCATATCTGAAGAATTCTTCATCTTCACCACTACAGAGCCCTAGGCTATAGTTAAACATAGGAAATGGATAAACTCTGTGAATGGTCACTACCACCACATAGCATCCACTGCCCCTGAGCAGTTTTCATTATCATGTACATGATGATTTGAGGGTGACTGAACATCTTGAACAACAGGTCAAAAAATGCCAGATTTGGGAACCACCACCTCTTGTGACAACCAATTGGTCTGCACATTCTGTTCCATTGCTAGGTGAAAAGCAATTAGGGACAGCAGATTGTCCCCAGCCCACTGAAGAACCTCGGTCATTTCTGTGACCATGTTTGCACTTCGTATGCCTCCTTCATAGTTTGAATAGGCTACAGTAAGGTCACTGAATGGCCACACCATCACCTATGACTGGACCCAATCCTGAATAGGAGGGACTCATTTAGATAGATTCTGGTGTTTGTTGTTTGAAAAAAGACCCCAAAATATGAATTTAGACATCCCCAAAATCCTAGGTGGAAAGCTTAGCCAGGGGTCCCAATTCCTCCTTCATGAGCCAAACTACTTCTTTCATGAGTCTCACAAAAGAAGAGGGCGGGACATAGTTTTTTTTCCCCCACAGGTCTTTCGTGAGCAGAATTTCTTCCATAAGTCATGAAAGAACTCATGAAAGAAGAATCTTGGTTCACAACAGAAGAGGGTGGTACTTAACTATTTGTCATACTTCTTTGCGAGCTGAACTTCTTTTGTAGGTCACAAAAGAACTCACAAAAGAAGGTTGGCTCACAAATGAAGAGGGAGGGACTTAGATTTTTCACAGTTCTTTCTTGAGGTCATACGAAAGAATCATAGTTCTTTTGTGAGATCCGACAACAGAATCCTGCATGAGCGTGACTTCCTTGAACTGTGAAACCACAACTAGAGTCATGCTGCAGGCTACATTTGGAGCAATGAGCCAGCAATCCCCTGAACTGTCTCTCTCTCTCCCATTCTCTTTATATACCTGGCAGCACCACGGTGCCCACGCCCAGTGCTGCTGAAGATCATTCCGACAATGGGATGCGCTATCCCCAGTGTCGACTTGTGTCCCCCTATAATAAAGAAAACTGTCCCTCATTGATCTTTTTTCTTTCCCTGTAAGCTAAAAAAAAAAAAAAAAAAAAAAAGAAAATGGTCCATGGGTGATCTGACCCCATGAGACACCTACCCACTCCACCCTGACCCCACACTCAGCACCATCAATCCACCCCCACCACACCATCACTCACCTGAACATGTCCCATGATGTAGATCCACTCTCCGTCAAGCACACACATCTTGCTGTTGGAACCGACAACCGTGGTGTTTAAGTAATAAGACATGAGATGTAGGTTATGTGGCCTGATAAGACCACATCCCAGGAGCATAATGAGGCACTTGTACAGAGTGTCTTTAGCATCTGGGAAGTGCTTTTATCAGGCCATAACCTACACCTTAGAGTGTATATTTGTGCTTATAACATGGGTAGAAAATGTTCAATATAGATTCTTATCAAGTTAGTACAGTTTGTAAAGTAAAATTTTGTTAATGTTTCTTTCTCACTTTTTCAGGTTTCAAGAAATTGTCCCTTTTAGTGCCAAGATGTAGTAATTCTAAGATTTTAGAGAGGTGATGTTATTCTGTCTCTCCCTCTCCCTCCGCTCCATCACACTCACACACACAGAAATTACATTGTTTCTATTTTTGTGCAGGCTGTCTTTAGTAGGAAGTATTAAGGGGAGCAACAAAGTATCCAGTTTCTGTCTCCCAATCTTACTCCAGACACACACCCAGACACACAGAGACACAGCCTGTTTTGTTTACCTTTTAATTTCTTTTCTTCTGGATGTTGTATTTAAGGTTGTTTTCTATAGTAATTAATATAGCCGACTATGTGCTGGGCTTCGGCAGGAGTGATAGTGTCTCCCAGGATCTGGCATACTGAGTGTTTTCTGCTTTGCACTTCTCAAGCAAGCTGCTTCCCAATTACTGTAGTTTCATGGGGCCGCTCTCTCTAACAAACACGCTGCCTTTTGTCAATTTGTTCTATTTACGATACTATTTAATATGTATTAAAATAATTGACTGTGCGACTGTGAGCAAGGAAATGCTGTGGGTGAGCTGGCGGATTGGCAAGTGGGTTGGTCAGCTACTAGAATACCGAAGTCCAACGAGAGAAAAATGCCAAAGCAGACCAGTAGATAAAGAACATTTGGCTACTGTTTTCTGTCCGGTTTCCTTTTAAAATTACAAAAAGCAGATTCTCACTGGAGTCTAGGCAGGAAGTAGTGCTATGCGGAATGCAGGAGTATACCAGTGAAACTGGTGCAGAATGATCATTCCACCGCCAGAATTTCACTAGTTCTTCTGCAAATTCCACCTGCTGCGATCTGCACAATAAATTTCTATGGAACAGCATTTTTTCCATGGAAAATCATTCTGCAACCATTTCTGTGGAAATATTGAGATCTGCAGAATAAAATTATATGGAAATGCAGCAAAAAAAAAATCATTCCACATTTTTCTGCCATGGAATTCCACCATTCTGTTCTGGTAAAATATGGCAGAATTTCGGCAGAATTTTGAAAATTCTCAGAAATTTTGTTATGCCAGAATTTGAAAATTCCATACAGCACTAGCAGGGAGAGGTTGCATGGCTAGTGTGAAGTCTAGTGATGTACAATCAGGCAGTGTTTGGGGAAACATGGACTGGATTTGAGACATTTTCATTTAGAAATGGTATGGATATCTGGCTACAGTGTCCTTCTGGGTCTAACTAGAATTACTTGATACATTCTGGCTGGATAAGAGCACAGCAAAATATGCCTCTTATCCAGTTAAATAACTGCCCTAGATAGCTTCTGGCAGAGCACCAGGAGGAAGGAGCTGCTAGTATAACTAAACTTCTCAACTGGGACTATACTGCCCTCCTTCCCTTCCCTCCACCCAAAGGCAGTTCTATTTTTATAGGCACAAGATTTGACTTACAACAGGTACTTCCTGTTTGGGAGCAGGAAGCGAGTGATCACTGAGCCACCAAAGACACCATCCTAGAAGGGCAAGAGTAGCTCTCTGTCCCCCACCCCCCAACTGCTGGAGGTCTGACTCCAAGCAAAAAGGAGACTACTAAGAAATATAGAAACTTCTTGTCTCAGAACAGGAAGATCAGGAGCTAAAAAGGCACAGAGGCAGTAAGTAAGGAGGGAGAGAAGAAAAAAAGCAACAAACAAACAGAGGAAAGAGTAAGTATTCCAAACAACAGTTAGGTGGCCAGAAATAAGACATGATGGGAGTAGCGCAGTGCAGTGGCTGTGGAGCAGCAGTCTTCTGGGAGACATTCTGGAGGATGCAGTGTTGTCCCATCTGCAGGCATCTCTCTGTGCTGAGTGAGGCTGAGTTGGCCAGGATTTGGGGGACCTCCTCTCCCACCCAGGGACCACCAGGATCACTGCCATTGCCTTAGAGGTTGCCAAGAAAGAGGAGCGGCTGGACCACAGTGGGCTCAGTGAGGGTGGTGGAACAGAGATGCATCCCTCCAGTTGTACCTCTCCACAATTTCTATGCCATTCTGGAAAAGTATTGTTCCTCTATGGAGGCACCCACAGTGGAGACCAAGGAGGATGTTGGGAACCTCCACAAAGGAGACCCACAGGAGGGTGGCATGGGACCCCACAGGGGAAGGAAACAACTCCTGGTGGGGGACTCCATTGTTAGGAAGGTAGAACTGGGGAGGAAGGAGAGAGGGAGGTAAGTGTCTGCCTGGCGCCATGGCTTGGAGGGACAGGGAGCGAATCCTCAGGATCGCAGGAGCAGCTGCACAGGGAAGGGAGCTGGATGCCACTGTCCACCTAGGGACAATGACCTGGCTAAGAAAGGGATCAGAGCAGTGCAATAAGTGTTTGTGGAAATGGGGAAGGGCCTTAGACAAATAGCACACACGGTAACCTTCTCTGAGGTGCTGCCTATCTATGGCATGGTGAGTACTAAGGTGCTCTACACCATGGGATTCAATCAGTGGTTGAAAATCTGGTGCAGAGCTCAGGGATGTGGCTTATTGGGGACTGGGGGTCCACCTGGAGGGATGCAGACCTATACTGGCATGATGGTCTGCATCTGTCCAGGAGAGGAACCAGGATCCTAGGTGATAGGTATAAATGCTTCATTGGCAAGCATTTAAACTAGGCAAGGGTGGAGGCACCGGATACGGGCAGGGAAATCCTATCCCCGCCCCCAAAATCAGGGTACTAAGTGAGGTAGACACCAACATAGAGATGTCGATAGGGAGAAGCACAGAAGTAAATGGAGAAAGTGACAAACGCAGGACAGGGATGGGGCCAAAAGAGTAAGGCCATCAAGAAATGGAGGGTAATGAGTACCAATGCCCGTAGTCTGGGCAATAAGCTCCCTGAACTGGTGGCCTTGATGGAAGAGAGATGCCTGGATATCGTAGCAGTCACATAAACATGGTACAAAGAGAACCATGACTGGGATGTTAACATACCGGGGTACACAACCTATAGGAGAGACAGGGAGGGGAGAAGAGGAGGCGGAGTAGCTTTCTATGTACTGGAAGGGATAAAAGCAACTGAACAAGAGAGTAAACAGGGAGGACAGGAGGCACTGTGGGTCACCTTAGAGACTGGAAATGGCACCACAATCCGCACAGGGGTAGTATACAGACTCCCCCTGTCAGGGGGAGGGAATGGACAAGGATATGATAGAAGGCATACTTAGGATGGCAGAGAAAGGGGAGATACTGTTGATGAGGGTCCTTAACATGAAAGATGTTAACTGGAGCACCTTTGCTGCAGCCACATCCAAAAGCTGGGCCATTCTTGATGCCCTTCATTTGGCCTGCCTCAGATAGCTAGTTTTGGGACCTACTAGTGAGGGAGCAATCTTAGACGTCATACTCTCAAATGGGGACAGGGAGAGGATCTCAGATCTGGAAGTAGATAGCCATTTGGGAACACATGACTACCAAACAGTGTGGTTCACGATAAACTCAGCTACAGAGTCAAGCCATACAAAAGTGAGGATTCTGGACTTCAGGAAGGCAGACTATGGCAAGATGGGAGAGTGCCTTAGAAAAGCACTAGCAAACAGGCTAGAAGGAGGGGTGGAGAAACAATGGGGAAATATCAAAACTGCATCACAGAGGCAACAAACCTTTGTGTGAAGCAAATAAGCTGGGATCCAGCGTGCCTGGACCAGGCCATGGACCCCTCAATTTCTGGAACCTAAACATTTTTCAGAAATCCTCCATACTGCAAGGTACTAGCCCTGACTTTTGGATTTGGTACCAGTGGAAGCTGATTTCCAAGTGGCCCACACTATCTCCTGCTGAACACACCTCTAACTACTGTATCTCCCTCTATGTCTCTAGTTGAATTTATGTGCTAGGGTTTAATAATTTGTTTAATCCTTACAGTCATTTTAAGTTCTGAGTTGATATTAGAAGTGAATTTAGAGCTCTTTTTTATCTAGTACGTAAGCCATGGGGGCTCTCTCTGCCTTTCTCTCACCTCTCCTCCTCCTCCTTTCCCTGGGCCCCCTCTTCTCTCTCCCTGGTCCTAGCCACCCCCACCACCAACACCCTCTACTCTGGTTTCCACTGCTACTCCAAGGGAACTCTCCACTTCCACTTGAGACTTGTGCTTGGCACCCTGTTTGGATATTCCTGGTTACTTAACCTGACCACTACTCCCAACAAGTGTGGCCACCTCTCTACACTGTACCACCTTGCAGTCCATATGGGACACCGCCTGGAACCTTGCAACTTCTAGTCCAGGAAACAACAATCAAAACTATCTCTCAAAGAGCTGCAACTCTGCTCCTTAAAACTCCTACTCCTCCTCCTTCTCATCTCAGGCAGCGTCCATACCCATCCTGGCCCTAGAAGCTCAGGCCACACACAAACTCCAGGTGCCCTTATCCTGCAACCATTAATATCTGCAGCCTACTACAAAGCTGGATGCACTCCAAGCCTTCATATGCCAACACAACCCTGACATCCTTGCAGTGGTGGAAACTTGGCTGACACCTAAAGTTCCTGACTCGGCAGTAACAATACAGGGCTACAATGTCTACAGGCTGGACCGGATATCCAAAAAAGGCGGTGGTTGCGCAATCTATATCAAAGACTCCCTGTCTTGGCACCCTGTAGCAACTCCATCACTTTTTGCCTCAGCCCAGATGCTGCAAATAAAAATCGTCCTAGGTCCCAACCATAAAGCCCTGACTATTGTCTCCGTATACATCCCGCCCTGGGACACTAAACATGGATTCAATGATGTCCTAAACTTGATCAACTCTCATCCTCCCAAAAGTGAACTTATTCTACTAGGGGATTTCAATATAAACTGGTTAGCATTGAGTGCCAGTGCCTATAAAGACTCCATCTCAGCTGCTAACCTCACGCAAATGGTAAACTTCCCTACTAGGATTAACTACAAGACTGGCAGCAGTACCCTCTTGGATTGGGGCCTCACCACTCACCCCACAAGGATTTCTCGTATGACCACTCTCCCAGACTCACTCAGTGACCACTCCCCAGTCATGTGTGCATGGTCTAAAATTCCTTAAGCCCCCTCCCAAAATTATCGCTAGCAGAGTCCTTCCTCATGGAAAACTTCCACATCTCAAACACCTGCTTCTTCAAGACTGGCTACCCATCTATGAAGCAACAGATGTTAACTTGGCTCTTGATCACTTCATCTCAATTTTCAACAAAGCCTGTGACCTCTTTGCCCCTGCTAAAAGGCGCAAAACAAAATCTCTCTCTAACCCATGGGTCACTGCAGTTCTTCTCTCACAGCTGAAACTAAGGGATCACCTCTGGGCAGTTGCCAGGGCCACTGGCAAACAACTGGACATCCAAAATTACAAACAAGCACGAAATACCTGCCCAAGCACCATACGGCTAATGAAATCCACCTATTACAAAGACGCTCTCACCAATATATGGGGAAATGGTCGTGCCTTCTGGGACAATATCAAGGATGTCACAGGGAAGCAGCCAAAAACCTCTCCAGCCATGTTAATGGTTGATGGATCCTCAACCCTTGACCCGAAGGTGATCGCAAACATCTTTAACACGGCATTTTCAGACCTTAGTGCTGTTCTACCCCATGACTTTTTCAAAAAAAAGGCCTACTCCCCAAATACCTCAGCCCCTCAGTCTAACCATCCCCTCTTCTACTTCAGGAAGGTAAGGCTGAATGAAGTTTGCCGCTATATTACTGCAGCTATCTCTAAATGTAGATCTAGTAGTGACACCCTGGACCTTAAGCCTCTGTTGCTCACCCTCGATGAGGTAATTCATCCATTAACAAAAATCCTAAACCTCTCTCTCAGCTGTGGAAAATTCCCAGACCTATGGAAAACAGCCACCGTGACATACTTCCATAAAAGTGGGGACAAGACGATTCCCTCAAATTATCGCCCTATCTCCGTACTGCCCCCACTCTCTAAGGCACTTGAGCGCATCATGGCTGATCAACTTACCGACCACTTGGATAAATACAATATACCTTGTCCACAACAACACGGCTTGCGGAAAGGTCACAGCACCACCACAGCCCTTCTCAAGTTCACTGGAACTTTGCAAAAATCCCTTGACAACAGCCTTCTCACAGGGGCCGTTTTCCTCGACCTCTCCAAGGCCTTCAATACAGTACACCATGAACTACTAATACACCAACTACTGAATGCCGGGCTATCACCTGACTCTCCTCTCTGGTTTAAGAGGTACTTAGAAAACCGGTCACAGAGAGTTAAAATTGTGGACGCTCTTTCTAACACCCTGCCTGTTCGCTTTGGTGTCCCACATTGATCCATACTGGGACCCCTCCTTCTTAGCCTTTTCTTAAACTCCCTCCCTTACCACTGCTCTGAGCAGATCATACTATATGCCAATGACGCTGTAGTATTCTCCACTCACAAAGATCCTGCAACTCTTCAACACAACCTTCAACTTGGTTTCAGTTCTGTAGAGACATGGTTTCTTAATCATGAACTGGTCCTCAATGACAAGAAAACCAAATCTATGCTCTTCTGCAGCTCTCATAACCCACACAAGCTACACCACTTGGCTATCTCCACCACCCAGGGGAACACTCCAGATCAGGTGGTGTCCTCCAAATACTTAGGGATACAGCTTGACCCTAATCTCTCCTATGGACTTCATGTAGATAATGTAGCTAGAGCTGCTAATACATGGCTCGGTCTCCTCTACAAATACAGATGCTTTGAAGGTTGCAGTCCTGATCTCTGTAATAGACTATGGTCTCATCACTTATGGCTCGGCCACGACCACAACCCTTAGATGCCTCTCAACTGCCTTAAATAAAGCATGTCGGCTCATCACTGGTGCTCACCGTCTCACCCACACATGTGACCTGTACACTCAGACCGGCTGGCTCCAACTATCAAACTGCAAAAAGTTTCTCACCTGCTCCACGGTCAAAAAAATCTACCTTGGCCTTGCACCTTCTGGGGTCTCAACTCTGTTAAAACATCGAATTAACAAATGGTGCCTTAGGAGATCCATGCTACAGCTACTGAAAGTCCCCCACTGTCACACTTCACAGGGACAACGCTCTTTTGCTTATCAAGCACCACTCTGGTTCAATGGCCTCAGCCCAACCATCTCCTCTGCCCTAACTATTGGTATGTTTAAAACTAGGCTCGGGACTATCTCACTACCAACAGCTCCTGTGACTGCTCTAACTTAACCTTGTTTCTCCACTTCCCTTCCTGCTCTAGTTGTCCCCTCCTCCCATCCTCACTGGAATCTACTCTCACATCTTGGTATACCCAATGCTGCACTTTTCACCCTCTCACCACTCTTCCTACATTCCTTCTCTCCCCACCCTCTTCCCTCTCCCTATGACTCTGGCACTTCTTATCTGTTGTCTATTTTCTCTGACAAATGCCGCTGGCTGCCTTATTACAATGCTACCCTTGAACTGTATTAATCTGTACTCTGTTTGCAATGTCCACATTGTTGTAATGCCTGTCTTGATGTTCCCCATAATTTGTATCTCTCTGACTATCCCTGATATTTAAAGCAGAGGCTCCACCTAACTCCCACTTTACTATAGTTGATGCAAGTCCTTGGGCCGAATTCTCAAAATGTTGTGGGACTAAGTCCCACTCTGCAACTCCAGTTGTGGACCGAAATCTCCACATCTGTCGATCTGTATTCTTCTGCCACAGCTGTGGGACATGTTACGGCTGGTCCCCCCAGCCATAACATTTTTCCATAGCTTCAGGAAAACAACAGCCTCAAGCTCCCATAATTTTGTGGAGCCAGTCATAAACTGGCTTCACTTTTCAGAATACTGTAGCTGCAGGGAAAAACTGCAGTTTCGCAAGTGGCAACCCACTTGTGCAGAGTTTTTCCTGCAGCTGCAGGATTTTCACAGGCTTTGAAAAATCCGGCCCCTTGTGTTTAATTTTTACTTTTTATCATGTACCAGAAACTGGGTTTATTATACAAATTGAAAACATTGTTTTTCTCTTGAAACCAGATATGCGAAAGCCAAAGGCATTCTTTTACCTCATTTTGAATACGCTCGAGGCTTGTATCATCAATTGTCATTTAAGGAATTGAATGCCCTAATTGTGATGTGTGACAATATCTGTTGATTTGTTTTAGATCGTCCCTTACAGACCAACCATTGTTTTTGAACTTCCAGTTAGGATGGTTATCCCCCATATCTTGACTTACGTACGGTTACAGGGCCTAATCTTTAAGCTATATATTCCAAGACCCTTTTTCCCCTTAGTGACTTGTGATACTAACTTAAACTTGTTGTCCTTTAAAGGGTCTTTACTTTATGTTCCTTTTGTGTCAGGCAAATGCTGGCTCTCTTTCCTTCTTGCATGCTGCCCCTATTTTCTGGAATCTCTCACCTGACAATGTTAGATCTGCTTCATCCTTATTTAGTTTTAAGACTAAACTTAAGAATGTTTTGCTGGAAGATGTTTGTACCTATATGTAATGTATTAGATTGTACTGTATTTTTGGTTTTATGTGCATTTTTGCTCGGGTAGGGCCTATTCCACTGCCTTTACCCGGTTAACAAAATTAAAATGAAACAAAAATGTACTTTTAAAGCAGCATTTCCTTGTATTTTATAATATGATAGATATATATATATATATATATATATATATATATATATATATATATATATATATATATACACACACATACACATACTTTTTTTTATTATTTATTTATGAACAGGAGTGGTTCTGAAGTACTGGAAGAGGGCAGTGTATGACCCAGATCTTCTCACTTGAGATTCCCATGGTTTGATGGGGAGCTCAGTGCATTGAAGATCAAGGGTCAGAGGTTGGAGCACTTCTGGCAGAGGTCCAGGTTGAAGGCAGACAAACTGGCCCTGCGTGCACACTATAGTATGTACCAGGGGACAATCAACCGTAAAAAGGCAGTGTTCCTGTCCAGGGAGATTCCTGCTGGGAGAAATTGACCAGTGTTGCTTTTTTGGACTGTGGACAGGTTATTACATCCTGCCTGTCTACAGCCAAAAATAGCAGTTTCTGAAGCCTTGTGCAATGAGTTTGCTCGGTTTTTCTCTGACAAGGTGTCCACCATCAGGCAGGGAGTTCCGTCAGTGGGCTGTACTATGGCCAACAGTGGTCACCCGGATTGTCAACAAAGCACTCTGCCCGGTTGATGGGAGTTTAAACCAGTGGAGGTGGCTGATGTCATTGAGGTGGTCTCAAAACTGAAGCACACATATTGTCAACTGGACCTGATGCCGATGCGTTTCTTTGTGGGATGAACCAACACTGTTGGTCCGGTGTTCCCCTTTATTGTCCAGTGTTCCTTGTCGGAGGGGGTCATCCCAGATGCCTTGAAGGAGGCGCTGCTGAGACCCCTTCTAAAGATGTCATCACTGGACCCGGACATCAAGGCAAATTATCAACCGGTCGACAATCTTCTATTTTTAGGAAAGGCTGTGGAGAAGTTTGTGGTGCAACAGTTCGGAGATCACCTCATGGCATTTTATATCTATGAAATGTTCCAGTCGGGTTTTCATGCAGGACATTGAACAGAAACCGCATTAGTTCGGGTGCACAATGATCTCCTCAGGGCGAAGGATCGAGGGGAGGGGACAATTCTCATCCTTATCGATCTCTCTTCAGCTTTTGACACGATGGACCATCGGGTGTTGCTTGACTGCCTGAGGGACTTTTGTGGACTCACCAGCATTGTCATTCACTGGTTTGAGTCCTTTTTAACAAACAGAAGACAGCGGGTGGTGATGGTGAATTTTTCCTCATCTTTGAGCCTTCTGTCTTGTGGGGTACCTCAGGGTTCCGTGTTGTCACCGATGTTGTTCACAGTGTATATGCTGTCCCTGGGAGAGATCATTAGGAAGTACAGCTTGGGGTTTCAATGTTATGCCGATGATACCCAGCTGTACTTATCCTTTGCCCCGGAACATCCAATGCGGTGGAAGTATTAAACAACTGTCTGGCTGAGATCAAGGACTGGATGGCCTCTAGCTGGTTGCGACTGAACCCAGATAAGACGGAGGTACTGGTGGTGGAGTCAAACAGGAGGCATGAGGGGTTGCCCTCAGCAGCAGATTCTGGAAATTATCTAGGGTCTGTCCCACTGATGGCTTCCGCGAAGGTACGTATTCTTGGCGTGATGTTTGACAGCGGTTTGATGATGGAATATCAGGTGTCTGCTGTTGTCAAGGTGAGCTTTTTTCATCTGAGAAACATCACCAGGATTAGGCACCTGATTCCGCCCCGGACCTCCCCACCTTGGTACATGCATTTGTAACATCTAGGCTTGACTACTGTAATGTGCTCTACCTCGGGGTTTCTGGAGGCACCCTCCATCGACTACAGCAAGTGCAGATTGTAGCTGCCAGGTTGCCACGTCACCCTGGTGATGCGGGAACTGCACTGGCTGCCGGTTCGATGGAGGGTGCTTTTTAAGGTAGGCTTGCTCACCTACAAGGCCCTACATGGACTTGGCCCTTGCTACCTGGCTGACCTTACGCCCACTGCCTTGGTTCATCCCCTCTGGTCCTCCTCGAGGGACCTCCTGGCGATTCCCAAGAGAAGACTGAAAACAGCTGGCGATCAAGCTTTTAGTTTCACCGGTCCTTTTATGTGGAATACACTTCCGCTATTGGTGAGGGTGGCCCCATCGGTGGAGGCTTTTAAGGCCTGCCTGAAGTCTTATCTGTTTAGTCAGGCCTTCTCAGATTTTGTATGATACCACTGTTATCAGTCCTTTTTAAAATTAAAGAGGGGTTTATTTATAGAGTGATTGGGTTTGTAGGGTGGAATATTTTTTTTTACATATGTATTTGTAAAATAAATCTTTGTGTTTTGTACGGTGCCCAGAGCCTCTGGGATTGGGTGCCAGAAAAATAAAATTTGCCTTGCCTTGCCAGATATAGTCCTACTTCATAAATGTGGCAGCACGGGGGAGACTGGCAACTATATTCGGGTCAGTCTGACATCAGTGGTGGTGAAGTTAATGAAGATGCTTTTAAAGGAATGGCTTGTGGAGTATCATGAATTCAGCAGGTTGCAAGACCTAAGGCAGCATGGATTCATGAGGTGAGATCACGTCATATGTACCTGATTGATTTCTTTGCCTGGGTGATTAGGGAAATAGATCAGGGTGAGGTGGTGGACATGCCCTTCTTAGACTGTAGCAAAGCTTTTGGCACTTTTTGAGCAGTTTGGGGGTTGTCCTAAGCTGATCTGGGTACAAAGTTGGATAGACAGCAGAGGGTAGAGTTAAATGACACTGACTTGACAGAGGGGAGGGTGACCAGCGGGGTACCTCTGGGTTCGGTCCCAGGACCAGTCCTCTTTCATGGCTTTCTAAGTGACATTGCAGAACAGCTGGAAGGGAAGGTATGTCTCTGTGCAGATGACAACAAAATCTGCAATAGACTGGACACTTCTGAGGGGGTAGAGAGAAGGAGCAGAAAGCTGAGAAACTGGAGGAGTGGTCTAAGGTATGTTACAGTGCAAAAAAGTGCAAAATGATGTACCTAGGGTACAGAAACCCAGAAGTGGAGTTTAAAATGGGGGAAGAGGTATTGATGGTCACAAAAACAGGAAAAGGACCTTGGAATAATAATACTGGATGACCTCAAAGTGGGAAAGCAGTGCAACAAGGCAGTCATAGAATCAGCAGGATGCTGGGGTGCATAAGGAGGGGTATCACCAGCAGAAAGGGGGAGGTAGTGGTACCACAGTATAGATCATTGGTGAGGCCCCACCTGGAGTACAGTGACCAGTTCTGGAGACCACATCTCAAGAAAGACACAGACAGAGTAGAGGCTGTCCAGACGAGGATAACTGAAATGGAGCAGGGGCAGCTTCAGAAGTCCTATGAGGAGAGACTAAATATATCTACACCCTTGAAGAGAGGAGGAAAAGAGGGAACATGATAAAGGCCTGTGAATAATTTCCATGGGAGAACTAGGTACAGGAGGGTGGTATTTCTCAGAGGAGAAGGTACACGAGAAACAAGGGGCATAAAGTAAAGCTGGAAGAGGCAAATTTATGAGGGATCTGAAGAAGTAATTCTTACATACAAACATATGAAATTGCCATCAGAAACAGGCCATAATGGTCTATTAAGTTTCTTAGAGTGTGCAGCTCAGTTTAGTTCCCTGGAGCTGCCCCCCCCACTACTCTTCTTGGAGTCATCCAGCTCCATCCCAATACTCTCCCCTTCCACTTCCCAGTACTGATTCCTCCTGTTCTAATTTTCTTTTACACCCTGTCCTACCCCCCCCTTGAAACTAGCCACCGTATGTGCTGCAGCTACCTCCCCAGGCAACACATTCCTCCCTGTCACCAGCCTTTCAGTGTAAAAGTGCCTCCTCATTTCCTTTTTTTTTTGTAAATATATGTTTTATTGAAGAAAAACCAAAACGTTTCCAGGTCTACAGTAACCACTGTTTCATCTCAATAACAGTACAGATGGCCTGGCCCGGTGGTGCTGAGAGCTGAGGCACTAGACGCCACACCTCGCGGCACGCTGGTGATCCTGGTTCGGGAACGGAGTCGGGCGCCGGGGGTCGGCAGGGGAAGGGTTGAGGTCTGAGCACCTGTGTGGTGCTCTCCTCCCCAGACCAAGGGGATGGGATGGCCCGGCATGGCAGTGACCTCTGGTGGAAACCAAGGGGTATTGCAGCAAGCAGGGCCGGCACGTAAGAAAAAATTACTCACCTTAGTAATGTTGTTTCTTCTAATGGAGTCTTGCTGTATTCTGACTATTGCAGTGATCACCAACCTTTGAACTGCCCCGGAGAACAAAGAGTCAACTTTCCATGCAGGGCATGGAACGCTGAGCTCAAGCTCAGTTGAAGCCTCTGTCTGCTGTTGTTTAAACTCCAACCATCAGATCATTACGAGCTATACTCACTAGGCGTTCTGTGTGGAAACTGTAAAACTTACACTAGCCAACTGGCAACTAAATTTATTAAAAAAGGTTTTTGTTTTTTTTTTTGGTTTCAAAGCAAAGACTCAAGTCAGGAAACCCAAAAAACAAAACACAACACACACCCAAAATAAAGGAGGGTGAGAAAGGGGCACCTCTAGGTGCCAACACTGCTCCTGCCCACCCACATCCCAAAAACTAGGTTCTGAGAGGGGAGGTGGGGGGAGGTCAGAATACAGCAAGACTCCATTAGAAGAAATAACATTACTAAGGTGAGTAACTTTTTCTTCAAATAACATGAAGTCTTGCTGTATTCTTACTATTGTAGACTACCAAGCAGTAGCTCCATGGAGGAGAGACAGAACCTACTTTGGGAATGGGCTCTGAAGTACTGCTGTGCCAAACCGAGCATCACTCCTAGCCTGGATATCCAGAGAGTAATGCTTGGTGAATGTATGGACTGTTTTCCAGGTGGCTGCTTGACAGATTTCTAAGATAGGATTATCCCTGGCAGTAGCCAGAGAAGCAGCTGTACCTCTAGTAGAGTGATCCCTCAGGCCTGAGGGTGGGGTTCTACCCAATTTTTCATAGCAGAATTGTATACAAGAGACAATCCACCTGGCAACAGATCTTCTAGTGGCAGGTTTGCCCTTACCAACCTCTCCATAAGTGAGGAACAACTGGAGGTACTCAAACCTGTGACCCTTGGTGCGCTTCTATGTAGTAGCTAAGGGCCCTTTACGCTCCAGGTTGTGCAACTTCCTCTAAAGAGGAGGAATGGTCAGTGAAGAAAACAGGGAGAGACAGACTGATTAAAGTGGAAATCTGAAACCACCTTAGGCAAAACTTCCTGTTAGTTCTAAGGACCACTTTATCTCTATGGAAAGAGATGAAATCAGGCTCCACTGGCAGGGCTTGCGATTCACTGATACGCCTGGCAGAGGTAATGGCTACCAAAAACACAGTTTTCCAAGTCAAGTACTTAAGCTCTGCAGAGGACAAAGGCTCAAAGGGTGGTTGCATCAGCTGAGTAATGCAAACATTAAGATCCAAAGCAGGAGCAGGGTCCCTAAAGGGAGGATTGGTGTGCAGCAATCCCTTGAAGAATTTACAAAATACAGGATGGGCTGACAGAGGAGAGGGCTTGCCTACTGACAAGAAGGCAGAAACAGCTGCCAGATGCACTTTAAGTGTAGCTGGTCTAAGTCCCAAGACATTAAGATGAACCATATAGTCCAGGACTGTAGGCAACCCAGCAGATTCTGGAGAAATATGCTTATTAAAGCACCAAATAGTGAACTTTTTCCATTTGGAGTTGTAAGTCTTTCTGGTGGAAGGCTTTCCAGAAGCTTTAAGGATATCCAGAACACCTTGAGAGAGGTGAAGATCAGCAAACTAACTCTTCAAGAGCCAGGCCTTGAGATTGAGAGATTTGAGGTTCGGATACCAAATCCTTCCCTGAGAGGATGTCAACAGGTTGTAATTCCTGGGAAAAGATGGGAAGATGGACTGCTAAGGACAGCAACAGTCGGTACCAGGGCTGTCTGGAGCGATCAGAATCACCTTGCATGGTTGAGACCTGATCTTGACTAGCACTTTTAACAGGAGAGGGAAGGAGGAAAGCATACAGGAACTTCCCTTCCCAATGCAGAACCAGAGCATCCAGGGAGACTGAGCCCAAGACTGGGGGTCTGCAACAAAAGAGAGGAAGTTGGTGATTGTCTGGTGCTGCAAAAAGATCTATATGTGGAGTGCCCCATCTGGAGAAAATCACCTCCAAAATTAGGGGATCTAGGGTCCATTCGTGATGGCCCTGAGATATCCTGCTGAGAGCATCTGCTAGGACATTGTCCTTCCCTGGGAGGTGAACTGCTATCAGAGATGTTTGCAGGGAATAGGCCAGAGACCACAACTTCATTGCTTCTGTGCACAGGGCTGTAGACAGAGTGCCTCCTTGCTTGTTGATGTACCACATTGTGGTCTATTGTCTGTTCTGATCTGGACCACCTTGTTCAGTACAGATTTGGAAAAGGCTTGCAGTGCCAGAAACACTGCTCTGAGTTCCAAGAGATTGATGTGAGGCAGAAATTCTTGAGGTGACCACAGCCCTTGGGTGGTAAGATCCCCCAAGTGGGCTCCCCAGCCCAGCAGGGTGGCATCTGTGGTGAGGATTACTGAATGAGACTGAGTGACAAAAGGAACTCCCTGTCTTAAACTGTCCTGATCCTGCCACCACTGCAAAGCCTGGATCAGGCTTGAGTCACTGGGACTAGTTTGGTAAGGGAATCCTTTCTTTGGGACCAGAAGGCTCTTAAGTGGAACTGAATATCCCTCTTCTGAAATCTTGCTCCCTGGACCACTGTTGTAGAGGCTACCATGTGGCCCAGGAGCTGCAGGAAATGCCTTGCTGGTCAAGGCACCTGAAGGGTGAATGAAGAGGCCAGTTCCATAAGGGTCCTTGCCCTGTCCAGGGGAAGGAAGGAAGGCTTTTGCTTTTATTGTATCCAGCTCTACCCCTATAAAGGTGAGGAGCTGTACTGGCTTGAGAACTGACTTTGAAAGGTTGAGGAGGAATCCTAAGGAAGTGAGCACTTGCTGAGTTATGTGAAGATGTGACTTGACTTGGTCTGGAGAATGACCCTGGAAGCAGGCCTGCTCATACCCAGTCTGCCTTTCCCCTCTGAAGAACCCCCTCTGAACGTAAGCAGAAGAGGAGGCCTGGGCTTGGTAAAAGGGCCTTTGAAAGGGCCTGCCCATGGAATGCAGCCTCTGAGGAGTGGCTTGCCTTTCTTTGGCCTGAGCACTCCTGTAGGTGGTCCTGTACCCGTCCATCTTCTTCTTCATGTAGTTCTCTGTCTGCTCCCCAAACAGAGAATTACCAATGACAGGGAAATCCATGGCCTTAGCCTGGGTATCCTGTGATAGACTAGTATATGTGAGCCAAGCCATCCTCCGAAGGGCCACAGATGTAGCCATGACTCTAGATGAATCATCATTGGAGTCCACAGCAGCATGAAATTGCACCTTGGGATGCCTCAATCCCATCCACAGCCACCTGCTCCAGCTCCTTGGCAAGCTGGTCAGTGGCCTGTTTAGCCAGAGCCAGCAAAGTGTCCCACCTGGACTTCTGGTATCTAGCTGTGTAGGCCATATAGTTAGCCTGCCTGAGTCCCAAAGATGTTGCCATGTACTGTTTCTTTGCCATGGAATCAATCCTCCTGGAGTCCTTATCTGGGGGGTGTGTCACAGGCAGCAGCCTGCACTACCCCAACATGGCTGCATAGCTGGGAAAAGAACTCCGTGTCCGAGCCTGAAAGGGTATACCTCTTGTCCATTCTTCTGTCCACAGGAGGTATGGAATTAGGAGTTTTTAAAATTTTAAAATGTCTGTTTCCCAAAGATTTATGGAGGGAATAGACAATCCCCTGACTCTGGATGTCCATCATCTCTACAAAATCAGGCCTCCTGATCCTCTACTGCTTCTTCCATTGGAAGCTGTGGGTTTCAACCACTTTCTTGTAAAACAAAGTGGGAAGGGGACTCAGAAAGCCTAGGAGGAGAAACACCTGAAGGTCTTTCTGGGGAGATGTCTGGGTCAACAGGCACATCCAGACTTTCACAATCATCATCATTATCCTCATACTCTCCCTCCTCCTCCTCCTCCTCCTCCAGTTCATAAAATTCTTCTAAAGTATAATCCGGAACCGGGGGAACCGACCAAATCGAGCCCCTGACAGATGGTGCCAGTTCGGCCGGAACCGATGTTAGTGCTTGAACTAACCTTATCGCTTTGGCTATTTCATCAGCGGTCGGAAAAAGAACTTGTGGATCTGAAGCTGATGATTTTTCCCTTTTCTTTCTTTTAAGTAGAACTGACTCCTCAGAATCGGTTCTCCTTTTGCCCGAAGAAGTTTCGCCCTGGTCAGAGGGCACTCCTTCTGGTTCGGTCGGAACCAAACTGGGCTGGCCATCTGGGTCAGTGGACTTCTCGGCCTCCCTTTCCTTCAGTCTACCTACTCTCTTATCCAGGGTAGCTTTGGGAAAACTTTTACAAATTTGGCAGTCTGAATTGAGGTGGTCAAACCCCCAGACAATTAACACAGGTGGTGTGGGGATCAGCCTTAGCAAAGGCTTCCCCACACACACTACAGTGTTGAAACCCAGTGGGCCCATTTTTTTCTTGGAGTTCTCAGACATGGCCAATCCTAACCACAACCTACCCTTTTTTCGGCAATCCTCCAGGCAAGACACTCCTATCGGTTCCTGACCGTGTTACGGGTCTTGGAAAAAAACATAATTAAATCCGTTTTTTTTTTTTTTGTAACCGATTATGGACCAGTTACCACACTAATAAAGACAGAAGGTTTTTTTTTTTTTAACACAAAACTGATCGGTTCAAACCGAACCAATCCAATGTTTACAAGTTCCACACAGAAACTAATACAAAACTTATCTAGTACTTACGGTACCACAGACAGAGACTTAAACAGACAGGTTCAGTAGCAGAAATTCTGTAGAAACCAAGTGAAAAAAACGACACTTTAACCAACTTTTTTGAACCGAGCGAAGGAGAACTCTACGGAGCGACAGTTCAGTGAGGCAGAGTAAAGAATCTGACGTTTGGAGTTTAAACAACAGCAGACAGAGGATTCAACCGAGCTCGAGTTCAGTGTTCCATGCCCTGCATGGAAAGTTAACTCTTTGTTCTCTGGGGCAGTTTAAAGCTTGGTGATCACTGCAATAGTCAGAATACAGCAAGACTTCATGTGTTTGAATAGCGTGGCCAACGCTGGCAGGGTTGCCATGCATCAGTTGCGTTGGAGTGTACACATGCATGAGGAGGGAGGCAAAGAAAATGGAAAAACCCGATCCTGTGGGTAGGCGACAGCACCAATCCCCATACCCGCAGCTGGGTCTGACTTGCCGGCCTTCATCGATCTCCTGCCCAGGTCCCACGTCCACAGCCGGAGTCAAAACTTCGAGAGCGCCCAAGGTAGGAGGGGTGGCCCAACCCCAGAGGGGTTAAGCTGGGAGTGCCAGCTGAGAGGCGGGGGAGAGGAAGGTTCAGATGGGGGGGACTTCAGGCTGGGCAGGAATAGGTTGGATGCCTGAGAGATGGCTCTCAGGACTGCTACTGGAGGAAAAAAAGTTAAAAAAAAAAAATAAATAATAACAGTACAGATGGATCAGCAAGTACTCTGTTTCTATATTAATACAGTACATTCATAGGTGAGCAAGTGCAAGAACCACAACCTTAAACAGTGTCTTCACCCCCTTGAGACAGTGCGCCGGGAGGGGTGAGCGTAGTAATCTTGCGTAGGAGAAATTCTAGCAATCCACACATCGGTGCATCCCATTTCTTTTATTGTGAGGGGGCTGAACATGCCATAGACCCCTGATGCATATTCAGCCCCTCACAAAAAAAGAAATGGATGCACCGATGGGAGAACAGCATGCACAGTTTAACATGTGCATTGTTCTGCCCAAATAAACTTGGTTATTGCTTTATTCCATTGTATGAAGGTACTGTATCTAGTATTAGAGAAAGGGATATGTTCTGGAAGAGGTACTGTGCCCTTGGTAGAATCACCATCCTTACAAACTCAATGCGCTTGGTGAGGTTGAGTGGCATCAAGTTCCATCTGGCAAGTTCTGATATTGTTTGGCCAAAAAAGGGGGTATAATTGTTGTGGAAAGCATCTATCACGGTATGAGCTAAATCGATCCTTAGATATCTCAGTTTCTCCAGATCCCAGCAAAAGTGGTGTCTGGTCTGGATCTCTTGTGATGGTTGATAATAAAATGTGAGGACTTCTGTTTTGGATGCATTGAGTTTACAGTGGTGTGAAAAAGTATTTGCCCCCTTCCTGATTTTCTCTATTATTGCATATTTGTCACACTGGATGTTTTCAGGTCTTTAGACAAAATGTAATATTAGATAAAGGGAACCTGAGTGAACAAATAACACTTGTTTTTTTTTTTTTTTATTTCACTTATTTAATGAAAAAGTTAACCAACACCAACTGGTACTGTGTGAAAAGTAATTGCCCCTTACATTTAATAACTGGTTACGCCACATTTAGCTGCAATGACTGCAACCAAACACTTCCTATAATTCAATATCAGTCTTTCACATCGCTGTGGAGGAATTTTAACCCACTCTTCCTCGCAGAACTGCTTTTAATTCAGTAACATTTGTAGGTTTTCGACATGAACTGCTCGCTTCAGGTCCTGCCACAGCATCTCTATTGGGTTTAAGTCTGACTCTTGACTAGGCCACTCCAAAACTTTAATTTTACTTCTTTTCGCCATTCTGATGTGGACTTGCTTTTGTGTTTTGGATCATTGTCTTGCTGCATGACCCAACTATGCTTCAGCTTCAGCTGATGGAAGGATGACTGGACATTCTCCTTAAGAATTTTCTGGTACAGAGCAGAATTCATGGTTCCTTTAATTATGGCAAGTCATCCAGGTCCTTAGGCAGGCAAAGCATCTCTCACACCATCACACTACCACCACCATGTTTGACTGTTGGTATGGTGTTCTACTGTGGAATGCTGTGTTTGCTTTCTGCGAGACATTATGGGATCCATGTTGTCCAAAAGTTCCACTTTGGACCTCATTTGTCCATAGAACATTTTCCCAAAAGGCTTGTGGATCATCCAGGTGCTTCTTGGCAAATGAGAGACGAGCATTTATGTTCTTCTTGGTTAGCAGTGGTTTCCGCCTTTGCTACCTCACATGAAGCCCATTTTTGCCCAGTCTCTTTCTGATTGTGGAGTCATGAACACTGACCTTAGCTGGAGGCAAGAGAAGCTCTCAGTTCTTTGGATGTTGTTTTAGGATCCTTTGAGACTTCTTGGATGATTTTACACTGCGCCTGGAGTAATTTTGGCAGGCTGCCCACTCCTGGAAGGTTCATCACTGTTCCAAGTGTTCTCCATTTGAGATTATGGCTCTCACTGTGGTTCGATGGAGTCCCAGAGCCTTAGAAATAGCTTTGTAACCCTTTCCAGACTGATAGAGGGCAACAAATGTTTTTCTGATCTTTTCAGGAACTTCCTTTGATCATGGCATAATGTGCTTGTTGAATCTTTGTGCTGGCAATGACTCTGATGGTAAGGCCAAAATAAGTGAGGTTTATATTGAGCAGGGCTGGCTGTAATCAAGCCTGGCTGTGTTCTAATCAGCGACTTTAATTATCCCTTTAATTGGGTTGATTTAACTAGGGGCAATTACTTTTCACACAGTGCCAGTTGGTGTTGGTTAACTTTTTTCATTAAATAAATGAAATAAGTAAAAAAAAAAAAAAGTGTTATTTGTCCACTCAGGTTCCCTTTATCTAATATTATATTTTGTCTAAAGACCTGAAAACATCCAGTGTGACAAATATGCAATAATAGAGAAAATCAGGAAGGGGGCAAATACTTTTTCACGCCACTGTATATCCAGACAAAGCTCCAAATTTCTCTAAGATTTGAAAGATGGTCGGGAGAGAGGAGTCTGGGTCATCTAAACATAGAAGCACATTGTCTGCGCATAAAGGTATCTATGGTCCTCCACCCAGAGATGCCTTGCAAGTAAGGGATTCACAAATTACTTGAGCCAGGAGTCTCATATAGATGGCAAACAACGGGGATAATGGGTGGCTTTACTGAGTACCTCTATATAATGGAAGTCTTCAGAGTGATGACCTGAGATTTTAACACACTTCTCAGGGTAAATCATAAAGATTTTGAATAGCTTTAATTAAGGCTTTGGAAAATTATGCTCTCCAATGTACAGTATAAGAATTGCCAAGAAACTCTGTCAAACGCCTTCTCAGCATCAAGAGTAAGAAGGACTGATAGGTGTTGATATGTTTGTATTTTATGAATTAGTGTAGTGCCCATCCAGTGTTGCTGTCGTTCTGCTCGAATAATCCTGTTTGGTCTGGACCCTAAGGTTGGGGAGAAAAAACTCTAGCCTTGTAAGAATCGAAATAAAATATTTAGTCAGTATTAAGAACTGAGATGGGTCGATAAGAGGTGCAAAGTTTTTTTTTTTTTTATCTGGCTTTAGTAGCACTGGATATTACTTGTAGCCTAGATTGATGGATGGGTTTATAGAGGACTTATTAAATACCTGGAGCAAAGGGCAGATATCTGCTCCTTAGTAATCCTGTATAATCTGAGCCATATCCATCAGGTCCTGGGGATTTCATAGTTTTGGACTGGTTTATGTTTGCCTCGAGTTCCACAGACTGGATTGGACTGACTAGCCACAGTTTTTGTTCTTCCTTTGCTTGGGAAGAGTTATCTTTGCCAAAAACAGTTTCTCTCACCCGAAGCGGCTCAATGTTCATGGATCTACAGGGTCTTGATGTAGATTCTGAATGCTTGTAGTTATGTCATGTAATTTGGTATGGCGAATTCCAGTGGTGAGATGTTGTATGGCAGGAGATGGCTGTCGATGGGATTGGTTCTGCAGCTGGTAAGTCAATAATGCGTGCTGTTCTGGGACTCACCTCATAGTATCGTTGTCACAGAAACATACGGCCATCTCGGTCTGTTGTAGGCAATGGTCATCCAAGTCTGCTTTAATTCTGTTTTAGTTGTTGGACCACTGATCTGAGTGTCTGTTGATGCGCTAGCTGCAGGAGTGCAGTGCGCCTAGCACTTTCTTTGTGCCTCCACGCAATTTTGTTTGGGCAGATGTGTATTGTGTTATGTAACCTCATAGGACAGTTTAGGGTGTCCTATATTTTGAACTTGGTACATCTGGGCTGGCATTATCCTGCAGTCTCTGATCTTATTTTTGAGAAACTTGAAATGGTTCCCCTCAAAGACAAAAAGGGTTTAGCATCATGAGACAGCATCCTTCCTGGCCTATACCCCAGAGGGCTATCACCGGAGCATGATCAGATAGGACGCCACCCAGTGTACAGTTGACCAGATAGGATAAATTCTCAGTTTGAGATAAAGCAGTTGTCAATGTAGGACTAAGTGCCATGACTACTCAAGTAAAAGGGTATATCCATGAGTACAAGGATGGGAAAAGTGCTATATCAGTCCAACTCACCTCCTGAATGAAGTGTTTGAGTATCTTATGTGGAGCCAGTTCTCTTTGGGTATAGAAACATAGTTATTAGAATTTGACAGAAGATAAGGACCGCTGGCCCGCCTAGTCTGCCATTTTCTGTACTAACTGATAAGCTGCAGATCCTAGTTAACCAACAGCTTACTCCTCCTACCCCCACTAGGACTGCCTTATGCCTGTCCTATGCATCTTGAAGTCCCCACTGTTCTTGACTCACAACCTCCTCAGGGAGGCTGTTCCATGCATCCACAACCTCTTAGTGTGAAAAAATACTTCACATTACTTCCGGAGTCATTCCTCTATCTTCAAATTGTGCCCTTGTCCTGCACATCTCTTTTCTGGAAGATGCTACCCTCTTGGACTTTGTTAATCTCTTGAGGTACTTGAAAGTTTCTATCATGTCCCTCTCCCTTCTTTCCTCGCGAGTATACATTAAGCTCCTTTAGTCTTTCTTCATATGTCTTCTGGTGCAGACCTGCACCATTTTGCTCCTCCTCTGGACAGCCTCAACTTGTCTATGTCTTTATGGAGATGGGGTCTCCGTGAACTGCACACCAGTATTAGATGGGGTCTCATCAATCGTCTGTACAGAAAGATATAACTCCTTGTTTTCACTATTGATGCCTCTTCCTATGCATCCCAGTATCCCCCAGCCTTCTTACTGCTTCTCACATTGTTTGCCCACCTTTAGGCTATCTGATATAATTCACCTCTAGGTCCTTTCTATTTTTACTGTTGTTGCATCTCACCCCCATTGTTTACGCTTTCTGGGTTTTGTTTCCTGTTGCATTACCTTGCACTTTTTGCATTGAATCTGAGCTGCCATACATTTGATTCATTCCTCCAACTCTTCAAGTCCATTCTCATCCTTTCCACCCACCTTGTGTATCAACCCTGTTGCAGATCTTTGTGTCATCTGCAAAGAGACATATTTTTCTTCAGTTCTCTGCAGTGTCTTTTATAAAGACATTAAAAGACCAGTCCCAGATTGAACCCTGCGGTACCCGCTAGTAACCCTCCTTTCTTCACTGTGTACTCCATTTACTACTACCCTTAAGGCCCTGTTGTCTAGCCAATTTTATCCAGGCTACCACCTTGGGACCCACCCAGGGCTGGCTATCTTGTGTATTAATCTTTTTGGTGGACTGTATCAATGCCTTGCAAAACTAGGTAGGCCATGTCCAGCGCCCTCCCTGGTCTACTGTTTTGCTCACCCAGTCAAAGAAATCTATTAGATCTGCCTGACACGACTCCTTCCCATCATGAATCCATGCTGCCTTGGGTCCTGTGCCCCACTGGTCTCTAGGTACTCAACAGTTCTTCTTCAGAAGTGATTCATCATTTTCCTTGCCACTGAGGTCAAACTATTGGTCTGTAGTTTACTGCCTCTGTCCCACTCCCACTTTCATGTGAAGTGGCACATCTGCCTCCTTCAGTTCTCGGTACCACCTCATCCTCCTGTGATTTGTTAAGAGAGTAGCAGTGGTGGCACAGTATGTTGAAACAGTCCTAGCTAGGGTTTGGGGGAATGTTGAAATCCTGGGCAATAAGGGTAGTCCTTTTATTACTCAATATTTTACTCCAGTAGGTATTTAGTAGTAGTAGAATTTGTACTTGGGGCAGATATATATTGGACGGGTGACCTTTATATTAAAAAAAGAGCCCTCACCACACTTGACTACACCAGGCTACTCCGGTTCTGGAACGGACTCGGCCTGCCAGGGGTTCGTGAGCGGAAGGAGGGGATTGAGTGTCTGAGGACTGTCTCTCTCCTGGGGTGGGTTGTAGGGTTTTCCTTTAGCAGCCCTCAGTGAGACTGGGAGCCTACAGGAGGGTACTGTAGAGGAGTGAAGGAATAATGAAATGGCATCCATGCTAGCAGATGACGGCGAATTTCACCTCCCGGCCTGTCCTAACTTACCTAACTTATGAAACTGCAATGTTGAGAATAACCTTCAGCAGGAGACTGGGTAGTATCTACTGAGGTAGTCCTTTGTCGTCTCCAAGGCCATAGATACATGTTTCCTAACCTTGTGGATTATCTCCTCTTCAGCAGAGCTACTTCAATTCTTTCACCATGTATGTGGTCTGGTTTACAACAGCTTACAGAATGAATGTTCATTGAAAATTAGACTAAAGCAGCTGCAGAGGCAGCAGATCTCTTCCTCTGTAGCACCCTCGGTTCGACTATATTGCCCGACAGCAAGGTGCCAAATAGTGCCCTTTCAGTGAGATGGGGAATTTCAGTGTCCTGACCAAATTTCTTCCATTCACTCAAATAAATAGTTTAATCTGGTAAAATTTTCAGATGTTTTGTATCTGTAGCCCTCCCCAAGACAAGGCTTAAAATGGGGCATATGTTCAGCCCTTCTTGTCTGTTCAACAAAAATGAACTAATTATTCCGCTTTTATTAACTAAATCTCATGTAATGCCAACATGGTATTCTTTAAATGTATGTTTTATGATCAGCATGGTTAATTGAATGCAGGCTTGCCATGAACCTCATAAATGTCCTGCATGCCCTGACAGCAAAAATAAAGATAAGCAACAACCATGGAAAGGTGAGATCAGAGAGAGAGAGAGAGAGAGAAATGGAGAGCCTGGAAGACAGAAGGGAAGACAGTGGGCAGGGACAACTAGAAAGGGGAGGGGGAGACTATTCATAGATAAAGAGTTTTAGAAAACCGGATGTCACAGATGACGATAAAGAGGAGGAGATTCAACACACCACTAGCCATAAAGAGAATGTGTTTGCAAGGAGAGAGAGAGAGAATGGCAAGGAACCACTTTATGAAGAGATAAACCTGGGCAAAAAGAACTGAGCAGAGAGGATAGAAGAGGTGAGTAGAGAACATGAACACACAGAGTTTGAGTAAAACAACACGGTAAGTACACAGAACAGAAAGATCAATTCCATGTAGTTCTCATAACTAGAAAAAATTTACTTTTCAAAACATAACATAAAGGTGTCAGTTTAGGCTGGGAGAAAGAAGGACATGCAACAGTGTTTGGTTACTGATAAAGAATATCTAAGTTTAAATGCTAAACTACAAACAATATCTCTCCATGGTTTTTTTATATATGTGTATATATATATATATATATGCCATTTCAATCAATGAAAGTCTTTATTTAACCAGGTGATCACCGTTGAGCAAGCTCATTTTCAAGGTGGACCTGGGTTTGTTAACAAGGAACAAGGGACAATATACAAGGGATGCAACACACAAGAAAATAGTAATAATACAAATAAAGTGAGATACAATAACACAGTATATACAAAGTATCAGCAGGTAGCACTGACAGTAGTATATGTTTGGAAACAGAAGATATTGCTAGTTTTGTAGGACACAATTTTCATAAAAGTAAAGAAATATACATATCAGGTGCACTGAACACAATTAAAACCTAATATAAAAAGATATACAGTGATACGGGTATGGAGAATTTAGAGCTAGAACCAGGGTCAAAGGAATGGAAGGGATGATATGGTGGTAGTAAAAGGGAGAGGAAAGAGTTGATTATAGATGTGATCAGTCTTTTAATAGTAGTAATTAGAGTGTGTTTGACTCTAGGAGTCACTATTTAGGGTAGACAGACACAGGACTCTTTTGATGATGCAGATATAGAGATTTTAAAAAGCTGCTAGGCTGATGGGGTGAGTTAATTTCAAAGTTTTTGCAGCTTGTTCCATGCTGAGGGAGTACAAAGTTGATGGCTGCTCTGCCAATGCAAGAGTTGCTTTGTAAACATGTAAGCTGTATAGATAACATAATATACAGAACCCTAACTGTATATTAGGTGATAGTTAACTTTTATGACACTTCTGAATTACGATTTATCATACACAGACTGTACTCTGATAACTTATGAGATAAGGGTAGGTGCTCACCATAGTGCTAAAACTAACAACACTGACATAATGAGGGATAATTCACATCAGGAAGGGAATTTGTTCTGTATGGGGTAAGCTAGGAATGAAGTAAAGGAAAAGTAGCAAGACAAAATATGCTTTAGCTAGCGAACTATTTCATTCTTAAAACTACAGGATTATAAAGCAGTCTAGATTAATAAAGGAAGGTCTGTGTGCCAGGTCCCTCCAAGTTCTGAAAGTCCATGACAACATCTTTTTACAAGATATTGAGCTTACCTGTATCCATCAGAAGTCCTGAGACTGTTACAGCTTGTTCAGCATGTCCCTCAGTGGCATCCCTTTCTGTCTCAAGATCCCATGAAACGGCTACTCCCTAGATTTAATGTTGATTTAATTATTTCTATCACCGCACTGCTGATGCCGACAGCCAAGCCCAATATCTTGTTTGAAAGATCTTTTATGGACCTTCAGAATCTGATTGACCTTGCAGCACACGAAGGCAGGAACAACCTGATAATTCACAATAAAAATAAATAAATAAAATAAATTAAGTAAAGGAGAAGTGGCCAAAAAAAATCACCTCAGCGACACTCCTAACTCTCGCTAAGTGAAACAAGTCGGCCTATGTTTTCTAAACTCACAGCCCTCTACTACTGAGACAACCAATAAAACCTCGCTTGAAATGTCATGACATCAGCTGTACAGCAACCCCAGCTAGCAACCTTTCAGAAGCTACCCCACTATCAGAGCAAGTAGAAAAATTACTCGGCTTAGTAATTATGTTTTTCTATTGAGTCTTGCTTGTATCTGCAAGTGCAGTTAGCCCAGCCTTTAAACTGTCCCAGAGAACAAAGGGTTAACATTTATATGCAGAACATAGAATGCTGAGCTCGAGCTCAGTTGATTTCTCTGTCTGTTTTGCTTTGAACACTAACAGTCAGATTCTTACAAGCAACACTCTAATAGTATTCTATGTGGAAATTGTAAAACAAAATTTTTAATAGCCAACTGGCAACAAAAGGTTTTGGACTACCAAAAGAAGACTCAAGTCAGGGAAACCCAAACCTCAAACAGGAATGTAACATAAAAAAAAAAAAACACTATACAAGAAGAGGGTGTGTAAAGCACCCTGAGGGCAATGACTGCACCTGCTCACCCACTCCCTAAAACAGGTTCTGAGAGGGAGTCAGGAGGTTATGTGAATACAGCAAGATCTTCAACAGAAGAAACAATTACTAGTGTAAGTAATTTTTCTTCAAACAACTTGAATTCTTGCTGTATTCTTGACAATTGCAGACTACTAAGTAGTACCTCCATGAAGGAGGGACAGAACCTACTTTGGGAATACAGCTCTGAAGTTTGCTGTGTGTTAAACCGAGTACCCCAGCCTGGATATCCAGAGAGTAATGCTGGTAAAGGTATGGACTGTTTTTCAGGTGCTGCTTGACAAATTTCTAAGAGAGGATATCCACAGTAGCAGCCAGGAAGCAGCTGTACCTCTTGTGGAATGAGCCCTCAGGCCTGAGGGTGGAGTTTTTCCAGTTTTCAGCAGAATTGTATACAAGACACGATCCACCTGGTACAGTTCTCTTGGTAGATTTGCCCTTTCCTACTTCCATAAGTGAGGAACAACTGGAGGAGTCAAACCTAAGACCCTTGGTACGCCTATGTAGTAATTATGGCTCTTTAACATCTAAACTGTGTAGCCTCTCTTGAGGAAGAATGATCTGTGGAAGAAAAGAGGAAGAGACAGAAACTGGTTTAAATGGAAGTCTGAAATCACTTGGGCAAGAATATGTATTGCTTCTAAGGACCACTTTATTCCTGTGAAAGGAGATAAAAATCAGGTTCCACTGACAGGGCTTGTAATTCACTGATACGCCTGGCAGTAATGGTTACCAAGAACACAGTTTTCCAAGTCAAGCATTTAAGCTTGCTGAGGACATAGGCTGCAAAAGGTTGTATAAGTTGAGCAATGCAAACATTCAAACTTGCAGGCAGGTGCAGGGTCTCTAAAGGAGGATTGGTGTGAAGCAATCCTTTAAAAATTTATGAACACAGGGTGAGAAGATAGTGAGGAAGACTTCCTAGAGAGAGAAGTCCAGAAACAGCTGGCAAGTGTACTCTTAAGAGTAGTTGGTCTGAGGCCCATCCCATTAAGATGGACCATATAATCCTGAACAGTAGGCAATCCAGCAGTATCTGGAGAAATATGCTTAGAACACCAAATGCTCAATCTCTTCCATTTGGAGTTATAAGTCTTCTGTTTGAGGGCTCGAGTGCTGAGAATATCCAGAACCCTTGGGAAAGATGCAGATCTGCAACTCTAACTCTCAAGAGCCACGCCTGAAGATTGAGAGACTGGATTGGGGTACCAAATCTCCCCTGAGAGGATGTGTTAACAGCTGTAATTCCTGGAAGAGATCGAAGATGGATCTGTTAGGACAGCAATAGGGGTACCAGTGCTGTCTGCCCAATCTGGAGCAATCAGAATCATTTGCAAGGTTGAGACCTTATTTTGACTAAAATGTTGCAGGAGGGGAAGGAGGGAAGGCATACAGAAACTTCCTTCTCTGACACAGTGTGTGACGAAAAGGGATTAACTGGCACTGATGCTGCATTGTTTGTTGCAGTAGTCTGTGACACAGTGCAAGACAAAGGGATTACTGGCACTGATGTTGCCTTGTTTACTGAAGTAGCTCTGTGACGTAGTGCATGACAAAAGAGATTAACTGGCCTGATCTTGCCTTGATTACTGGGGCAGTCTGCTACAGTGCATGACATTAGGGATTAACTGGCACAGATGTTGCCTTGTTTACTGCAGTAGTCTGTGACACTGTCCACGACAAAAGGATTAACTTAACCGGCGTTGCCCTGTTTACTGCGGTAGTCTGTATACAGCGCATGACAAAAGGAATTAACTGGCACAGACATTGCCCTCTTTACTGCAGTAGTCTGTGACACAGTGCATGACAAAAGGATTAATTAGTACTTACTGTTGTCCTGTTTACTGCAGTACTCTGACACAGATCATGACAAAAAGGTTAATTGACACTGACATTGCCTTTGTTTACTGCGTGGTACTCTGTGACATGTGCATGACAAAGGTGATTAGCTGGCACTGACGTCCTCTTTACTGCAGTAGTCAGTGACACAGGTCTTGACAAATGGGATTACCTGCACTGACATTGCCTTGTTTACTGCAGTAGTCAGTGACACACTGCATGACAACAGGAATTAACTGGCAAGGACATTGCCTTGTTTACTGCAGTAGTCTGTGACACTGTGCATAACAATAAGGATTAACTGGCACAGATGTTGCTTTGTTTACTACAGTGGTCTGTGACACCGTGCATGACAAAAGGGATTAACTGGCACTGACGTTACCTTGTTTACAGCAGTAGTCTGTGACACAGTGCATGGCGATAGGAATTAACTGGCACTGACGTTGCCTTATTAAATGCATTAGCCTGTGACAGTGCATAACAAAAGGGATTAACTGGCACTGATGTTGCCTTGTTTACTGCAGCAGTCTGTCACACAGTGCATGACAAAATGGATTAGTTGACACTGACGTTGCCTTGTTTACTGCAGTGGTCTGTGACACAGTGCATGACAAAAGGGATTAACTCACTGACGTTGCCTTCTTTACTGTAGTAGTCTCTGACACAGTGCGTGACAAAAGGGATTAACTGGCACTGATGCTGCATTGTTTAATGCAGTAGTCTGTGACACAGTGCATGACAAAATGGATTAACTGGCACTGATGTTGCCTTGTTTATTGCAGTAGTCTGTGACAGAGTACGTGAAAAAAGAGATTAATTGGCACTGACGTTGCCCTGTTTGCTGAAGTAGCTCTGTGACACAGTGCAAGACAAAAGAGATTAACTGGCCCTGATCTTGCCTTGATTACTAAAGCAGTCTGCTACAGTGCATGACAAAAGGGATTAACTGGCATGGATGTTGCCTTGTTTACTGCAGTAGTCTGTGACACTGTGCATGACAAAAGGGATTAACTGGCACCGACGTTGCCCTGTTTACTGCAGTAGTCTGTGTCACAGTGCATGACAAAAGGATTAACTAGCACTGACATATCCTTGTTTACTGTACTCTGACACGATCACGACAAAAGGATTAATTGACACTGACATTGCCTTAGTTTACTGCAGTACTCTGTGACACAATTTCATACGACAAAAGGTATTAGCTGGCACTGACGTCCTCTTTACTGCAGTAGTCTGTGACACAGGTCACGACAAACGGGATTACTCGACACTGACATTGCCTTGTTTACTGCAGTAGTCTGTGACACAGTGCATGACAAAAGGGATTAACTGGCACTGACGTTACTTTGTTTACTGCAGTAGTCTGTGACACTGCGCATGACAAAAGGAATTAATTGGCACCGACGTTGCCGTGTTTACTGCAGTAGTCTGTGACACAATGTATGACAACAGGGATTAACTGGCACTGACGTGGCCTTGTTAAATGCATTAGCCTGTGACAGTGCATAACAAAAAGGATTAACTTTCATGGATGTTGCCTTGTTTACTACAGTATGGTCCTGTGACACCATGCATGACAAAAGGGATTAACTGGCACTGACGTTACCTTGTTTACAGCAGTAGTTTGTGACACAGTGCATGGCGAAAGGAATTAACTGGCACTGACGTTGCCCTGTTTACTGCAGTAGTCTGTGACACAATTTATGACAAAAGGGATTAACTGGCACGGATGTTGCCTTGTTTATTACAGTGGTCTGTGACACAGTGCATGACAAAATGGAATAACTGGCACTGACACTGCTTTGTTTACTGCAGTAGCTCTGTGGCACCATGTATGACAAAAGGGATTAACTGTCACTGATGTTGAATTGCTTACTGCAGTAGTCTGTCCCACAGTGCATGACAAAAGGGATTAATTGACACTGACGGTGCCTTGTTTACGCAGTAGTCTGTGACACAGTGCATGACAAAAGGAATTAATTGGCACTGACACTGCCTTGTTTACAGCAGTAGTCTGTGACACAGTGTATGACAAAAAGAATTAACTGGCACTGGCGTTGCCTTGTTTGCTGCACTAATCTGTGACACAATGCATGACAAAGGATTTATTCTCATTGATGTTGCCTTGTATCTTGCAGTAGTCTGTGACAGTGAATGACAAAACAGATTAACTAGCAGTGGTGTTGTATCGTTTACTGCAGTAGCTGCATGACAGAGTATGGTAAAAGAGATTTAAGTGGCACAGGCATTGTCTTGTTTACTGTAGTAGCTCTGTGATAGTGTATGACAAAAGGGATTACTGGCGTTGACGTTGCTTTGTTTACTACAGTCGTTTGTGACAGAGTGAATGACTAAAGGGATTAACTGGCACGACATTGCCTTCTTTACTGCAGTAGTCTTGACACAGTGCATGACAAAAGGGATTAATGGGCCCTGATGTTGCCTTGTTTACTGCAGTAGTTGTGTGACAGTGTATGACAAAGGGATTAACTAGCACTGGCGCTGTCCTGTTTATGCAGGAGTCTGTGACAAATGTGTGACAACAGGGATTAGGTGGCATGGATGTTGCCCTTATACTCCATTAGCTCTGTGACAGTGCATGACACAAGGGATTAACTCACTGACGTTGCCTTGTTTACTGTAGTAGTCTCTAACACAGTGCATGACAAAATGGATTAACTGGCGCTGATATTGCCTCGTTTACTGCAGAAGACTGTGACCGTGCATGAAAAAGGGACTGACTGGCCCTGACATTGCCCTGTTTACTGCAGTAGTCTGTGACACATGCATGACAAAGTGATTAAGAGGCACTGATGTTACCTTGTTTACTGCCATAGCTCTGTGATACAGCGTGATGCCAACAGGGAATAACTGGCACTGACATTGCTGTGTTAACTGCAGTGTTCTGTGACACAATGTATGACAAGCGGGATTAGTGGCACTGACTTTGCCTTGTTAAATACATTAGCCTCTGACAGTGCATAACAAAAGGATTAACTGGCACTGATGTTGCCTTGTTCACCCGCAGTAGTTTGTGACACAGTGCATGACAATAAGAATTAACTGGCACCGGCGTTGCTTGTTAACTGGTAGTCTGAGATACAGTGCATGACAAAATGGATTAACTGGCACTGACATATCCTTGTTTACTGCAGTAGCTCAGTGACACTGTATATGACAAAGTGGATTAACTGTTACTGATGTTGCCTTGTTTACACCAGTAGTCTGTGACACAGTGCATGACAAAACGGATTAACTGGCACTGACATTGGCTTGTTTATAGCAGTAGTCTGTGACACGAGCAGACAAAAGGGATTACCTGGCACAGATGTTACCTTGTTAAATGCAATAGCCTGTGACAGTGTATGACAAATGGAATTAACTGACACTGACGTTACTTTGTTTACAGCAGTAGTCTGTGACACAGTGTATGAGAAAAGGCATTAAGTGGCACCGGCGTTGCCTTATTTACTGCAATAGTCTGTGACACTCTGCATGACAAAAGGGATTAACTTGCACTGACGTTGCCTTCTTTACTTCATTAGCTCTGGGACAGTGCATGAAAAAACTGATTAACTCACTGACGTTGCCTTGTTTACTGTAGTAGTCTGTGACAGAGATCATGACAAAAGGGATTAACTGGCACTGATGTTGCCTTCTCTATTGCAGTAGCCTGTGACAGAGTGCATAACAAAAGGGATTAACTGGCACTGTTGTTGCCTTGTTTATTGCAGTAGCCTGTGACGGAGTGCATAACAAAAGGGATTAACTTGCACTGATGTGGCCTTGTTTATTGCAGTAGCCTCTGACAGAGTGCATAACAAAAGGGATTAACGGGCACTGATGTTGCCTTCTTTATTGCTGTAGCCTGTGACAGAGTGCATAACAAAAGGGATTAACAGGCACTGATGTTGCCTTCTTTATTGCAGTAGCCTGTGACAGAGTGCATAACAAAAGGGATTAACTGGCACTGTTGTTGCCTTGTTTATTGCAGTAGCCTGTGACGGAGTGCATAACAAAAGGGATTAACTGGCACTGATGTTGCCTTGTTTATTGCAGTAGCCTGTGACAGAGTGCATAACAAAAGGGATTAATGGGCACTGATGTTGCCTTGTTTATTGCAGTAGCCTGTGACAGAGTGCCTAACAAAAGGAATTAACTGGCACTGATGCTGCTTTGTTTACTAAAGTAGCTCTGTGACACAGTGCATAACAAAAAGATAAACTGGCCCTGGATCTTGCCTTGCTTACTGAAGTTGTCGGTTACAGTGCATGACAAAAGTGATTAACTCACTGACGTTGCCTTGTTTACTGTAGTAGTCTGTGACAGAGTGCATGACAAAAGGGATTAACTGGCACTGATGTTGCCTTGTTTATTGCAGTAGTCTGTGGCAGAGTACATGACAAAAGGAATTAACTGCCACTGATGTTGTCCTGTTTACTGCAGTAGTCTGTGACTCCGATCACGAGAAAAGGGATTATTGACACTGACATTGCCTTGTTTACTGCAGTAGTCTGTGACACAGTGCATGACGAAGGGATTAGCTGGCACAGAAGTTGTCTTGTTTACTGCAGTAGTCTGTGACACAGATCACGACAAAAGGGATTAATTGACAATGATATTGCCTTGATTACTGCAGTAGTCTTTGAAACACTGCATGACAATAGGAATTAACTGGCACCGACGTTGTCTTGTTTACTGCAGTAGTCCGTGACACTGTGCATGACAAAAGGAATTAATTGCCACTGACGTTGCCCAGTTTACTGCAGTAGTATGTGACATAATGTATAACAAAAGGGATTAACAGGCTCTGATGTTGCCCTGTTAAATGCTTTAGCCTGTGACAGTGCATAACAAAAGGGACAACTGGCACTGACGTTGCCTTGTTTACAGAAGTAGAGTGTGACACAGTGCATGAAAAAAGGGATTAAGAGGAACTGATGATACCTTGTTTACTGCAGCAGCTCAGTGACAGTGTATAACAAAAGGGATTAACTGGCACAGATGTTGCCTTGTTTACTCCAGTGGTCTGTGACACAGTGCATGACAAAAGGGATTAACTGGCACTGACGTTGTCTTGTTTACATCATTAGCTCTGTGACAGTGCATGACATAGGGATTAACTCAATGACGTTACATTGCTTGCTGCAGTAGTCTCTGACACAGTGCATGATAAAACGGATTAACTGGCACTGATGTTGCCTTGTTTATTGCAGTAGTCTGTGAAACAGTGCATGACAAAGGGGATTAACTGGCACTGATGTTGCCTTGTTTATTACCAATAGTCTGTGACAGAGTACGCTGACAAAAAGATTAACTGGCAGTAATGTTGCCTTGTTTACTGTAGTAGTCTCTGACACAGTGCATGACAAAAGGGATTAACTGGCACCATTGTTGCCTTGTTTACTACAGTGGTCTGTGACACAGTGCATAACAAAAGGAATTAACTGGCACTGACGTTGCTCTGTTTACTGCAGTAGTCTGTGACACAGTGGCTGACAAAATGGATTAACTGGCACTGATGTTGCCTTCTTTACTGCAGTAGTCTGTGACACAGTGCATGACAAAAAAGATAAACTGGCCCTAATCTTGCCTTGCTCACTGAAGTAGTCTGTTACAGTGCATGACAAAGGGATTAACTGGCATGGATGTTGCCTTGTTTATTGCAGTAGTCTGTGACACAGTGCATGACAAAAGAGATTAACTGACCCTGATCTTGCCTTGCTTACTGAAGAAGTCTGAAACAGTGCATGACAAAAGAAATTAAATGGCACTGATATTGCCACGTTTACTGCAGTAGTCTGTGACACTATGCATGACAAAAGGGAATAACTGGCATTGATGTTGCCTTGTTCACTGCAGTAGTCTGTGACACAGTGCATGACAAAAGGAATGAACTGCCACTGACGTTGTTCTGTTTACCGCAGTAGTCTGTGACACCGATCACGACAATAGGAATTAACTGGCACCGACGTTGCCTTGTTTACTGCAGTAGTCTGTGACACAATGTATGACAAAAAGGATTAACTGGCACTGATGTTGCCTTGTTAAATGCATTAACCTGTTACAGTGCATAACAAAAGGGACAACTGGCACTGACGTTGCCTTGTTTATTGCAGTAGTCTGTGAAACAGTGCACGACAAAAGGGATTAACTGGCACAGATGTTGCCTTGTTCACTCCAGCGGACTGTGACACAGTGCATGACAAAAAGGATTAAGAGGAAATGACGTTGCCTTGTTTACTGCCATAGCTCTGTGATACAGCTCACAACAAAAGGGATTAACTGGCACTGATGATACCTTGTTTACTGCAGTAGCTCTGTGACAGTGTATGACAAAAGGGATTAACTGGCAGAGATGTTACCTTGTTTACTCCAGCGGACTGTGACACAGTGCATGACAAAAGGGATTAACTGGCACTGATGTTGCCTTGATTACTTCATTAGCTCTGTGACAGTGCATGACATAAGGGATTAACTCAATGACGTTACCTTGTTTACTGTAGTACTCTCTGACACAGTGCATGACAAAAGGGATTAACTGGCACTGATGTTGCCTTGTTTATTGCACTAGTCTTTGAAACACTGCATGACAAAAGGGATTAACTGGCACTGATGTTGCTTTCTTTATTGCAATAGTCTGTGACAGAGTACATGACAAAAGGGATTAACTGGCAGTGATGTTGCCTTGATTACTTCATTAGCTCTGTGACAGTGCATGACATAAGGGATTAACTCAAAGACGTTACCTTGTTTACTGTAGTACTCTCTGACACAGTGCATGACAAAAGGGATTAACTGGCACTGATGTTGCCTTGTTTATTGCACTAGTCTTTGAAACACTGCATGACAAAAGGGATTAACTGGCACGGATGTTGCCTTGTTTATTACAGTGGTCTGTGACATAGTGCATGACAAAATGGATTAACTGGCACTGACACTGCTTTGTTTACTGCAGTAGCTCTGTGACACAGTTCATGACAAAACGGATGAACTGGCACCGACATTGCCTTGATTACTGTAGTAGCTCTGTGACACCGTGTATGGCAAAGGGGATTAACTGTCACTGATGTTGCCTTGTTTACAGCAGTAGTCTGTCACATAGTGCACGACAAAATGGATTAACTGGCACTGACATTGCATTGTTTATTGCAGTAGCTCTATGACACCATGTATGACAAAGGGGATTAACTGTCACTGATGTTGCCCTGTTTACTGCAGTAGTCTGTGACACAGTGCATGACAAAAGGAATTAACTAGCACCGGCATGTCCTGTTTACTGCAGTACTCTGACACAGATCACGACAAAAGGGATTAATTGACATTGACATTGCCTTGTTTACTGCAGTACTCTGTGACACAGTGCATGACAAAAGGTATTAGCTGGCACTGACGTCCTCTTTACTGCAGTAGTCTGTGACACAGGTCACGACAAACAGGATTACTTGACACTGACATTGCCTTGTTTACTGCAGTAGTCTGTGACACACTGCATGACAATAGGAATTAACTGGCAAGGACGTTGCATTGTTTACTGCAGTAGTCTGTGACACAGTGCATGACAAAAGGGATTAACTGGCACTGACGTTACTTTGTTTACTGCAGTAGTCTGTGACACTGTGCATGACAAAAGGAATTAATTGGCACTGACGTTGCCGTGTTTACTGCAGTAGTCTGTGACACAATGTATGACAACAGGGATTAAATGGCACTGACGTTGCCTTGTTAAATGCATTAGCCTGTGACAGTGCATAACAAAAGGATTAACTTGCACGGATGTTGCCTTGTTTACTGCGTAGGTCTGTGACACTGTGCATGACAAAAGGGATTAACTGGCACTGACGTTACCTTGTTTACAGCAGTAGTTTGTGACACAGTGCCTGGCGAAAGGAATTAACTGGCACTGACGTTGCCCTGTTTACTGCAGTAGTCTGTGACACAATGTATGACAAAAGGGATTAACTGTCACTGATGTTGCCTTGATTACTGCAGTAGTCTATCCCACAGTGCATGACTAAAGGGATTAATTGACACTGACGTTGCCTTGTTTACGCAGTAGTCTGTGACACAGTGCATGACAAAAGGAATTAATTGGCACTGACACTGCCTTGTTTACAGCAGTAGTCTGTGACACAGTGTATGACAAAAAGAATTAACTGGCACTGGCATTGCCTTGTTTGCTGCACTAGTCTGTGACACAATGCATGACAAAAGGGATTTATTCTCACTGATGTTGCCTTGTATCTTGCAGTAGTCTGTGACAGTGAATGACAAAACAGATTAACTAGCAGTGGTGTTGCATCGTTTACTGCAGTAGCTGCGTGACAGTGTATGGTAAAAGAGATTAAGTGGCACAGAAGTTGTCTTGTTTACTGCAGTAGCTCTGTGATAGTGTATTACAAAACGGATTAACCGGCGCTGATGTTGCCTTGTTTACTACAGTCATTTGTGACAGAGTGAATGACTAAAGGGATTAACTGGCACTGACGTTGTCTTCTTTACTGCAGTAGTCTGTGACACAGTACATGACAAAAGGGATTAATGGGCCCTGATGTTGCCTTGTTTACTGCAGTAGTTGTGTGACAGTGTATGACAAAAGGGATTAACTGGCACTGATATTGTCCTGTTTACTGCAGTAGTCTGTGACACAATGTATAACAACAGGGATTAGGTGGCACGGATGTTGCCTTATATACTGCATTAGCTCTGTGACAGTGCATGACAAAATGGATTAAATGACACTGACGTTGTCCTGTTTACTGTAGTAGTCTGTGACACAGATCATGACAAAAAGAATTAACTAGCACTGACGTTGCCCTGTTTACTGCTGTAGTCTGACACACTGCATCACAAAAGGAATTAACTGGCACTGACGTTGCCTTGTTTACTGCACTAGTCTGTGACACAGATCATGAAAAAAGGGATTAACTGACATTGCCTTGTATACTGCAGTAGTCTGTGACACACTGCATGACAATAGGAATTAATGGGCACCAAAGCCTTGTTTACTGCAGTAGTCTGTGACACAGTGCATGACAAAAGGGATTAACTGGCACTGACGTTACTTTGTTTACTGCAATAGTCTGTGACACTGTGCATGACAAAAGAAATTAATTGGCACTGACATTGCCCTGTTTCCTGCAGTAGTCTGTGACACAATATATGACAGAAGGGATTAACAGGCACTGACACTGCCTTGTTAAATGCATTAGCCTGTGACAGTGCATAACAAAAGGGATTAACCGGCACTGACATTGCCCTATTTACTGCAGTAGTCTGTGACACAATGTATGACAAAAGGGATTAACTGGCACTGACGTTGTCTTGTTAAATGCATTAGCCTGTGACAGTGCATAACAAAAGATTAACTGGTACTGACGTTGCCTTGTTTACTGCAGTGTTCAGTGACACAATGCATGATAAAATGGATTAAGAGGAACTGGCGTTGCCTTCATTACTGCCATAGCTCTTGTGACAGTACAACGAAGGATTAACTGGCACTGACGTTGCTTTCGCTTATTATCCCAGCTCTGTGATAATGCGACAACAAAAGGGATTAACTGGCACTGATGATACCTTGTTTACTGCAGTAGCTCTGTGACAGTATATGGCAAAAGGATTAAGTGGCACAGATGTTTCCTTGTTTACTCCAGTGGTCTGTGACACAGTGCATGACAAAGGGATGAACAGGCATGGCGTTGCCTTGTTTACTGTAGTCTCTAACACAGTGCATGACAAAGGGATTTACTGGCACTGATGCTGCATTGTTTATTGCAGTAGTCTATGACACACTGCATGACAAAATGGATTAACTGGCACTGACATTGCCTCGTTTACTGCAGAAGACTGTGACAGTGCATGAAAAAAGGGATTGACTGGCACTGACGTTGCCCTGTTTACTGTAGTAGTCTGTGACACAACGCATGACAAAGTGATTAAGAGGCACTGATGTTACCTTGTTTACTGCCATAGCTCTGTGATACAGCTCATGCCAACAGGGAATAACTGGCACTGACACTGCCCTGTTAACTGCAGTGTTCTGTGACACAATGTATGACAAACGGGATTAATTGGCACTGACTTTGCCTTGTTAAATACATTTGCCTCTGACAGTGCATAACAAAAGGGATTAACTGGCACTGATGTTGCCTTGTTCACCGCAGTAGTTTGTGACACAGTGCATGACAATAAGACTTAACTGGCACCGACATTGCCTTGTTTACTGCAGTAGTCTGAGATACAGTGCATGACAAAATGGATTAACTGGCACTGACATTGCTTTGTTTACTGCAGTAGCTCTGTGACACTGTATATGACAAAGTGGATTAACTGTCACTGATGTTGCCTTGTTTACACCAGTAGTCTGTCACACAGTGCATGACAAAACGGATTAACTGGCACTGACATTGGCTTGTTTACAGCAGTAGCCTGTGACACAGTGCATGACAAAAGGGATTACCTGGCACAGATGTTGCCTTGTTAAATGCAATAGCCTGTGACAGTGTATGACAAAAGGAATTAACTGACTGACGTTACCTTGTTTACAGCAGTAGTCTGTGACACAGTGTATGAGAAAAGGCATTAAGTGGCACCGGTGTTGCCTTATTTACTGCAGTAGTCTGTGACACTCTGCATGACAAAAGGGATTAACTTGCACTGACGTTGCCTTCTTTACTTCATTAGCTCTGGGACAGTGCATGAAAAAACTGATTAACTCACTGACGTTGCCTTGTTTACTGTAGTAGTCTGTGACAGAGTGCATGACAAAAGGGATTAACTGGCACTGATGTTGCCTTCTTGATTGCAGTAGCCTGCGACAGAGTGCATAACAAAAGGGATTAACTGGCACTGTTGTTGCATAGTTTATTGCAGTAACCTGTGATGGAGTGCATAACAAAAGGGATTAACTGGCACTGATGTTGCCTTTATTGCAGTAGCCTGTGACAGAGTGCATAACAAAAGGGATTAACGGGCACTGATGTTGCCTTCTTTATTGCTGTAGCCTGTGACAGAGTGCATAACAAAAGGGATTAACTGGCAATGATGTTGCCTTGTTTATTGCAGTAGCCTGTGACGGAGTGCCTAACAAAAGGAATTAACTGGCACTGATGCTGCCTTGTTTACTAAAGTAGCTCTGTGACACAGTGCATAACAAAAAAGATAAACTGGCCCTGAACTTGCCTTGCTTACTGAAGTTGTCTGTTACAGTGCATGACAAAAGTGATTAACTCACTGACGTTGCCTTGTTTACTGTAGTAGTCTGTGACAGAGTACATGACAAAAGGGATTAACTGGCACTGATGTTGTCCTGTTTATTGCAGTAGTCTGTGACTCCGATCACAAGAAAAGGGATTATTGACACTGACATTGCCTTGTTTACTGCAGTAGTCTGTGACACAGATCCGCACAAAGGGATTAATTGACAATAACATTGCCTTGTTTACTGCAGTAGTCTTTGAAACACTGCATGACAATAGGAATTAATTGGCAGTGACGCTGCCCAGTTTACTGCAGTAGTATGTGACACAATGCATAACAAAAGGGATTAACTGGCTCTGATGTTGCCTTGTTAAATGCATTAGCCTGTGACAGTGCATAACAAAAGGGACAACTGGCACTGACATTGCCTTGTTTACAGAAGTAGAGTGTGACACAGTGCATGAAAAAAGGGATTAAGAGGAACTGATGATACCTTGTTTACTGCAGTAGCTCAGTGAAAGAGTATAACAAAAGGGATTAACTGACACAGATGTTGCCTTGTTTACTACAGTGGCCTGTGACACAGTGCATGACAAAAGGGATTAACTGGCACTGACGTTGTCTTGTTTACCTCATTAGCTCTGTGACAGTGCATGACATAAGGGATTAACTCAATGATGTTACCTTGCTTACTGCAGTAGTCTCTGACACAGTGCATGATAAAACGGATTAACTGGCACTGATGTTGCCTTGTTTATTCAATAGTCTGTGACAGGTACATGACAAAGAGATTGACTGGCACTAATGTTGCCTTGTTTACTGTAGTAGTCTCTGACACAGTGCATGACAAAGGGATTAACTGGCACCGTTGTTGCCTTGTTTACTACAGTGGTCTGTGACACAATGCATGACAAAGGTTAACTGGCACTGACATTGCTCTGTTTACTGCAGTAGTCTGTGACACAGTGGCTGACAAACGGATTAACTGGCACGGACATTGCCTTGTTTACTGCAGTAGTCTGTGACACAGTTCATGACAAAGGGATTAACTGGCACTGACATTTGCCTTTTTTTGCAGTGGCTCTGTGAGCACCGTGGCATGACAAAGGGATTAACTGGCACTGCGTTGCCTTGTCAAATGCATTAACGTGTGACAGTGCATGACAAAAGGGATTAACTGGCACTGGCATTGCCTTGTTTACTGCAGTAGTCTGTGACACACTGCATGACAAAAGGGATTTACTCTCACTTATGTTGCCTTGTTTCTTGCAGTAGTCAGTGACAGTGTATGACAATAGAGATTAACTGGCAGTGGTGTTGCATTGTTTACTGAGGTAGCTGCGTGACAGTGTATGATAAAATACATTAAGTGGCACAGACATTGCCTTGTTTACTGCAGTAGCTCTGTGATAGTTCATGACAAAAAGGAATAACTGGCACTGGACGTTGACTTGTTTACTACAATAGTTTGTGACATAGTGCATGACAAAGAGATTAACTGCCACTGGCGTTGCCTTGTTTACTGCAGAAGTCTGTGACTCACAGCAAGACAAAACTGGTTAACTGGCAATGACATTGCCTCGTTTTCTGCAGTAGACTGTGACACAGTGCATTACAAAATGGATAAACTGGCATGGATGTTGCCTTGTTTACTACAGTGGTCTGTGACACAGAGCATGACAAAGGGGATTAAATGGCACTGGCGTTGCCTTGTTTACTACATTAGCTCTGTTACAGTGCATGACAAAAGGGATTAACTCACTGATGTTGCCTTGTTTACTGCAATAGTCTGTGACACAGACCATGACAAAAGAGATTAACTGGCACTGATGTTGCCTTCTTTACTGCAGTAGTCTGTGACACAGTGCATAACAAAAGGAATAAATTGGCACTGACGTTACCCTGTTTACTGCAGTACTCTGTGACAAAGAGCATGACAAAAGAGATTAACTGGCACTGATCTTACCCTGCTTACTGAAGTAGTCTATTACAATGCATGACAAAAGGGATAAACTGGCACTGACGTTGCCTTGTTTACTGCCATAGTCTGTGACACAGTGCATGACAAAAGAAATTAAATAGTACTGACATTGCCCTGTTTACTGCACTAGTCTGTGACACAACGTATGACAAAAGGGGTTAACTGGCACTGATGTTGCCTTGTTTACCACAGTAGCTCTGTGATACAGTTCATGACAAAAGGGATTAACTGGCATTGATGTTGCCTTGTTTATTGCAGTAGCTTGTGACAGAGTGCATAACAAAAGGGATTAACTGGCACTGATGTTGCCTTGTTTACTAAAGTAGCTCTATGACACAGTGCATGACAAAAGAGATGACCTGGCCCTGATTTTGCCTTGCTTACTGAAGTAGTCTGTTACAGTACATGACAAAAGTGATTAACTGGCACGGATGGTGCCTATTTACTACACTGGTCTGTGACACAGTGCATGACAAAAGGGATTAACAGACACTGACGTTAACTTGTTTACTGCAGTAGTTCGTGACACAGTGCATGACAAAAGGAATTAACTGGCACTGATGTTGACCTGTTTACTGCTCTGGTCTGAGACACAATGTATAAAAAAAAGGATTAACTGGCACTGATGTTGTCCTGTTTATTACCGTGGTCTGTGACACAGTGCATGACAAAACAGATTAACTGGCACTGACACTACTTTGTTTACGGCAGCAGCTTTGTGACACCATGTTTGACAAAAAGGATTAACTGTCACTGATGTTGCCTTCTTTACTGCAGTAGTCTGTGACACAGTGCATGACAAATGGGATTAACTGGCATGGACGTTGCCTTGTTAAATGCATTAGCCGTGACAGTGTATGACAAAGGGATTAACTTGCATGGCGTTACCTCGTTTACAGCAGTAGTCTGTGACACATGTATGACAAAAGGGGTTATGTGGCACTGACGTTGCCTTATTTACTGCAGTAGTATGTGACACACTGCATGACAAAAGGGATTAACTGGCACTGACGTTGCCTTCTTTACTTCATTAGCTCTGTGACAGTGCATGACAAAAGTGATTAACTCACTGACGTTGCCTTGTTTACTGTAGTAGTCTGTGACACAGTGCCTGACATAAGGGATTAACTGGCACTGATGTTGCCTTGTTTATTGCAGTAGCCTTAGACAGGGTGCAAGACAAAAGGAATTAACTGGCACTGATGTTGACTTGTTTACTGAAGTAGCTCTGTGACACAGTGCATGACAAAAAAGATAAACTGGCCCTGATCTTGCCTTGCTTACTGAAGAAGTCTGAAACAGTGCATGACAAAAGAAATTAAATGGCACTGATATTGCTACGTTTACTGCAGCAGTCTGTGACACTATGCATGACAAAGGGAATAACTGGCACTGATGTTGCCTTGTTAAATGCATTAGCCTGTTACAGTGCATAACAAAAGGGACAACTGGCACTGATGTTGCCTTGTTTATGCAGTAGTCTGTGAAACAGTGCATGACAAAGAGATTAATTGGCACAGATGTTGCCTTGTTTACTCCAGCGGACTGTGACACAGTGCATGACAAAATGGATTAAGAGGAACTGACATTGCCTTGTTTACTGCCATAGCTCTGTGATACAGCTCACAATAAAAGGAATTAACTGGCACTGATGATACCTTGTTTACTGCAGTAGCTCTGTGACAGTGTATGACAAAAGGGATTAACTGGCAGAGATGTTGCCTTGTTTACTCCAGTGGACTGTGACACAGTGCATGACAAAAGGGATTAACTGGCACTGACGTTGCCTTGATTACTTCATTAGCTCTGTGACAGTGCATGACATAAGGGATTAACTCAATGACGTTACCTTGTTTACTGTAGTACTCTCTGACACAGTGCATGACAAAAGGGATTAACTGGCACTGATGTTGCCTTGTTTATTGCACTAGTCTGTGAAACAGTGCATGACAAAAGGGATTAACTGGCACTGATGTTGCTTTGTTTATTGCAATAGTCTGTGACAGAGTACATGACAAATGGATTAACTGGCACGGATGTTGCCTTGTTTATTACAGTGGTCTGTGACATAGTGCATGACAAAATGGATTAACTGGCACTGACACTGCTTTGTTTACTGCAGTAGCTCTGTGACACCGTGTATGACAAAGGGATTAACTGTCACTGATATTGCCTTGTTTACTGCAGTAGTCTGTGACACAGTGGATGACAAAACGGATTAACTGGCACTGACATTGCCTTGTTACCTGCAGTAGTCTGTGACACAGTTCATGACAAAACGGATGAACTGGCACCGACATTGCCTTGTTTACTGTAGTAGTTCTGAGACACCGTGTATGACAAAGGGGATTAACTGTCACTGATGTTGCCTTGTTTACAGCAGTAGTCTGACACATAGTGCACGACAAAATGGATTAACTGGCACTGAGATTGCATTGTTTATTGCAGTAGCTCTGTGACACCGTGTATGACAAAGGGGATTAACTGTCACTGATGTTGCCTTGTTTACTGCAGTAGTCTGTGACACAGTGCATGACAAAAGGGATTAATTGGCACTGACGTTGCTTGTCAAATGCATTAGCCTGTGACAGTGCATGACAAAAGGGATTAACTAGCACTGATGTCTTATTTACTGCAGTAGTCTGTGACACAGTGTATGACAAAAGAGATTAACTGGCACTGGCGTTGCCTTGTTTACTGCAGAAGTCTGTGACACACTGCATGACAAAAGAGATTTACTCTCACTGATGTTGCTTTGTTTCTTGCAGTAGTCTGTGGCAGTGTGGGACAAAACAGATTAACTGGCAGTGGTGTTGCATTGTTTACTGAAGTAGCTGCGTGACAGTGTATGATAAAAGAGATTAAGTGGCACAGATGTTGCCTTGCTTACTGCAGTAGTCTGACGCACAGCAACACAAACCTGGTTAACTGGCAATGACATTGCCTCGTTTAGTGCAGTAGACTGACACAGTGCATGACAAAATGGATAAACTGGCATAGGATGTTGCCTTGTTTACTGCTGTGGTCTGTGACACAGAGATGACAAAAGGGATTAACTGGCACTGACGTTGCCTTGTTTACTGCAGTAGTCTGTGACACAGACCATGACAAAGAGATTCACTGGCACTGATGTTGCCTTGTTTACTGCAGTAGTCGTGACACAGTGCATAACAAAGGAATAAATTGGCACTGACGTTACCCTGTTTACTGCAGGACTCTGTGACACAGTGCATGACAAAAGATTAACTGGCACTGATATTGCTTTGCTTACTGAAGTAGTCTGTTACAATGCATGACAAAGGGATAAACTGGCACTGACATTGCCTTGTTTACTGCAGTAGTCTGTGACACTGTGCATGACAAAAGAAATTAAATGGTACTGACATTGCCCTGTTTACTGCACTAGTCTGTGACACAACATATGACAAAAGGGGTTAATCTGTCACTGATGTTGCCTTGTTTACTGCAGTAGTCTGTGACACAGTGTATGACAAAGAGATTAACTGGCACTGGCATTGCCTTGTTTACTGCAGCGGTAGTCTGTGACACACTGCATGACAAAGGTTACTCTCACTGATGTTGCCTTGTATCTTGCAGTAGTATGTGACAGTGTATGACAAAACAGATTAACTGGCAGTGGTGTTGCATCGTTTACTGCAGTAGCTGCGTGACAGTGTATGATAAAGTGATTAGGTGGCACAGAGCGTTGCCTGGTTACTGCAGTAGCTCTGTGATAGTGCATGACAAAGGAGTAACTGGCTCTGACATTGCCTTGGTTACTACAGTAGTTTGTGACAGAGTGCATGACTAAAGGGATTAACTGGCGCTGACGTTGACTTCTTTACTGCAGTAGTCTGTGACAGAGTGCATGACAAAAGGGATTAATGAGCACTGATGCTGCCTTGTTTACTGCAGTAGTTGTGTGATAGTGTATGACAAAAGGGATTAACTGGCACTGATGTTGCCTTGTTTACTGCACTAGCCTGTGACACAGATCATGAAAAAATGGATTAACTGATATTGCCTTGTATACTGCAGTAGTCTGTGACACAGTGCATGACAATAGGGATTAACTGGCACTGGCGTTACTTTGTTTACTGCAGTAGGGTGTGACACTGTACATGACAAAAAGAAATTAATTGGTACTAGCGTTGCCCTGTTTACTGCAATGATCTGTGACACAATGTATGACAAAGGGATTAACAGCACTGACATTGCCCTGTTAACTGCGGTGTTCTGTGACACAATGTATGACAAAAGGGATAAACTAGCACTGACGTTGTCGTGTTAAGTGCATTAGCCTGTGACAGTGCATAACAAAGGGATTAAGTGGCATTGACGTTGCCTTGTTTACTGCAGCAGTCTGTGACACACTGCATGACAATGAGGATAAACTGGCACTGACATTGCCTCGTTTACTGCAGTAGACTGTGACAGTGCATGAAAAAAGGATTAACTGGCACTGACATTTGCCCTGTTTCCTGCAGTAGTTCTGCGACACTGATGCATGACAAAGTGATTAAGAGGCACTGGCGTTGCCTTGTTTACTGCCATAACTCTGTGATACAGCGCATGACAAAGGGAATAACTAACACTGATGTTGCCTTGTTTACTGCAGTAGTCTGAGACACAGTGCATAATAAAACGGATTAACTGGCACTGACATTGCCTTGTTTACTGCAGTAGCTCTGTCACACTGTGTATGTCAAAGGGGATTAACTGTCACTGCTGTTGCCTTGTTTACACCAGTAGTCTGTCACACAGTGCATGACAAAATGGATTAACTGGCACTGACAATGGCTTGTTTACTGCACTAGTCTGTCACACAGTGCATGACAAAATGGATTAACTGGCACTGACAATGGCTTGTTTACTGCACTAGTCTGTGACACAGTGCATGACAAATGGGATTAACTGGCACGGACGTTGCCTTGTTAAATGCATTAGCCTGTGACAGTGTATGACCAAGGGGATTAACTGGCGCTGGCATTGCCTTGTTTACTGCAGTAGTCTGTGACACACTGCATGACAAAAGGATTTTTCTCACTGATGTTGCCTTGTATCTTGCAGTAGTCTGTGACGGTGTATGACAAAACAGATTAACTGGCAGTGGTGTTGCATCGTTTACTGCAGTAGCTGCGTGACAGTGGATGATAAAAGAGATTAGGTGGCACAGACGTTGCCTAGTTTACTGCAGTAGCTCTGTGATAGTGCATGACAAAAGGGAGTAACTGGCTCTGACTTTGCCTTGGTTACTACAGTAGTTTGTGACAGAGTTCATGACTAAAGGGATTAACTGGCACTGACGTTGCCTTCTTTACTGCAGTAGTCTGTGACAGAGTGCATGACAAAAGGGATTAATGAGCAATGATGTTGCCTTGTCTACTGCAGTAGTCTGTGACACAGAGCATGACAAAAGGGATTAACTGGCACTGACGGTCTCTTGTTTACTGTAGTAGTCTTTGACACAATGTATGACAACAGGGATTAGGTGGCACGGATGTTGCCTTGTATACTGCATTAGCTCTGTGACACAGTGCATGACAAAAGGGATTAATTGACACTGACGTTGTCCTGTTCACTGTAGTAGTCTGTGACACAGATCATGACAAAAGGAATTAACTGGCACAGACTTTGCCCTGTTTACTGCCGTAGTCTGACACACTACATCACAAAAGGAATTAACTGACATTGACGTTGTCCTGTTTACTGCTGTAGTCCTTGATACAGTGCATGACAAAGAGATTAAGTGGCACTGGCGTTGCCTTGTTTACTGCACTAGCCTGTGACACAGATCATGAAAAAATGGATTAACTGACATTGCCTTGTATACTGCAGTAGTCTGTGACACAGTGCATGACAATAGGAATTATCAGGCACCGAAGCCTTGTTTACTGCAGTAGTCTGTGACACAGTGCATGACAAAAGGGATTAATTGGCACCGACGTTACTTTGTTTACAGCAGTAGGGTGTAACACTGTGCATGACAAAAGAAATTAATTGGTACTGACGTTGCCCTGTTTACTGCAGTAGTCTGTGACACAATGTATGACAAAATGGATTAACTGGCACTGACATTGCTTTGTTTACTGCAGTAGCTCTGTGACACTGTATATGACAAAGTGGATTAACTGTCACTGATGTTGCCTTGTTTACACCAGTAGTCTGTCACACAGTGCATGACAAAACGGATTAACTGGCACTGACATTGGCTTGTTTACAGCGGTAGCCTGTGACACAGTGCATGACAAAGGGATTACCTGGCACAGATGTTGCCTTGTTAAATGCAATAGCCTGTGACGATTGTATGACAAAGGAATTAACTGGACACTGACGCCTTGTTTACAGCGGTAGTCTGTGACACAGTGTATGAGAAAAGGCATTAAGTGGCACGGCGTTGCTTTATTTACTGCAGTAGTCTGTGACACTCTGCATGACAAAAGGGATTAATTTGCACTGACGTTGCCTTCTTTACTTCATTAGCTCTGGGACAGTGCATGAAAAAACTGATTAACTCACTGACGTTGCCTTGTTTACTGTAGTAGTCTGTGACGCACAGGAACACAAACCTGGTCAACTGGCAATGACATTGCCTCGTTTAGTGCAGTAGACTGACACAGTGCATGACAAAATGGATAAAATGGCATGGATGTTGCCTTGTTTACTACAGTGGTCTGTGACACAGAGATGACAAAAGGGATTAACTGGCACTGACGTTGCCTTGTTTACTGCAGTAGTCTGTGACACAGACCATGACAAAAGAGATTCACTGGCACTGATGTTGCCTTGTTTACTGCAGTAGTCTGTGACACAGTGCATAACAAAAGGAATAAATTGGCACTGACGTTACCCTGCTTACTGCAGTACTCTGTGATACAGGGCATGACAAAAGAGATTAACTGGCACTGAAATTGCTTTGCTTACTGAAGTAGTCTGTTACAATGCATGACAAAAGGGATAAACTGGCACTGACATTGCCTTGTTTACTGCAGTAGTCTGTGACACAGTGCATGACAAAAGAAATTAAATGGTACTGACATTGCCCTGTTTACTGCACTAGTCTGTGACACAACATATGACAAAAGGGGTTAACTGTCACTGATGTTGCCTTGTTTACTGCAGTAGTCTGTGACACAGTGTATGACAAAAGAGATTAACTGGCACTGGCATTGCCTTGTTTACTGCAGTAGTCTGTGACACACTGCATGACAAAAGGGATTTACTCTCACTGATGTTGCCTTGTATCTTGCAGTAGTCTGTGACAGTGTATGACAAAACAGATTAACTGGCAGTGGTGTTGCATCGTTTACTGCAGTAGCTGCGTGACAGTATATGATAAAAGTGATTAGGTGGCACAGACGTTGCCTAGTTTACTGCAGTAGCTCTGTGATAGTGCATGACAAAAGGGAGTAACTGGCTCTGACATTGCCTTGGTTACTACAGTAGTTTGTGACAGAGTGCATGACTAAAGGGATTAACTGGCGCTGACGTTGACTTCTTTACTGCAGTAGTCTGTGACAGAGTGCATGACAAAAGGGATTAATGAGCACTGATGCTGCCTTGTTTACTGCAGTAGTTGTGTGATAGTGTATGACAAAAGGGATTAACTGGCACTGATGTTGCCTTGTTTACTGCACTAGCCTGTGACACAGATCATGAAAAAATGGATTAACTGATATTGCCTTGTATACTGCAGTAGTCTGTGACACAGTGCATGACAAAAGGGATTAACTGGCACTGACGTTACTTTGTTTACTGCAGTAGGGTGTGACACTGTACATGACAAAAGAAATTAATTGGTACTGACGTTGCCCTGTTTACTGCAGTAGTCTGTGACACAATGTATGACAAAAGGGATTAACTGGCACTGACATTGCCCTGTTAACTGCAGTGTTCTGTGACACAATGTATGACAAAAGGGATAAACTAGCACTGACGTTGTCGTGTTAAGTGCATTAGCCTGTGACAGTGCATAACAAAAGGGATTAAGTGGCATTGCGTTGCCTTGTTTACTGCAGCAGTCTGTGCACACTGCATGACAATAGGGATAAACTGGCACTGACATTGCCTCGTTTACTGCAGTAGACTGTGACAGTGCATGAAAAAAAGGATTAACTGGCACTGACATTGCCCTGTTTCCTGCAGTAGTCTGCGACACAATGCATGACAAAGTGATTAGAGGCACTGACGTTGCCTTGTTTACTGCCATAACTCTGTGATACAGCGCGCACAAAGGAATAACTAACACTGATGTTGCCTTGTTTACTGCGAGTAGTCTGTGACACAGTGCATGACAACAGGAATTAACTGGCACCGATGTTGCCTTGTTTACTGCAGTAGTCTGAGACAGTGCATAATAAAACGGATTAACTGGCACTGACATTGCCTTGTTTACTGCAGTAGCTCTGTCACACTGTGTATGTCAAAGGGATTAACTGTCACTGCTGTTGCCTTGTTTACACCAGTAGTCTGTCACACAGTGCATGACAAAATGGATTAACTGGCACTGACAATGGCTTGTTTACTGTACTAGTCTGTCACACAGTATGACAAATGGATTAACTGGCACTGACAATGGCTTGTTTACTGCACTAGTCTGTGACACAGTGCATGACAAATGGGATTAACTGGCACGGACGTTGCCTTGTTACTGTCATTAGCCTGTGACAGTGTATGACAAAGGGATTAACTGGCGCTGGCATTGCCTTGTTTACTGCAGTAGTCTGTGACACACGATGACAAAAGGATTTACTCACTGATGTTGCCTTGTATCTTGCAGTAGTCTGTGACAGTGTATGACAAAACAGATTAACTGGCAGTGGTGTTGCATCGTTTACTGCAGTAGCTGCGTGACAGTGGATGATAAAAGAGATTAGGTGGCACAGACGTTGCCTAGTTTACTGCAGTAGCTCTGTGATAGTGCATGACAAAAGGGAGTAACTGGCTCTGACGTTGCCTTGGTTACTACAGTAGTTTGTGACAGAGTTCATGACTAAAGGGATTAACTGGCACTGACGTTGCCTTCTTTACTGCAGTAGTCTGTGACAGAGTGCATGACAAAAGGGATTAATGAGCAATGATGTTGCCTTGTCTACTGCAGTAGTCTGTGACACAGAGCATGACAAAAGGGATTAACTGGCACTGACGTTCTCCTGTTTACTGTAGTAGTCTTTGACACAATGTATGACAACAGGGATTAGGTGGCACGGATGTTGCCTTGTATACTGCATTAGCTCTGTGACACAGTGCATGACAAAAGGGATTAATTGACACTGACGTTGTCCTGTTCACTGTAGTAGTCTGTGACACAGATCATGACAAAAGGAATTAACTGGCACAGACTTTGCCCTGTTTACTGCCGTAGTCTGACACACTACATCACAAAAGGAATTAACTGACATTGACGTTGTCCTGTTTACTGCTGTAGTCCTTGATACAGTGCATGACAAAAGAGATTAAGTGGCACTGACGTTGCCTTGTTTACTGCACTAGCCTGTGACACAGATCATGAAAAATGGATTAACTGACATTGCCTTGTATACTGCAGTAGTCTGTGACACAGTGCATGACAATAGGAATTATCGGGCACCGAAGCCTTGTTTACTGCAGTAGTCTGTGACACAGTGCATGACAAAAGGGATTAATTGGCACTGACGTTACTTTGTTTACAGCAGTAGGGTGTAACACTGTGCATGACAAAAGAAATTAATTGGTACTGACGTTGCCCTGTTTACTGCAGTAGTCTGTGACACAATGTATGACAAAAGGGATTAACTGGCACTGACATTGCCCTGTTAACTGCAGTGTTCTGTGACACAATGTATGACAAAAGGGATTAACTAGCACTGACGTTATCTTGTTAAATGCATTAGCCTGTGACAGTGCATAACAAAAGGGATTAAGTGGCACTGACGTTGCCTTGTTTACTGCAGCAGTCTGTGACACACTGAATTTCAATAGGGATAAACTGGCACTGACATTGCCTCGTTTACTGCAGTAGACTGTGACAGTGCATGAAAAAAGGGATTAACTGGCACTGACATTGCCCTGTTTCCTGCAGTAGTCTGTGACACAATGCATGACAAAGTGATTAAGAGGCACTGACGTTGCCTTGTTTACTGCCATAACTCTGTGATACAGCGCATGACAAAAGGGAATAACTGACACTGATATTGCCTTGTTTACTGCAGTAGTCTGTGACACAGTGCATGACAACAGGAATTAACTGGCACTGATGTTGCCTTGTTTACTGCAGTAGTCTGAGATACAGTGCATGATAAAACGGATTAACTGGCACTGACATTGCCTTGTTTACTGCAGTAGCTCTGTCACACTGTGTATGTCAAAGGAGATTAACTGTCACTGCTGTTGCCTTGTTTACACCAGTAGTCTGTCACACAGTGCATGACAAAATGGATTAACTGGCACTGACAATGGCTTGTTTACTGCACTAGTCTGTGACACAGTGCATGACAAATGGGATTAAATGGCACTGACAATGGCTTGTTAAATGCATTAGCCTGTGACAGTGTATGACCAAGGGGATTAACTGGTGCTGGCATTGCCTTGTTTACTGCAGTAGTCTGTGACACACTGCATGACAAAAGGGATTTACTCTCACTGATGTTGCCTTGTATCTTGCAGTAGTCTGTGACAGTGTAAGACAAAACAGATTAACTGGCAGTGGTGTTGCATCGTCTACTGCAGTAGCTGCGTGACAGTGTATGATAAAAAAGATTAGGTGGCACAGACGTTGCCTAGTTTACTGCAGTAGCTCTGTGATAGTGCATGACAAATGGGATTAACTGGCACAGACGTTGTCTTGTTAAATGCATTAGCCTGTGACAGTGTATGACAAAAGGGATTAACTTGCACTGACGTTACCTTGTTTACAGCAGTAGTCTGTGACACAGTGTATGACAAAAGGGGTTACATGGCACTGGCATTGCTTTATTTACTGCAGTAGTATGTGACACACTGCATGACAAAAGGGATTAACTGGCACTGACGTTGCCTTCTTTACTTTCTTAGCTCTGTGACAGTGCATGACAAAAGTGATTAACTTACTGAAATTGCCTTGTTTACTGCAGTAGTCTGTGACACAGTGCTTGACACAAGGGATTAACTGGCACTGATGTTGCCTTGTTTATTGCAGTAGCCTGTGACAGAGTGCAAGACAAAAGGAATTAACTGGCACTGATGTTGCCTTGTTTACTGAAGTAGCTCTGTGACACAGTGCATGACAAAAGAGATTAACTGGCCCTGATCTTGCCTTGCTTACTGAAGAAGTCTGAAACAGTGCATGACAAAAGGGATTAACTGGCACTGACGTTACCTTGTTTACTGCAGTAGTCTGAGACACAATGTATAAGAAAAAAGATTAACTGGCATGGATGTTGTCTTGTTTATTACAGTGGTCTGAGACACAGTGCATGACAAAACGGATTAACTGGCACTGACATTGCTTTGTTTAAGGGAGTAGCTTTGTGACACCGTGTATGACAAAAAGGATTAATTGTCACTGATGTTGCCTTCTTTACTGCAGTAGTCTGTGACACAGTGCATGACAAAGCGGATGAACCGGCACTGACATTGCCTTGTTTACTGCAGTAGCTCGTGGACACCATGTATAACAAAGGGGATTAACTGTCACTGATGTTGCCTTGTTTACTGCAGTAGTCTGTGACACAGTGCATGACAAAGGGATTAATTGACACCGACGTTGTCCTGTTCACTGTAGTAGTCTGTTACACAGATCATGACAAAAGATTAACTGCACTGACTTTGCCCTGTTTACTGCAGTAGTCTGACTCACTGCATCACAAAAGGAATTAACTGACATTGACATTGCCCTATTAACTGCAGTGTTCTGTGACACAATGTATGACAAAAGGGATTAACTGGCACTGACATTACTTTGTTTACTGCAGTAGTCTGTGACTCTGTGCATGACAAAAGAAATTAATTAGTACTGACGTTGCCCTGTTTACTGCAGTAGTCTGTGACACAATGTATGACAAAAGGGATTAACTGGCACTGACATTGCCCTATTAACTGCAGTGTTCTGTGACACAATGTATGACAAAAGGGATTAACTGGCACTGATGTTGCCTTGTTAAATGCATTAGCCTGTGACAGTGCATAACAAAAGGGATTAAGTGGCACTGACGTTGCCTTGTTTACTGCAGTAGTCTGTGACACACTACATGACAATAGGGATTAACTGGCACAGGCATTGCCTCGTGTACTGTAGTAGACTGTGACAGTGTATGAAAAAAGGGATTAAGTGGCACTGACATTGTCTTTTTTCCTGCCATAACTCTGTGATACAGCGCATGACAAAAGGGAATAACTGGCACTGATGTTGCCTTGTTTACTGCAGTAGTCTGAAATACAGTGCATGATAAAACGGATTAACTGGCATTGACAATGGCATGTTTACTGCAGTAGTCTGTGACCCAGTGCATGACAAAGAGGATTCACTGTCACTGATGTTGCCTTGTTTACACCAGTAGTCTGTCACACAGTGCATGACAAAACGGATTAACTGGCATTGACAATGGCTTGTTTACTGCAGTAGTCTATGACCCAGTGCATGACAAAAGGGTTTAACTGGCACGGACGTTGCCTTGTTAAATGCATTAGCCTGTGACAGTGTATGACAAAAGGGATTAACTGGCACTGATGTTAACTTGTTTACAGCAGTAGTCTGTGACACAGTGTATGACAAAAGGGGTTATGTGGCACTGGTGTTGCCTTATTACTGCAGTATCTGTGACACATGCATGACAAAAGGATTAACTGGCACTGACGTTGCCTTGTTTACTATAGTAGTCTGTGACACGTGCTTGACAAAGGGATTAACTGGCACTGATGTTGCCTTGTTCATTGCAGTAGCCTGTGACAGGTGCAAGACAAAGGAATTAACTGGCACTGATGTTGCCTTGTTTACTGAAATAGCTCTGAGACACAGTGCATGACAAAAAGATAAACTAGCCTGATCTTGCCTTGCTCATTGAAGTAGTCTGTTACAGTGCATGACAAAAGGGATTAACTGGCACGGATGTTGCCTTGTTTATTGCAGTAGTCTGTGACACAGTGCATGACAAAAGAGATTAACTGGCCCTGATCTTGCCTTGCTTACTGAAGTAGTCTGATACAGGACATGACAAAAGAAATTAAATGGCACTGATATTGCCATGTTTACTGCAGTAGTCTGTGACACTATGCATGACAAAAGGGATTAACTGGCACTGACGTTGCCTTGTTTACTGCAGTAGTCTGTGACACAGTGCATGACAAAAGAAAGTGAATGGCACTGACATTGCCCTGTTTACTGCAGTAGTCTGTGACACAGTGCATGAGAAAAGGGATTAGCTGGCACTGCCATTGTCTTGTTTACTGCAGTAGTCTGTGACACACTGCATGACAATAGGAATTAACTGGCACTGACGTTGCCTTGTTTACTGCAGTAGTCTGTGACACTGTACATAACAAAATGAATTATTGGCACTGACATTGCCCTGTTTATTTCAGTAGTCTGTGACACTGTGCATGACAAAAGGAATTAATTGGCACTGACATTGCCCTGTTTACTGCAGTAGTCTGTGACACACTACATGACAAAAGGGATTAACTGGCACTGATGTTGCCTTGTTTACAGAAGTAGAGTGTGACACAGTGCATGAAAAAGGATTAAGAGGAACTGGCGTTGCCTTGTTTACTGCCATAGCTCTGTGATACAGCGCACAACAAAGGGATTAACTGGCACTGATGATACCTTGTTTACTGCAGCAGCTCTGTGACAGTGTATGACAAAAGGATTAACTGGCCAGATTGTTGCCTTGTTTACTCCAGCGGACTGTGACAGTGCATGACAAAGGGATTAACTGGCACTGATGTTGCTTGATTACTTCATTAGCTCTGTGACAGTGCATGACATAAGGGATTAACTCAATGACGTTATCTTGACTACTGTAGTACTCTCTGACACAGTGCATGACAAAAGGGATTAACTGGCACTGATGTTGCCTTGTTTATTGCAGTAGTCTGTGAAACAGTGCACGACAAAAGGGATTAAATGGCACTGATGTTGCCTTGTTTATTGCAATAGTCTGTGACAGAGTACATGACAAAAGAGATTAACTGGCACTGATGTTGCCTTGCTTACTGAAGTAGTCTGTGACACAATGTATGACAAAAGGGATTAACTGGCATGGATGTCATCTTGTTTATTACAGTGGTCTGTGACACAGTGCATGACAAAACGGATTATCTGGCACTGACATTGTTTTGTTTAAGGCAGTAGCTTTGTGACACCGTGTATAACAAAAAGGATTAACTGTCACTGATGTTGCCTTCTTTACTGCAGTAGTCTGTGACACAGTGCATGACAAAATGGATTAACCGGCACTGACATTGCCTTGTTTACTGCAGTAGCTCCGTGACACTGTATAACAAAGGGAATTAACTGTCACTGATGTTGCCTTGTTTACTGCAGTAGTCTGTGACACAGTGCATGACAAAAGGATTAACTGGCACTGACATTGTCCTGTTTACTGCAGTAGTCTGTGACACAATGTATGACAACAGGATTAGGTGGCACAGATGTTGCCTTGTATACTGCATTAGCTCTGTGACAAAGTGCATGGCAAAGGATTAATTGACACTGACATTGTCCTGTTTACTGTAGTAGTCTGTGACATATCAAGACAAAAGGGATTAACTGGCACTGAAGTTGCCTTGTTTACCGCAGTAGTCTGTGACACAGTGCATGACAAAAGGAATTAACTGGCACTGGCGTAGCCCTGTTTACTGCAGTAGTCTGGCGCACTGCATCACAAAGGAAGTAACTGGCACTGATGTTGTCCTGTTTACTGCTGTAGTCCGTGACACAGTGCATGACAAAGGGATTAACTAAATGACTTTGCCTTGTTTACGCACTAGTCTGTGACACAGATCACGACAAATGGGATTAACTGACATTGCCTTGTTCACTTCAGCAGTCTGTGGCAAAGTGCATGACAATAGGAATTAACTGGCACTGAAGCCTTGTTTACTGCAATAGTCTGTGACACAGTGCATGACAAAAGGGATTAACTGGCACTGACGTTACCTTGTTTACTGCAGTAGTTTGTGACACAGTGCATGACAAACAGGATTAACTGGCATGGATGTTGCCTTGTTTACTACAGTGGTCTGTGACACTGGATGATAAAATGGATTAACTGGCACTGACATTGCCTTGTTTATTGCAGTACCTATGTGACACCGTGTATGACAAAAGGGATAAACTGTCACTGATGTTGCCTTCTTTACAGCAGTAGTCTGTCACACAATGCATGACAAAAGGGATTAACTGGCACTGCGTTGTCTTGTTTATTGCTGTAGCATTGTGACACCGTGTATGACAAAGGGATTGACACTAACGTTGCCTTGTTTACTGCAGTAGTCTGTGACACAGTGCATAACAAAAGGGATTAATTGGCACTGACATTGCCTTGTCAAATGCATTAGCCTGTGACAGTGCATGACAAAAGGGATTAACTGGCACTGGCGTTGCCTTGTTTACTGCAGTAGTCTGTGACACACGGCATGACGAAAGGGATTTACTCTCACTGATGTTGCTTTGTTTCATGCAGTAGTCTGTGGCAGTGTAGGACAATGCAGATTAACTGGCAGTGGTGTTGTATTGTTTACTGAAGTAGCTGCGTGACAGTATATGATAAAAGAGATTAGTGGCACAGACATTGCCTTGCTTATTGCAGTAGCTCTGTGATAATGCAGACAAAGGGATTAACTGCCACTGATGTTGCCTTGTTTACTTCAGTAGTCTGTGACTCTAAGCAACACAAAACTGGTTAACTGGCAATTACATTGCCTTGTTTAGTGCAGTAGACTGTGACACTGTACATGACAAAACGGATTAACTGGCATGGATGTTTCCTTGTTTACTACAGTGGTCTGTGACACAGAGCATGACAAAAGGGATTAACTGGCACTGACGTTGCCTTATTTACTTCATTAGCTCTGTTACAGTGCATGACAAAAGGAATTAACTCACTGACTTTGCCTTGTTTACTGCAGTAGTCTATGACACAGACCATGACAAAAGAGATTAACTGGCACTGATGTTGCCTTGTTTACTGCAGTAGTCTGTGACACAGTGCATAACAAAAGGAATAAATTGGCACTGACGTTACCCTGTTTACTGCAGTACTCTGTGACACAGTGCATGACAAAAGAGATTAACTGGCACTGATCTTGCCTTGCTTACTGAAGTAGTCTGTTACAATGCATGACAAAAGGGATAAACTGGCACTGACATTGCCTTGTTTACTGCAGTAGTCTGTGACACAGTGCATGACAAAAGAAATTAAATGGTACTGACATTGCCCTGTTTACTGCACTAGTCTGTGACACAACGTATGGCAAAAGGGATTAACTGGCACGGATGTTGCCTTGTTTACAACACTGGTCTGTGACTGATGCGACAAAAGGATTAACAGGCACTGATGTTGCCCTGTTTACTGCACCAGTCTGAGATACAATGTATAAGAAAAAGCATTAACTAGCACGGATGTCATCTTGTTTATTACAGTGGTCTGTGACACAGTGCATGACAAACGGATTATCTGGCACTGACATTGTTTTGTTTAAGGCAGTAGCTTTGTGACACCGTGGATAACAAAAAGGATTAACTGTCACTGATGTTGCCTTCTTTACTGCAGTAGTCTGAGACACAGTGCATGACAAAATGGATTAACCGCACTGACAATGCCTTGTTTACTGCAGTAGCTCCGTGACACTGTGTATAACAAAGGAATTAACTGTCACTGATGTTGCCTTGTTTACTGCAGTAGTCTGTGACACAGTGCATGACAAAGGGATTAACTGGCACTGACATTGTCCTGTTTACTGCAGTAGTCTGTGACACAATGTATGACAACAGGGATTAGGTGGCACAGATGTTGCCTTGTATACTGCAGTAGCTCTGTGACAAAGTGCATGGCAAAAGGGATTAATTGACACTGACGTTGTCCTGTTTACTGTAGTAGTCTGTGACACATATCAAGACAAAAGGGATTAACTGGCACTGAAGTTGCCTTGTTTACCGCAGTAGTCTGTGACACAGTGAATGACAAAAGGAATTAACTGGTACTGACGTAGCCCTGTTTACTGCAGTAGTCTGACGCACTGCATCACAAAGGGAATTAACTGGCACTGATGTTGTCCTGTTTACTGCAGTAGTCTGACGCACTGCATCACAAAGGGAATTAACTGGCACTGATGTTGTCCTGTTTACTGCTGTAGTCCGTGACACAGTGCATGACAAAAGGGATTAACTAAATGACTTTGCCTTGTTTACCGACTAGTCTGTGACACAGATCACGACAAATGGGATTAACTGACATTGCCTTGTTCACTTCAGCAGTCTGTGGCAAAGTGCATGACAATAGGAATTAACTGGCACTGAAGCCTTGTTTACTGCAATAGTCTGTGACACAGTGCATGACAAAAGGGATTAACTGGCACTGACGTTACCTTGTTTACTGCAGTAGTTTGTGACACAGTGCATGACAAACGGGATTAACTGGCATGGATGTTGCCTTGTTTACTACAGTGGTCTGTGACACTGGATGATAAAATGGATTAACTGGCACTGACATTGCCTTGTTTATTGCAGTACCTATGTGACACCGTGTATGACAAAAGGGATAAACTGTCACTGATGTTGCCTTCTTTACAGCAGTAGTCTGTCACACAATGCATGACAAAAGGGATTAACTGGCACTGACGTTGTCTTGTTTATTGCTGTAGCATTGTGACACCGTGTATGACAAAAGGGATTGACACTAACGTTGCCTTGTTTACTGCAGTAGTCTGTGACACAGTGCATGACAAAAGGGATTAATTGGCACTGACATTGCCTTGTCAAATGCATTAGCCTGTGACAGTGCATGACAAAAGGGATTAACTGGCACTGGCGTTGCCTTGTTTACTGCAGTAGTCTGTGACACACGGCATGACGAAAGGGATTTACTCACTGATGTTGCTTTGTTTCATGCAGTAGTCTGTGGCAGTGTAGGACAATGCAGATTAACTGGCAGTGGTGTTGTATTGTTTACTGAAGTAGCTGCGTGACAGTATATGATAAAAGAGATTAAGTGGCACAGACATTGCCTTGCTTATTGCAGTAGCTCTGTGATAATGCACGACAAAAGGGATTAACTGCCACTGATGTTGCCTTGTTTACTTCACTAGTCTGTGACTCTAAGCAACACAAAACTGGTTAACTGGCAATTACATTGCCTTGTTTAGTGCAGTAGACTGTGACACTGTACATGACAAAACGGATTAACTGGCATGGATGTTTCCTTGTTTACTACAGTGGTCTGTGACACAGAGCATGACAAAAGGGATTAACTGGCACTGACGTTGCCTTATTTACTTCATTAGCTCTGTTACAGTGCATGACAAAAGGAATTAACTCACCGACTTTGCCTTGTTTACTGCAGTAGTCTATGACACAGACCATGACAAAAGAGATTAACTGGCACTGATGTTGCCTTGTTTACTGCAGTAGTCTGTGACACAGTGCATAACAAAGGAATAAATTGGCACTGACGTTACCCTGTTTACTGCAGTACTCGTGACACAGTGCATGACAAAGAGATTAACTGGCACTGATCTTGCCTTGCTTACTGAAGTAGTCTGTTACAATGCATGACAAAAGGGATAAACTGGCACTGACATTGCCTTGTTTACTGCAGTAGTCTGTGACACAGTGCATGACAAAAGAAATTAAATGGTACTGACATTGCCCTGTTTACTGCACTAGTCTGTGACACAACGTATGGCAAAAGGGATTAACTGGCACGGATGTTGCCTTGTTTACAACACTGGTCTGTGACACAGTGCACGACAAAAGGGATTAACAGGCACTGATGTTGCCCTGTTTACTGCACCAGTCTGAGATACAATGTATAAGAAAAAGCATTAACTAGCACGGATGTCATCTTGTTTATTACAGTGGTCTGTGACACAGTGCATGACAAAACGGATTATCTGGCACTGACATTGTTTTGTTTAAGGCAGTAGCTTTGTGACACCGTGTATAACAAAAAGGATTAACTGTCACTGATGTTGCCTTCTTTACTGCAGTAGTCTGAGACACAGTGCATGACAAAATGGATTAACCGGCACTGACAATGCCTTGTTTACTGCAGTAGCTCCTGACACTGTGTATAACAAAGGAATTAACTGTCACTGATGTTGCCTTGTTTACTGCAGTAGTTCTGACACAGTGCATGACAAAAGGGATTAACTGGCACTGACATTGTCCTGTTTACTGCAGTAGTCTGTGACACAATGTATGACAACAGGGATTAGGTGGCACAGATGTTGCCTTGTATACTGCAGTAGCTCTGTGACAAAGTGCATGGCAAAAGGGATTAATTGACACTGACGTTGTCCTGTTTACTGTAGTAGTCTGTGACACATATCAAGACAAAAGGGATTAACTGGCACTGAAGTTGCCTTGTTTACCGCAGTAGTCTGTGACACAGTGCATGACAAAAGGAATTAACTGGTACTGACGTAGCCCTGTTTACTGCAGTAGTCTGACGCACTGCATCACAAAGGGAATTAACTGGCACTGATGTTGTCCTGTTTACTGCAGTAGTCTGACGCACTGCATCACAAAGGAATTAACTGTACTGATGTTGTCCTGTTTACTGCTGTAGTCCGGACACAGTGCATGACAAAAGGGATTAACTAAATGACTTTGCCTTGTTTACGCACTAGTCTGTGACACAGATCACGACAAATGGGATTAACTGACATTGCCTTGTTCAATTCAGCAGTCTGTGCAAAGTGCATGACAATAGGAATTAACTGGCACTGAAGCCTTGTTTACTGCAAATAGTCTGTGACACAGTGCATGACAACGGGATTAACTGGCACGGATGTTGCCTTGTTTACTACAGTGGTCTGTGACACTGGATGATAAAATGGATTAACTGGCACTGACATTGCCTTGTTTATTGCAGTACCTATGTGACACCGTGTATAACAAAAGGGATAAACTGTCACTGATGTTGCCTTCTTTACAGCAGTAGTCTGTCACACAATGCATGACAAAAGGGATTAACTGGAACTGACGTTGCCTTGTTTACTGCAGTAGTCTGTGACACAGTGCATGAGAAATGGAATGAACTGGCACTGACGTTGCCCTGTTTATTGCAGTAGTCTGTGACACAATGTATGACAAAAGGGATTAACTGGCGCTGACATTGCCTTGTTAAGTTCATTAGCTCTGCGACAGTCCATGACATAAGGGAGTAACTCACTGACATTGCCTCGCTTACTGCAGTAGTCTGTGACAGAGTGCATGACAAAAGGGACTAACAGTCCCTGACGTTGCCTTGTTAAATGCATTAACCTGTGACAGTGCATGACAAAAAAGGATTAACTGTCACTGATGTTGCCCTGTTAACTGCAGGGTTCTCTGGCACAATGTATGACAAAAGGGATTAACTGGTACTGACGTTGCCTTGTTAAATGCATTAGCCTGTGACCACTGCATGACAAAAGGGATTAACTGTCACTGATGTTGCCCTGTTTACTGCAGTAGTCTGTGACACAATGCATGACAAAAGGGATTAAGAGGCACTGACGTTGCCTTGTTTACTGCTATAGCTCTGTGATATAGCACAAGAGAAAAGGGATTAACAGGCACTGACGTTGACTTGTTTCCTGCTACAGCTCTGTGATATAGCACACGAGAAAAGGGATTAACTGGCACTGAAGTTGCCTTGTTTATTGTAGTAGTCTGTGACAGAGTGCATGCCAAAAGGGATTAACTGGCACTGATGTTCCCTTGTTTGTTGCAGTAGTCTGTGACACAGTGCATGGCAAAACAGATTAACTGGCACTGACATTGCTAGTTTACTGCAGAAGTCTGTGACATAGTGCATAACAAAAGGGATTAGCTGGCCCCGACGTTGCCTTGTTAAATACAATAGCCTGTGACATTGTATGACAAAAGGGATTAACTGGCACTGTCGTTGCCCTGTTTACTGCTGTGTTCTGTGACACAATGTATGACTCAAGGGATTAACTGGCACTGATGTTGCCTTGTTAAATGCATTAGCTTGTGACAGTTTATAACAAAAGGGATTTAGTGGCACTGACACTGCCTTATTTACTGCAGTAGCTCTATGACACAGTGCATGACAAAAGGGATTAAATGACACTGACGATGCAATGTTTACTGCAGTAATCTGAGACACAATGCATGACAAAAGGGATTAACTGGCACTGACGTTGCCTTGTTTACTGCAGTAGCTCTATGACAGTGCAAGACAAAAGGGATTAATTGGCACTGACGTTGCCCTGTTTACTGTAGTAGTCTGTGACACAGTGCATGACAAAAGGAATTAACTGGCACTGACGTTGTCCTGTTTACTGCAGTAGTCCGTGACTCAGTGCATAACAAAAGGGTTTAACTGGCACTGACATTGCCTTATTTACTGCACTAGTTTGTGACACAGTGCATGACAAAAGGAATTAACTGGCACTTACGTTGCCTTGTTTACTGCAGTACTCTGTGACACAATATATGACAAAAGGGAGTAACTGGCACTGACGTTGCCTTGTTAAAACTTTAGCCTGTGACAGTGCATAACAAAAGGGATTTACTGGCACTGACTTTGCCTTGTTTACTGCAGTAGTCTGTGACACACTGCATGACAAAAGGATTAACTGGCATTGACAATGCCTCGTTTACTGCAGTAGACAGTGACACAGTGCATGAAAAAAGGGATTAACTGGCACTGATGTTGCCCTGTTTACTGCAGTAGTCTGTGACACAATGCATGACAAAGGGTTTAAGAGGCACTGGACGTTGCCTTGTTTACTGCCATAGCTCTGAGATATAGTGCACGATAAAAGGGATTAACTGGCACTGACATTGACTTGTTTACTGCCACAGATCTGTGATATAGCGCACGACAAAGGGATTAAATGGCACTGATGTTGCCTTGTTTACTGAAGTAGCACTGTGACAGTGCATGACAAAAGAGATGAACTGGCCCCTGATCTTGCCTTGCTTACTGAAGTAGTCTGAAACAGTGCATGATAAAAGGGATGAACTGGCACTGATGTCGCCTTGTTTACTGCAGTAGCTCTATGACACAGTGCATGACAAAAGGGATTAATTGACACTGATGTTGCAATGTTTACTGCAGTAGTCTGTGACACAGTTCATGACAAAAGGTATTAACTGGCACATATGTTGCCTTGTTTACTGCAGTAGCTCTGTGACAGTGCATGACAAAAGGGATTAATTGGCACTGACATTGCCCTGTTTACTGCAGTAGTTTGTGACACAGTGCATGACAAAAGGAATTAACTGGCACTGACGTTGTCTTGTTTATTGCAGTAGTCTGTGACACAGATCACGACAAAAGGGATTAATTTTCACTGAAATTGCCTTGTTTACTACAGTAGTCTGTGACACAGTGCATGACAATAGGAATTAACTGGCACTAACATTGCCTTGTTTACTGCAGTAGTGCGTGATACACTGCATGACAAAACGGATTAACAGGCACTGACTTGGCCTTGTTTGCTGCAGTAGCTCTATGACACCGTGTATGACAAAAGAGATTAACTGTCACTGATGTTGCCTTGTTTACTGCAGTAGTCTGTGATACAGTGCATGACAAAAGGGATTGACACTGACGTTGCCTTATTTACAGCAGTAGTCTGTGACACAGTGCATGACAAAAGGAATTAACTGGCACTGACGTAGCCCTGTTTACTGCAGTAGTCTGACACACTGCATCACAAAAGGAATTAACTGGCTTTGATGTTGTCCTGTTTACTGCTGTACTCCGTGACACAGTGCATGACAAAAGGGATTAACTAAATGACGTTGCCTTGTTTACCACACTAGTCTGTGACACAGATCACGACAAAAGGGATTAACTGACATTGCCTTGTTTACTTCAGCAGTCTGTGATACAGTGCATGACAATTGGAATTAACTGGCACCGACGCCTTGTTTACTGCAGTAGTCTGTGACACAGTACATGACAAAAGGGATTAACTGGCACTGACGTTACCTTGTTTACTGCAGTAGTTTGTGACGCAGTGCATGACAAAAGGGATTAATTGGCACAGGTGTTGCCATGTTTACTACAGCAGTTTCGTGACACTGGATGACAAAATGGATTAACTGGCACTGACATTGCATTGTTTATTGCAGTTCCTCGTGACACCGTGTCGACAAGAGGGATAAACTGTCACTGATGTTGCCTTCTTTACAGCAGTAGTCTGTCACAGAGTGCATGACAAAAGGAATTTAACTGGCACTGACGTTGCCTTGTTTCCTTCATTAGCTCTGTGACAGAGCATGACAAAAGGGATTAACTGGCACTGACATTGCCTTGTTTACTGCAGTAGTCTGTGACACAGTTCATGACAAAAGGGATTAACTGGCACTAACGTCGCCTTGTTTACTGCAGTAGGTCTGTGACAGTGCATGGCAAAAGGGATTAATTGGCACTGACGTTGCCCTGTTTACTGCAGTAGTCTGTTGCACAGTGCATGACAAAAGAATTAACTGGCACTGACGTTGTCCTGTTTACTGCAGTAGTCCGTGACACAGTGCATGACAAAAGGGATTAACTGGCACTGACGTTGCCTTGTTAAATGCATTAGCCTGTGACAGTGCATAACAAAAGGGATTTACTGGCACTGAGGTTGCCTTGTTTACAGCAGTAGTCTGTGACACAGTCCATGACAAAAGGGATTAACTGGCACTGACAATGCCATGTTTACTGCCATAGCTCTGTGACACAGTGCATGAAAAAAGGGATTAACTGGCACTGGCGTTGCCCTGTTTCCTGCACTAGTCTGTGACATAATGCATGACAAAAGGGTTTGGTGAGGCACTGACGTTGCTTGTTTACTGCCATAGCTCTGTGATATAGTGCATGACAAAACGGATTAACTGGCACTGACATTGACTTGTTTACTGCCACAGCTCTGTGATATAGCGCATGACAAAAAGGATCAACTGGAACTGATATTGCCTTATTTACTGAAGTACCACTGTGACACAGTGCATGACAAAAGAGATGAACTGGCCCTGATCTTGCCATGCTTACTGAAATAGTCTGTTACAGTGCATGATAAAAGGGATGAACTGGCACTGACATCGCCTTGTTTACTGCAGTAGCTGTGTGACACAGTGCATGACAAAAGGGATCAATTGACACTGACGTTGCAATGTTTACTGCAGTAGTCTGTGACATAGTGCATAACAAAAGGGATTAACTGTCACGGACGTCGCCTTGTTTACTGCAGTAGCTGCGTGACATGGTGCATGACGAAAGGGATTAACTGGCACTGACATTGCCTTGTTTACTGCAGTAGTCTGTGAACACAGTTCATGACAAAAGGGATTAACTGGCACATATGTTGCCTTGTTTACTGCAGTAGCTCTCCACAATTCCGATGCCATTCTGGCAAAGTGTGGTTCCTCTATGGAGGCACCCACAGTGGAGACCAAGGAGAATGCTGGGGTCCTCCACAAAGGAGACCCACATGAGGGTGGCAGGGGACCCTGCAGGGGAAGGAAACAACTCCTGGTGGGGGACTCCATTGTTAGGAAGGTAGAACTGGGGGAGGAAGGGGAGAGGGAGGTAAGGTGCCTGCCTGGTGCCATGGCTTGCAGGGACAGGAAGCGAATCCTCAGGATTGCCAGAGCAGCTGCACAGGGGAGGGAGCTGGATGTCATTGTCCACCTAGGGACAAATGACCTGGCTAAGAAAGGGATTAGAGAAGTGCAGGAAGAGTTTGTGGAATTGGGGAGGGGCCTTAGTCAAGTAGCACGCACGGTAACCTTCTCGGAGGTGCTACCCATCTATGGCATAGGAGAGGCTAGGGTGTTCCGCACCATGGGATTCAATCAGTGGTTGAAAAACTGGTGTGGAGCTCAGGGATTTGGCTTCATTGGGACTGGGGTCCACCTGGGTGATGCAAGCCTATACTGGCATGATGGGCTGCATCTGTCCAGGAGGGGAACCAGGATCCTAGGTGATAGGTTTAAATGCTTCATTGGCAAGCTTTTAACCAGCCAAGGGGAGGCACTGGAAAGGAGCAGGAAAATCTTAGACTCCCCAAATAATCACGGTAGTAAGTGGGCAAACACCAACATAGAGGTGTCAATAGGGAGAAGGCAGGGGTAAATGGAGAAAGTGACAAAGCAAGAAGGACAGGGATGGGGCAAAGGAGTAAGGCCATCAGGAAATGGAGGGTAATGAGTACCAATGCCCGTAGTCTGGGCAACAAGCTCCCTGAGCTGATGGCCTTAATGGAAGAGGGATGCTTGATATCGTAGCAGTCACAGAAACATGGTACACAGAGAACCATGACTGGGATGTTAACATACCAGGGTACATAACCTACAGGAGAGAGACAGGCAGGGAGAAGAGGGGAGGAGTAGCTTCTCATGTAAAGGAAGGGATAAAAGCAACTGAACAAAAGAGTAAACAGGGAGGAGAGGAGGCACTGTGGGTCACCTTGAGACTGGAAAGGGCACCACAATCCGCACAGGGTTGTGTACAGACCCCCATGTCAGGGGAAGGAATGGACAAGGATATGATGGAAGGCATTCTTAGAAAGGAGATACTGTTGATGGGAGACCTGAATATGCCAGATGTTAACTGGAGCACATTTGCTGCAGCCACATCCAAGAGCAGGGCCATTCTTGATGCCCTACAGGTGGCAGGCATTAGACAGCTAGTTTTGGAACCCATTTGTGAGGGAGCAATCTTAGACCTCGTACTCTCAAACGGGGGCAGTGAGAGGATCTCAGATCTAGAAGTGGGTTGCCATCTAGGGACAAGTGACCATCAAACAGTGTGGTTCATGTTAAACTCAGCTGCAGAGTCAAGCCATACAAAAGTGAGGGTACTGGACTTTAGGAGGGCTGACTTTGGCAAGATGGGAGAGTGCCTCAGAAAAGCACTAGCAAACAGGCTAGAAGGAGGTGTGGAGCAACAATGGGGAATTATCAAAACTGACATCACAGAGGCAACAAGTCTTTGTGTGAAGCAAATGAACAAATCAAAACAAAAGAAAAAGCCACTATGGTTCTCAAAAGAGGTGGCTGTGAAAGTCAGGAAGAAAAAGATAGCATTCCGGAAGTATAAGGAAACACAGAAAGAGCAGGACAGAGAGCTGTACCAGTTAATGCAGAAGGAAGCAGGGAGGGAAGTCAGAATAGCAAAGGCCCAAACTGAGGAAAAGATAGCCAACTCAGTTAAGAAGGGGGATAAACCTTTTATAGGTACATCAGTGAGCTTAGAAAGACAAAGGAGGGATAGGGAGGCTGAATAGAATGAACAGTGGGTGGGCAGAGGGGACAGTGAAAAGCAGGAATACTGAACAAATATTTCTGCTCAGTATTCACAAAGAGGAGGGGAAGTGCCTAATCCAATTAACAGAAGCACTCTTGATAGGGGGTCGATCCCAGTCCTTTCAGAGAAGAAAGGGTTCTGCAAGAACTCCTAAACTGAAGGTGGACAAAGCAATGGGTCCTGATGGAATTCACCCCAGAATTCTAAAAGAATTAAGGAGGAACTAGTGAAACCACTGGCTACTCTTTTAATAAATCATGGGAGGATGGTGGTACCGAGGACTGGAGGAAGGCAGATGTGATTCCCTCTCACAAAAGTGGGTCCAAGACAGAGGCAGAAAACTACAGACCTGTCAGTCTGACCTCTGTGGTATGGAAAGTGAAGGAGTCACTTCTGAAGGAAAGAATAGTCAGTACCTAGAGGCCAGTGGAGCACAGGACCCAAGGCAGCATGGGTTCACAGCGGAAGGTCATGTCAGATGAATCTAATAGATTTCTTTGACTGGGTGACCAAAGTAGTAGACCAGGGAGGGGCTGTGGACATGGCCTACCTAGACTTTAGCAAGGCATTTGACAAGTCCCACACAAAGATTAATAGTCAAATTAACCAGCCTGGGAGTGGGACCCAGGGTGGTAGCCTGGGTAAAGCATTGGCTGGACAACAGGACACAGAAGGTAATTGTAAATGGAGTCCATTCTGAAGAAAGGGGTTACTAGTGGGGTACCGCAGGGTTCAGATTGGGTCCAGTCCTTCTTAATGTCTCATCAGTGACATTGCAGAGGACTGGAAGGAAAAGTATGCCTTTTGCAGATGACACAAAATCTGCAACAGGGTTGATACACAAGGAGGCGTGGAAAGGATGAAAAGGTACTTGGCAAGGTTGGCGGAATGGTCAGAAGTATGGCAGCTAGGATTCAATGCAAAGAAGTGCAAAATAATGCACCTGGGAAACAAGAACTCAGAGGAAGAATACACAATGGTTGGGGAGGTAGTAACAACAACAAAAAAGGAAAGGGACCTGGGGATAATCATATCAGATGACCTTAAGGTTAGCAAGCAACGTGAGAAGGCAGTAGGGAGGGCTGGGGATATACTGGGATGTATAGGGAGAGGCATCAGCAGCAGAAAACAGGAAGTTGTTATCCCTCTGTACAGACAGTTGGTGAGACCCCATCTGAGTACTGTGTCCAGTTCTGAGAACCCATCTCCGCAAGGACATAGACAGGATAGAGGCAGTCCAGAAGAGGGCAACTAAAATGTTGCAGGGTCTGCAAGAGAAGCCGTATAAGGAGAGACTAAAGGAGCTTAATATGTATACCCTTGAGGAAAGAAGGGAGAGGGGGGACATGATAGAAACTTTTAGGTACCTCAGTGGAACCAACAAAGTCCAAGAGGGTAGCATTTTTCAGAAAAAGAGACTTGCAAGAACAAGGGACACCATTTAAAGATAGAAGGAGGCGGTTCTGGGGCAATGTGAGGAAGTATTATTTCACAGAGAGGGTAGTGGATGCATGGAACAGCCTTCCTGAGGAGGTTGTGGGGTCTAAAACTGTGGGAGAATTCAAGAATGCATGGGACAGACATAAGGCAATTCTTGTGGGGGGGTAGGAAGAAATAGGCTATTGGTTAACTAGGATCTGCGGCCTATCCTGCAGGTAGGGAAATGGGCAGACTAGATGGGCCTAGCGGTCCTTATCTGCCGTCAAAGTCTATGTTTCTATGTTAGCTCTGTGACAGTGCATGTCAAAAGGGATTAATTGGCACTGACGTTGCCATGTTTACTGCAGTAGTCTGTGACACAGTGCATGACAAAAGGAATTAACTGGCACGGACGTTGTCCTGTTTACTGCAGTAGTCCGTGACACAGGGCACGACCAAAGGGTTTAACTGGCACTGACATTGCCTTGTTTACCACACTAGTCAGTGACACAGTGCATGACAAAAGGAATTAACTGGCACTGACGTTGCCCTGTTTACTGCAGTAGTCTGTGACACAGTGCATGACAAAAGGAATTAACTGGCACTGACATTGCCCTGTTTACTGCAGTAGTCTGTGACACAGTGCATGACAAAAGGAATTAACTGGCACATATGTTGCCTTGTTTACTGCAGTAGCTCTCCTAATTCGATGCCATTCTGGCAAAGTGTGGTTCCTCTATGGAGGCACCCACAGTGGAGACCAAGGAGAATGCTGGGGTCCTCCACAAAGGAGACCCACATGAGGGTGGCAGGGGACCCTGCAGGGGAAGGAAACAACTCCTGGTGGGGGACTCCATTGTTAGGAAGGTAGAACTGGGGGAGGAAGGGGAGAGGGAGGTAAGATGCCTGCCTGGTGCCATGGCTTGCAGGGACAGGAAGCGAATCCTCAGGATTGCCAGAGCAGCTGCACAGGGGAGGGAGCTGGATGTCATTGTCCACCTAGGGACAAATGACCTGGCTAAGAAAGGGATTAGAGAAGTGCAGGAAGAGTTTGTGAATTGGGGAGGGCCTTAGTCACAGCACGCGATGGACCTTCTCGGAGGTGCTACCCATCTATAGGGAGGCTAGGGTGTTCCGCACCATGGGATTCAATCAGTGGTTGAAAAACTGGTGAGGAGCTCAGGGATGGCTTCATTGGGGACTGGGGTCCACCTGGAGTGATGCAAGCCTATACTGGCATGATGGGCTGCATCTGTGTCAGGAGGAACCAGGATCCTAGGTGATAGGTTTAAATGCTTCATTGGCAAGCTTTTAAACTAGCCAAGGGAGGCACTGGAAAGGAGCAGGAAAATCCTAGACTCCCCAAATAATCACGGTAGTAAGTGGGCAAACACCAACATAGAGGTGTCAATAGGGAGAAGGGCAGGGGTAAATGGAGAAAGTGACAAAGGCAGAAGGACAGGATGGGGCAAAAGGAGTAAGGCCATCAGGAAATGGAGGGTAATGAGTACCAATGCCTGTAGTCTGGGCAACAAGCTCCTGAGCTGATGGCCTTAATGGAAGAGGGATGCTTGGATATCGTAGCAGTCACAGAAACATGGTACACAGAGAACCATGACTGGGATGTTAACATACCAGGGTACATAACCTACAGGAGAGACAGGCAGGGAGAAGAGGGGAGGAGGCTCTTCATGTAAAGGAAGGGATAAAAGCAACTGAACAAAAGAGTAAACAGGGAGGAGAGGAGGCACTGTGGGTCACCTTGGAGACTGGAAAGGGCACCACAATCCGACAGGGGTTGGGTACAGACCCCCATGTCAGGGGAAGGAATGGACAAGGATATGATGGAAGGCATTCTTAGAAAGGGGAGATACTGTTGATGGGAGACCTGAATATGCCAGATGTTAACTGGAGCACATTTGCTGCAGCCACATCCAAGAGCAGGGCCATTCTTGATGCCCTACAGGTGGCAGGCATTAGACAGCTAGTTTTGGAACCCATTTGTGAGGGAGCAATCTTAGACCTCGTACTCTCAAACGGGGGCAGTGAGAGGATCTCAGATCTAGAAGTGGGTTGCCATCTAGGGACAAGTGACCATCAAACAGTGTGGTTCATGTTAAACTCAGCTGCAGAGTCAAGCCATACAAAAGTGAGGGTACTGGACTTTAGGGGGCTGACTTTGGCAAGATGGGAGAGTGCCTCAGAAAAGCACTAGCAAACAGGCTAGAAGGAGGTGTGGAGCAACAATGGGAATTATCAAAACTGACATCACAGAGGCAACAAGTCTTTGTGTGAAGCAAATGAACAAATCAAAATAAAAGAAAAAGCCACTATGGTTCTCAAAAGAGGTGGCTGTGAAAGTCAGGAAGAAAAAGATAGCATTCGGAGTATAAGGAAACACAGAAAGAGCAGGACAGAGAGCTGTACCAGTTAATGCAGAAGGCAGGAGGGAAGTCAGAATAGCAAAGGCCCAAACTGAGGAAAAGATAGCCAACTCAGTTAAGAAGGGGGATAAAACCTTTTATAGGTACATCAGCGAGCGTAGAAAGACAAAGGGAGGGATAGGGAGGCTGAATAGAATGAACGGTGGGTGGGCAGAGGGGGACAGTGAAAAAGCAGGAATACTGAACAAATATTTCTGCTCAGTATTCAAAGAGGAGGAAGTGCCTAATCCAATTAACAGAAGCACTCTTGATAGGGGGTCGATCCCAGTCCTTTCAGAGAAGAAAGGTTCTGCAAGAACTCCTAAAACTGAAGGTGGACAAAGCAATGGGTCCTGATGGAATTCACCCAGAATTCTAAAAGAATTAAGGAGGAACTAGTGAAACCACTGGCTACTCTTTTAATAAATCATGGGAGGATGGTGGTACCCGAGGACTGGAGGAAGGCAGATGTGATTCCCCTTCACAAAGTGGGTCCAAGACAGAGGCAGAAAACTACAGACCTGTCAGTCTGACCTCTGTGGTATGGAAAGTGAAGGAGTCACTTCTGAAGGAAAGAATAGTCGAGTACCTAGAGGCCAGTGAACAGGGACCCAAGGCAGCATGGGTTCCTGGCCAGGAGGTCATGTCAGATGAATCTAATAGATTTCTTTGACTGGGTGACCAAAGTAGTAGACAGGGAGGGCTGTGGACATGGCCTACCTAGACTTTAGCAAGGCATTTGACACAGTCCCACAAGATTAATAGTCAAATTAACCAGCCTGGGAGTGGGACCCAGGGTGGTAGCCTGGGTAAAACATTGGCTGGACAACAGGACACAGAAGGTAATTGTAAATGGAGTCCATTCTGAAGAAAGGGGGGTTACTAGTGGGGTACCGCAGGGTTCAGTATTGGGTCCAGTCCTTCTTAATGTCTTCATCAGTGACATTGCAGAGGGACTGGAAGGAAAAGTATGCCTTTTTGCAGATGACACAAAAATCTGCAACAGGGTTGATACACAAGGAGGCGTGGAAAGGATGAAAAGGTACTTGGCAAGGTTGGCGGAATGGTCAGAAGTATGGCAGCTAGGATTCAATGCAAAGAAGTGCAAAATAATGCACCTGGGAAACAAGAACTCAGGAGGAAGAATACACAATGGGTGGGGAGGTAGTAACAACAAAAAGGAAAGGACCTGGGGATAATCATATCAGATGACCTTAAGGTTAGCAAGCAACGTGAAGGCAGTAGGGAGGGCTGGGGATATACTGGGATGTATGGGAGGCATCAGCAGCAGAAAACAGGAAGTTGTTATCCTCTGTACAGACAGTTGGTGAGACCCCATCTGGAGTACTGTGTCCAGTTCTGGAGAACCCATCTCCCAAGGACATAGACAGGATAGAGGCAGTCCAGAAGAGGGCAACTAAAATGTTGCAGGGTCTGCAAGAGAAGCCGACAAGGAGAGACTAAAGGAGCTTAATATGTATACCCTTGAGGAAAGAAGGAGAGGGGGATAGATAGAAACTTTTAAGTACCTCCAGTGGAACCAACAAAGTCCAAGAGGGTAGCATTTTTCAGAAAAGAGACTTGCAAGAACAAGGGGACACCATTTAAAGATAGAAGGAGGGCGGTTCTGGGGCAATGTGAGGAAGTATTATTTCACAGAGAGGGTAGTGGATGCATGGAACAGCCTTCCTGAGGAGGTTTGGGGTCCTAAACTGTGGAGAATTCAAGAATGCATGGGACAGACATAAGGCAATTCTTGTGGGGGGGTAGGAAGAAATAGGCTATTGGTTAACTAGGATCTGCGGCCTATCCTGCAGGTAGGGAAATGGGCAGACTAGATGGGCCTAGCGGTCCTTATCTGCCGTCAAAGTCTATGTTTCTATGTTAGCTCTGTGACAGTGCATTCAAAAGGATTAATTGGCACTGACGTTGCCATGTTTACTGCAGTAGTCTGTGACACAGTGCATGACAAAAGGAATTAACTGCACGGACGTTGTCCTTTACTGCAGTAGTCCGCGACACAGGGCACGACCAAAGGGTTTAACTGGCACTGACATTGCCTTGTTTACCACACTAGTCAGTGACACAGTGCATGACAAAAGGAATTAACTGGCACTGACGTTGCCCTGTTTACTGCAGTAGTCTGTGACACAGTGCATGACAAAAGGAATTAACTGGCACTGACATTGCCCTGTTTACTGCAGTAGTCTGTGACACAGTGCATGACAAAAGGAATTAACTGGCACTAACGTTGTCCTGTTTAATGCAGTAGTCTGTGACACAGATCATGACAAAAGGGATTAATCGACACTGAAATTGCCTTGTTTACTGCAGTAGTGTGTGATACAGTGCATGCCAAAATGGATTAACAGGCACTGACATTGCCTTGTTTGCTGCAGTAGCTCTATGACACCGTGTATGACAAAGGGGATTAACTGTCACTGATGTTGCCTTGTTTACACCTGTAGTCTATAACACAGTACATGACAAAATGGATTTACTTGCACTGACATTAGCTTGTTTTCTGCAGTAGCTCTGTGACACCGTGTTTGACAAAAGAGATTAACTGTCACTGATGTTGCCTTGTTTACTGCAGTAGTCTGTGACACAATGCATGACAAAAGGGATTGACACTGACATTGCCTTGTTTACTGCAGTAGTCTTTGACACAGTGCATGACAAAAGGGAATAACTGGCACTGAGGTTGCTTATTTACAGCAGTAGTCTGTGACACAGTGTATGACAAAAGGGATTAACTGGCACTGGCGTTGCCTTGTTTACTGCAGTAGTCTGAGACACGCTACATGACAAAAGAGAGCAACTGGCACTGACATTGCCTTCTTTACTTCATTAGCTCTGTGACAGTGCATCACAAAAGGGATAAACTCACTGACGTTGCCATGTTTATGGTAGTAGTCTGTGACAGAGCGCATGACAAAAGGGATTAACTGGCACTGATGTTGCCTTCTTTATTGCAGTAGCCTGTGACAGAGTGCATAAGAAAAGAGATGAACTGGCCCTAATCTTGCCTTGCTTACTGAAGTAGTCTGATACAGTGCATGACAAAAGGGATTAACTGGCACTGACATTGCCTTGTTTACCACACTAGTCAGTGACACAGTGCATGACAAAAGGAATTAACTGGCACTGACGTTGCCCTGTTTACTGCAGTAGTCTGTGACACAGTGCATGACAAAAGGAATTAACTGATACTGACGTTGCCCTGTTTACTGCAGTACTCTGTGACACAGATCACAACAAAAGGGATTAATTTACACTGACATTGCCTTGTTTACTGCAGTAGTCTGTGACACAGTGCATGACAAAAGGTATCAACTGGCACTGACGTCCTGTTTACTGCAGTAGTCTGTGCCACAGATCACGACAAAAGGGATTACTTGACACTGACACTGCCTTGTTTACTGCAGTAGTCTGTGACACACTGCATGACAATAGGAATTAACTGGCACCGACATTGCCTTGTTTACTGCAGCAGTCTGTGACACAGTGCATGACAAAAGGAATTAACTGGCACCGACATTGCCTTGTTTACTGCAGTAGTCTGTGACACAGTGCATGACAAAAGGAATTAATTGGCACTGACAGTGCCCTGTTTACTGCAGTAGTCTGTGACACAATGAATGACAAAAGGGATTAACTAGCACTGACACTGCCTTGTTAAATACATTAGCCTGTGACTGTGCATAACAAAAGGGATTAACTGGCACTGACATTGCCTCATTTACTGCAGTGGTCTGTGACACAATCCATGATAAAAGGGATTAAGAGGAACTGACGTTGCCTTTCTTACTGCCATAGCTCTGTGATAAGAGTGCACAACAAAAGAGATTAACTGGCACTGACGTTGCCTTGCTTACTATTCCAGCTCTGTGGTACAGCGCACAACAAAAAGGATTAACTGGCACTGATAATACCTTGTTTACTGCAGTAGCTCTGAGACCGTATATGGCAAAAGGGATTAACTGGCGCAGATGTTGCCTTGCTTATTCCAGTGGTCTGTGACACAGTGCATGACAAAAGGGATTAACTGGCACTGACGTTGCCTTGTTTACTTCATTAGCTCTGTGACAGTGCATGACACAAGGGATTAACTCACTGACATTGCCTTGTTTACTGTAGTAGTCTTTCACACAGTGCATCACAAAAGGTATTAACTGGCACTGACATTGCCTTGTTTACTGCCATAGCTCTGTGACACAGTGCATGACAAAAGGGATTAACTGGCACTTCTCGTTGCATTGTTTACTGCAGTAGTCTGTGACACAGCGTATGACAAATTCGATTAACTGGCACTGACGTTGCCTTGTTTACTGCAGTATTCTGTGACACAGTGGATGACAAAAGGGATTAATGGGCATTGACATTGCCTTGCTTCCTGCAGTAGCTCGGTGACACAGTGCATGACAAAAGGGATTAACTGGCACTTCTCGTTGCATTGTTTACTGCAGTAGTCTGTGACACAGCGTATGACAAATTCGATTAACTGGCACTGACGTTGCCTTGTTTACTGCAGTATTCTGTGACACAGTGGATGACAAAAGGGATTAATGGGCATTGACATTGCCTTGCTTCCTGCAGTAGCTCGGTGACACAGTGTATGACAAAAAGGATTAACTGGCATTGACGTTGTCTTGTTTACTATAATAGTCTGTGACACAGTGCATGACAAAAGGGATTAACTGGCACTGACAATGTCTTCTTTACTGCAGTAGCTCTGACACCGTGTATGACAAAAGAGATTAACTGGCACTGACGTTGCCTCGATTACTGCAGGTGCTCTGTGACAGTGCATGACAAAAGTGATTAACTGGCACAGACATTACCTTGTTTACTGCCATAGCTCTGTGATATAGTGCATGACAAAAGGGATTAACTGGCACTGATGTTGCCTTGTATACTGCATTAGCTCTGTCACACAGTGCATGACAAAAGGGATAAAATGTCACTGATGTAACCATGATTACTGCAGTAGTCTGTGACACAGTACATGACAAAAGGGATTACCTCTCATTGAGGTTGACATGTTTGTTGCAGTAGTTTGGTCAAACTGTATGGGGATTTACTGGCATTGATGTTACCTTGTTTACTGCAGGAGCTCTGTGACACAGTGCATGACAAAAGGGATTAACTGGCACTGACGTTACATTGTTTACTGCTGTAGTCATTGACACAGTACATGACAAAAGGGATTAACTGGTACTGACGCTCCCTTGTTTACTAGAGGAGCTCAATGACATAATGCATGACAAAAGGGATTAACTAGCACTGACGTTATCTTGTTTACTGCAGTAGTCTGTGACACAGTGCAAGTCAAAACGGATTAACTGCCACTAATGTTGCCTTGTTTACTGCAGTATCCTGTGACAGTAAATGATACAAAGGATTAATGGGCACTGATGCTGCCTGGTTTACTGCAGCAGTCTGTGACACAGTGCCTGACCAAGGGGCTTAACTGTGACGGACGTTGCCCTGTTTACTGCAGTAGTCTGTGACACAGTGCATGACAATAGGGATTAATTCACTCTGACATTGCCTTGTTTACTGCAGTAGTCTGTGACATAGTGCATGACAAAAGGGATTAACTGGCACTGACGCTGCCTTGTTTACTGAAGCAGATCTGTGACAGTGCATTACAAAAGGGATTAACTGGCACTGACTGTCTTGTTTACTACAATAGCTCTGTGACACACTGTATGACAAAAGTGATTAACTGGCACCAATGCTGCCTTGCTTTCCTGCAGTAGTGTGTGACAGTGCATGACAAAAGGGATTCACTGGCACTGACGTTACCTTGTTTATTGCAGTAGTGTGTGACACAGTGCATGACGAAAGGGATTAACTCTCACTGACGTTGCCTTGCTTATTGCAGTAGTCTGTGACACAGTGAATGACAAAACAGATTAACTGGCACATATGTTGCCTTGTTCACTGCAGTAGCTCTGTGACACAGTATGACAAAAGGGATGAACAGGCACTGATGTTGCATTGTCTACTGCAGTAGCTCTGTGACAGTGCATGAGAAAAGGGATTAACTGGCACTGACGGTGCCTTGTTTATTGCCATAGTCTGTGACGGGGCATGACAAGAGGGATTCATTGGCACTGACATCGCATTTCTTATTGCAGCAGATCTGTGACATAGAGCATGAGAAAAGGGATGAACTGACATGGACGTTGGCTTGTTTACTGCAGTAGTTCATGACACAGTGCATGACAAATGGGATTAACTGGCACTTATGTTGCCCTGTTTACTGCAGTAGTCTATGACACTGCATGACGAAAGGGATTAACTCTCAGTGGTGCTGCCTTGTTTACTGCTGCAGCACTGTGACACAGAATGACAAAAGGGATTAACTGGCATTGATGTTGCCTTGTTTACTGCAGTAGCTGTGTGACACCGTATGACAAAAGAGATTAGCTGGCACTGATGTTGCCTTGTTTACTGCAGTAGTCTGTAACACACAGGAAGACAAAATGGATTAACTGGCACTGACGTCACCTTGTTTACTGTAGTAGTCTGTGACAAAGTGCATGACAAAAGGGATTAACTGGCACTGACGTTGCCTTGTTTACTGCAGTAGTCTGTGACAATGCATGACAAAAGGGATTAACTGGCACAGAAAATACCTTCTTTACTGCACTGGTCTGTGACACAGTGTATGACAAAAGCGATTAACTGGCACTGACGTTGCCTTGTTTACTGCCATAGCTCTGTTATATAGTGCATGAGAAAAGCGATTAACTGGCACTGACATTGCCTTGTTTACTGCCATAGCTCTGTGATATAGTCCATGACAAAAGGGATTAACTGGCACTGACGTTGCCTTGTTCTCAGCTATAGCTCTGTGATATAGGACATGACAAAAGGGATTAACTCTCACTGACATTGTGTTGCTTACTGCAGTAGTCTGACAGTGCATAACAAAAGGGATTAACTGGCACTGACATTATCTTGTTTACTGCAATAGCTCTGTGACACAGTGTCTTACAAAAGAGATTAACTGGCACTGATGTAACCTTGTTTACTGCAGTAGCTCTTTGACGGTGCATGACAAAAGGGATTAACTGGCACAGACTTTGCCTCATTTACTGCAGTAGCTCTGTGACACAGTGCATGACAAACGGGATTAACTGACACTGAGCCTGCCTTGTTTACTGCAGTAGTCTGTGACAGTGCCTGACCAATGGGCTTAACTGGCACTGAAGTTGCCTTGTTTACAGCAGTAGTCTGTGACACTGTGCAAGTCAAAAGGGATTAACTGCCACTGACGTTGCCTTGTTTACTGCAGTAGTCTGTGACACAGTGCATGACAAAAAGGATTAACTGGCACCAACGTTGCCTTGTTTATTGCAGTGGTCTGTGACACTGTGCCTCATAAAAGGGATTAACTGGTACTGACGTTGCCTTGTTTACTAAAGTAGCTCCGTGTAACAGAGTATGACCAAAGGGATTACCTGGCACTGACGTTACCTTTTTTGCTGTAGTAGTCTGTGACAAAGTGCATGACAAAAGGGATAAACTGGCACTGATGTTGCCTAGTTTACTGCCACAGCTCTGTGATATAGTGCATTACAAAAGGGATAAACTGGCACTGACGTTACCTTGTTTACTGCATAGGTCTGTGACACAGTACATGACAAACGGGATTAACTGGCACGGATGTTACCTTGTTTACTGCAGTAGTTCTTTGACAATGTATGACAAAAGAGATCAACTGGCACTGACGTTGCCTTGTTTACTGCAGTAAACTGTACTAGTCTGTGACACAGTGCCTGACAAAAGGGATTAACTGGCACTGATGCTGCCTTCCCTACTGCAGTAGTCTGTGACACAGTGCATGACAACTGGGATTAACTGGCACTGATGTTGCCTTCTTTACTGCAGTAGTCTGCGACACATTGCATGACAAAAGGGATTAACTGGCACTGACTTTGCTTTGCTTACTGCAGTAGTCTGACAGTGTATGAGAAAAGGGATTAACTAACACCAACGTTGCCTAGTTTACTGCAGTAGCTCGGTGACACAGTGTATGACAAAAGGGATTAACTGGCACTGACGTTACCTTGTTTACTGCAGTAGTCTGTGACAGTGCAGGACAAAATGCATATATTGGCACTGACATTGCCATGTTTACTGCAGTAGTCTGTGACACAGTGCATGAGAAAAGGGATTAACTGGCACTGATGTTACCTTGTTTACTGCAGCAGCTCTGTGACAGTGCATGACAAAAGGGATTACCTGGCCCTGACATTGCCTTGTTTACTGCAGTAGCTCTGTGACAAATTGTATGATGAAAGCGATTAACTGGCACTGACCTTGCTTGTTTACTGCAGTAGTCTGTGACACAGTGCCTGACAAAAAGGATTAACTGGCACTGACGTTGCCTTGTTTACTGCAGTAGTCTCTGACACAGTGCATGACAAAAGCGATTAACTGGCACATATGTTGCCTTGTTCACTGTAGTAGCTCTGTGGCAGTGCATGATAAAAGGGATTGACACTGACGTTGCAATGTTTACTGCAGTAGTCTGTGACACAGTGCCTGACAAAAGGGATTATCTGGCAATGAGGTTGCCTTGTTTACTGCAGTAGTCTGTGACACAGTGCCTGACAAAAGGGATTATCTGGCAATGAGGTTGCCTTGTTTATTGCAGCAGTCTGTGACAGTGATGACAAAGGGGATTAACTGCCACTGACGTTGACTTGTTTACTGCAGTAGCTCTGTGACCATGTATGACAAAAGTGATTGACACTGATGTTGCCTTGTTTACTACAGTAGTTTGTGATACAGTGCATGACAAAAGGGATTAACTGCCACTGACGTTGCCTTGCTTACTGCAGTTGTCTTAGAAACATTGCCAGGATTAAGCCCCATGTTCCGGCTCTGGATCTCCCTACTTTGGTACATGCCTTAGTCACTTCTAGGCTTTGACTACTGTAATGCCCTCTATCTCAGTGTATCTGGAAGTTTTTTCCGTGGACTGCAGCTAATGCAAAACGCTGCTGCCCGGCTTTTGTCCAGACAAAGAAATTTTGTCATATCACTCCAGTATTGTGCGAATTGCACTGGCTGCCTGTCAGATGAAAAGTACTTTTCAAGGTGGGTTTTCTCACCTATAAGACCCTAGACAGGCAAGGCCCTGGTTACCTGTCTGATCTTCTGGTACCGTCCACCTCTGTCCGAAATCTCTGCTCTAGTGGTGGCCTCCTTAAAGTTCCGAGAGCGAGATTAAAATCTGTGGGGGACCGAGCTTTCGGAGTCGCTGCTCCTGCCTTCTGGATCTTGTTGCCATCTGAAGTGAGAGAGACTCCCACTATAAAGGCCTTTAAGAGTCGTCTAAAGACCTTCTTATTTGTGCAAGCCTTTGGAGATTAAATTTTTATATGTTTTACATTTTATTGTATAATGTATATGATATGAAATATTGTATAGTTTGTGTGCGGCGCCCAGACCCTGTGGGATTGGGCGCCTTTTTAAATAAATTTGACATTGACATTGACGTTACCTTGTTTACTGCACGAGCTCTGTGACACACTGCATGACAAAAGGGATTAACTGCCACTGACGTTGCCTTGTTTACTGCAGTAGTCTGACACAGAACATGACCAAATTGATTAACTGGCACTGATGTTGCCTTGCTTACTGCAGTAGTCTGTGACACAGTGCATGACAAAAGGGAATAACTGGCACTGACGCTGCCCTGTTTACTTCCACAGCTGTGTGACAGTGTATGACAAAAGGGATTAACTGGCACTGACGTTACCTTGTTTACTGAAGTAGTCTGTGACACAGTGCATGACAAAGGGAATTAACTTGCACTGACGTTGCCTGCTTACTGCCATAGCTGTGTGACACAGTGCATGACAAAAGGGATTAACTGACATTGTCTTGTTTACTGCAATAGCTCTGTGACACACTGTATGAGAAAAGGGATTAACAGACACTAATGTTACCTTGTTTACTGCAGTAACTTTGTGACAGTGTATTGCAAAGAAGATAAACTGGCACTGACATTGCCTTGTTTACTGCAGCATTCTGTGACACAGAGCATGACAAACGGGATTAACTGGCCATGACGTTAACTTGTTTACTGCAGTACCTGTGTGACACAGAGCATGACAAAAGGAATTAACTGGCTCTGAGATTAATTTGTTTACTGCAGTACAACTGTGACACACTGCATGACAAAAGAGATTCACTGACACTGACTTGTTTGCTTCACTAGTCTGTGACACAGTGCATGACAAAAGGGATTAACTGGCACAGACATTGCCTTGTTAACTGCCATAGCTCTGTGACACAGTGCATGACAAAAGGGATTAATTGGTACTTCTCGTTACATTGTTTACTGCAGTAGTCTGTGACACAGCTTATGACAAATTCGATTATTTGGCACTGACGTTGCCTTGTTTAATGCAGTATTCTGTGACACAGTGGATGACAAAAGGGATTAATGGGCACTGACTTTGCCTTGTTTCCTGCAGTAGCTCGGTGACACAGTGTGTGACAAAAAGGATTAATTGGCATTGACCTTGTCTTGTTTACTATAATAGTCTGTGACACAGTGCATGACAAAAGGGATTAACTGGCACTGACGTTATCTTGTTTACTGCAGCAGTCTGACACAGAACATGACAAAAGGGATTAATTGGCACTGACGTTGCCTTGCTTACTGCCATAGTTGTGTGACAGTGTATGACAAAAGACATTAACTGGCACTGATGTTGCCTTACTTACTGCAGTAGTCTGTGACACAGTGTATGACAAAATGAATTAACTGGCTCTGAAGTTGCCTTGCTTACTGCAGTAGTCTGTGACACAGTGCATGACAAAAGGAATTAACCGGCACTGACACTGCCTTTTTACTGCAGTAGCTCTGTGACAGAGTGCATGTCAAACAGGATTAACTAGTACTGACTTTGCCTTTTTTACTGCAGTAGTCTGTGACAGTGCAGGACAAAATGTATAAATTGACACTGACATTGCCATGTTTACTGCAGTAGTCTGTGACACAGTGCATGAGAAAAGGGATTAACTGGCACTGATGTTACCTTGTTTACTGTAGCAGCTCTGTGACAGTGTATGACAAAAGGGATTACCTGGCACTGACATTGCCTTGTTTACTGCAGTAGCTCTGTGACACAGTGTATGACAAAAGGGATTAACTGGCACTGATGTCGCCTTGTTTACTGCAGTAGTCTGTGACACAGTGCATGAGAAAAAGGATTAACTGGTACTGACGCTTCCTTGTTTACTGTAGTAGCTCTCACAGTGCATGACAAAAGGGATTAACTGGCACTGACGTTGCCTTGTTTACTGCAGCAGTCTGTGACAGTGCCTGACCAAGGGGCTTAACTGGCACTGACGTTGCCTTGTTTACTGCAGTGTTCTGACAGTGCATGACAAAAGGGATAAACTGGCACTGACGGTGCCTTGTTTACTGCAGTAGTTCTGTGGGAGTGTATGACAAAAGTAATTAACAGGCACTAACGTTCCCTTCTTTACTGCCATAAGTCTGTAACACAGTGCATGACAAAAGGTATTAACTGGCACTGACGTTGCCTTGTTTATTGCAGCAGTCTGACAGTGCATGACAAAATGGATTAGCTGGCACGGACATTGCCTTGTTTACTGCAGCAGTCTGTGACATAGTGCCTGACAAAAGGGCTTAACTGGCACTGACGTTGCCTTGTTTATGGCAGCAGTCTGTGACAGTGCCTGACCAAGGGGATTAACTGGCACTGATGTTGCTTTGTTTACTGCAGTAGTCTGTGACACAGTACATGACAAAAGGGATTAACTGGCACTGATGTTGCCTTGCTTACTGCAGTAGTCTGTGACACAGAGCATGACAAAAGGGATTAATTATTCCTGACATTGCCTAGTTTACTGCCATAGCTCAGTGACATAATGCATGACAAAAGGGATTAACTGGCACTGACATTGTCTTGTTTACTGCAGTAGTCTGTGACGCAGTGCAAGTCAAAAGGGATTAACTGCCACTGATGTTGCCTTGTTTACTGTAGTAGCTCTGTGACAGTGCATGATAAAAAGGGATTGACACTGACGTTTACTGCAGTAGTCTGTGACACAGTGTCTGACAAAAGGGATTAACTGGCAATGACAACGCCTTGTTTACTGCAGTAGTCTGTGACACAGTGCATGACAAAAGGGATTAACTGGCACCGATGTTGCCTTGTTTACTGCAATAGCTCTGTGACACAGTGCAAGACAATAGGGAATAACTGGCACTGACGTTGCCTTGTTTGCTGCAGCAGCCTGTGACACAGACCATGGCAAAGGGGATTAACTGGCACTGATGTTGCCTTGTTAAATGAATTAGCCTGTGACAGTGCATGACAAAAGGGATTAACTGGCAGTGATGTTGCCTTGTTTACTGCAGTAGTCTGTGACTCACAGCAAGACAAAACTGATTAACTGGCAATTACATTGCCTCATTTACTGCAGTAGCCTGTTACACAGTGCATGAGAAAGTGGATTAACTGGCATGGATATTGTCTTGTTTACTACAGTGGGCTGTGACACAGTGCATGACAAAAGGGATTAACTGGCAGTGACGTTGCCTTGCTTCCTGCAGTAGTCTGTGACACACTGCATGACAAAAGGGATTTACTCTCACTGATGTTGCCTTGTTTCTTGCAGTAGTCTCTGACAGTGTTTGACGAAATGGATTAACTCACTGACGTTGCCTTATTTACTGTACTAGTCTCTGACACAGACCATGACAAAAGGGATTAACTGCCACTGACATTGCCTTGTTTACTGCAGTAGTCTGTGACTCACAGCAAGACAAAACTGATTAACTGGCAATTACATTGCCTCATTTACTGCAGTAGCCTGTTACACAGTGCATGAGAAAGTGGATTAACTGGCATGGATATTGTCTTGTTTACTACAGTGGGCTGTGACACAGTGCATGACAAAAGGGATTAACTGGCAGTGACGTTGCCTTGTTTACTTTATTAGCTCTCTGACAGGGCATGACAAAAGGGAGTAACTCACTGACGTTGCCTTGTTTACTGTAGTAGTCTCTGACACAGACCATGACAAAAGGGACTAACTGGCACTGATGTTGCCTTGTTTATTGCAGCAGTCTGTGACAGTGATGGCAAAAGGGATTAACTGCCACTGACTTTGCCTTGTTTACTGCAGTAGCTCTGTGACAGTGCATGAGAAAAGTGATTGACACTGATGTTGCCTTGTTTACTACAGTAGTCTGTGACACAACATATGAGAAAAGTGATTAACTGGCACTGACGTTGCCTTCTTTAATGCAGTAGCTCTGACACCGTGTATGACAACAGAGATTAAGTGGCACTGATGTTGCCTTGTTTACTGCATTAGTCTGTGACACAGTGTATGACAAATACGATTATAAAATGGCAAGAAAAAATCCACTCACCTAATTGGTCAGCAGTGTCCAGAAGGCATGAGGATAATACAGCACAACATCACGGATCACTTCCCGGCAACCTCACAGACCCTATGAAAAAAAAGAAATCATTACACCTCTGGAAAGCTTTCAAAACCTTAACTGACAACAGCTGTGAAGAAAATACCAAAATGTCACAAATACCAGAAGTGAATTTTGACATCTGCGACATTGAAAACCTAACTGCAGTATTTAAAACAGAAAAACAGTCAAGTACAATTGCAGGAAAATGAAAAGAAAAAAAAGACACCTAGACATAGCACCTCGAGACCTGGACCAACTGGAAACAGAAAGAAATGAGCCCACAACAAAATGAGCAACTTCCTGGGCTATGAATATATTCCTGGACTGGATCAGTGAGAAAAAAATACAAATCAACTTCCAAGAAATATCAGCATCTGAGTTAAATAATACCCTTCGCTATTTCTATGGTTCAGTCAGGACAACAACAGGACAACCATACAGTATCAGCAGCTATGTAGGTCTTCGTGCTGGCATAAACAGATATTTAAATGAACCGCCAGTGAGCAGAAACATAAATCTAATGTCCGATCCCGATTTCCAGTCCTCCAACAACATATTTCTTGCCAACATCAAAAATCTCCGTCAAGAAGGAAAAGACTGCACTAAACATCACCCCACGATACCAGTCAGCTATCTTGAGCAGCTCAGAAACTCCAACGCGCTGTCCACAGAAACACGCAGAGGGCCTAGTCCGTCGCGTGTGGCTAAATTCAATCCACCGGCGCCAATATGAAGGTCAGCGCAAATTAAAGCTGACTCATTTCAATTATGCACGGACTCCACTGTGCACAAGTATTTAACAATGAGTTTCAACGAAAAACCAAAAATCACGGAAAGATACTGGAACGAGGAGAGACAACGTCTCGCGGCTGCATGTTTGCCCTCCCAGGACATCCGCATTGCCCAGTAGCTGCCTTCACAAAATACTTAACAAAATCCCTACAAATGCTCCCTGTCTGTACCTCCATCCTAGAAAAATGCCAAGCAAACCATGGTCTGAAGAAAATACATGGTACACATTAGAACCCATGGGAATTAACTATCTAGCAACAATGCTTCCCAAAATATGCAAAGCAGCATCACTGCCAGAAACCTACACTAACCACAGTCTCCGCTCTACTGCAATTCAAATTTTATCAGATGCTGGCCTCCAAGCCCGACAGATTATGGCAGTAACAGGGCACTGAGCTGAGACATCTCTCCGAAGTTACTGGAGCCCTTCACTACAAAACCGAAACACTTGGAGCAACCTCCTGTTTGGCACCACAAAAACATCACAACAAGCTCATTCCTCAGAAAATATTTCCCCAGAGACTCTGCTTCAAATTACTGAAGCTTACACTCACCATGGGCAACTCCACATTAAAACTGCACCTGGAATCCTACAACAAGCACCGCAGCAGAGATCCGAACCTGAAGCTACAGGAAATGATGCAACGAGTGTAACCTCGACGACGTAACACTATGACCCCACTTCGGCCAAACCAATCCCTAAATACCCAAACCATCATAACAGGAAACTCGATGTATGCTTTCCACGCCTACAACAAATAAATTAAAGCAACAGCAGCAGAAATAATGAAACCAAAAGCAGCAGGATAATTTCAAAAACGAAGTGCTCAAAACACAATATTAAACACACTTTGTAAACGAAACAAACTAATGTTCAAAAAGCAAGTGCTGAAAACACAATGATAAATGAACTGAACTTCCTCTACTGTTACAGCAAATCTATTGATCAAATGCATTTATTACTAAACAGCAATCTTTAAACATATGTCTTGAATTTATTAACCTTCAAACATATACTATTATATTTATTTATTTACAAACTGCTAATTTACAAACTGCATAGTGTTATTTATTGCCATAACATTATTTACTAAAACTACACAATTCTGTTGTTACTGTTATAAATATTAAAACTTTTAACCACAGAAATGTCTCTGACTACTTTATTGAGTGGAAGGATACATCTCATTTTCAATACTTAAAACCAAAAAAGTAAAAAATTAAAACAAAAGCTACATTTTTTTTAAAGCCGAGCCATTTTATAATAGCAATAATGCACTCCAGGGTGTGTGTTGTGCTGGGATAATGTCACGCCTTGCCGTTGGTCGCACTCGGCCTTCTGGCACTGACGTTGCTTTGTTTACTGCCATAGTTCTGTGATATAGTGCATGACAAAAGGGATTTACTGGCACTGATGTTGCATTGTTTACTGCCAGAGCTCGGTGATATAGTGCATGACAAAAGGGATTAACTGGCACTGACGTTGCCTTGTTTACTGCAGTAGCCAGTGAAACAGGATGTGACAAAAGGGAATAACTCTCATTAATGTTGCCTTGTTTATTGCAGTAGTCTGGTCAAGCTGTATGATAAAAGGGATTTACTGGCACTGACGTTACCTTGTTTACTGCACAAGCTCTGTGACACACTGCATGACAAAAGGGATTAACTCGTACTGACACTGCCTTGTTTACTGTAGTAGCTCTCACAGTGCATGAGAAAAGGGATTAACTGGCACTGACGTTGCCTTGTTTCCTGCAGTAGTCTGTGACAGTGCCTGACCAAGGGGCTTTACTGGCACGGACGTTGCCATGTTTATTGCAGTGTTCTGGCAGTGCATGACAAAAGGGATAAACTGGCACTGACGGTGCCTTGTTTACTGCAGTAGCTCTGTGGGAGTGTATGACAAAAGTGATTAACAGGCACTAACGTTCCCTTCTTTACTGCCATAAATCTGTAACAGAGTGCATGCCAAAAGGGATTAACTGACACTGACGTTGCCTTATTTACTGCAGCAGTCTATGACAATGCCTGACCAAGGGGCTGAACTGGCACTGACGTTGCCCTGTTTACTGCAGTGTTCTGACAGTGCATGACAAAAGGGATTAACTGGCACTGACGTTGCCTTATTTACTGCAGCAGTCTATGACAATGCCTGACCAAGGGGCTGAACTGGCAATGACGTTGCCTTGTTTACTGCAGTAGTCTGTGACAGAGTGCAAGTCAAAAGGAATTAACTGGCACTGATGTTGCCTTGTTTATTGCAGCAGTCTGACAGTGCATGACAAAATAGATTAACTGACGTGGACTTTGCCTTGTTTACTGCAGCAGTCTGTGACATAGTGCCTGACAAAAGGGCTTAACTGGCACTGATGTTGCCTTGTTTATGGCAGCAGTCTGTGACAGTGCCTGACCAAGGGGATTAACTGGCACTGATGTTACCTTGTTTAGTGCAGCTGTCTGTGGCACAGTACATGACAAAAGGGATTAACTGGCACTGATGTTGCCTTGCTTACTGCAGTAGTCTGTGACACAGAGCATGACAAAAGGGATTAACTGGTCCTGACATTGCCTAGTTTACTGCCATAGATCTGTGACACAGTGCATGACAAAAGGGATTAACTGGTACTGATGCTCCCTTGTTTACTAGAGGAGCTCAGTGACATAATGCATGACAAAAGGGATTAACTGGCACTGACATTGCCTTGTTTACTGCAGGTATCCTGTGACAGTAAATGATAAAATGGATTAACTGGCACTGATGCTGTCTAGTTTACTGCAGCAGTCTGTGACACAGTGCCTGACCAAGGGGCTTAACTGGCACTGACGTTGCCCTGTTTACCACAGTAGTCTGTGACATAGTGCATGACAAAAGGGATTAACTGGCACTGACCGTCTTGTTTACTACAATGGCTCTGTGACACACTGTATGACAAAAGTGATTAACTGGCACTGATGTTGCCTTGCTTTCCTGCAGTAGTGTGTGACAGTGCATTACTAAAGGGATTGACTGACACTGACGTTACCTTGTTTACTGCAGTAGTGTGTGACACAGTGCATGACGAAAGGAATTAACTCTCACTGATGTTGCCTTGCTTACTGCAGTAGTCTGTGACACAGTGTATGACAAAATGGATTAACTGGCACATATGTTACCTTGTTCACTGCAGTAGCTCTGTGACACAGTATGACAAAAGGGATGAACAGGTACTGACATTGCGTTATCTACTGTAGTAGCTCTGTGACTGCATGAGAAAAGGGATTAACTGGCACTGAAGTTGCCATGTTTATTGCCATAGTCTGTGACGGGGCATGACAAGAGGGATTCACTGGCACTGACATCGCCTTTCTTATTGCAGTAGCTCTGTGACACAGAGCATGAGAAAAGGGATCAACTGACATGGATGTTTGCTTGTTTACTGCAGTAGTTCATGACACAGTGCATGACAAAAAGGATTAACTGGCACTGACGTTGCCTTGTTTACTGCAGTATTGTGTGTCACAGAGCATAACAAAAGGGATTCACTGGCACTTATGTTGCCCTGTTTACTGCAGTAGTCTGTGACACTTCATGACGAAAGGTATTAACTCTCAGTGGTGCTGCCTTGTTTACTACTGCAGCACTGTGACACAGAATGACAAAAGAGATTAGCTGACAATGATGATGCCTTGTTTACTGCAGTAGTCTGTAACACACAGGAAGACAAAAGGGATTAACTGGCACTGACGTCACCTTGTTTACTGTAGTAGTCTGTGACAAAGTGCATGACAAAAGGGATTTACTGGCACTGATGTTGCCTTGCTTACTGCAGTAGTCTGTGACAATGAATGACAAAAGGGATTAACTGGCACAGAAGATACCATCTTTACTGCACTGGTCTGTGACACAGTGTATGACAAAAGCGATTAACTGGCACTGACGCTGCCGTGTTTACTGCCATAGCTCTGTTATATAGTGCAAGAGAAAAGCAATTAACTGGCACTGACATTGCCTTGTTTACTGCCGTAGCTCTGTGATATAGGCCATGACAAATGGGATTAACTGGCACTGACGTTGCCTTGTTCACAGCTATAGCTCTGTGATATAGGGCATGACAAAAGGGATTAACTCTCACTGACACTGTGTTGCTTACTGCAGTACTCTGACAGTGCATAACAAAAGGGATTAACTGGCACTGACAATGTCTTGTTTCTACAATAGCTCTGTGACACACTGCATTACAAAAGAGATTAACTGGCACTGATGTTACCTTGTTTACTGCAGTAGCTCTTAGACAGTGCATGACAAAAGGGATTAACTGGCACAGACGATGTCTTGTTTACTGCAGTAGCTCTTTGACAGAGTGCATGACAAATGGGATTAACTGACACTGAAACTGCCTTGTTTACTGCAGTAGTCTGTGACAGTGTCTGACCAAGGGGCTTAACTGGCACTGAAGTTGCCTTGTTTACTGCAGCAGTCTGTGACACAGTGCATGACAAAAAGGATTAACTGGCACCAACGATGCCTTGTTTACTGCAGCAGTCTGTGACACAGTGCCTCATAAAAGAGATTAACTGGCACTGACATTGCCTTGTTTACTGAAGTAGCACCGTGAAAAAGAGTATGACAAAAGGGATTACCTGGCATTGATGTTACCTTTTTTACTGCAGTAGTCTGTGACAGTGCATGACAAAAGGGATAAACGGGCACTGATGTTGCCTTGTTTACTGCAGTAGTCTGTGACAGTGCATGACAAAAGGGATTAAGAGGCACTGATGTTGTCTTTTTTACTGCCACAGCTCTGTGATACAGTGCATGACAAAAGGGATAAACTGGCACTGACGTTGCCTTGTTTACTGCAGAGGTCTGTGACACAGTCCATGACAAAAGGGATTAACTGGCACTGATGTTAACTTGTTTACTGCAGTAGCTCTTTGACAGTGTATGACAAAAGAGTTCAACTGGTACTGACATTTCTTGTTTACTGCAGTAGTCTGTGACACAGTGCATGACAAGAGGGATTAACGGGCACTGATGTTGCTGTGATTACTGCAGTAGTCTATGACACAGTGCATGACAAAAGGGATTAACTGGCATTGACGTTACCTTGTTTACTGCAGCAGTCTGTGACAGTGCCTGACCTAGGGCATTAACTGGCACTGACGTTGCCTTGTTTACTGCACCATTTTGTGACACAGTGCCTGACAAAAGGGATTAACTAGCACTGATGTTGCCTTGTTTATGGCAGCAGTCTATCACAGTGCCTGACCATGGGGCTTAACTGGCACTGACATTGCCTTGTTTACTGCAGTAGTCTATGACACAGTACAGGACAAAAGGGATTAACTGGCATGATGTTGCCTTTTTTGCTGCAGTAGCCTGTGACACAGTGTAAGTCAAAAGGGATTAACTGGCCCGGACCTTGCCTTGTTTACTGTAGCAGTCTGTGACTCAGTGCCTGACAAAAGGGATTAACTGGCACTGATGTTGCCTTGTTTATGGCAGCAGTCTATCACAGTGCCTGAACAAGGGGCTTAACTGGCACTGACGTTGCCTTGTTTACTGCAGTAGTCTGGGACACAATGCATGACAAAAAAGATTAACGGGCAGTGACTTTGCCTTGTATACTGCAGCAGTCTGTGACAGTGCCTGACCAAGGGGCTTAACTGGCACTGACGTTGCCTTGTTTACTGCAGTAGTCTGTGACACAGTTCAAGCCAAAAGAGATTAACTGCCACTGATGTTCTCTTGTTTACTGCAGTATTCTGTGACAGTAAATGACAAAAAGGATTAACTGGCACTGATGTTGCCTTGTTTACTGCAGTAGCTCAGTGACACAGTGTTTATTGCAGTCGCTCAGTGACGGTGTATGACAAAAGAGATTAACTGCCACTGATGTTGCCTTGTTTACTGCAGTATTCTGTGACAGTAAATGACAAAAAGGATTAATTGGCACTGATGTTGCCTTGTTTACTGCAGTCGCTCAGTGACGGTGTATGACAAAAGGGATCAACAGGAACTGACGAGGTCTTATTTACTGCCATAGCTCTCTGATACAGTCGATGAAAAAAGAGATTAACTGGCACTGTAACACAGTGCAATATGAAAGGCATTGAGTAACACTCACGTTACTTTGTTTACTGCCGTAGCTCTGTGACTCAGTGCATGACAAACTGGATTAAATGGCACTGATGTTACTGTGTTTACTGCAGTAGTCTGTGACAGTGCATGACAAAAGGGATTAAATGACACTGATGTAACTTTGATTGCTGCAATAGTCTGTGACAGTTCACGACCAAAGGGCTTAACTGGCACTGACATTGCCTTGTTTAATGCAGCAGTCTGTGACACAGTGCCTTATCAATGAGCTTAACTGGCACTGATGTTGCCTTGTTTACTGCAGTAGTCTGTGACACAGTGCAAGACAAAAGGGATTAACTGGCACTGACATTGCCTTGTTTACTGCAGTAGTCTGTGACACAGTTCATGGCAAAATGGATTAACTGGCATGGATGTTGCCTTGTTTACTACAGTGGTCTGTGACACAGTGCATGACAAAAGGGATTAACTGGCACTGACGTTGCCTTGTTTATTACAGCAGTCTGTGACAGTGATGACAAAAGGGAAAAACTGCCACAGAAGTTGCCTTATTTACTGCAGTAGCTCTGTGACAGTGCATGACAAAAGCGATTGACACTGATGTTGCCTTGTTTACTGCAGTAGTCTGTGACTCACAGCAAGACAAAACTGATTAACTGGCAATGACATTGCCTCATTTACTGCAGTAGTCTGTGACACAGTGCATGACAAAATGGATTATCTGGCATGGATGTTGCCTTGTTTACCAGAGAGGTCTGTGACAGAGCATGACAAAAGGAATTAACTGGCACTGACGTTGCCCTGTTTACTGCAGTAGTCTGTGACACAATGCATGACAAAAGGGATTAACTGGCACGGATGTTGCCTTGTTCACTACAGTGGCCTGTGACACAGTGGATGACAAAATGGATTAACTGGCACAGACATTGCCTTGTTTATTGCAGAAGCTCTTTAACACCGTGTACGACAAAAGGGATTAACTGTCACTGATATTGCCTTGTTTACTGAAGTAGTCTGTGACACAGTGCATGACAAAATGGATTAACTGGCACTGACATTGCCTTGTTTAGTGCAGTAGCTCTGTGACACAGTGCATGACAAAAGGGATTAACTGGCACTGAGATTGCCTTGTTTACAGCAGTAGTCTGTGACACAGTGCAAGACAAAAGGGATTAACTGGCACTGACATTGCCTTGTTTACTGCAGCAGCTCTGTGACAGTGCATGACAAAAGAGATTAACTGGCACTGACGTTGCCTTGTTTACTGCAGTAGTCTGTGACAAATTGTATGATGAAAAGGATTAAGTGGCACTGACATTGCCTTGTTTACTGCAGCAGCTCTGTGACACAGTGCATGACAAAAGCGATTAACTGGCACATATGTTGCCTTGTTCATTGTAGTAGCTCTGTGACAGTGCATGATAAAAGGGATTGACACTGACGTTGCAATGTTTACTGCAGTAGTCTATGACACAGTGCTTGACAAAAGGGATTAACTGGCAATGACGTCGCCTTGTTTACTGCAGTAGTCTGTGACACAGTGCATAACAAAAGGGATTAACTGGCACTGATGTCTTGTTTACTGCAGTAGTCTGTGACACAGTGCATGACAAAAGCGATTAACTGGCACATATGTTCCCTTGTTCACTGTAGTAGCTCTGTGACAGTGCTTGACAAAATGGATTAAAACACTGATGTTGCCTTGTTTACTGCAGTAGTCCGTGACTCACAGCAAGACAAAACTGATTAACTGGCAATAACATTGACTTGTTTACTGCAGTAGCCTGTTACACAGTGCATGGCAAAATGGATTAACTGGCATGGATGTTGCCTTGTTTACTACAGTGGTCTGTGACACAGTGCATGACAAAAGGGATTAACTGCCACTGACGTTGCCTTGTTTACTGCAGTAGCTCTGTGACAGTGTATGACAAAAGCGATTGACACTGATGTAGCCTTGTTTACTGCAGTAGTCTGTGACACAGTGCATGACAAAAGGGATTAACTGGCACTGACATTGCCTTGTTTACTGCAGTAGTCTGTGACACAGTTCATGAAAAAATGGATTAACTGGCATGGATGTTGCCTTGTTTGCTGCAGTAGCCGGTGACACAGACCTTGACAAAGGGATTAACTGGCACTGATGTTGCCTTGTTAAATGCATTAGCCTGTGACAGTGCATGACAAAAGGGATTAACTGGCAGTGACGTTGCCTTGCTTACTGCAGTAGTCTGTGACACACTGCATGACAAAAGGGATTTACTCTCACTGATGTTGCCTTGTTTCTTGCAGTAGTCTCTGACAGTGTTTGACGAAATGGATTAACTAACTGACGTTGCCTTGTTTACTGTACTAGTTTCTGACACAGACCATGACAAAAGGGATTAACTGGTACTGATATTGCCTTGTTTATTGCAGCAATCTGTGACAGTGATGACAAAAGGGATTAACTGCCACTGACGTTGCCTTGTTTACTGCAGTAACTCTGTGACAGTGAATGACAAAAGCGATTGACACTGATGTTGCCTTGTTTACTGCACTAGTCTGTAACACATTACATGACAAAAAGGATCAACTGGCACTGACATTGCCTTGTTTACTGCACTAGTCTGTGACACAGCCTATGAGAAAAGTGATTTACTGGTACTGACGTTGCCTTCTTTAATGCAGTAGCTCTGACACCGTGTATGACAAAAGAGATTAAGTGGCACTGATGTTGCCTTGATTACTGCAGTAGTCTGCAAGAGTGCATTACAAAAGGTATTAACTGGCACTGATGTTGCCTTGTTTACTGCATCAGTCTGTGACACAGTCTATGACAAATACGATTAACTGGCACTGACGTTGCCATGTTTACTGCCATAGTTCTGTGATATAGTGTATGACAAAACGATTAACTGGCACTGACATTGCCTTGTTTACTGTAGTAGTCTGTCACTCCGCATATGACAAAAGCACTTAACTGGCACTGACGTTGCCTTGTTTACTGCAGTAGCCAGTGAAACAGTACGTGACAAAAGGGAATGACTCTCATTAATGTTGCCTTGTTTATTGCAGTAGTCTGGTTAAGCTGTATGACAAAAGGGATTTACTGGCACTGACATTACCTTGTTTACTGCACGAGCTCTGTGACACACTGCAAGACAAAAGGGATTTACTGGCACTGATGTAACCTTGTTTACTGCACGAGCTCTGTGAGACACTGCATGACAAAAGGGATTAACTGGTACTGATGCTGCCTTGTTTACTGTAGTAGCTCTCACAGTGCATGACAAAAGGTATTAACTGGCACTGACGTTGCCTTGTTTACTGCAGCAGTCTGTGACAGTGCCTGACCAAGGGGCTTTACTGGCACTGATGTTGCCTTGTTTACTGCAGTGTTCTGACAGTGCATGACAAAAGGGATAAACTGGCACTGACGGTGCCTTGTTTACTGCAGCAGCTCTGTTGGAGTGTATGACAAAAGTGATTAACAGGCACTAACGTTCCCTTTTTTACTGCCATAAGTCTGTAACACAGTGCATGACAAAAGGATTAACTGGCACTGACGTTGCCTTGTTTACTGCAGTAGTCTGTGACACAGTGCATGACAAGAGGGATTAATGGGCACTGATGTTGCTGTGTTTACTGCAGTAGTCTGTGACACAGTGCATGACAGAAGGGATTAACTGGCACTGACGTTACCTTGTTTTCTGCAGCAGTCTGTGACAGTGCCTGACCAAGAGCCTTAACTGGCACTGACGTTACCTTTTTTACTGCACTAGTTTGTGACACAGTGCCTGACAAAAGGGATTAACTGGCACTGATGTTGTCTTGTTTATTGCAGCAGTCTATCACAGTGCCTGACCAAGGGGCTTAACTGGCACTGACATTGCCTTGTTTACTGCAGTAGTCTGTGACACAGTACATGACAAAAGGGATTAACAGGCACTGACGTTGCCTTTTTTGCTGCAGTAGTCTGTGACACAGTGCAAGTCAAAAGGGATTAACTGACCCGGACCGTACCTTGTTTACTGCAGCAGTCTGTGACACAGTGTCTGACAAAAGGGATTAACTGGCACTGATGTTGCCTTGTTTATGGCAGCAGTCTATGACAGTGCCTGAAAAAGGGGCTTAACTGGCACTGACGTCGCCTTGTTTACTGCAGTAGTCTGGGACACAATGCATGACAATAAAGATTAACTGGCAGTGACGATGCCTTGTATACTGCAGCAGTCTGTGACAGTGCCTGACCAAAGGGCTTAACTGGAACTGACGTTGCCTTGTTTACTGCAGTAGTCTGTGACACAGGGCAAGCCAAAAGGGATTAACTGGAACTGACGCTGCCTTGTTTACTGCCATAGCTGTGTGACAGTGTATGACAAAAGGGATTAACTGGCACTGACGTTACCTTGTTTACTGCAGTAGCTGTGTGAAAGTGTATTACAAAAGAGATAAACTGGCACTGATGTTGCCTTGTTTACTGCAGTAGTTTGTGATACAGAGCAAGACAAAAGGGATTAACTGGCACTGATGTTACCTTGTTTACTGCAGTAGTCTCTGACACACTGCATGACAAAAGGAATTGACTTGCACTGACGTTGCCTGCTTACTTCCATAGCTCTGTGATATAGTGCATGACAAAAGGGATTAACTGGTGCGGACGTTGCCTTGTTTACTGCCATAGCTCTGTGACACAGTGCGTTACAAAAGGATTAACTGGCACTGACATTGCCTTGTTTACTGCAGTAGTCTGTGACACAGTGCATGACAAAAGGGATTAACTGGCACTGACGTTGCCTTGTTTACTTCATTAGCTCTGTGACAGTCATGACAAAAGGGATTAACTCACTGACGTTGCCTTGTTTCCTGTAGTAGTGTCTGACACAGACCATGACAAAAGGGATTAACTGGCACGGATGTTGCCTTGTTTATTACAGCAGTCTGTGACAGCGATGACAAAAGGGAAAAACTGCCACTGTCGTTGCCTTGTTTACTGCAGTAGCTCTGTGACAGTGCATGACAAAAGTGATTGACACTGATGTTGCCTTGTTTACTACAGTAGTTTGTGACACAGTGCATGACAAAAGGGATTAACTGCCACTGACATTGCCTTGTTTACTGCAGTATTCTGTGACTCACAGCAAGACAAAACTGATTAACTGGCAATGACATTGCCTCATTTACTGCAGTAGTCTGTGACATAGTGCATGACAAAATGGATTAACTTGCATGGATGTTGCCTTGTTTACTAGAGTGGTCTGTGACAGAGTATGACAAAGGGAATTAACTGGCACTGACGTTGCCATGTTTACTGCAGTAGTCTGTGACACAATGTAAAACAAAAGGGATTAACTTGCATGGATGTTGCCTTGTTCACTACAGTGACCTGTGACACAGTGGATGACAAAATGGATTAACTGGTACTGACATTGCCTTGTTTATTGCAGAAGCTCTGACACCGTGTACGACAAAAGGGATTAACTGTCACTGATATTGCCTTGTTTACTGCAGCAGTCTGTGACACAGTGCATGACAAAGGGAATTAACTGGCACTGACATTGCCTTGTTTACTCTGATAGCTGTGTGACACTGTGCATGACAAAAGGGACTAATTGGCACTGAAGCTACCTTGTTTACTGCAGTAGTTGTGTGACAGTGTATGACAAAAGAGATTAACTGGCACTGATGTTGCCTCGATTACTGCAGGAGCCCTGTGACAGTGCATGACAAAAGTGATTAACTGGCACAGACGTTACCTTATTTACTGCATTAGTCTGTGGCACAATGCATGACAAAGGGATTAACTGGCACTGACGCTGCCTTGTTTACTGCCATAGTTCTGTGATATAGTGCATGACAAAAGCGATTAACTGGCACTGACATTGCCTTGTTTACTGCAATAGTCTGTGACACAGCACATGACAAAAGGGATTAACTGTCACTGACGTTACCTTGTTTACTACAGTAGTCAGTGACACAGCACATGACAAAAGGGATTAACTCTCATTGATGTTGCCATGTTTATTGCAGTAGTTTGGTCAAACTGCATGACAAAAGGGTTTTATTGGCATTGACGTTACCTTGTTTACTGCAGGAGCTCTGTGACACAGTGCCTGACAAAAGTGATTAACTGGCACTGATGTTATCTTGTTTACTGCAGCAATCTGACACAGAACATGACAAAAGGGATTAACTGGCACTGACGTTGCCTTGTTTACTGCCATAGCTGTGTGACAGTGTATGACAAAAGAGACTAATTGGCACTGATGTTGCCTTGCTTACTGCAGTAGTCTGTGACACAGTGCATGACAAAAGGAATTAACCGGCACTGACATTGCCTTTTTACTTCAGTAGCTCTGTGACAGTGCATGACAAACAGGATTAACTAGTACTGATTTTGCCTTGTTTACTGCAGTAGTCTGTGACACACTGAATGACAAATGTGATTAACTGGCACTGACACTGCTTTCTTTACTGCAGTAGTCTGTGACACAGTGCATGACAAGTGGGATTAACTGGCACTGATGTTGCCTTCTTTACTGCAGTAGTCTGTGACACACTGCATGACAAAAGGGATTAACTGGCACTGACTTTGCCTTGCTTATTGCAGTAGTCTGACAGTGTATGAGAAAAGGGATTAACTGACACCAACGTTGCCTTGTTTACTGCAGTAGCTCTGTGACAAAGTGTATGACAAAAGGGATTAACTGGCACTGACGTTAACTTGTTTCCTGCAGTAGTCTGTGACAGTGCAGGACAAAATGTATAAATTGGCACTGACATTGCATGTTTACTGCAGTAGTCTGTGACACAGTGCATGAGAAAAGGGATTAACTGGCACTGATGTTACCTTGTTTACTGCAGCAGCTCTGTGACAGTGCATGACAAAAGGGATTACCTGGCACTGACATTGCCTTGTTTACTGCAGTAGCTCTGTGACACAGTGTATGCCAAAAGGGATTAACTGGCACTGATGTCGCCTTGTTTACTGCAGTAGTCTGTGACACAGTGCATGAGAAAAAGGATTAACTGGTACTGACGCTGCCTTGTTTACTGTAGTAGCTCTCACAGTGCATGACAAAAGGGATTAACTGGCACTGACGTTGCCTTGTTTGCTGCCATAGCTCTATTATATAGTGCAAGAGAAAAGCGATTAACTGGCATTGACATTGCCTTGTTTACTGCCATAGCTCTGTGATGTAGTCAATGACAAAAGGGATTAACTGGCACTGACGTTGCCTTGTTCACAGCTATAGCTCTGTGATATAGGGCATGACAAAAGGGATTAACTCTCACTGACATTGTGTTGCTTACTGCAGTAGTCTGACAGTGCATAACAATAGGGATTAACTGGCACTGACATTGTCTTGTTTCTGAAATACCTCTGTGACACACTGAATTACAAAAGAGATTAACTGGCAATGATGTTACCTTGTTTACTGCAGTAGCTCTCTGACAGTGCATGACAAAAGGGATTAACTGGCACTGCCGTTGCCTAGTTTACTGCAGTAGCTCTGTGACACAGTGCATGACAAATGGGATTAACGGACACTGAGCCTGCCTTGTTTACTGCAGTAGTCTGTGACAGTGCCTGACCAAGGGGCTTAACTGGCACTGAAGTTGCCTTGTTTACTGCAGTAGTCTGTGACACAGTGCATGACAAAAAGGATTAACTGGCACCAACGATGCCTTGTTTACTGCAGCGGTCTGTGACACAGTGCCTCATAAAAGGGATTAACTGGCACTGACGTTGCCTTGTTTACTGAAGTAGCTCCGTGAAACAGAGTATGACAAAAGGGATTACCTGGCAGTGATGTTACCTTTTTTTACTGCAGTAGTCTGTGACAGTGCATGACAAAAGGGATACAAAGGCACTGATGTTGCCTTGTTTACTGCAGTAGTCTGTGACAGTGCATCACAAAAGGGATTAAGAGGCACTGATGTTGCCTTTTTTATTGCCACAGCTCTGTGATAGAGAGCATGACAAAAGGGATAAACTGACACTGATGTTGCCTTGTTTACTGCAGAGGTCTGTGACACAGTACATGACAAAAGGGATTAACTGGCACTGATGTTCACTTGTTTACTGCAGTAGCTCTTTGACAGTGTATGACAAAAGAGATCAATTGGTACTGACATTGCATTGTTTACTGCAGTAGTCTGTGACACAGTGCATGACAAGAGGGATTAACGGGCACTGATGTTGCCGTGTTTACTGCAGTAGTCTGTGACACAGTGCATGACAAAAGGGATTAACTTGCACTGACGTTACCTTGTTTACTGCAGCAGTCTGTGACAGTGCCCGACCAAGGGCCTTAACTGGCAATGACGTTGCCTTGTTTTCTGTACTAGTTTGTGACACAGTGCCTGACAAAAGGGATTAACTGGCACTGATGTTACCTTGTTTATGGCAGCAGTCTATCACAGTGTCTGACCAAGCGGCTTAACTGGCACTGACATTGCCTTGTTTACTGCAGTAGTCTGTGACACAGTACATGACAAAAGGGATTAACTGGCACTGACGTTGCCTTTTTTGCTGCAGTAGTCTGTGACACAGTGCAAGTCAAAAGGGATTAACTGGCCCAGACCCTGCCTTGTTTACTGCAGCAGTCTGTGACACAGTGCCTGACAAAAAAGATTAACTGGCAGTGACGTTGCCTTGTATACTGCAGTAGTCTGTGACAGTGCCTGACCAAGGGGCTTAACTGGCACTGACGTTGCCTTGTTTACTGCAGTATTCTGCGACAGTAATTGGCAAAAAGGATTAACTGGCACTGATGTTGCCTTGTTTACTGTAGTCGCTCAGTGACGGTGTATGACAAAAGGGATCAATAGGAACTGACGTGGCCTTATTTACTGCCATAGCTCTCTGATACAGTCGATGAAAAAAGAGATTAACTGGCACTGTAACACAGTGCATTACGAAAGGCATTAAGTAACACTCACGTTACCTTGCTTACTGCAGTAGTCTGTGACACAGTGCATGACAAAAGGGATTAAATGGCACTGACGTTGCCTTGTTAAATGCAGCAGTCTGTGACACAGTGCCTTAACAATGAGCTTAACTGGCACTGATGTTGCTTTGTTTACTGCAGTAGTCTGTCACACAGTGCATAACAAAATGGATTAACTGGCACTGACATTGCCTTGTTTAGTGCAGTAGCTCTGTGACACACTGCATGACTAAAGGGATTAACTGGCACTGAGATTGCCTTGTTTACAGCAGTAGTCTGTGACACAGTGCATTACAAAAGGGATTAACTGGCACTGACATTGCCTTGTTTACTGCCATAGCACTGTGACACCGTGCATTACAGAAGAGATTAACTGGCACTGACGTTGCCTTGTTTACTGCAGCAGTCTGTGACAAATTGTATGAGGAAAGGGATTAACTGGCACTGACCTTGCTTGTTTACTGCAGTAGTCTGTGATAAATTGTATGACGAAAGGGATTAACTGGCACTGACCTTGCTTGTATACTGCAGTAGTCTGTGACACAGTGCCTGACAAAAGGGATTAATTGGCACTGACGTTGCCTTGTTTACTGCAGTAGTCTCTGACACAGTGCATGACAAAAGCGATTAACTGGCACATATGTTGCCTTGTTCACTGTAGTAGCTCTGTGACAGTGCATGATAAAAGGGATTGACACTGACGTTGCAATGTTTACTGCAGTAGTCTGTGACACAGTGCCTGACAAAAGGGATTAACTGGCAATGACATCGCCTTGTTTACTGCAGTAGTCTGTGACACAGTGCATGACAAAAGGGATTAACTGGCACTGATGTTGCCTTGTTTATTGCAGTAGTCTGTGACACAGTGCATGACAAAAGCGACTGACTGGTACACATGTTGCCTTGTTCACTGTAGTAGCTCTGTGACAGTATTTGACAAAATGGATTAACTTACTGATGTTGCCTTGTTTACTGCAGTAGTCCATGACTCACAGCAAGACAAAACTGATTAACTGGCAATTACATTGACTTGTTTACTGCAGTAGCCTGTTACACAGTGCATGACAAAACGGATTAACTGGCATGGATGTTGCCTTGTTTACTACAGTGGTCTGTGACACAGTGCATGACAAAAGGGATTAACTGGCACTGACGTTGCCTTGTTTACTGCAGTAGTGTGTGATACAGTGCATGACAAAACGGATTAACTGGCATGGATGTTGCCTTGTTTACTACAGTGGTCTGTGACACAGTGCATGACAAAAGGGATTAACTGGCACTGACATTGCCTTCTTTATTTCATTAGCTCCGTGACAGTGCATGACAAAAGGGAGTAACTCACTGATGTTGCCTTGTTTACTGTAGTAGTTTCTGACACAGACCATGACATAAGGGATTAACTGGCACTGATGTTGCCTTGTTTACTGCAGTAGCTCTGTGACAGTGCATGATAAAAGGGATTAACTGCCACTGATGTTGCCTTAGAAACATTGCCAGGATTAAGCCCCATGTTCCGCCTCTGGACCTCCCTGCTTTGGTATATGCCTTAGTCACTTCTAGGCTTGACTATTGTAATGCCGTCTATCTCGGGGTCTCTGGAAGTTCTCTCCGCAGACTGCAGCTAGTGCAAAATGTTGCTGCCCGGCTTTTGTCCGGACAAAGTAAATTTTATCATATCACTCCAGTATTGCGCGAATTGCACTGGCTGCCTGTCAGATGGAGAGTACTTTTCATGGTGGGTTTTCTCACCTATAAGACCCTACACGGGCAGGGCCCTGGTTACCTGTCTGATCTTCTGGTACCGTCCAACTCTGTCCGAAATCTCTGCTCCTCTAGTGATGGCCTTCTTAAAGTTCCGAGAGCAAGATTAAAATCTGCGGGGGACCGAGCTTTCGGAGTCTCTGCTCCCGCTTTCTGGAACTTGTTGCCATCTGAAGTGAGAGAGGCCAACACTATAAAGGCCTTTTTTTTTTTTTTAATTTTCTCTTTATCCTCCTCCCTACTTGCAGCCCCCTCCTCTTCGGGAGACACCTATGGGCTTATCAGCCTTCGCTCACCTACCTGGAGCCGGTGCAGTCCATGCCCCATGGAGCCGTGGCTGTACCCCCCAGGTGGGTATGAGGTGGGACCCCCTTCCACCGCGACGTTTCGCTAATCTTCGCCGGCATGCTGTCCCCGGGCTGGTAGGGGCATTGAAGGTCGGGCCCCTGGTGCTCCATCTACTAGGAGGCTGCAAGGGTTTTTTCTGGTGTTTCTCGATGTGCCAGATCCGATGACATCAAGGCGCCGAAGCGCCAACGTCTGGCACGTCGCTCCCCCTCTGTTGGAGCATCAGGCTTGCTGTACCTCAGGTCTCCACCTGGGGTCAGACAAGCACCGAGCTCAGGAACCCCCTTCCCCCCAGAGAGGATGAGCAGTCCTTGGGATGCTCAAGTCCTCCCCTCCCGGCCGGCCCTCCAGCTCCCGGGCTCGCTCCTCAACCCGGTCGCTGGCTGTAAGCGGAACTAATCACATGCCGCAACAGTTTTCTATAAAGGCCTTTAAGAGTCGTCTAAAGACCTTCTTATTTGTGCAAACCTTTGAAGATTAAATTTTTAAATGTTTTATATTTTATTGTATAATTTATATGATATGAAATATTGTGTAGTTTGTGTGCGGCGCCCAGAGCCTGTGGGATTGGGCATCTTTTTAAATAAACTTGACATTGACATTGACGTTACCTTGTTTACTGCATGAGCTCTGTGACACACTGCATAACAAAAGGGATTAACTGGTACTGACGTTGCCTTGATTACTGCAGTAGTCTGTGACACAGTGTATGACAAATACGATTAACTGGCACTGACGTTACCTTGTTTACTGCCATAGTTCTGTGATATAGTGCATGACAAAAGGGATTAACTGGCACTGATATTGCATTGTTTACTGCAAGAGCTCGGTGATATAGTGCATGACAAAAGGGATTAACTGGCACTGACATTGCCTTGTTTACTGCTGTAGCCAGTGACACAGTACATGACAAAAGGGATTAACTCTCATTAATGTTGCCATGTTTATTGCAGTAATCTGGTCAAGCTGCATGACAAAAGGGATTTACTGGCACTGACGTTACCTTGTTTACTGCACGGGCTCTGTGACACACTGCATGACAAAACGGATTTACTGGCACTGACGTTGCCTTGTTTACTGCAGTAGTCTGACACAGAACATGACAAAAGGGATTAACTGGCACTGATGTTGGCTTGCTTACTGCAGTAGTCTGTGACACAGTGCCTGACAAAAGGAATTAACTGGCAATGACATTGCCTTGTTTACTGCAGTAGTCTGTGACACAGTGCATGACCAAAGGGATTAACTGGCACTGATGTTAGCCTGTTTACTGCAGTAGTCTGTGACACAGTGCATGACAAAAGCGATTAACTGGCACATATGTTGCCTTGTTCACAGTAGTAGCTCTGTGACAGTGCATGATAAAAATGGGGAGACACTGACGTTGCAATGTGCACTGCAGTAGTCTGTGACACAGTGCCTGAAAAAAGGGATTAACTGGCAATGACGTCGCCTTGTTTACTGCAGTAGTCTGTGACACAGTGCATGACAAAAGGGATTAACTGGCACTGACGTTGCCTTGTTTACTGCAGTAGTTCTGTGACACAGTGCAAGACAATAGAGAATAACTGGAACCGACGTTGCCTTTTTTGCTGCAGTGGCCTGTGACACAGACCTTGACAAAGGGATTAACTGGCACTGATGTTGCCTTGTTAAATGCATTAGTCTGTGACAGTGCATGACAAAAGGGATTAACTGGCAAAGACGTTGCCTTGCTTACTGCAGTAGTCTGTGACACACTGCATGACAAAATGGATTAACTCACTGATGTTGCCTTGTTTACTGTACTAGTCTCTGATACAGACCATGACAAAAGGGATTAACTGCCACTGACGTTGCCTTGTTTACTGCAGTAGTCCATGACTCACAGCAAGACAAAACTGATTAACTGGCAATTACATTGCCTCGTTTATTGCAGTAGCCTGTTACACAGTGCATGACAAAACAGATTAAATGGCATGGATGTTGCCTTGTTTACTACAGTGGTCTGTGACACAGTGCATGACAAAAGGGATTAACTGGCATGGATGTTGCCTTATTTACTACAGTGGTCTGTGACACAGTGCATGACAAAAGGGATTAACTGGTACTGACGTTGCCTTCTTTACTTCATTAGCTCTGTGACAGTGCATGACAAAAGGGAGTAACTCACTGACGTTGCCTTGATTACTGTAGTAGTCTCTGACACAGACCATGACATAAGGGATTAACTGGCACTGATGTTGCCTTGTTTACTGCAGCAGTCTGTGACAGTAATGACAAAGGGCATTAACTGCCACAGACGTTGCCTTGTTTACTGCAGTAGCTCTGTGACAGTGCATGACAAAAGCGACTGACACTGATGTAGCCTTGTTTACTACAGTAGTTTGTGACACAGTGCATGACAAAAGGGATTAACTGCCACTGACGTTGCCTTGCTTACTGCAGTAGTCTGTGACTCACAGCAAGTCAAAACTGATTAACTGGCAATGACATTGCCTCATTTACTGCAGTAGTCTGTGACACAGTGCATGAGAAAATGAATTAACTGGCATGGATGTTGTCTTGTTTACTACAGTGGTCTGTGACACAGTGCATGACAAAAGTGATTAACTGGCACTGACGTTGCCTTGTTTACTTCATTAGCCTTGTGACAGTGCATGACAAAAGGGATTAACTCACTGACATTGCCTTGTTTACTGCAGTAGTCTGTGACACAGACCATGACAAAATAGATTAACTGGCACTGATGTAGCCTTGTTTACTGCACTAGTCTGTGACACATTACATGACTAAAGGGATTAACTGGCACTGACATTGCCTTGTTTACTGCAGTAGTCTGTGACACAGCATAAGAGAAAAGTGATTAATTGGCACCGATGTTGCCTTCTTTAATGCAGTAGCTCTGACACCGTGCATGACAAAAGGGATTAACTGGCACTGTTCTTGCCTTGTTTACTGCATTAGTCTGTGACACAGTGTATGACAAATATGATTAACTGGCACTGACGTTGCCTTGTTTACTGCCATAGTTCTGTGATATAGTGCATGACAAAAGGGATTAACTGGCACTGATGTTGCATTGTTTACTGCCAGAGCTCGGTGATATAGAGCATGACAAAAGGGATTAACTGGCACTGACATTGCCTTGTTTACGGAAGTAGTCTGTCACACAGCGTATGACAAAAGCGATTAACTGGCACTGATGTTGCCTTGTTTACTGCAGTAGACAGTGACACAGTACATGACAAAAGGGATTAACTCTCATTAATGTTGCCTTGTTTATTGCAGTAATCTGGTCAAGCTGTATGACAAAAGGGATTTACTGGCATTGACGTTACCTTGTTTATTGCAGAAGCTGTGTGACACAGAACATGACAAAAGGGATTAAGTGGCACTGACGTTGCCTTGTTTACTGCCATAGCTGTGTGACAGTGTATGACAAAAGAGATTAACTGGCACTGATGTTGTCTTACCTACTGCAGTAGTCTGTGACACAGTGTATGACAAAACGAATTAACTGGCACTGACGTTGCCTTGTTTACTGCCATAGCTGTGTGACAGTGTATGACAAAAGAGATTAACTGGCACTGATGTTGTCTTGCTTACTGCAGTAGTCTGTGACACAGTGCATGACAAAATGAATTAAACGGCACTGACTTTGCCTTGTTTACTGCAGTAGTCTGTGACACACTGAATGACAAATGTGATTAACTGGCACTGACGCTGCCTTCTTTACTGCAGTAGTCTGTGACACAGTGCATGACAAGTGGGATTAACTGGCACTGATGTTGCCTTCTTTACTGCAGTAGTCTGTGACACACTGCATGACAAAAGGGATTAACTGGCACTGACTTTGCCTTACTTATTGCAGTAGTCTGACAGTGTATGAGAAAAGGGATTAACTGACTCCAACGTTGCCTTGTTTACTGTAGTAGCTCTGTGACACAGTGTATGACAAAAGGGATTAACTGGCACTGATGTTACCTTGTTTACTGCAGTAGTCTGTGACGGTGCAGGACAAAATGTATAAATTGAAATTGACATTGCCATGTTTACTGCAGTAGTCTGTGATACAGTGCATGAGAAAAGGAATTAACTGGCACGGATGTCGCCTTGTTTACTGCAGTAGTCTGTGATACAGTGCATGAGAAAAAGGATTAACTGGTACTGATGCTGCCTTCTTTACTGTAGTAGCTCTCACAGTGCATGACAAAAGGGATTAACTGGCACTGACGTTGCCTTGTTTACTGCAGTTTTCTGACAGTGCATGACAAAAGGGATAAACTGGCACTGACGGTGCCTTGTTTACTGCAGTAGCTCTGTGGGAGTGTATGACAAAATTGATTAACAGGCACTAACGTTCCCTTCTTTACTGCCATAATTCTGTAACACTGTCCATGACAAAAGGGATTAACTGGCACTGACACTGCCTTATTTACTGCAGCAGTCTATGACAATGCCTGACCAAGGGGCTGAACTGGCAATGATGTTGCCTTGTTTACTGCAGTAGTCTGTGACAGAGTGCAAGTCAAAAGGAATTAACTGGCACTGACGTTGCCTTGTTTATTGCAGCAGTCTGACAGTCCATGACAAAATGGATTAGTTGGCACGGACATTGCCTTGTTTACTGCAGCAGTCTGTGACAGTGCCTGACCAAGAGGATTAACTGGCACTGATGTTACCTTGTTTACTGCAGTAGTCTGTGACACAGAGCATGACAAAAGGGATTAATTGTTCCTGACATTGCCTAGTTTACTGCCATAGCTCTGTGACACAGTGCATGTCAAAAGAGATTAACTGGTACTGACGCTCCCTTGTTTACTAGAGGAGCTCAGTGACATAATGCATGACAAAAGGGATTAACTGGCACTGACATTGCCTTGTTTACTGCAGTAGTCTGTGACACAGTGCAAGTCAAAAGGGATCAACTGCCACAGATGTTGCCTTGTTTACTGCAGTATTCTGTGACAGTAAATGATAAAAAGGATTAACTGGCACTGATGCTGCCTAGTTTACTGCAGCAGTCTGTGACACAGTGCCTGACCAAGGGTCTTAACTGGCACTGACGTTGCCCTGTTTACCGCAGTAGTCTGTGACACAGTGCATGACAAAAGGGATTAATTGACACTGATGTTGCCCTGTTTACAGCAGTAGTCTGTGACAGTGCCTGACCGAGGGCCTTAACTGGCACAGACGTTGCCTTGTTTACTCCACTAGTCTATGACGCAGTGCCTGACAAAAGGGAATAACTGGCACTGACGTTGCCTTGTTTACTGCACTAGTCTGTGACACAGTGCAAGCCAAAAGAGATTAACTGCCACTGATGTTGCCTTGTTTACTGCAGTAGCTCAGTGACACAGTGTTTATTGCAGTCGCTCAGTGACGGTGTATGACAAAATGAATCAACTGGAACTGACGTGGCCTTATTTACTGCCATAGCTCTCTGATATAGTCGATGAAAAAAGAGATTAACTGGCACTGTAACACAGTGCATTACGAAAGGCATTAAGAAACACTCACGTTACCTTGTTTACTGCCGTAGCTCTGTCACGCAGTGCATGACAAACAGGATTAACTGGCACTGATTTTACAGTGTTTACTGCAGTAGTCTGTGACAGTGCATGACAAAAGGGATTAAATGGCACTGATGTAACCTTGATTACTGCAGTAGTCTTTGACAGTTCACGACCAAGGGGCTTAACTGGCACTGACGTTGCCTTGTTTAATGCAGCAGTCTGTGACACAGTGCCTTATCAATGAGCTTAACTGGCACTGATGTTGCCTTGTTTACTGCAGTAGTCTGTGACACAGTGCATGACAAAATGGATTAACTGGCATGGATGTTGCCTTGTTTACTACAGTGGTCTGTGACACAGTGCATGACAAAAGGGATTAACTGGCCCTGATGTTAATGTGTTTACTGCAGTAGTCTGTGACAGTGCATGACAAAAGGGATTAAATGGTACTGATGTAACCTTGATTATGGCAGTAGTCTGTGACAGTGCAAGAACAAGGGGCTTAACTGGCACTGACGTTGCCTTGTTTAATGCAGTAGTCTGTGACACAGTGCATGACAACAGGGATTAACTTGCACTTATGTTGCCTTGTTTACTGCAGAGGACTGTGACACAGTGCATGACAAAAGGGATTAACTGGCATGGACGTTACCTTGTTTACTGCAGCAGTCTGTGACACAGTGCAAGTCAAAAGGGATTAACTGGCACTGACACTGCCTTTTTTGCTGCAGTAGTCTGTGACACAGTACATGGCAAAAGGGATTAACTGGCACTGACGTTGCCTTGTTTACTGCAGAAGTCTGTGACACAATGCACGGCAAATGGGATTAACTCTCACTGATGTTGCCTTGCTTACTGCAGTAGTCTGACACAGTGCATCACAAAAGGAATTATCAAGCACGGATGCTGCCATGTTTACCGCAGTAGTCTGTGACAGTGCATGACAAAAGGGATTAACTGGCACTAACGTTGCCTTGTTTATTGCAGTAGTCTGTGACAGAGTGCATGACAAAATGGATTAACTGGCACTGACATAGCCTTGTTTACTGCAGTACTCTGTGACACACTGCATGACAAAAGAGGGATTAACTCTCACTGACGTTGCCTTGTTTATTGCTGTAGTCCAATATAGTGCATGACAAAAGAGATTAACTGGAGTGGACGTTGCCATGTTTACTGCAGTTGTCAGGGACACGGTGCATGAGAAAAGGGATTAACTGGCACTGACGTTGCCTTGTTTACTGCAGCAGTCTGTGACAGTGCCTGATCAAGGTGCTTAACTGGCACTGACGACACCTTGTTTACTGCAGTAGTCTGTGATACGTGCAAGTCAAAAGGGATTAACTGCCACTGATGTTGCCTTATTTATTGCAGTAGTCTGCGATAGAGTATGACAAAACGGATTAAGAGGCACTGACGTTGCCTTCTTAACTGCTTAGCTCTATGAAACAGTAGATGAAAAAAAAGCGATTAACTGTCACAGACATTACCTTGTTTACTGTAGTAGTTTGTGACACAGTGCATAACAAAAGGCATTAAGTAACATTGATGTTACATTGTTTACTGCCGTAGGTCAGTGACACAGTGCATGACAGAAGAGATTAACTGGCACTGATGTTGCCTTGTTTACTGCCATAGCTCTGTGATATAGTGCAAGACAAAAGGGATTAAATGGCACTGACATTACCTTGTTTACTGCAGTAGTCTGCGACACAGTGCATGACAAAAGGGATTAACTGGTACTGACGTTGCCTTGTTTACTGCAGTAGTCTGTGACACATTGCATGTCAAAAGGGATTAACTCTCACTAATGTTGCCTTGTTTACTGCAGCAGTCTGTGACACAGTGCAAGTCAAAAGGAATTAACTGGCTCTGACGTGACCTTGTTTACTGCAGCAGTCTGTGACAGTGCCTGACCAAGGGGCTTAACTGGCACTGACGTTGCCTTGTTTAAAGCAGTAGTCGGTGACACAGTGCAAGTCAAAAGGGATTAACTGCCACTGATGTGGCCTTGTTTACTGCAGCAGTCTGTGACAGTGCCTGACGAAGGGGCTTAACTGGCACTGACGTTGCCTTGTTTACTGCACTAGTCTGTGACACAGTGCAACTCAAAACTGATTAAGGGGCACTGACGTTGCCTTTTTTACTGCAGTAGTCTGTGATGCAGTGCAAGTCAAAAGGGATTAACTGGCATAGACCTTGCCTTGTTTATTACACTAGTCTGTGACACTGCATGACAAAAGGAATTAAATGACACTGACGTTGCCTTGTTTATTGCAATAGTCTGTGACACAGTCCAACGACAAAAGGGATTAACTGGCACCAACGTTGCTTTTCTTGCTGCTGTAGTCGGTAACACAGTGAATGACAACAGGGATTAACTGGTACTGACATTGCCTTGTTTACTGCAGTAGCTCTGTGAAACACTGTATGACAAAATGAATTAACTGGCACTGATGTTGCCTTGTTTACTGCAGTAGTCTGTGACAGAGCACGAGAAAAAGGATTAACTGGCGCTGACATTGCCTTGTTTACTGCTGTAGTCCGTGACAAAGTACAACACAAAATGGATTAACTGGCACTGATGTTGCCTTGTCTGTTGTAGCAGTCTGACACAGTGCATGACAAAAGGGATTAACTAGCACAGAGGTTGCCTTGTTTAATGCAGCAGTCTGCGACAGTGCCTAACCAAGGGACTTAACTGGCACTGACATTACCTTGTTTACTGCAGTAGTCTGTGACACAGTGCAAGTCAAAATGGATTAACTGGCACTGACGTTGCCTTTTCTGCCGCAGTAGTATGTGACAGTGCACGACAAAAGGGATTAACTGGCATTGACGTTGCCTTGTTTACTGCAGAAGTCTGTGACACACTGCACAACAAAAGGGATCAACTCTCACTGATGTTGCCTTCCTTATTGCAGTAGTCTGAAACAGTGCATGACAAAAGTGATTAACTGGCACTGATGTTGCCCTGTTTATGGCAGCACTCTATGACACAGCCTGACCTAGGGGCTTAACTGACACTGACGTTCCCTTGTTTATTGCAACAGTCTGTGACACAGTGCATGACAAAAGGGATTAAATGGCACCAACGTTGCTTTTCTTGCTGCAGTAGTCGATGACACAGTACATGACAAAAGGGATTAACTAGTATTGAGGTTGCCTTGTTTACTGCAGTAGTCTGTGACACAATGCATGACAAAAGGGATTAACTGGCACTGACGTTGCCTTGTTTACTGCAGTACTCTGTGACACAATCCATGACAAAAGGGATTAACTGGCAGTGACATTGCCTTGTTTACTGCAGTAGCTCTGTGACACACTGTATGACAAAAGGAATTAACTGGCACTGATGTTGACTTGTTTATGGCAGCAGTCTATGACAGTGCATGACCAAGGGGCTTAACTGGCACCGACGCTGCCTTTTTTGCTGCAGTAGTCTGACAAACAGTGCAAGTCAAAATGGATTAACTGGCCGGACCTTGCCTTGTTTACTGCAGTAGTCTGTGACACAGTGCATGATAAAAAGGATTAACTGCCACTGATGTAGCCTTTTTTACTGCAGTATGCTGTGACACACTGCAAGACAAAAGGGACTAACTCTCATTGACGTTGCCTTGCTTATTGCGGTAGTCCGACATAGTGCAAGACAAAAGGGATTAACTGGTTTGAACGTTGCCTTGTTTACTGCAGTAGTCTGTGACAGAGCATGAGAAAAAGGATTAACTGGCGCTGACATTGCCTTGTTTACTGCTGTAGTCCGTGACACAGTACATCACAAAATGGATTACTGGCACTGATGTTGCCTTGTCTGTTGTAGCAGTCTGTGACATAGTGCATGACAAAAGGGAGTGACTAGCACAGAGGTTGCCTTGTTTACTGCAGCAGTCTGTGACAGTGCCTGACCAAGGGGCTTAACTGACACTGACATTGCCTTGTTTACTGCGGTAGTCTGTGACAAAGTCGATGACAAAAGGGATTAAATGGCACTAACGTTGCTTTTCTTGCTGCAGTAGTCAGTGACACAATGCATCACAAAAGGGATTAACTGGCATGAACGTTGCCTTGTTTACTGCAGTAGTCTGTAACACAGTGCATGACAGAAGGGATTAACTGGCACTGACATTGGCTTGTTTACTGCAGCAGTCTGTGACAGTGCCTGACCAAGGAGCTGAACTGCCACTGACGACGCCTTGTTTACTGCAGTAGTCTGAGACACGTGCAAGTCAAAAGGGATTAAATGCCACTGATGTTACCTTCTTTATTGCAGTAGTCTGTGACAGAGAGTGACAAAAGGGATTAACAGGCACTGACGTTACCTTATTTACTGTTGTAGTCTGAGACACAGTGCATAACGAAGGGCATTAAGTATCACTGACGTTACCTTGTTTACTGCCGTAGCTCAGTGACACAGTGCATGACAGAAGGGATTAGCTCGCACTGATGTTAATGTGTTTACTGCAGTAGTCTGTGGCAGTGGATGACAAAAAGGATTAACTGGCACTGATGTTACCTTGATAACTACAATAGTCTCTGTCAGTGCACGACTAAGGGACTTAACTGAGACTGACGTTGCCTTGTTCACTGCAGTAGTCTGTGACACATACATGACAAAATGGATTAATTGGCACTGACATTGCCTTGTTTACTGTAGTAGCTCTGTGACAGTGCATAACAAAAAGGAATTAACTGGCACTGACACTGCCTTGTTTACTTCAGTAGCTCTGTGACACACTGTAGGACAAAAGGAATTAACTGGCACTGACTTTGCCTTGTTTACTGCACTAGTCTGTGACACAGCAAGAGAAAAAATGATTAACTGGCACCGGCATTGCCTTGTTTACTGAAGTAGTCCGTGACACAGTACGTCACAAAAGGGATTACTGGCACTAATGTTGCACTGTCTATTGTAGCAGTCTGTGACGCACTGCATGACAAAAGGGATAAACTGTCACTGGCGATGGCTTGTTTACTGCAGAAGTCTGTAAAAGTGCATGACAAAAGAGATTAACTGGCACTGACGTCGCCTGTTTACTGCAGCAGTCTGTGACAGTGCCTGACCAAGGGGCTTATCTGGCACTGACATTGCCTTGTTTACTGCTGTAGTCTGTGACACAGTGCAAGTCAAGATGGATTAACTGGCACTGACATTGCCTTTTCTGCTGCAGTAGTTTGTGACACAGTGCATGACAAAAGGGATTAACAGGAACTGACGTTGCCTTGTTTATTGCAGAAGTCTGTGACACACTGCACGACAAAGGGATTAACCTCACTGATGTTGCCTTCCTTATTGCAGTAGTCTGACACAGTGCATGCAAAGGGATTAACTGGCACTGATGTTACCTTGTTTATGGCAGCACTCTGCACAGCCTGACCAAGGGGCTTAACTGACACCGACGCTCCCTTGTTTATTGCAACAGTCTGTGACACAGTCCATGACAAAAGGGATTAAATGGCACCAATGTTGCTTTTCTTGCTGCAGTAGTCAGTGACACAGTGCATGACAAAAGGAATTAACTGGCACTGACATTGCCTTGTTTACTACAGTAGCTCTATGACAGTGCATGACAAAAGGAATTAACTGGCACTAACACTGCCTTGTTTACTGCAGCTGCCTGTGACAGTGCCTGAACAAGAGTCATAACTGACACTGTTATTGCCTTGTTTAATGTAGTAGTCGGTGACACAGTGAAAGTCAAAAGGGATTAACTGGCACTGACGTGGCCTTGTTTACTGCCATACCTCTATAATGCAGTGCATCACATAAGGGATTAACTGGCACTGACGTTGCCTTGTTTACTGCAACAGTCTGTGACACAGTGCATGACAAAAGGGATTAACTGGCACTGACATTGCCTTGATTACTGTAGTAGCTCTATGACAGAGTATGACAAAAGGGATTAACTGGCACTGAGGTGACCTTGTTTACTGCTGCACTCTGTGACAGTAAATGACAAAATGGATTAACTGGCACTGATGTTGCCTGGCTTACTGCAGCAGGCTGTGACACAGTGTGTATTGCAGTCACTCAGTGATGGTGTATGACAAAAGAGATTAACAGGAACTGCCATAGCTCTCTGATACAGTGGATGAAAAAATGGATTAACTGGCTCTGTGACAGAGTGCATAACGAAAGGCATTAAGTAACACTGACGTTACCTTGTTTACTGCCGTATCTCTGTGACACAGTTCATGACAAAAGGGATTAACTGGCACTGACACTGCCTTTTTTGCTGCAGTAGTCTGTGACACAGTACATGGCAAAAGGGATTAACTGGCACTGACGTTGCCTTGTTTACTGCAGAAGTCTGTGACACAATGCACGGCAAATGGGATTAACTCTCACTGATGTTGCCTTGCTTACTGCAGTAGTCTGACACAATGCATCACAAAAGGAATTATCAAGCACGGATGCTGCCATGTTTACCGCAGTAGTCTGTGACAGTGCATGACAAAAGGGATTAACTCTCACTGACGTTGCCTTGTTTATTGCTGTAGTCCAATATAGTGCATGAAAAAAGAGATTAACTGGAGTGGACGTTGCCATGTTTACTGCAGTTGTCAGGGACACGGTGCATGAGAAAAGGGATTAACTGGCACTGACGTTGCCTTGTTTACTGCAGCAGTCTGTGACAGTGCCTGATCAAGGTGCTTAACTGGCACTGACGACACCTTGTTTACTGCAGTAGTCTGTGATACGTGCAAGTCAAAAGGGATTAACTGCCACTGATGTTGCCTTATTTATTGCAGTAGTCTGCGATAGAGTATGACAAAACGGATTAAGAGGCACTGACGTTGCCTTCTTAACTGCTTAGCTCTATGAAACAGTAGATGAAAAAAGCGATTAACTGTCACAGACATTACCTTGTTTACTGTAGTAGTTTGTGACACAGTGCATAACAAAAGGCATTAAGTAACATTGATGTTACATTGTTTACCGTCAGGTCAGTGACACAGTGCATGACAGAAGAGATTAACTGGCACTGATGTTGCCTTGTTTACTGCCATAGCTCTGTGATATAGTGCAAGACAAAAGGGATTAACTGGTACTGACGTTGCCTTGTTTACTGCAGTAGTCTGTGACACATTGCATGTCAAAAGGGATTAACTCTCACTAATGTTGCCTTGTTTACTGCAGCAGTCTGTGACACAGTGCAAGTCAAAAGGAATTAACTGGCTCTGACGTGACCTTGTTTACTGCAGCAGTCTGTGACAGTGCCTGACCAAGGGGCTTAACTGGCACTGACGTTGCCTTGTTTAAAGCAGTAGTCGGTGACACAGTGCAAGTCAAAAGGGATTAACTGCCACTGATGTGGCCTTGTTTACTGCAGCAGTCTGTGACAGTGCCTGACGAAGGGGCTTAACTGGCACTGACGTTGCCTTGTTTACTGCACTAGTCTGTGACACAGTGCAACTCAAAACTGATTAAGGGGCACTGACGTTGCCTTTTTTACATCAGTAGTCTGTGATGCAGTGCAAGTCAAAAGGGATTAACTGGCATAGACCTTGCCTTGTTTATTACACTAGTCTGTGACACTGCATGACAAAAGGAATTAAATGACACTGACGTTGCCTTGTTTATTGCAATAGTCTGTGACACAGTCCAACGACAAAAGGGATTAACTGGCACCAATGTTGCTTTTCTTGCTGCTGTAGTCGGTAACACAGTGAATGACAACAGGGATTAACTGGTACTGACATTGCCTTGTTTACTGCAGTAGCTCTGTGAAACACTGTATGACAAAATGAATTAACTGGCACTGATGTTGCCTTGTTTACTGCAGTAGTCTGTGACAGAGCACGAGAAAAAGGATTAACTGGCGCTGACATTGCCTTGTTTACTGCTGTAGTCCGTGACAAAGTACAACACAAAATGGATTAACTGGCACTGATGTTGCCTTGTCTGTTGTAGCAGTCTGACACAGTGCATGACAAAAGGGATTAACTAGCACAGAGGTTGCCTTGTTTAATGCAGCAGTCTGCGACAGTGCCTAACCAAGGGACTTAACTGGCACTGACATTACCTTGTTTACTGCAGTAGTCTGTGACACAGTGCAAGTCAAAATGGATTAACTGGCACTGACGTTGCCTTTTCTGCCGCAGTAGTATGTGACAGTGCACGACAAAAGGGATTAACTGGCATTGACGTTGCCTTGTTTACTGCAGAAGTCTGTGACACACTGCACAACAAAAGGGATCAACTCTCACTGATGTTGCCTTCCTTATTGCAGTAGTCTGAACAGTGCATGACAAAAGTGATTAACTGGCACTGATGTTGCCCTGTTTATGGCAGCACCTCTATGACACAGCCTGACCTAGGGGCTTAACTGACACTGACGCTCCCTTGTTTATTGCAACAGTCTGTGACACAGTGCATGACAAAAGGGATTAAATGGCACCAACGCTGCTTTTCTTGCTGCAGTAGTCGATGACACAGTACATGACAAAAGGGATTAACTAGTATTGAGGTTGCCTTGTTTACTGCAGTAGTCTGTGACACAATGCATGACAAAAGGGATTAACTGGCACTGACGTTGCCTTGTTTACTGCAGTACTCTGTGACACAATCCATGACAAAAGGGATTAACTGGCAGTGACATTGCCTTGTTTACTGCAGTAGCTCTGTGACACACTGTATGACAAAAGGAATTAACTGGCACTGATGTTGACTTGTTTATGGCAGCAGTCTATGACAGTGCATGACCAAAGGCTTAACTGGCACCGACGCTGCCTTTTTGCTGCAGTAGTCTGACAAACAGTGCAAGTCAAAATGGATTAACTGGCCGGACCTTGCCTTGTTTACTGCAGTAGTCTGTGACACAGTGCATGATAAAAGGATTAACTGCCACTGATGTAGCCTTTTTACTGCAGTATGCTGTGACACACTGCAAGACAAAAGGGACTAACTCTATTGACGCTGCCTTGCTTATGCGGTAGTCCGGCATAGTGCAAGACAAAAGGGATTAACTGGTTGAACGTTGCCTTGTTTACTGCAGTAGTCTGTGACAGAGCATGAGAAAAAGGATTAACTGGCGCTGACATTGCCTTGTTTACTGCTGTAGTCCGTGACACAGTACATCACAAATGGATTACTGGCACTGATGTTGCCTTGTCTGTTGTAGCAGTCTGTGACATAGTGCATGACAAAAGGGAGTGACTAGCACAGAGGTTGCCTTGTTTACTGCAGCAGTCTGTGACAGTGCCTGACCAAGGGGCTTAACTGACACTGACATTGCCTTGTTTACTGCGGTAGTCTGTGACAAAGTCGATGACAAAAGGGATTAAATGGCACTAACGTTGCTTTTCTTGCTGCAGTAGTCGGTGACACAATGCATCACAAAAGGGATTAACTGGCATGAACGTTGCCTTGTTTACTGCAGTAGTCTGTAACACAGTGCATGACAGAAGGGATTAACTGGCACTGACATTGGCTTGTTTACTGCAGCAGTCTGTGACAGTGCCTGACCAAGGAGCTTAACTGCCACTGACGACGCCTTGTTTACTGCAGTAGTCTGAGACACGTGCAAGTCAAAAGGGATTAAATGCCACTGATGTTACCTTCTTTATTGCAGTAGTCTGTGACAGAGAGTGACAAAAGGGATTAACAGGCACTGACGTTACCTTATTTACTGTTGTAGTCTGAGACACAGTGCATAACGAAGGGCATTAAGTATCACTGACGTTACCTTGTTTACTGCCGTAGCTCAGTGACACAGTGCATGACAGAAGGGATTAGCTCGCACTGATGTTAATGTGTTTACTGCAGTAGTCTGTGGCAGTGGATGACAAAAAGGATTAACTGGCACTGATGTTACCTTGATAACTACAATAGTCTCTGTCAGTGCACGACTAAGGGACTTAACTGAGACTGACGTTGCCTTGTTCACTGCAGTAGTCTGTGACACATACATGACAAAATGGATTAATTGGCACTGACATTGCCTTGTTTACTGTAGTAGCTCTGTGACAGTGCATAACAAAACGGAATTAACTGGCACTGACACTGCCTTGTTTACTTCGGTAGCTCTGTGACACACTGTAGGACAAAAGGAATTAACTGGCACTGACTTTGCCTTGTTTACTGCACTAGTCTGTGACACAGCAAGAGAAAAATGATTAACTGGCACCGGCATTGCCTTGTTTACTGAAGTAGTCCGTGACACAGTACGTCACAAAAGGGATTACTGGCACTAATGTTGCACTGTCTATTGTAGCAGTCTGTGACGCACTGCACGACAAAAGGGATAAACTGTCACTGGCGATGGCTTGTTTACTGCAGAAGTCTGTAAAAGTGCATGACAAAAGAGATTAACTGGCACTGACGTCGCCTTGTTTACTGCAGCAGTCTGTGACAGTGCCTGACCAAGGGGCTTATCTGGCACTGACATTGCCTTGTTTACTGCTGTAGTCTGTGACACAGTGCAAGTCAAGATGGATTAACTGGCACTGACATTGCCTTTTCTGCTGCAGTAGTTTGTGACACAGTGCATGACAAAAGGGATTAACAGGAACTGACGTTGCCTTGTTTATTGCAGAAGTCTGTGACACACTGCACAACAAAAGGGATTAACTCTCACTGATGTTGCCTTCCTTATTGCAGTAGTCTGACACAGTGCATGCAAAAGGGATTAACTGGCACTGATGTTACCTTGTTTATGGCAGCACTCTATGACACAGCCTGACCAAGGGGCTTAACTGACACTGACGTTCCCTTGTTTATTGCAACAGTCTGTGACACAGTCCATGACAAAAGGGATTAAATGGCACCAATGTTGCTTTTCTTGCTGCAGTAGTCAGTGACACAGTGCATGACAAAAGGAATTAACTGGCACTGACATTGCCTTGTTTACTACAGTAGCTCTATGACAGTGCATGACAAAAGGAATTAACTGGCACTAACACTGCCTTGTTTACTGCAGCTGCCTGTGACAGTGCCTGAACAAGAGTCATAACTGGCACTGTTATTGCCTTGTTTAATGTAGTAGTCGGTGACACAGTGAAAGTCAAAAGGGATTAACTGGCACTGACGTGGCCTTGTTTACTGCCATACCTCTATAATGCAGTGCATCACATAAGGGATTAACTGGCACTGACGTTGCCTTGTTTACTGCAACAGTCTGTGACACAGTGCATGACAAAAGGGATTAACTGGCACTGACATTGCCTTGATTACTGTAGTAGCTCTGTGACAGAGTATGACAAAAGGGATTAACTGGCACTGAGGTGACCTTGTTTACTGCTGCACTCTGTGACAGTAAATGACAAAATGGATTAACTGGCACTGATGTTGCCTGGCTTACTGCAGCAGGCTGTGACACAGTGTGTATTGCAGTCACTCAGTGAAGGTGTATGACAAAAGAGATTAACAGGAACTGCCATAGCTCTCTGATACAGTGGATGAAAAAATGGATTAACTGGCTCTGTGACAGAGTGCATAACGAAAGGCATTAAGTAACACTGACGTTACCTTGTTTACTGCCGTATCTCTGTGACACAGTTCATGACAAAAGGGATTAACTGGCACTGACATTGCCTTGTTTACTGCAGTAGCTCCGTGACTCAGTACATGACAAAGTGGATTAACTGACCCTGACGATGCCTTCTTTACTGCAGTAGTCTGTGACACAGTGCATGACAAAAGGGATTAGCTCGCACTGACGTTGCCTTGTTTACTGCAGCAGTCGGTGACAGTACCTGACCAAGGGGCTTAACTGCCACTGATGTTGCCTTGTTTACTGCAGTAGTCTGTGACAGTGCATGACAAAAGGGATTAACTGGCACTGACGTTGCCTTGTTTACTGCAGTAGTTTATGACAGTTCATGAGAAAAAGGATTAACTGGCACTGACATTGCCTTGTTTACTGCAGTATCTCTGTGACACAGTGCATGACAAAAGTGATTAACTAGTATTGACATAACCTTGTCTACTGCAGTAGCTCTGTGACAGTGCATGACAAAAGGGATTAAAAGACTCTGGCGTTGCCTTGTTTATTGCAAAATTCTGTGACACAGTCCATGACAAAACGGATTAAATGGCATCAACGTTGCCTTTTTGCTGCTGTAGTCGAAGACACAGTGCATGACAAAAGGGATTAACTGGTACTGATGTTGCCTTGTTTATTGTAGTAGTCTGTGACACAGCATGAGAAAAAGGATAAACTGACACTGACATTGCCTTGTTTACTGCACTAGTCCGTGACACAGTACAGGACAAAAGGGATTAACTGGCACTGATGTTGCCTTGTCTCTCATAGCAGTCTGTGACACAGAGCATGACAAAAGGGATTAACAGGCACTGACGATGCCTTGTTTACTGCAGTAGTCTGTAACAGTGCCTGACAAAAGGGAGTAACTGGCACTGACGTTGCCTTGTTTACTACAGTAATCTGTGACACAGGGTATGACAAAAAGGATTAACTGGCAATGACGTTGCCTTATTTACTGCAGTAGCTCTGTGACAGTGCATGACAAAAGGGATTAACTGGTACTGACATTGCCTTCTTAACTGCAGTAGTCTGTGACACAATGCATGACAAAAGGGATTAACTGGCACTGACGTTGCCTTGTTTACTGCAGGAGTCTGTGACACACTACATGACAAAAGGGATTAACTGACACTGACGTTGCCTTGTTTACTGCAGTAGCCTATGACACAGTGCATGACAAAACGGATTAACTGGCACTGACATTGCCTTGTTTACTGCAGTAGCTCTGTGACAGTGCGTGACAAAAGGAATTAGCTGGCACTGACACTGCCTTGTTTACTGCAGTAGCTCTGTGACACTCTGTATGACAAAAGGAAATAACTGGCACAGATGTTGCCTTGTTTACTGCAGTAGTCAGTGACAGAGCATGAGAAAAAGGATTAACTGGCACTGACGTTGCCTTTTTTACTGCAGTAGTCTGTGACACAGTGCATAACGAAAGGCATTAAGTAAAACTGACGTTACCTTGTTTACTGCTGTAGCTCTGTGACACAGTGCATGACAGAAGGGATTAACTGGCACTGATGTTAATGTGTTTACTGCAGTAGTCTGTGGCAGTGGATGACAATAGGGATTAACTGGCACTGACACTGCCTTGTTTACTTCAGTAGCTCTGTGACACACTGTATGAAAAAAGGAATTAACTGGCACTGATGTTGCCTTGTTTATGGCAGCAGTCTATGCCAGTGCTTGACCAAGGGGTTAACTGGCACTCACGTTGAATTGTTTACCGCAGTAGTCTGTGACATAGTACATGACAAAAGGGAGTAACTGGCATTGACGCTGCCTCTTTTGCTGCAGTAGTCCGTGACACAGTGCAAGTCAAAAGGGATTAACTGGCCCGGACCTTGCCTTGTTTACTGCAGTAGTATGTGACACAGTGCATGACAAAATGGATTATTTGGCACTGACGTAGCCTTGTTTACTACAGTAGTCTGTGAGACACTGCATGACAAAAAGGATTAACTCTCACTGATGTTGCCTTGCTTATTGCGGTAGTCCGACATAGTGCATGACAAAAGAGATTAACTAGGACTGATGTTGCCTCGTCTCTTGTAGCAGTCTGTGACGCAGTGCATGACAAAAGGGATTAACTGGCACTGATGTTGCCTTGTTTACTGCAGTAGTCTGTAACAGTGCATGATAAAAGGGATTAACTGGAACTGACGTTGCCTTGTTTACTGCAGCAGTCTGTGACACAGCATACAACAAAAGGGATTAAGTGGCACCGACGCTGACTTTTTTGCTGCAGTAGTCTGTGACACAGTGCAAGTCTAAAGGGATTAACTGGCACGGAACTTGCCTTATTTATGGCAGCACTCTATGACAGTGCCTGACCAAGGGGCTTAACTGGCACTGACGTTGCCTTGTTTACTGCACTAGTCTGAGACACAATGCTTGACAAAAGGGATTAACTGACACTGACGTTGCCTTGTATACTGCAGTAGTCTGTGACACAGTGCATGAGAAAAGGGATTAACTGGCACTGACATTGCCTTGTTCACTGCAGTAGCTCTGTGACAGTGCATAACAAAGGGAATTAACTGGCACTGATACTGCCTTGTTTACTGCAGTAGCTCTGTGACACACTGTATGACAAAAGGAATTAACTGGCACTGATGTTGCCGTGTCTACTGCAGTAGCTCTGTGACAGTGCTTGACCAAGGGACTTAACTGGCACTGACGTTGCCTTGTTTACTGCAGTAGTCCATGACACAGTACGTCACAAAAGGGATTAGATGGCACTGACGTTGCCTGGTTTACTGTAGTAGTCTGTGACGCAGTGCATGAGAAAAGGGATTAAATGGCACTGACGTTGCCTTCATTACTGCAGCAGTCTGTGACAGTGCATGACAAAAGGGATTAGATGGCACTGATGTTGCATTGTTTATTGCAGTAGTCTGTGACGCAGTGCATGACAAAAGTGATTAAATGGCATTGACGTTGCCTTGCTTACTGCAGTAGTCTGTGACAGTGCATGACAAAAAGGATTAGCTGGCACTGATGATGCCGTCTTTACTGCAGCAGTCTGTGACAGTGCCTGACAAAGGGGCTTAACTGGCACTGATGTTGACTTGTTTACTGCAATAGTCTGTGACACAGTGCATGACAAAAGGGATTAACTGGCACTGACTTTGCCTTGTTTACTGCCATAGCTCTCTGATACACTCGATGAAAAAATGGATTAACTGGCAGTGACGTGAACTTGTTTACTGTAGTAGTCTGTGACACAGTGCATAACGAAGGCATTAAGTAAAACTGATGTTACCTTGTTTACTGCCATAGCTCTGTGACAGGCGTGACAAAAGGGATTAACTAGCACTGATGTTACCTTGATTACTGCAGTAGTCTGTGACAGTGCATGACCAAGGGGCTTAACTGGCACTGACATTGCCTTGCTTACTGCAGTAGTCTGTGACACAGCGCATGACAAAAGGGATTAACTGCACTGATGTTGTCTTGTTTACTGCAGTAGTCTGTGACACAGTACGTAAGAAAAGAGATTAACTGGCTCAGACGTTGCCTTGCTTACTGCAGTAGCATGTGACACCCTGCATGACAAACGGGATTAACTCTCACTAATGTTGCCTTGTTTACTGTAATAGCTCTGTCACACAGTGTATGATAAAAGGGATTAACTGGCATTGATGTTGCCTTGTTTACTGCAGTAGTCTGTGACACAGTGCATGACAGAAGGATTAACTGGCACTGATGTTGCCTTGTTTACTGCGGTAGGCTGTGACAGTTCATGAGGAAAAGTATTAACTGGCACTGGCGTTGCCTTCTTTACTGCAGCAGTCTGTGACAGTGCCTGACTCAGGGCTTAACTGGCACTGACGTTGCCTTGTTTAATGCAGCAATCTGTGACAGTGCGTGACCAATGGGCTCAACTGGCACTGATGTTGCCTTGTTTACTGCAGTAGTCTGTGACAGTGCATGAGAAAAAGGATAAACTGGCACCGATGTTGACTTGTTTACTGCAGTGACACTGCCTTGTTTACTGCAGTAGCTCTGTGACACAGTGCATGACAAAAGGGATTAACCGGCACTGACATTGCCCTGTTTACTGCAGTACTCTGTGACAGTGCATGAGAAAAAGGATTAACTGCCACTGACATTTCCTTGTTTACTGCAGTAGTTTGTGACACAGTACATGAGAAAAGGAATTAACTGGCACTGACATTGCCTTGTTTACTGCAGTAACTCCGTGACACAGTACATGACAAAAGGGATTAACTGGCACTGACGTTATCTTGTTTACTGTAGTAGCCTATGACACAGTACATGACAAAAGGGATTAATTGGCACTGACATTGCCTTGTTTACTGCAGTAGTCTATGACACAGTGCAAGTCAAAAGGGATTAACTGGCACTGATGTTGCCTTTTGGCTGCAGTAGTCTGTGACACAGTGCATGACAAAAGGAATTAACTGGCACTGGAATTGCCTTGTTTACTGCAGTAGCTCTATGACACAGTACATGACAAAAGGGATTAACTGGCACTGACGTTATCTTGTTTACAGTAGTAGTCTGTGACGCAGTGCATGAGAAAAGGGATTAAATGGCACAGACGTTGCCTCGTTTACTGCAGTAGCCTGTGACACAGTACATGACAAATTGGATTAACTGGCACTGATGTTGCCTTCTTTATTGCAGTAGTCTGTGATGCAGTGCATGAGAAAAGGGATTAAATGGCACAGACGTTGCCTCGTTTACTGCAGTAGTCTGTGACACAGTGCATGACAAAAAGGATTAACTGGCACTGACGTTATCTTGTTTACTGTAGTAGCCTATGACACAGTACATGACAAAAGGGATTAACTGGCACTGACATTGCCTTGTTTACTGCAGTAGTCTATGACACAGTGCATGACAAAAGGGATTAACTGGCACTGATGTTGCCTTGTTTACTGCAGTAGTCTGTGACACAGTGCAAGTCAAAAGGGATTAACTGGCACTGACCTTGCCTTTTTTGCTGCAGTAGTCTATGACACAGTGCATGACAAAAGGGATTAACTGGCACTGACGGTGCCCTGTTTACTGCAGTAGTCTGTGACACAGTGCAAGTCAAAAGGAATTAACTGGCACTGACACTGCCTTTTTTGCTGCAGTAGTCTATGACACAGTGCATGACAAAAGGTATTAACTGGCACTGACGTTGGCTTGTTTACTGCAGCAGTCTGTGACAGTGCCTGACCAAGGAGTTTAACTGCCACTGACGATGCCTTGTTTATTACAGCAGTCTGTGAGACGTGCAAGTCAAAAGGTATTAAATGCCACTGATGTTACCTTCTTTATTGCAGTAGTCTGTGACAGAGAGTGACAAAAGGGATTAACAGGCACTGACATTACCTTGTTTACTGTAGTAGTTCAAGACAGTGCATAACGAAAGGCATTATGTAACACTGACGTTACCTTGTTTACTGCCGTAGCTCAGTGACACAGTGCATGACAGAAGGGATTAGCTGGCACTGATGTTAAAGTGTTTACTGCAGTAGTCTGTGACAGTGCCTGACAAAGGGGCTTAACTGGCACTGATGTTGACTTTTGTTACTGCAATAGTCTGTGACACAGTGCATGACAAAAGGGATTAACTGGCACTGACTTTGCCTTGTTTACTGCCATAGCTCTCTGATACACTCGATGAAAAATGGATTAACTGGCAGTGGCGTGAACTTGTTTACTGTAGTAGTCTGTGACAGTGCATAACGAAGGCATTAAGTAAAACTGATGTTACCTTGTTTACTGCCATAGCTCTGTGACAGTGCGTGACAAAAGGGATTAACTAGCACTGATGTTACCTTGATTACTGCAGTAGTCTGTGACAGTGCATGACCAAGGGCTTAACTGGCACCGACATTGCCTTGCTTACTGCAGTAGTCTGTGATACAGCGCATGACAAAAGGGATTAACTGCACTGATGTTGTCTTGTTTACTGCAGTAGTCTGTGACACAGTACGTGAGAAAAGAGATTAACTGGCACTGATGTTGCCTTGATTACTGCAGTAGTCTGTGACACAGTGCACCACAAAGGTATTAACTGGCACTGACACTGCCTTGTTTACTGCAGTAGTTCTGTGGCACAGTGTATGACAAAGGGATTAACTGGCTCAGACGTTGCCTTGCTTACTGCGGTAGCATGTGACACACTGCATGACAAACGGGATTAACTCTCACTAATGTTGCCTTGTTTACTGTAATAGCTCTGTCACACAGTGTATGATAAAAGGGATTAACTGGCATTGATGTTGCCTTGTTCACTGCAGTAGTCTGTGACACAGTGCATGACAGAAGGATTAACTGGCACTGATGTTGCCTTGTTTACTGCAGTAGGCTGTGACAGTTCATGAGGAAAATGATTAACTGGCACTGACGTTGCCTTCTTTACTGCAGCAGTCTGTGACAGTGCCTGACCAAGGGGCTTAACTGGCACTGACGTTGCCTTGTTTAATGCAGCAATCTGTGACAGTGCGTGACCAATGGGCTCAACTGGCACTGATGTTGCCTTGTTTACTGTAGTAGTCTGTGACAGTGCATGAGAAAAAGGATAAACTGGCACCGACGTTGACTTGTTTACTGCAGTGACACTGCCTTGTTTACTGCAGTAGCTCTGTGACACAGTGCATGACAAAAGGGATTAACCGGCACTGACATTGCCCTGTTTACTGCAGTACTCTGTGACAGTGCATGAGAAAAAGGATTAACTGCCACTGGCGTTTCCTTGTTTACTGCAGTAGTTTGTGACACAGTACATGAGAAAAGGAATTAACTGGCACTCGCATTGCCTTGTTTACTGCAGTAACTCCGTGACACAGTACATGACAAAAGGGATTAACTGGCACTGACGTTATCTTGTTTACTGTAGTAGCCTATGACACAGTACATGACAAAGGGATTAATTGGCACTGACATTGCCTTGTTTACCTGCAGTAGTCTATGACACAGTGCAAGTCAAAGGGATTAACTGGCACTGATGTTGCCTTTTTGCTGCAGTAGTCTGTGACACAGTGCATGACAAAGGAATTAACTGGCACTGGAATTGCCTTGTTTACTGCAGTAGCTCTATGACACATAGCATGACAAAAGGGATTAACTGGCACTGACGTTATCTTGTTTACAGTAGTAGTCTGTGACGCAGTGCATGAGAAAAGGGATTAAATGGCACAGACGTTGCCTCGTTTACTGCAGTAGCCTGTCACACAGTACATGACAAATTGGATTAACTGGCACTGATGTTGCCTTCTTTATTGCAGTAGTCTGTGATGCAGTGCATGAGAAAAAGGATTAACTGGCACTGACGTTATCTTGTTTACTGTAGTAGCCTATGACACAGTACATGACAAAAGGGATTAACTGGCACTGACATTGCCTTGTTTACTGCAGTAGTCTATGACACAGTGCATGACAAAGGATTAACTGGCACTGATGTTGCCTTGTTTACTGCAGTAGTCTGTGACACAGTGCAAGTCAAAGGGATTAACTGGCACTGACCTTGTCTTTTTGCTGCAGTAGCTCATGACACAGTGCATGACAAAAGGGATTAACTGGCACTGACGGTGCCCTGTTTACTGCAGTAGTCTGTGACACAGTGCAAGTCAAAAGGAATTAACTGGCACTGACACTGCCTTTTTTGCTGCAGTAGTCTATGACACAGTGCATGACAAAAGGTATTAACTGGCACTGACGTTGGCTTGTTTACTGCAGCAGTCTGTGACAGTGCCTGACCAAGGAGTTTAACTGCCACTGACGATGCCTTGTTTACTACAGCAGTCTGTGAGACGTGCAAGTCAAAAGGTATTAAATGCCACTGATGTTACCTTCTTTATTGCAGTAGTCTGTGACAGAGAGTGACAAAAGGGATTAACAGGCACTGACATTACCTTGTTTACTGTAGTAGTTCAAGACAGTGCATAACGAAAGGCATTATGTAACACTGACGTTACCTTGTTTACTGCCGTAGCTCAGTGACACAGTGCATGACAGAAGGGATTAGCTGGCACTGATGTTAATGTGTTTACTGCAGTAGTCTGTGACAGTGCCTGACAAAGGGCTTAACTGGCACTGATGTTGACTTGTTTACGCAATAGTCTGTGACACAGTGCATGACAAAAGGGATTAACTGGCACTGACTTTGCCTTGTTTACTGCCATAGCTCTCTGATACACTCGATGAAAAATGGATTAACTGGCAGTGGCGTGAACTTGTTTACTGTAGTAGTCTGTGACACAGTGCATAGCGAAAGGCATTAAGTAAAACTGATGTTACCTTGTTTACTGCCATAGCTCTGTGACAGTGCGTGACAAAGGGATTAACTAGCACTGATGTTACGCCTGATTACTGCAGTAGTCTGTGACAGTGCATGACCAAGGGGCTTAACTGGCACTGACATTGCCTTGCTTACTGCAGTAGTCTGTGACACAGCGCATGACAAAAGGGATTAACTGCACTGATGTTGTCTTGTTTACTGCAGTAGTCTGTGACACAGTACGTAAGAAAAGAGATTAACTGGCACTGATGTTGCCTTGATTACTGCAGTAGTCTGTGACACAGTGCACCACAAAAGGTATTAACTGGCACTGACACTGCCTTGTTTACTGCAGTAGTTCTGTGGCACAGTGTATGACAAAAGGGATTAACTGGCTCAGACGTTGCCTTGCTTACTGCAGTAGCATGTGACACACTGCATGACAAACGGGATTAACTCTCACTAATGTTGCCTTGTTTACTGTAATAGCTCTGTCACACAGTGTATGATAAAAGGGATTAACTGGCATTGATGTTGCCTTGTTCACTGCAGTAGTCTGTGACACAGTGCATGACAGAAGGATTAACTGGCACTGATGTTGCCTTGTTTACTGCAGTAGGCTGTGACAGTTCATGAGGAAAATGATTAACTGGCACTGGCGTTGCCTTCTTTACTGCAGCAGTCTGTGACAGTGCCTGACCAAGGGCTTAACTGGCACTGGCGTTGCCTTGTTTAATGCAGCAATCTGTGACAGTGCGTGACCAATGGGCTCAACTGGCACTGATGTTGCCTTGTTTACTGCAGTAGTTGTGACAGTGCATGAGAAAAGGATAAACTGGCACCGACGTTGACTTGTTTACTGCAGTGACACTGCCTTGTTTACTGCAGTAGCTCTGTGACACAGTGCATGACAAAAGGGATTAACCGGCACTGACATTGCCCTGTTTACTGCAGTACTCTGTGACAGTGCATGAGAAAGGATTAACTGCCACTGACGTTTCCTTGTTTACTGCAGTAGTTTGTGACACAGTGCATGAGAAAAGAATTAACTGGCACTGACATTGCCTTGTTTACTGCAGTAACTCCGTGACACAGTACATGACAAAAGGGATTAACTGGCACTGACGTTATCTTGTTTACTGTAGTAGCCTATGACACAGTACATGACAAAAGGGATTAATTGGCACTGACATTGCCTTGTTTACTGCAGTAGTCTATGACACAGTGCAAGTCAAAAGGGATTAACTGGCACTGATGTTGCCTTTTTTGCTGCAGTAGTCTGTGACACAGTGCATGACAAAAGAATTAACTGGTACTGGAATTGCCTTGTTTACTGCAGTAGCTCTATGACACAGTACATGACAAAGGGATTAACTGGCACTGACGTTATCTTGTTTACAGTAGTAGTCTGTGACGCAGTGCATGAGAAAAGGGATTAAATGGCACAGACGTTGCCTCGTTTACTGCAGTAGCCTGTCACACAGTACATGACAAATTGGATTAACTGGCACTGATGTTGCCTTCTTTATTGCAGTAGTCTGTGATGCAGTGCATGAGAAAAGGATTAACTGGCACTGGCGTTATCTTGTTTACTGTAGTAGCCTATGACACAGTACATGACAAAGGGATTAACTGGCACTGACATTGCCTTGTTTACTGCAGTAGTCTATGACACAGTGCATGACAAAAGGGATTAACTGGCACTGATGTTGCCTTGTTTACTGCAGTAGTCTGTGACACAGTGCAAGTCAAAAGGGATTAACTGGCACTGACCTTGCCTTTTTTGCTGCAGTAGTCTATGACACAGTGCATGACAAAAGGGATTAACTGGCACTGACGGTGCCCTGTTTACTGCAGTAGTCTGTGACACAGTGCAAGTCAAAAGGAATTAACTGGCACTGACACTGCCTTTTTTGCTGCAGTAGTCTATGACACAGTGCATGACAAAGGTATTAACTGGCACTGACGTTGGCTTGTTTACTGCAGCAGTCTGTGACAGTGCCTGACCAAGAGTTTAACTGCCACTGACGATGCCTTGTTTACTACGGCAGTCTGTGAGGCGTGCAAGTCAAAAGGTATTAAATGCCACTGATGTTACCTTCTTTATTGCAGTAGTCTGTGACAGAGAGTGACAAAAGGGATTAACAGGCACTGACATTACCTTGTTTACTGTAGTAGTTCAAGACGGTGCATAACGAAGGCATTATGTAACACTGGCGTTACCTTGTTTACCGCCGTAGCTCAGTGACACAGTGCATGACAGAAGGGATTAGCTGGCACTGATGTTAATGTGTTTACTGCAGTAGTCTGTGACAGTGCCTGACAAAGGGCTTAACTGGCACTGATGTTGACTTTTTACTGCAATAGTCCGTGACACAGTGCATGACAAAAGGGATTAACTGGCACTGACTTTGCCTTGTTTACTGCCATAGCTCTCTGATACACTCGATGAAAAAATGGATTAACTGGCAGTGACGTGAACTTGTTTACTGTAGTAGTCTGTGACACAGTGCATAACGAAAGGCATTAAGTAAAACTGATGTTACCTTGTTTACTGCCATAGCTCTGTGACAGTGCGTGACAAAAGGGATTAACTAACACTGATGTTACCTTGATTACTGCAGTAGTCTGTGACAGTGCATGACCAAAGGCTAACTGGCACTGACATTGCCTTGCTTACTGCAGTAGTCTGTGACACAACGCATGACAAAAGGATTAACTGCACTGATGTTGTCTTGTTTACTGCAGTAGTCTGTGACACATGCGTGAAAGAGATTAACTGGCACTGATGTTGCCTTGATTACTGCAGTAGTCTGTGACACAGTGCACCACAAAGGTATTAACTGGCACTGACACTGCCTTGTTTACTGCGGTAGTTCTGTGGCACAGTGTATGACAAAAGGATTAACTGGCTCAGGCGTTGCCTTGCTTACTGCAGTAGCATGTGACACATTGCATGACAAACGGGATTAACTCTCACTAATGTTGCCTTGTTTACTGTAATAGCTCTGTCACACAGTGTATGATAAAAGGGATTAACTGGCATTGATGTTGCCTTGTTTACTGCAGTAGTCTGTGACACAGTGCATGACAGAAGGATTAACTGGCACTGATGTTGCCTTGTTTACTGCAGTAGGCTGTGACAGTTCATGAGGAAAATGATTAACTGGCACTGACATTGCCTTCTTTACTGCAGCAGTCTGTGACAGTGCCTGACCAAGGGGCTTAACTGGCACTGACGTTGCCTTGTTTAATGCAGCAATCTGTGACAGTGCGTGACCAATGGGCTCAACTGGCACTGATGTTGCCTTGTTTACTGCAGTAGTCTGTGACAGTGCATGAGAAAAGGATAAACTGGCACCGACGTTGACTTGTTTACTGCAGTGACACTGCCTTGTTTACTGCAGTAGCTCTGTGACACAGTGCATGACAAAGGGATTAACCGGCACTGACATTGCCCTGTTTACGCAGTACTCTGTGACAGTGCATGAGAAAAGGATTAACTGCCACTGACGTTTCCTTGTTTACTGCAGTAGTTTGTGACACAGTACATGAGAAAAGGAATTAACTGGCACTGACATTGCCTTGTTTACTGCAGTAACTCCGTGACACAGTACATGACAAAAGGGATTAACTGGCACTGACGTTATCTTGTTTACTGTAGTAGCCTATGACACAGTACATGACAAAAGGGATTAATTGGCACTGACATTGCCTTGTTTACTGCAGTAGTCTATGACAGTGCAAGTCAAAAGGGATTAACTGGAACTGATGTTGCCTTTTTTGCTGCAGTAGTCTGTGACACAGTGCATGACAAAAGAAATTAACTGGCACTGGAATTGCCTTGTTTACTGCAGTAGCTCTATGACACAGTACATGACAAAGGGATTAACTGGCACTGACGTTATCTTGTTTACAGTAGTAGTCTGTGACGCAGTGCATGAGAAAAGGGATTAAATGGCACAGACGTTGCCTCGTTTACTGCAGTAGCCTGTGACACAGTACATGACAAATTGGATTAACTGGCACTGATGTTGCCTTCTTTATTGCAGTAGTCTGTGATGCAGTGCATGAGAAAAGGGATTAAATGGCACAGACGCTGCCTCGTTTACTGCAGTAGTCTGTGACACAGTGCATGACAAAAAGGATTAACTGGCACTGACGTTATCTTGTTTACTGTAGTAGCCTATGACACAGTACATGACAAAAGGGATTAACTGGCACTGACATAGCCTGTTTACTGCAGTAGTCTATGACACAGTGCATGACAAAAGGGATTAACTGGCACTGATGTTGCCTTGTTTACTGCAGTAGTCTGTGACACAGTGCAAGTCAAAAGGGATTAACTGGCACTGACCTTGCCTTTTTTGCTGCAGTAGTCTATGACACAGTGCATGACAAAAGGGATTAACTGGCACTGACGGTGCCCTGCTTACTGCAGTAGTCTGTGACACAGTGCAAGTCAAAAGGAATTAACTGGCACTGACACTGCCTTTTTTGCTGCAGTAGTCTATGACACAGTGCATGACAAAAGGTATTAACTGGCACTGACGTTGGCTTGTTTACTGCAGCAGTCTGTGACAGTGCCTGACCAAGGAGTTTAACTGCCACTGACGATGCCTTGTTTACTACAGCAGTCTGTGAGACGTGCAAGTCAAAAGGTATTAAATGCCACTGATGTTACCTTCTTTATTGCAGTAGTCTGTGACAGAGAGTGACAAAAGGGATTAACAGGCACTGACATTACCTTGTTTACTGTAGTAGTTCAAGACAGTGCATAACGAAAGGCATTATGTAACACTGACGTTACCTTGTTTACTGCCGTAGCTCAGTGACACAGTGCATGACAGAAGGCATTAGCTGGCACTGATGTTAATGTGTTTACTGCAGTAGTCTGTGACAGTCGATGACAAAAAGGATTAACTGGCACTGATGTTACCTTGATTACTGCAATAGTCTCTGACAGTACACAACCAAGGGGCTTAACTGACACTGACGTTGCCTTGTTTACAGCAGCAGTCTGTGACAGTGCCTGTCAAGGGCTAACTGGCACTAACGGTGCCTTGTTCACTACAGTAGTCTGTGACAGTGCATGACAAAAGGGATTAATGGACACTGATGCTGCCTTGTTTACTGCAGTAGACTGTGACACAGTGCATGGCAAAAGGGAATAACTGGCACGGACGTTACCTTGTTTACTGCAGCAGTCTGTGACAGTGCCTGTTTAGTGCAGTAGTCTGTGACACAGTGCAACTCAAAATGGATTAACTGACACTGACGTTGTCTTTCTTACTGCAGTAGTTTGTGACACAGTGCAAGTCAAAAGGGATTAACTGGCACGGACCTTGCCTTGTTTACTGCAGTAGTCTGTGACAGTGCCTGACAAAAGGAATTAACGGGCACTGATGTTGCCTTGTTTACTGCAGTAGTCTGTGATGCAGTGCATGAGAAAAGGGATTAAATGGCACTGACGTTGCCTTCTTTACTGCAGTAGTCTGTGACAGTGCATGACAAAAGGGATTAGATGGCACTGATGTTACCTTGTTTATTGCAGTAGTCTGTGACGCAGTGCATGACAAAAGTGATTAAATGGCATTGAGATTCCTTCTTTACTGCAGCAGTCTGTGACAGTGCCTGCGAAGGAGCTTAACTGGCACCGATGTTGACTTGTTTACTGCAATAGTCTGTGACACAATGCATAACAAAAGGGATTAACTGGCACTGACGTTGCCTTGTTTACTGCCATAGCTCTCTGATACACTCGATGAAAAAAAGGGATTAACTGGCAGTGACATGAACTTGTTTACTGTAGTAGTCTCTGACACAGTGCATAACGAAAAGCATTAAGTAAAACTGATGTTACCTTGTTTACTGCCATAGCTCTGTGACAGTGCATGACAAAAGGGATTAACTGGCACTGATGTTAATGTGTTTACTGCAGTAGTCTGTGACAGTGCATGACAAAAGGGATTAACTGGCACTGATGTTACCTTGATTACTGCAGTAGTCTGTGACAGTGCATGACCAAGGGCTTAACTGGCACTGACATTGCCTGCTTACTGCAGTGATCTGCGACACAGTGCATGACAAAGGTATTAACTGGCTCTGATGTTGTTGTTTACTGCAGTAGTCTGTGACACAGTACATAACAAAAGAGATTAACTGTCACTGATGTTGCCTTGATTACTGCAGTAGTCTGTGACACAGTGCACCACAAAAGGTATTAACTGGCACTGACACTGCCTTGTTTACTGCAGTAGTTCTGTGACACAGTGTATGACAAAAGGGATTAACTGGCACAGACGTTGCATTACTTACTGCAGTAGTATGTGACACACTGCATAACAAACGGGATTAACTCTCACTAATGTTGCCTTGTTTACTGTAATAGCTCTGTCACACAGTATATGATAAAAGGGATTAACTGGCACTGATGTTGCCTTGTTTACTGCAGTAGTCTGTGACAGTTCATGAGAAAAAGGATTAACTGGCACTGACGTTGCCTTCTTTACTGCAGCAGTCTGTGACAGTGCCTGACCAAGGGGCTTAACTGGCACTGACGTTGCCTTGTTTAATGCAGCAATCTGTGACAGTGCGTGACCAATGGGCTGAACTGGCACTGATGTTGCCTTGTTTACGGCAGTAGTCTGTGACAGTGCATGAGGAAAAGGATAAACTGGCACTGACGTTGCCTTGTTTACTGCAGTAGCTTCTGACAGATATATGACAAAGGGATTAACTGGCACTGATGTTGCCTTGTTTACTGCAGTAGTCTGTGACACAGTGCAAGTCAAAAGGGATTAACTGGCACTGACCTTCCCTTTTTTGCTGCAGTAGTCTATGACACAGTGCATGACAAAAGGGATTAACTGGCACTGATGTTGCCTTGTTTATTGCAGTAGTCTGTGATGAAGTGCATGACAAAAGGGATTTACTGGTACTGACACTGCCTTGTTTACTGCAGTACTCTGTGACAGTGCAAGAGAAAAAGGATTAACTGCCACTGACATTTCCTTGTTTACTGCAGTATTCTGTGACACAGTACTTGACAAAAGGAATTAACTGGCACTGAGATTGCCTTGTTTACTGCAGTAGCTCCGTGACACAGTACATGACAAAAGGGATTAACTGGCACTGACGTTATCTTTTTTACTGTAGTAGCCTATGAAACAGTACATGACAAAAGGGATTAACTGGCACTGACATTGCCTTGTTTACTGCAGTAGTCTATGACACAATGCAAGTCAAAGGGGATTAACTGGCACTAATGTTACCTTTTTTGCTGCAGTAGACTGTGACACAGTGCATGACAAAAGGGATTAACTGGCACTGACGTTATCTTGTTTACTGTTGTAGCCTGTGACACAGTACATGACAAATTGGATTAACTGGCACTGATGTTGCCTTCTTTATTGCAGTAGTCTGTGATGCAGTGCATGAGAAAAGGGATTAAATGGCACAGACGTTGACTCGTTTACTGCAGTAGTCTGTGACACAGTGCATGACAAAAAGGATTAGCTGGCACTGACGTTGCCTTGTTTACTGCAGCAGTCGGTGACTGTGCCTCATCAAGGGGCTTAACTGCCACTGATGTTGAGTTGTTTACTGCAGTTGTCTGTGAAACAGTGCAAGTCAAAAGGGATTAACTGGCACTGACGTCACCTTGTTTACTGTAGTAGTCTGTGACACAGTGCATGACAGAAGGGATTAACTGGCACTGATGTTGCCTTGTTTACTGCAGCAGTCTGTGACACAGTGCCTGACCAAGGGGTTTAAGTGGCATTGATGTTGCCGTGTTTACTGCAGTAGTCTGACACAGTGCATGACAAAAGGGGTTAACTGGTACTGATGTTGCCTTGTTTATTGCAGTAGTCTGTGATGAAGTGCATGACAAAAGGGATTTACTGGCACTGACACTGCCTTGTTTACTGCAGTAGCTCTGTGACACAGTGCATGACAAAAGGGATTAACCGGCACTGACATTGCCTTGTTTATTGCAGTAGCTCTGTGAGACAGTGCATGACAAAAGGAATTAACTTGCTTTGACGTTACACTGCTTACTGCAGTAGCTCTGTGACACAGTGTATGACAAAAGGGTTAACTGGCACTGATGTTGCCTTGTTTACTGCAGTAGTCTGTGACCCAGTGCATGACAAAAGGGATTAACTGGCACAGACGTTGCCTTCTTTACTGCAGTGGTCTGTGACACAGTACATGACAAAAGGGATTAACTTGCACTGATGCTGCCTTGTTTATTGCCGTTTTGTGTGACAGTGAATAACGAATGGCATAAAGTAACACTGATGTTACCTTGTTTACTGCAGTAGCTCTGTGACACAGTGCATGACAAAAGCGATTAACTGGTGCTGACGTTGCCTTGTTTACTGTGTTTACCCCGTACGACAGCTCCGTTCAGCCAACGAGGGGTTGCTAGAGGTTCCGAGGGTTATATTGAAGTTTTCTGGTGCCAGGGCTTTTGTGTTTGCGGCCCCAACCCTCTGGAACTCTCTGCCTCACCGGTTTAGGGAATGTACGACTGTGGAATCCTTTAAGCGGGATTTTAAGACTTTTTTGTGGAGTAAGGCCTTTATAAATTGATGCTGTTGTGAATGTTGATTTTATATGTATATTTCTGATTCTAATATTCATTTGTACAGCATCTTGGTGCTTGAAAGGTGCTTAATAAATAAAGTTTTATTATTATTACTGTAGTAGCTCGACAGTGCATGACCAAAGGGCTCAACTGGCACTGACGTTGCCTTGTTTACTGCAGCAGTCTGTGACAATGCCTGACCAAGGGGCTTAACTGGCACTGATACTGCCTTGTTTACTGCAAGTCTGTGACACAGTGCATGACAAAAGGGATTAACAGGCACTGACGTTGCCTTGTTTACTGCAGTAGTGTGTGACAGTACGTGACAAAAGGGATCAACTCTCACTAATGTTGCCTTGTTTCCTGCAGTAGCTCTGTGACACAATGCATGACAAAAGGGATTAACTGGCACTGATGTTGCCTTGTTTACTGCAGTAGTCTGTGACACAGTGCATGAGAAAAAGGATTAAATGGCACTGACGTTGCCTTACTTACTGCAGTTGCTCTGTGACACAGTGTATGACAAAAGGGATTAACTGGCACTGATGTTGCCTTGTTTATTGCAGTAGTGTGTGACAGTGAACAACGAAAGGCATTAAGTAACACTGATGTTACCTTGTTTACTGCCGTAGCTCTGTGACAGTGCATGACAAAAGCGATTAACTGGTACTGATATTGCCTTGTTTGCTGTAGTAGCTCTGTGACAGTGCATGACAAAAGGGATTAACTGGCACGATGTTGCCTTATTTACTGCAGTAGTCTGTGACACAGTACATGACAAAAGGGATTAACCGGCACTGACTTTGCCTTGTTTACTGCAGCAGCTCTGTGACACAGTGCATGACAAAAGGGATTAACTGGCACGATGTTGCCTTATTTACTGGAGTAGTCTGTGACACAGTACATGACAAAAGGGATTAACCGGCACTGACTTTGCCTTGTTTACTGCAGCAGCTCTGTGACACAGTGCATGACAAAAGGGATTAACTGGCACGATGTTGCCTTATTTACTGCAGTAGTCTGTGACACAGTACATGACAAAAGGGATTAACCGGCACTGACTTTGCCTTATTTACTGCAGCAGCTCTGTTACAGTGTATGACAAAAAGGATTAAGTGGCACTGATGTTACCTTATTTCCTGCATTAATCTGTGACACAGTGCATGACAAAAGGGATTACTTGGCACTGACATTGCCTTGTTTACTGCAGCAGTTTGACAGTGCACGACAGAAGGGATTAACTGGCGCTGACGTTGCCTTGTTTACTGCAGTAGCTCTGTGACACAGTGCATGACAAAAGAGGTTAACTGGCATTGATGTTGCCTTGTTTATTGCAGTAGTCTGTGATATAGTGCATGACAAAAGGGATTAACTGGCACAGATGTTGCCTTGTTTATTGCAGTAGTGTGTGACGGTACATGACAAAAGGGATCAACTCTCACTAATGTTTTCTTGTTTACTGCAGTAGCTCTGTGACAGTGTATGAGAAGAGGGGTTTACTGGCACTGACATTGCCTTGTTTACTGCAGTAGTCTGTGACAGTGCATGAGAAGACAAATTAACTGGCACTGACACTGCCTTGTTTACTGCAGTAGCTCTGTGACACAGTGCATGACAAAAGGCCTTAATAGGCACTGACGTTGCCTTGTTTACTGCAGTAGACTGTGACACAGTGCATGACAAAAGGGATTAACTGGCACTGACATTGCCTTGTTTACTGCCATAGCTGTGTAACACAGTGCATGACAAAAGGGATTAACTGGCACTGACTTTACCTTGTTTACTGCAGTAGTCTGTGACACAGTGCATAACAAAAGGCACTGACTGGCACTGACATTGCCTTATTTACTGCAGTAGTCTGTGACCGAGCATGACAAAAGGGATTAACTGGCACTGACATTGCCTTATTTACTGCAGTAGTCTGCGACAGTGCATGACAAAAGGGACTAACTCACTGATGTTGCTTTGTTTATTGCAGTACTCTGTGACACAGTGTATGACAAAAGGGATTACCTGGCACTGACGTTCCTTGTTTACTGCAGTAGCTCTGTGATACAGTGAATGAGAAAAGGGATTAACAGGCACTAACGCTGTACTATTTACTGTCATAGCTCTGTGACACAGTGCATGACAAAAGCGGTTAACTGGCACCGACATTGCCTTGTTTACTGCAGTAGCTCTTGACAGTGCATGAGAAAAGGGATTATCTGGCACTGACGTTTCCTTGTTTACTGCAGCAGTCTGTGACACAGTGCCTGACAAAAGGGTTTAACTGGCACTGATGTTGCCTTGTTTACTGCAGCAGTCTGACAGTGCCTGACAAAAGGGATTAACTGGCTCTGACGTTGCCCTGTTTACTGCAGCAGTCTGTGAGAGTGCCTGACCAAGGGGTTAACTGGCATTGACGTTGCCTTGTTTACTGCAGTAGTCTGACACAGTGCATGACAAAAGGGATTAACTGGCACTGATGTTGCCTTGTTTACTGCAGTAGTCTGTGACACAGTGCATGACAAAAGGGATTAACTGGCAGTGACGTTGCCTTGTTTTCTGCAGTAGCTCTGTGACACAGTGTATGACAAAAGGGATTAACTGGCACTGATGTTGCCTTGTTTACTGCAGTAGTCCGTGACACAGTGCATGACAAAAGGGATTAACTGGCATTGACGTTGCCTTGTTTACTGCAGTAGTCTGACAGTGCATGACAGAAGGGATTAACTGCCACTGACGTTGCCTTGTTTACTGCAGTAGTGTGTGACAGTACATGACAAAAGGTAATAACTGGCACTGATGTTGCCTTGTTTACTTCAGTAGCTCTGTGACACAGTGCACTACAAAAGGGATTAACTCGTACTGATGCTGCCTTGTTTACTGCAGTTGCTCTGTGACACAGTGCATGACAAAAGAGGTTAACTGGCACTGACATTGCCTTGTTTATTGTAGTAGTCTGTGATACAGTGCATGACAAAAGGGATTACCTGGCACTAACGTTGCCTTGTTTACTGCAGTAGTGTGTGACAGTACATGACAAAAGGAATCAACTCTCACTAATGTTGCCTTGTTTACTGCAGTAGTCTGTGACACGGTACTTGACAAAAGGGATTAACTGGCACTGACATTGCCCTGTTTACTGCAGTAGTCTGTGACACAGTACAAGACAAAAGGGATTAACTGGCAGTGATGTTTCCTTGTTTACTGCTGTAGTTCTGCTCCAGTATGCTGCAGTTTTGTTTTGCATCCTGGTCAGTGCCACTGTACAAGGCATAAGGAAGTGGAGGGCAGCATGCTGACCTGTTCTTCTGCTGAAAGGAAATACCTGGTGAAAGGGCGATTAATTTTAACATATGCCATAGGAGCACGATATAATTCCTAGAGGAGATCTATAATATATGATGGGAAGATAAAGTGGGTGAGGTGAAAAACATTATAGTGTGTAGTGACCCCTTGTTACACATAGAAATCCATCACAGTCAAAATGTTGTTGTACCACAGTTCAGAGTTCATGGAATGCAGTTACACCATATTGTGGTACACCAACCTCTTTGCTGTTTTTGAGAGTCCACGAGCCAGCAGTTTAAGAAAAGGAAAAACGGCCATGTGCACCTCTGAATTCGAACAGTACATTTACTGACAGGATGGCGGCGGTGTTTTTTTTTTCCGTAAGTGGCATAGGAGTGCATTACATTCAAAATCATTTCAAGTTTTTTTAATTTTTTATTATTTTTATTGTGGAACATGCTGGTCACTATACATTATAAAAATACTGACTACTAGCCTGAGCTTCCACCTCAAGGTTCTGATTCTGTGTGACCTCTCGAGCTTTGCTTTCAAGGTCTAACAGAATGACAACCCCTTGGTGGTGGCACAGGCTGGTTGCGCATAGATGCCCAGCCTGTAGTGATTAGAAATGGAGCATTCTGATTGCCTTCCTGTACTTGAACCACACATCCAGCACCTGGACATCCACTGACCTTTGCTTGGGTGACTATATGCTACACGGCCATGGCAACTATGCTGCTGGGGTGGTTAACTGCCTGCCCACTTTCTCTTTCCTGACTGGAGCTGGCACCCTAGTACACTTTAAGTAAATTCTACAGTTTTACAACACTAGCTTGGCTTCTGATTGCCACTTGGCTGTTAGAGGCTTTATTGCCCTGGACACTCTTACTTTGTACTGCTTACTTCCCTTGGCCTCCATGGTGCTTATTTCTGATTAAACAATAAAATTAAAACTTGTGGGTCAGCTAGCCATTATTCACTAGCCCAACTGGCTAGCTTGGCTATAACTCAGGTTTTACCCTGCTCCATACCTCTCAACCTACAAAATCAAAGACAGGTGGGCTTAAAAAAACAATCAGGGATGAATCTCAACAACAACAATAAAATAAGAGCAAGAACCCTCCAGCAATGCGTGGCTTAATGCTGAAAGCATTTTATGATGGAAGACTAGACTAATATGTACTCTTCAGTGAAAGTAAACACCAAGGACAGAGGAAATTTCTGAGGCAAAATCAGGGACTTTGAGGTGTGCCCTGCCATTTCCTGTTAATTTTCATGTGCTGCCCGTTGCTTCGCCTATGGAAGTATTTGAATGCCGTCTGCCCTATATGCTCCAAGTAGGAGCATAAGTTAAATAAGTTTAGACAATTCTGAATAGGATGCCCATGCACATGTTTACATGCTCCCATATAGGAGAAATTGAAATACATCTGTCCTCGGGAGGCCCCTTGGTCGGGAGCCTTGCCTTCACTCCACTGACTGCCATGGCCAGCCAGCCTTTGGTGCAAAAAAGAACTTTTCTTTTTTAAGCTAAATATCAGTTCAGGCAGATAGCACCTGTTTTATGGTGCTGCCGCTGAATCACCCAGGGAGCAGTTGAGGAGAAAGAAGGTCGATTATGTGGGCTAGATGCTTGTTTGGTTGCAGGCAGATAGGAGGTCTTCCCTTTGGTCTTTCCGGGGAAGCTTGTTCCTCCCGACATTCGCTGTGTAACACAGGCCTGCTTCTGGGTGCTGGTCCAATTTATTTTTTGTTTAAAACATAAAACAGGGCTTGAGAGAGCCCACTGGTGTCAACTGCTGCTTCTGGACTGCCGATACTGCTGGGACTGACACAGGGATGAGAGGAGGACCACAGGTAACTTTTTTCTGAATCTACTTCCCTGTGCCTCCTCTCCCTCTGGCCACGATTTGCTCCACATTATGACTTGAAATTACATCACAAATGTGAGCCAATACTTTACATTTCCTGGGCAGAAATTACAATGTACTGTTCCCATTCCCGCACCTCCTCCTGGTCTCCCCAGATTCCCATTGATACTGCCCCACAGACACAAGCTGTCTCACCACTCTGAAGAGCAGCAGTAGTAGTAGTGGCAGCAGCACAGCCCTCTGACACAGCACTACAACTGTTCATGATGATACTGTGACCACAATATTGTCATCACCAACTTGTCATGATGCGTGTCACACAGAGTTGCCATCAGTAAAACCCCCACTGTGAACATGACCATATACTTAACAGCTCCTCACTAGTCAGTTTACTAGTAGTTGCCCTCTGTCTTGCTCTTCTTCCTCTACAACCATCTGCCATGATCAATAAAAAGATGTGTGTAAATATTTTTAAAAAACAGAAAAATTAAAAACTCAAAACCATTGGTTGGTAAAATATTGTGAAGGGCAATATAAAGCCCTAAATTTAATTTGTTTTGTATGGTTCTTGATCCACTTTTTATGTTGTCTTGCGCCTGCTCAAGAAACATGTTGCGGTAACTTTGGAATAGGAGGTTTTGGAGGTGCGGTCCTGTTGTGGCCTGTGGCACCACTGCTTTTTGGGGCTGGGGCTCCGTGGCATGAACAAGATTGCACGCTGTCAATGACAGCAGTGCAAAAGTATGTCCACCACCTTGAAAGGTTTTAGCCACTGCAACGAGGGAGCTCCGTCTCATTGCAGGGTGTGCCTTTCATGGTGTAAGTTTCAGTGTGACATGGCATTGGCGGTGCCATCCGCCTTTCACAGTCCCCAGAAAGCCAACTAGAGGGGCTCAGCATCATCCCCAACACTCTTTATTTGCCAATGGGGTGCCCAATCCTCATCAGCTACAATCCCCCTTCCCCAATTCATCTACCAACGGGGTGCCCAATCCCCCTCGGCATAACCCCCACCACACTCTTTATTTGCCGACAGGGTGCCCAGTCCCCGTCGGCTACAGTCCCCTCGGAAAAAAAAAAAACACAGGTGACACCCCCCTTCTCAGTTCATTTGCCGAAGGGGGAGCCTAATCCCCATCAGCGTCATCCCCCACAAACACTCTTTTTTATTTGCCGATGGAGTGCCCAATCCTTGCCGGGTTCCAGTGCCCCCAGAAAAACATGCAGGTGACATGCTGGGAGCCTACCTAAATGTACTCTGTAAAACAAAAACCTTCTCACGATGTTTTCTCCCCTATAAAGTAGAAAGCGGTCCCTTGCAGTCTGCAGCACCTCACCCAACCAGCGCCCACCTACCGTGCCTCCCCACCCCCTGCGCTCGCCAGTACTTACTTTACGGAGCCTGGCACGATCTTCGTGGATCGGGAACACGCTTCACTCTTTCAAAGCCGACTACCTAACTGAGGAAATGCCGTAAGCTGTATAATGGCATAAATAGGGTTTTATCAATTTTTTTTTTTTAATATCTTTTTATTGTTTTCATTTTCCAACAGAGGTACATGTGAGTTCTTAATACAGTTCCCATGTAGCATTTCATCACCTTAGTTTCATCATACATATTGGTCTTTTACAATTAATCTCATTATGTCAATGTTCCATATGTCAGTTATTTATTTCATATGCCTTTTATCCCTTGTGGTAGTCCCTGTCTTGTCAATGGAATTATTCATATTATGGAATCAGATCTGGTCTCTGATCTGAAATCCAGAGCCACCATTTGGTCCACATACAAATGTTTTTTCTGAGTTTATAGGTGGAGCTGGGCGGTCATTAATTCCATTCTGTATATTTGATATATTATGTCATCCCACTCCCTAGGAGTAGGCGAGTCACTGTAACCACTTCCTGGTGATTGCTTTATTAGCTGCCAAGAGTAATGTAGCTAGTAAGTGCTTGGTGTTGCCTCATCTCAGTTCCTTTGTGAATTTTAATATAAGTGCCATTTCTGGTGTTAAAATTCCTATTTCTGGGAACAATTTTCCCAATACTTCTCCTACCTTTGTCCAGAATAATTCCAGTACTGGACAACTCCAAAATATGTGGATATGGTTAGCTATTTGTTCACCGCATCCTCTCCAACGTCTTACCTAGTTGTGGGTTGTATTTTCCCACTGTCTTGGGGTTCTAAAAAATCTTATCGGACATTTCCAGCCAAGTTCTCTCCAGGTTAGTGAGCTCGTGATTTTATGTACTGTAGTGTACATCTCTTCCTGTCCCTCTTTTCTATATTAATACCAATTCTTCCTGCCAGTGTTACTGAGAATTTACCTTGGACTTTTTCTAATTATTAATTATAGCTTGGTAAGCTTTTGATAGTATATGGTCTGGTATTGCTGCCTCTATTGTGTTTATTATTATCCTCGTGAATGGATATCTCTCTCTTGTTCCATTCCTTAGCTAATTCACTAGTGCAATAATGTCTTATCTGGAGGAATCTAAAGAAGTCCTGAGTTCTGAATTGAATTTTTCTTGTAATGTTCTGAACTGGCTAAATACTCCTTGGTCATATAATTGATAAAATCTGATCAGGCCTTGCTGGTGCCATCTAATAAAATTATTGTCCTGTCTGGTTGGTTCAAATCTAGGATCTACTATTATTTTTTGGATTAAATTGATTTTAGAATCATTAATTTGTTTAAGTGATGATCTCCATACTTTCAAGAATTGTCTGGTTTGTTGTACTCTGATTTGTTGTTGCATAATTGTTCTTGGTATAGTGTGACTAAATAAGTACTTCTCTATCTCTTCCGGCTGGGGTCCTCTTTCTATTTCTTTCCAATGTGGCTCTGCCCTATCATCTAGCCATTGTAATATATGTGAAGTTACTACTGCCTGCGCATATTGTTCTAGGTTTGGGAGAGCAAGGCCTCCCTTGCTTTTTGGTAACTGGAGAATGTTATATTTTATTCTTGGTTTCTTCCCCTGCCATATAAATTTAGATATCATGTTATTCCATTTTTTTAAATCTGACTGTTGCGGGTATATTGGTAGGGTCTGGAAGAGGTATGAGTACCTTGGAAGTATATTCATTCTAATTACCTCTATTCTTTGATTTAGGGAGGGGGTAAAGGGTCCCACCTCAGGAAATCTTCCTTAATAGATTAAATTAGTGGGCCATAGTTAGCTTCATATAGGGCATAGGTGTCTTTTTTTAATATTATTCCTAGATATCTGAATTTATTACTTGTCCACCTCAGTGGGAATCTTGCCTGTATGGATTCACGTAGTTGATGATTAATAGTTAAAACTTCCATTTTTCCTGTGTTTAATTTAGATCCTGAGATAGCCTCCATCTCCCCTAGAAGGGCAAACAGTTTTGGTATTGAGGTTTCTGGTTCTGTTAGGTAGATCAGTAGGTCATCTGCAAAGAATGCTGTTTTATGATTAGTATTAAGGTATTTAATCCCTGCAATGCTTTCATTTTCCCTAATGGCCTAAGCTAGTGGTTCTGCATTATGATAGCAAATAGCGTGGGGAGAGGGACAGCCTCTGTTCCCTCTGTTTAGTGGGAATCGAGTTGAAAAGAGCCATTTACCTCTAGCATAGCTTGTGGGGATGTATATATATTTTGTATGGTTTTAGGAAGTCTATTGGGAAGTTGAATTTTTCCATTGTATATCTTAAGAATCTCCAGGAGACTGTCAAATGCTTTCTGTGCATCCATGCTCAAAAGTATGAAAAGTTTTTTTTTCTCTTTTGCATTTCTTCTAATAAATATATTGTTCTTTTAACATTATCTGCTGGCTGGCATTTTATTATAAAACCTGCTTGATCTTTATTTACAATGTGGAGGAGTATACCTTCTAGTCTTTTGGCCATAATGGCTGTAAAGGGTTTATAATCATGATTTAAAACCGAAATTGGTCTATAGGATTCACAATTCAATGGATCTTTTTCTGGTTTTAGTATTGTTGAAATATTAGCATATTGCCAACTGTTAGGGGTAGGGGATTCATTGCTTTGTATTGCTATGAATAATTTAGTTAATGGCAGGAGTAGAATTTGTCTGAATGCTTTATAGAAATCTGCTGTGTAGCCATTTGGGCCCGCCTTATTTGGTTTGAATTTTTAATATATTATTTATTTCTTGGGATGAAACTGAACCTGTCAGAAATCTTCCTTGTTCCTCCATAATTTGGGGTAGTTTCATTTTGTAAACATTTTTTATATTCTTCCTCTTCTGGTTCCTGTGGTTGATGATATAGTTTAGAATAGAATATTTTGAAGCCTTCTAATATGTCTTTTGTTTTCTTTAATATATTGCCTTGTGTTGGGTGTTTTAATATAGAGATTGTTGCTAATGCCTGTTTCCTCAATCTATAGGCTAGTAATTTAGCTGCTCTGCTTCCTCCCTCATAGTACTTTTGCTTTACATACATCAAAGCTTGTTCAGTTTTTTGATTTAATATGTCCAGTAGTTTTGCCTTTACCTGATTAATCTGGTTAATCTGTTTAATCTTACCTGTTTTCCCTGTCGCATGATCTTGTTGTAATCTTTCTAATTCCTTTTCCAACTCTTTTTGAATTTTATCTCTTTTTCTTTTGATGTGTTGCATATGCTATTATCTCTCCTTAGTACTACCTTTAATGTATCCCAGAGTGTTCCTCTGTTATTTCTTTCTACAGTGTTTTCTTGTATTATTCTAGGATCCATTGCTGTATTTTTCTTTAAATTGTTTATCTCTTATTAGCATGTTGTTAAATCTCCATTGTCTTATCTGTGTTTCCTGCTTGCTTCTAGTTCTATAGTGAAATTGCATGGTCTGATAGGAAGATTGGATGAATCTTGGTCTTATATAATATATCAAGTGATTCTGCTTCAATACGTAGTAGTCAATCCTAGAGTAAGTGTTACTGTATATACCCTGAAAATGTGTGTATCCCTTGTTGTTGGGTGACAATGTCTCCAGGGATCTATGAGGGCTAGGTCTTTTATTAACCTCTTGCCATGTTTCTAGCCCTTTGTGGCCTTGGGGTGTTAGAGCTGAGCTGTCCATTGTTGGATTCATTAAGAGATTTAAATCCCTCCCAAAATTAGTTTCCTTGCTTAAAAGCTATTATTTTATCGAATATTGCCTGATATACTGTACTGTCTGAGCCTGGTGGTACGTATAGACTTCCTACAGTGTATGTTTGTCCCTCCCAAGTTCCCTTTATTAAAGATAACCTGCTGTCCCCATCCTGATATGTACCTGTTATCTGAAATGTTGACATTTGTGGGATAAGGATTGCTGTGCTCTCTCGACTCCTCTAGCCACTACTCCTGTCATTCCATATTTGAGTAACTTCTGGTGTTCTTCTTTCAATAGGTGTGTCTCTTGTAAGAGAATAATTTGAGAGTGCATTTTTTAAGTGGGAAATTATTTTAGTTCTTTTATAGGATTACTTAGTCCGTTGACATTCTGGGACACCACTTTTAGGGTTTTCTTAATCTGTGACATTGACTATCCATTCTGACAGTAGCCCCATCCACATTCTCTTATATCTACTGCCTTGTGTTACTTCTAATATGTTTATGCTTCTGGTTTCTTTACTTCTCACCTCGTCTTCCGACCCACTTTTCAATTCTCTTTGCTCTGCTTTAGTTTTGTACCTTCTCCTTTGCTTCTGCCCCTTCCTATCTGTTATCTTCTTCCTCTACTTAGTAACTATATACATAGTGACTTCCAATGTCAGAGTTATCCTGACAAGGACAGAATATTCCATCTAGTTTGAGCTATTTGCCTTACCCTGTGAGGCTTGCCCGGGAGTTGTACATATCCCCCAAAATTTAAATGAAAATCAACTCGGTCTTTTCAGATTCCTTTCTGGTCTAACGGTCCTTTAAATGAATAACTAAATAATATCCATAGTTATCAAAATAAAATAAAAAGAAAATGAGTAAAATATACAGGTCCTTAGTTCTGGCGCATCTTTGCTCTTCCTCCCCTCCCCACTATCAACTTAAGTTCTAGGATATAAAACAATCTATTTTCATAAGTCTGTAATGTAATGTTCAGTTCACTTGGCCTCCAGTTTCCATCTTCTTCTTCTTCTTCTTCAGCTCTGTTATCTCATTGTGACCTTTCATCATATTTTTTATCTTTGCTTTTCTTGTAGTTATTCTGTAAAGAGCTTCCCCAACCCTCTGTCCAAGAGCAGTAAAGCATGCCCCCTGGCGAATTTACAATGTGATCATCCTTTCCAAACAGTGAGAGGGCCTCAATCTCCTTTTTCCAACTCTTCACTCGAGTCTCAGGTAGTCCCCCCCCCAAGGTCGCTCGGGCCCCATGGAGCTCACCCGGCCCAGTCTGGGAATTTCCCTGGGATTTTCCACCCTATGAGCTCCTATATAGCTGGTCATGGTCTCCTTAGTCCTCTCTCCTGAATTCTCCCTCTCTAAGACACCTTTCCTGAGTTTGTCACCTCAGGTGTACCCACCCCTACATCACTATTCTTTTTACAGGGCTTTCTGTATTGCTTATCTGCAAGCCATGGAGAATGTGACTGGCTTCCCGATCTCTCCCCAGCTATTATGCATTCCCTAGTCTGGATCTCAGGGCCCATCAGTACCTTCTCCAAGTGCAATCTCTCACTTTGGGTCTCTTTGGCTGTCTCTGGTAAGAGGATATCAATTAGAAAGCTCACAACCTGCTTCTCAGGATCTCCTCTCCACTTAAGGAAAGATTTGTACTTCTTCCCACGGGAATATTCTATCCCTTCCTAGCACGGAATCACCCCTCAAGCTTCTGTTGCGATCTCCATCCAGGATCTACCCAGAGTGTTAGCTATCCCCTTCACCCCAGAGCTGTGCTTCCGCTTAACCCGACCGGCCTCTCATCGGAATGCGCCAACACATATTATTTTGATTTACAAATTGACCCAATAGTCTCTTTATGTCATCTAAAACTACTTGCTGTGATTCTCTATCTGGTCTTCTCTCTCTTTCTCAGTCCCAAGTATGGCCTGTTTGGTTTTCCTGGTAATTTTGTGGGTAGCACAAATCCTCTTTCTCTTAAGTCCTTGGCATCTCCCACGCATCGTATGTCATCTGTCGTTGGATGTTGATTTAGGAGTCTGGATGGATAAAGTGTCTGAAATTTAAGCTGAAACTGTCTTAAAATTGGAACTAAAGGTACATATTCTCTTCTTCTTTGCAATGTGATTCTCGCATAGTTGTTGTCAAAGACAAGTCTCTGTTTTTCTCTGAATGTTTTCCCTTTTGTCCGTGTTTTTTGTAGTATCCTCTCTTTGGTTTGGTAACTTAAAAATCAAACTATGATTGAGCGGGGCCTCTGTTCTGGATCTTGTGGTTTAGGGCCAAGTGCTCTGTGGGCTCTCTCTATGCCTAACGAACAATCCTGCTCGAGATTTAATTCTTCCTTTAATAGTTTTTCAATGTAACCCCTCAGGTCTCTGCCCTCACTATCTTCTGGAATTCCATATATTCTTATATTTTGGCGCCTCTGTTTTCAGCATCTTCTTGTCTCTCCCCTAGCTCTTTAGTTATCTCCAAGATTTGAGTTATAGTTGTTTGTATATTCATAATCTCTGTGGCCTGATCTGTTTCTTTTTGTTCCAGAGTCTTTACTTGATTCTGTAGGTTCGATACATCCATTTTAACAAATCATGTTCTGATCGAAAGTCTTGGAAATCTTTTTTGATGTCCTGTAGATCGGTTATTATTCTATCTAATTTGTCGTTAAGGATTAAGTCCTTGTTTCTAAGTTTTCTACGTTTGGGTTTCTTGCCTGAAGATGACAACTGGGCCTGTGATATTTCAGAAGTCTCCGAGTCCGATATTTCAGCTCCCAATTTTTCGTCTTCTATTGGTAGTACTTTGAATCTGTTCGTATTTCACTTTTGTGTATTCGATGCCATCTGCAAAAATTTCTTCATTTACTTATTTCTCTCATTTGATTTTGGCTTTTTAATATCTTTTGGGGGGAGGTCTAAGCTGAGCTCCAATTTCTAGCTGCCATTCAGTTCAGAGCTGCACAGGAAGTCCAGGTTTTCAACTTGATGAATATCTCTGGCATTTTGGGAATTTTGCCATCAAATTTTCAACATGGGCTTATTGGGACCCCTCCACATGAATTCAGTTACTGTCATGAGCGTTATTTGGTCCCAAAAGGTGATTTTGTGGTCACTGCGCGGAATCACCTTTTAGGACTGATTAACGAAACGACAATGCCACTGTTCATGAGGTGGCCTCTCAAAAAGCCTATGTTGCAAATTTAGTGAAAAAATCAAAAGAATGATTGTTTTACGAGCATGCGTTGAGCAGTATCCATGCACGCTCATAACTTCGCGAATCTGTAATATTTTCACTCCAGATCTGCAACACTGGCATTTTTCCACACCTCCTTATGAACAGTACAGCTGTCATTTTCACATCCTGGCCAAAATGCGTTTCACACTTCCAGCAGAATAGCATGGTAGCTGTGGAAATCAGTATTCGAGACATAGTAACAAAATCAAAGCGACACTGTTCATGAGCAGAGGTCCTAAATGCCTATGTTGAAAATTTGGCACTAAAAGTCCATTTAATGACAGTTTTACCAGTGTGCATTGCGCAGTTTCATGCATGCTCAGAATTCGTGAATCTGTAATATTTTCACTCCAGATTTTCAATATTGCCATTTTTCACACCTCCTTATGAACAGTATAGCTGTAATTTTTCACATCCTGGCTGAAATGTGTTTTCACACTTCTGCGCAGAATAGCGTGGTCACTGTGGAAAATCAGTGTTCGGACAGAGTAAGAAAATCACATTGACATTGTTTCTGAGCAGAGGTCCTAAAATGCCTATGTTGAAAATTAGGTGACAAATGTCCATAAAATGACTGTTTTAGAAGCGTGCATTGTGCAGTTTCCACGCATGCTCGTAACTTTCGATAATTTTTAATATTTGTACTCCAGATTTTCACCACTACCATTTTTTCACACCTCCTTATGAACAGTACAGCTTTCATTTCCCACATCCTACCTGAACTGTGTTTTCGCACATCCCGCGTGCCATGGCACAGTCGCTGTAGAAAAACAATGTTCAGAACAGGGTAAGAAAATCACAGTGACACTGTTCATGAGCAGAGGTCCCAAAATGCCTATGTTGAAAATTTGGTGAAAAAATTCCATAAAATTACTATGTTACAAGTGTGCGTTGCACAGTGTCTGTGCACAGTCGTAAGTTCAAGAATTTGTAATATTTTCATCCAGATTTTCAACATTGTCATTTTTGCACACCTTCTTATGAACAGTTCAGACGCCCTTTGTCACATCCTGCCTGAAATGTAATTTCACGCATCTGGTGCACAATCACATGGACGCTGTGGGAAATCAACGTTCGGGTAGATTAAGATAATCACAGTGCCACTGTTCATGAGCAGAGATCCCAAAATGGCTATGTTAAAAATTTGATGAAATAATTCCACTGAATTACTAGTGTTATGAGCGCCGATATGCAGTTTTCACACACACTCGTAACTTCCAGAATGTTTAATATTTTCACCCAGATTTCCACATTGCCATCTCTTCACACCTCTTTATCAATGGTGCAGCTGACATTTTCATGTGGTGCAGAATGGCACGGTCACTGTGGGAAATCAACGTTTGAGACAGATTAGCAAAATCACTGGGCACTGTTCATGAACAGAGGTCCCAAATGCTTTCATGAGGTGGAGTCACAAAAAGGCCATGTTTTAAAATTTGGAGTGCAAATATCAACACACGCCCAGGGCGTTAGGGTTTCCAACTATTATATCTCATCCTGTACAGACTAACAGGCATCGGGGTGTGTCTGGATTGTCTGCTGTACTGCTCACACCACTGGTCCTCCACCTCCACCCTGCAGTCACTGACAGGCATCAAGGTGTACCTTGGACTCTTCAGCCCCAAAGTTCAACCCATTCTTCTATGCTGCACCCATCTCAATGTACTTCCTTATGAAATGGGGTGAGCATAAGGCTAGATGACCCCAAGGTACAACTCGACACTTGTCAGACTCTGCAGGGTAGGGTGAGGTGAAATAGCATGAGCGTTGGCCAGCGACCCAAACAGAAACCTCAATGCCTGTCACTCTCTGCAGGGTGGGGTGGGGTTGATGTTGGTTCTGTACTTTACTTCTATTATGTGCCTCTCTAACACCTGCTCTACCAATGCCAAAACCAGAAAGACAACATTCGGCATTGACAAATGCTTGTTTGTTGTTGGGGGTGTATTTTATCATTTAATCTGTGGGGCTAGGGTGAATATATAGAGAATAATGCATATGTAGGTGTGTGATATGCAGTCTGTTTACACACCCAAGGTGTGTGATAATATATAAACCTCGAGAGAAAAGCTCAAGAGTTTTACATATTATCACACATCTAGGTGTGTAAAAATACTGCAGATCACACACCTTCATATGTGTTATTTTTATGTTGTCTTGCATGCGCAGACAACATATTGTGGTTGCTTCAGTGAAGAAGTGGGTTTTGGAGGTGCGGTCCTGCTGCAGCTAATGATGCCACTGCTTTTTCAGGCAGGGCTCTGTGGCACCAATGTCAGAGCATGCTGTCTATGACAGCAGTTACAAAAACGTACCAATACCTTGAAAGAAATTAGCCACTGCAATCAGGGAGCACAACGGAGTGGTCCCTGACTGCAGCGGCCAATTACTGCTGGTGTCCTCTGAGAGCAACATGGTGGCGGCGACGGGGAAGGTGAAGGGCAGCCATCACCTCACACAGCCCATCATAAAGCCGACGGGGAGCCTAATCCCCCTGCTGGCATGCCCCCTCCTAACTTAATTTGTCGCCGGGGGTGCCCAATCCCCATCGGCATGTCCCCCCATTTCTTGTATGCCAAGGGGGTGCCCAATCTCCCTCGGTTCATGAGACCCACCCCAGTATGTGCCAACAGGGGTGCCCAACCCCCAACCCAAAACACACAGGTGGCACGCTGGGAGCCCACCCCAGCATGCCAAAAGTATGTGCTAAAAGGAAAACCATCCCTGCTGTCTATTTTTTTTAAAACCTGTAAAGAAGAAAACGGTCCCTACATGTCTGCGCACCTCCCCAACCTGCGCCACCCACTTGTGCCCCACCTCCTACACACACACTCCTTTACCCCACACCTCTACCTCTGGAGCCCAGTGTGACAATCTTTGTGGACCGGGAACATGTCTGCACTCTTCAAAGCCAACTGCAAACTGAAGAAATGCCGTAAGCTGTATAATGGCATAATAGGTTTTTCACTTGGTGCATATCTCAGGCATTTTGGGAATTTTGGCACTAAATTTTTCAACATGGGGTTACTGGAACCCCCACCTCATGAATTCAGTCACTGTCATGGCGTTATTTGGTCCCAAAGGTGATTTCGCGATCACTGCGTGGAATCACCTTTCAGGACCAATTAACGAAATGACAGTGCCACAGTTCATGAGGTGGGCCTCAAAAGCCTATGTTGCAAATTTGGTGAAAAAAATGACTGTTTTATGACCGTACATTGCACAGTTTCCATGCATGCTCGTGAATTTCACTAATCTGTAATATTTTCACTCCAGATTTTCAATATTGACATTTTCCACACCTCCTTATGAACAGTACAGCTGACATTTTACACTTCCTGGACAGATTAAGAAAATCACAGTGACAGTTCATGAGTAGAGGTTCTAAAATGCCTATCTTGAAAATTTAGTGACAAAAGTCCACAAAATGAGTATGTCAGAAGCGTACATTGCACAGTTTCCACGTGCACTCATAACTTCGAGATTTTGTAATATTTTCACTTGACATTTTCAACATTGTCAGTTTTGCACACCTTCTTATGAACAGTATAGCTGTCATTTTTCAAATCCTGCCCGAAATGTGTTTTTGCACAACTGGTGCACAGTGGGGCAGTCGCTGTGGGAAATCAATGATCAGGACAGATGAAGAAAATCATAGTGATAGTGTTCATGAGCAGAGGTCCCAAAATGCCTATGTTGAAAATCTGGTGACATAATTCTACTAAATGACGGTATACGAGTGTGCATTGCTCAGTTTGTACGTATGTCAGAATTCAAGCATTTTTAATATTTTCACTCAAGATTTTCAACACTGCCATCTCTTCACACCTACCTATGAATGGTACAGCTGTCATTTTCACATCCGCCTGAATGGTGTTTTCCCACATCTGGTGCAGAATGGCATGGTCTGTGAGAGAAATCAATGTTTGGGACAGATTAACAAAATCACAGTGTCACAATTCATGAGCAGAGGTCCCAAACACTTTAATGAGGTGGGGTCACAAAAATGCTGTGTTGCAAATCTGTAGTGCAAATACCAACAAACGGCCAGGGCATTATGGTTTCTAACCATAGCGTCCCACCCTGTACAGACTGACAGGTGTCAGGAGTGTGCCTTTGCATTGCCAGCTGTCATGCTCATGCCATGCCATCCCCCCACCCTCAAGCCACTGACAGGCATCGAGGTGTGCCTTGGACTCTTTGGCTCCACAGTTTACCCCATTCTCCTATGCTGCACCCATTTCAGCAAATTTCCTTATGAAATGGGGTTACTGTAAAGCCAAACATCCCAAGGCACACCTCAGCACTTGTCAGTGTCTGCAGGACAGGGTAAAAATAAATAGGATAGGTAAAATGCCATGAGCGTTATGGCTGAAAGGGGTGAGTGTAAGGCCGGAGGACCCCAAGGCACAATGTGATATTTGTTGCACTGCAGGGTAGGGTGAGCTGAAATGCCATGCATGTTATGGCCGATGCCCAAAGGCACACCTCGGTGCCTGTCAGTCTCTGTAGGGTGATGTGAGGTCGATGTCACTTTCATACTTCACTGCCATTCCTGTTATGCATCTGTTCAACTCTACTGATGCCACTGTCAGCAAGACAACATTCGGCATTGACAAATGCTTGTTTATAGTAACTGGTGCTAAATAAACAAAGCTCAGAGTCTTGGTGTAACCCCACTGCAAATGGGGGCTCCTAAAAGTCTTCCAGGAACTTGCCTGAATGCTCCAAGTCTGGGCGGTGTTCGCGCCTGAGCTGTTTGAATGTGGTTCCAGGCGAGTGCTATTTGAGCTTCCACTTACTGCTTCTTCAAGAGCTGTCTGCTTGCAGACTTAATAAGTTTGTATGGGGGAATGTGTGTTCTAATGCCCGAATCCCACCCAGGCTGCTGTCAATTCACTCCGTTTCTGCCGTTGCTACATGTGCAGAGGGAGCCTTGTTGAAAAAGAGAACTGTTTGCCAGAAATCATTTAGAGTGACTGTGAAAATGTAATTTGTCTAACCTGTCTTCATTTCAGCACAAACTGTTTCAGTGTAGCTTTTATTTTGGTTCTGAATAGCTGAATTGGACCAATCAGGATGATAGGGAGACCTAAAATGGAGCCTGTGGATGAATCGGAACTTGGACTCTCAATTTTGAGCCAGCCATAAGGGGATTGTATGGGCAGTGACTCTGGGAAATGTAGTTTTAACCTTGGCGCCTTTTTCTACCAACAGAGGGAGTCTTATTGTGAGTGACAGCTGAATCGGCAAACAGAATAGTGTGGAGCTAAAGGAAATGCCCTGCTCTGTGACTGGAAAGATCAGATTAGTTGTGGCAGTGAAGAGAGAAGGAGCTGTGTGCTTCTGCGGTGAGTAGTTTCAGACGGGAAGCACGTGTGAGGCCCTGAGTTTCGGTCTGCAGTCTTTGTGAGTGCCAGTTTGGACTGAATCCGAGTTGTGAGGAGAAAGAAGCACCAGAAGTGTGGAAACCAGGCTCACCCTGTAGAAGACTGGAGAAATTGCTGAATCACGCTTGGTCTGTCAGGAACTGAAGCTGCTGTGTGTTCTCCCAGGTATTTAGCAGTAATTACGATCGGGATCGAGGAGCAGCCTGCCTGGTATAGTACTTTCCTTTTACATATGAATGTGCATAGTGCTTGTGGGGAATCGCTATTTCCAATCCCTGTGTGCTGTGTGTTGAAGCTGGAAGCAAACCCCAGCTTGTCTCGAACTAAATCCATTTGCTATAAACTGCATTGGGGTCCAGTCACAAGGACCTTGTCTCCATGTCCTGCTGTTTCTGACAATCCAGAAGAACATCCACCATCCGGTTCTCAGCTTGGGTATTGTGAGTACAAATCAGGGTATTCCCCGGCAGCCTGTTTTCAATCACAAGTGTGTCATCTAATTCTTGTTGTTTCTTTGCTTCATGGACTGAGCCATCAGGCTCCGGATTACAATTAGGTGTTGTGCATATATTTTCTTCTACAGGGCCCTATCCATCTGCACCTGCCAGCCAACCCCGGGCAACAGACCAGGCTAGCCCCCCCCAACCTGGGTACCCAGAGTGTGACTTTTCAGACCCTGTATGTGTGCACAGTACTGTGATTTAATGCCACTAATTAACCTGATTTCCCTCCTGTGTTTCTTTTCCTAAATAAATCAGATTTGTTATTAAACTTTAAACTGTCTGAAGTGTCAGTATCTTCATGCCAAGCACTGTATTGGTTTGTGTATGCTGCTTAACCTTATTTTTCAGGGGTCCTCAGAGACGAACCTACAATCAGTCTCGAGGGTAAGTGGTACCTTATGAATGAACTCTCTTTACATGTGGGTATTGGTACTGTAACTCCTGTGCATCGTGTGGGCCATTAGAGAGATTAGAAGGGGGTCTCAGTGTCCCAGAGGGCTGTGACCAAACTAGACCAACCATTACAAACCCTGACCTCTGGGTGCAGGCACCCGCCATAGAACCTAGGCCCTCAACCTGTCAGTAGTCACAGGCAGGGGTAGTAGCCCTTGGGATAGTGCCACCTGGGGGTTACATCTTGGAGGCTCACTGCTGATTTTGTGTCCTCTAGTGGCCACACTCTACGAACCACTGTTAAAAAAATAAATGGGTATCCCGACAGAAGTGGCTGTGCACCGTAGCTGGTGGAGTGGTGTACTGAGGAGGAGGGCGACCCCTTCAAAACACTATGCTTATTCTGACATCCCCTGGGTATCAATACGGACACTGTACAGGGAGTACTTTCCAGTGGAAGGTTTACAAACCCTGTGGTGGTGGGTCGACATGCTGATCTGCTCACTCACACTTTCATGGCCATAGTAGAGTATAAGGACCCCACAGATAGCTCCAAAGTGCCACAGACTATTACCCCAGAGAAAGCCCTCACTGCCTGGAGAGTGATAATTAAGGACAGTAGAGACCTGGGTGGGGGAATGCGCCCCTCCCACTATCTGAAACTTTTGAGGAGAAATTTGCTAAATTGTTGCTGGAGGAAAGGAAAACTGTGGAGGACTTGAAGAAATTGTTGCCACCTGGGGGTGTTCCTCCCCCAACACCCTCTCCCGCTCCAGTACCCGTTATGGTGGCTGAACCAATACAGGCTCCTATTTCTGCACCTGCCATTAGTCACGACTCTTACAGAAGGTTGAGGTTTTCTGGCACCTCCCCACTCCCCAGGGGAGGATGATTGTGACACCTGGATAGATTGTGTTGCCCCGATACCTGAATGGCAGTGTGTGGAGGCTGAGAAACAAAAAGAATCAAAGAAAGTCTGAGGGGTCCTGCACTAGAGGCCATTAAATTTTGAGGTCCACAAATCCTGATGCTTCTGCCCAGAGTACCTATCTGCACTTGAAGGCAATTTTGGGAGCATTGAGTCAGAGAGAGCTTGATGAAAAATTTCAAGGTACAAAAAGTGGCTAGGGGAAAGTTTTTCTGCATATGTTACTAGTCTGGAAAGAGCTCTGCAGAAGACTTAAACCGAAAAGGTGGGGTAGCCACCAGTGACTTAAACCGTGTAAGGTTGGAGCACCTACTACAGCATGCAAAGCATTCTAAATTGCAGCTCCTTCAATTAAGGCTCCCAGACAGAAGGAGTAACCCACCGGACTATTGTGACTTAATAAAAGAACTTCGGGAGGTTGAAGATGAGGAGTGGGATTCTAATTCTGGGGTTAGCACAGCCCCAGTGATCACAGCATCAGAAGGTCCTTGTGAAGTGGGGACCAATGAGGGCGTGGCACCATGGGATGAACTGCTGAGAGAGATCAGGGAATTCAAAAACAGTCTCTTTATGAAGGCTGCGCCTGCAAGTACAGGCCCCGACCTATATCCGACTGCCTCTGCTATGGGGTTGGGGGTACCCACCCAGGCATCTCCTGCTGACAACAGCTCAAAGCTCGATGTCTTGAACATGGAAGTGGGGAAACTGAGATGCCTCCAAATGCTTATCACGCCGTAGACAGAAATGGCACCAAGGTGTCCAGTTAGTAGTACCCCCATCCTGGCTCCCAGTGTGATGCCTCGGCCAGCTCAAACTCCAGAAAGTATGTTTTGCTATAATTGTGGGAAGGATGGGCACATGAAGAGAGAATGCCGGTCCTCAAAAGACACAAAGTTGTATATAGGCTACAAAGAGAGCTTCAGAGAACAAATCAGTGGTTAAGAGGTGCACGAAATGATCCCAGTGAGGGTCTCAAAAATGCTAACTCACATCCCTTTGTGGCAGGGTCAGTTGCCCAGGTCCCCACTACCGCCTCTCCAGACTGGTCCAGAATAGTGGGTCCCTCCATGGAGACCACTGTAAAGGTGAATGGAGTGTCTACAAGAGCTGTATTAGTGGCTCCCAAGTGACAATTACGTTCCAGGATTGGTATCAGAAGCATTTTTCAGACGTACCCTTACAACCATTGGAAGGACTGCATGTATGGGGGTTAAGTGAAAAGGCCTACCCCCTACTCCAGGTATATCCGAATTTGGCTGTCCTTCCCCACCTCTGTGGTTGGAGTGGCAGAGCAAGTAGAGACCCTGGCCTTAGTGTGTCCCCCTACTGGATTGTATGATGGGGTTCCGCTACTAATTGGGACGAATGCACATATGTTTGGACAGTTGGCGCAGTTGTGTTATGAGAAACAGGGGTCACAGACTGGTAGAGCTTTAAGAATTACGGCATTGATCAAGAAGGCCTATGATGCCCAGAGATGCTGACAAAGTGGAACCAGAGGAACTGGTTGGAATTGTCTGGAAAAAGGATCAAGAGTCTCTGAGCCTGGCACCAAATGCCCAGTGTACCTTACAGGGAGAGGTCCGTATCAGAAAGGATGTCAAGAATAAAATCCTCATGCTGGATGCTCCAGGCGATGGGAAATTGCTGGAAGGACTGCTGGTCAAGCCAAGTATTTTGCCTGCCAGAGCCCATGCTTATGCCAGACAGGTAATGGTCCAAGTTCATAATGTGTCTGATAGAGAAATTCGGTAAACAGAGGTTGCACCCTGGCTAACGATGCATTGTGCGGATACTGCAGTGTTGCCTAGTAACAAGTGTTCAGGAGAATGACAGAGTGAGCCGAGACTTGTTTGATTTTGGTAACTCCCCGTTGCTAGCTGAATGGAAGATGAGAATCAGTAGAAAGCTTGCCCAGAGACACCAGGTGTTTTCTTTCCAAGAATGGGATGTAGGATGTGTGCAAAGAGCTGAGCACCACATCCGGCTGCATGATGAAAGGCCATTTCATCAGAGGTCTTGATGCCTGGCACCTGCTGACATAGATGATGCGAGACGGCATCTGCAAGAGATGCTTGCTGCTGGTGTAATACAAGAATTCAGAAGCCCCTATGCTTCACCTACTGTGGTAGTGAGAAAAAAGAATGGGACAGTAAGTATGTGCGTGGATTATTGCACCTTGAACCGGCGGACTATCCCTGATCAGTATACAATGCCCCGCATCTAGGATGCTTTAGACTGCCTGAATGGTAGCAAGTGGTTCTCCTGCTGGATCATCACAGTGGGTACTACCAGATCTCGATGGCCCCGAAGACTGTGAGAAGACAGCCTTTATCTGTCCGCTTGGCTTCTATGAATTCATGAGGATGCCTCAGGGTTTCAGGTGCCCCAGCCACTTTTCAATGACTGATGGAGCGTGCAGTAGGGGACATGAACTTATTAGAGTGCCTGGTGTACTGGATGATGTTATTGCGTTTGGCAGCTCACTGGAGGAACATGAGAGCAGATTGTTCAAGGTGTTGGACCAACTGGAAGACTTTGGCCTAAAACTGTCCATCGATAAATGTCAATTCTTCCAAACATCTGTAAAGTATGTGGAACACACACAGTCTCCACTGAGGGAATAGAGACCGACCCAAGTGAAGTTGAGGCCTTGACCACCTGGCCACAGCCCACAATCTAAAAAAGAACTGCACAGATTCCTAGAGATTCTGGCTCTATCACCTATTTCATCAGGACTATTCAAGAGTGATCCATCCTTTACTTAATCTTACTCAAGGTTACCCTCCTACCCACAAAAAATACAAGAGGTCGGTTTCTTCTGAGCCTGAGAGAGTGTATTTTCATCCCAATGAAGTATTTGGAGCCAGATGGACACCTGAGTGTGAAACTGCTTTTCATGAGATTATGTATCAACTTACCCATGCTCCTGTCCTTGCCTATGCAGATCCAGCGAAGCCCTATGTCTTGCACACTGATGCTAGCCTGCAAGGCTTGGGGGCTGTATTGTTCCAAGAGCACGAGAATGGCCTGAGACCAGTGGCCTTTGCCAGTAGAAGCCTGACCCCATCCAAAAAGAACTATCCTGTACATAAGTTGGAGGTCTTAGCTTTGAAGTGGGCTACTGTTGACCAGTTCCATGAGTACTTGTATGGGGCTAAGATACTAGTAAAAACTGACAATAATCCTTGACCTATGTGAAGACTTCAGCTAAGTTGGATGCCACTGGCCATGGTGGCTTTCTGCATTATCTACATATGACTATGCTGTTGAATACAGAGCAGGCCTGAACCACATAGATGCTGATGCTCCTCCAGAGGCCTGTTCCCCAGAATGACTGGGTCAGACTGACAGAACCTGATATTCGAGCACTCTGCCAGAAGTTTGACAGGAGGAATAGATGTCCACGGATTTGCAGTGGACTGTATGGTGGATTGTTTGGGACCCTCTGAGAATTGCATACCTGCTGCTTATTGCCACTTTTCTGCAAGAGACATTGGTGCACTGCCTCAGCTGGTCAATGACAGTATTCAGCAGGCTAAATCCCGAGATCAAATCAGCTTTAGAAGCCCTCTACGCAGGGAAAAATGTGTCCAAATTATGCTCCACTGATTTGAGAACTGCATTGTTATACAAGGAAGATCCTAAGTTGAAACTGATCAATAGACTGTTATACAGAGAAACAGTAGCCAGAGGGGGACAAATAGACAAAAAACAACTAGTGCTGCCTTTCGAGACTCAGTACTGATGTCCTTACACAACCTCATGGGGCACCTTGGTATAGACAGAACACTTGACTTGGTGAGATCCAGATTCTATTGTGCTAAGATGGGGGCTAATGTTGAGCAACACATTCGAACTTGTAGTCGCTGCTTACAGAGGAAACTTGCCCCAGAGGGTTGCCCCTTGTTTACATCACCACCAGTGCACACATGGAGCTGGTCTGTATTGATTTTCTGAGTTTGGAGTCAGATCAAAGAAATATTTGTAATGTGCTGGTGGTCACTGACCATTTTATGAGATATGCCCAAGCTTTCCCACCAAGCACCAGAAGGCATCCACTGTGGCAAAAGTGCTTGTAGAAACCTTTTTGTTTACTATGGGGCTCCACAAAGAATCCATTCTGATCAAGGGAGAGACTTTGAGAGTCGTCTGATCAAAGAGATGCTTTCTCTGTGGGGAGTCCGAAAGTCCAGAACCACCCTTACCACCCCAGAGGTACCCACAGCCTGAAGGCGTTTCAACTGCACTTTGCTAGGTATGCTAGGCACCCTCCACCCAAAGGACAAGCCTAGATGGAGCCAACAAATTAGCACCCTGGTACATGCCTACAACTGCACCAAAGTGATGCCACTGGGTTCTCTCCCTACCGCCTAATGTTTGAAGAGAAGCTCGACTGCTGGTAGATGTGTGTTTTGGAGTCTCTCCTGATGGGGGTTCAAGCTGACAACTATTTACAGTATGTGCAAAAGTTAAAGGCCCAGCTAAATCATGCATACCAACTGGCTCAAACCATGGCTGCCAAAAGAAATCTGGCCAACAAAGAAAGGTATGATAAAAAGGTGAAAGCACAGGAACTCCAGGAGGGAGATCGGGTATTGCTAAGAAATTTGGGACTGCATGGCAAACATAAGATTGCTGACAGATGGCACCATCTCCCTCACATTGTAGTGGGCAAACTAGATGATCGGCCTGTGTACAAAGTAAGGCCTGAGAATAATTCAAAAGATGTTAAAACAATGCATAGAAATCATTTACTGCCCATTGGACAAATCTTGATTGAGTCTGAGCCCCTAGAAAATGCCCCCTCTGGACCAGTGACTAGAGCTGCTACTAAGAAAAAATCAAGAAAGTCTGCACCACAGAAGCTGATTTAAAGTGTTCCTCCACAAGTCCCAGTCGAACATGACTGCCAGTCCACGTTAGAGGAAAGTGAGTGTGGCTTTGAATACTACCCTTCTTACGAACTGAGTTAATTGTTTCGGGGAAATCCCCTAGTCAATCCTGGAGATGAAGATGGGCCTTCTGGACTGTCTAAGCCACCAGCTTTGTTCCTGGAGCCAATGCTCCCAGAAAGTGAAGTGCAAAGCATCAAGTCAGATGATATGGAATCATTGTGTATGGTTGAACTGTTTGAGCTTTCAGAGCAGGAAAATGATGGACTGGAACAGACTGGTGATATACCAGAAAAAGAAGAGTATTTTGAGTGCCCAGATGGTCCACTGCCAGTGTCCGAAAGCTCTCCATAGAGCCAAGTGTTGTGGACTCAGAGATTGTAACCCTGGAGCTGAAAGTGCCCAAGTTCTAGCCTCTCTGGCCCAATGGAGACTCCCCTGACAAGTGAGGACAATGCTGAAAAGGAGGCTCAGAGTACAGAGACTGTAACAGTTCCCCCTAGAAAGACTGGTTGAGCTGTAAAGCCTGTGGTGCACCTCAGTTATGATTCCCCTGGGAGGCCTGTGGACTTGCCTCTCAATGTTGTCCATAAAGGAGTGTATGTGTCCCCAAGCTCATTACCCAAACTGAGCATCAGTGCTAACTCCAAGTTAATTATGTTGCCCTCTAGGTATGGTGCCCCTGCCCCATACAGCCTCAAGGTAGCTGATAGGGAAGGGCCCCCTCTCTTCAGATTTCATGTACAGGAGGTGATAACCTGAGTTACAGTACAATGTGTGTATAATACTATGTAAAAAGTGATGTACTGAAAAGTTTCAGATATGTGTTTCTGGTAAGGTAATGTGTTGACTGATGATTACATGTATAAGCCTAATGTGATATTGATGTAAATGTACATGGTTGTGTTGAAATTTATGGGGGTACTTACTTGACGTGGATGCCAAGTTTTTCCAGGCCAGGAAGAGTGTACCCCCGTGCAAATGGGGGTTCCCAAAAGTCTTCCAGGAGCTTGCCTGAATGCTGCAAGTCTGGGTGGTGTTCGGCGTCTGAGCTGTTTGAATGTGGTTCCAGGTGAGTGTTATTTGAGCCTCCATGTACCGTCTCTAAGAGCTGTCTGCTTGCAGACTTAATTAGTTTGTATGGGGGGGACTGTGTGTTCTAATGCTTGAATCCCATGCGGGCTAATGTCAATTCGCTCCATTTCTGCCATTGCTACATGTGCAGAGGGAGCCTTGTTGAAAGATAGAACTGTTTGCCAGAAATCATTTAGAGTGACTGAGAAAATGTAATTTGTCTAACCAGTCTTCATTTCAGCACGAACTGTTTCAGTGTAACTCTTTCATTTTGGTTCTGAATAGCTGACTTGGACAAATCAGGATGATAGGGAGACCCTAAAATGGAGCCTGTGGACGAATCAGAACTTGGACTCTCAATTTTGAGCCAGCCACAAGGGGATTGTATGGGCAGTGACTCTGGGAAATGTAGTTTTAACCTTGCCTTTTTCTACCAACGGAGGGAGTCTTATTGTGAGTGACAGCTGAATCGGCCAACAGAATAGTGTGGAGCTAAAGGAAATGCCCTGCTCTGTGACTGGAAAGATCAGATCAGTTGTGGCAGTGAAGAGAGAAGGAGCTGTGTGCTTCTGCGGTGTGTAGTTTCAGATGGGAAGCACGTGTGAGGCCCTGAGTTTTGGTCTGCAGTCTTCGTGAGTGCCAGTTTGGACTGAATCCGAGTTGTGAGGTGAAAGAAGCACCAGAAGTGTGGAAACCAGGCTCACCCTGTAGAAGACTGGAGAAATTGTTGAATCACACTCGGTCTGTCGGGAACTTAAGCTGCTGTGTGTGCTCTTGGGTATCTTGCAGTAATTATGATGGGAATCGAGGAGCAGCCTGCCTGATATAGTACTTTCCTTTTACATATGAATGTGCATAGTGCCTGTGGGGAATCACTATTTCCAATCCCTGTGTGCTGTGTGTTGAAGCTGGAAGCAAACCCAGCTTGTCTCGAACTAAATCCATTTGCAATAAACTGCATTGAGGTCAAGTCACAAGGACCTTGTCTCCATGCCCTGCTGTTTCTGACAATCCAGAAGAACATCCACCATCCGGTTCTCAGCTTGGGTATTGTGAGTACAAATCAGGGTATTCCCCTGCAGCCTGTTTTCAATCACAAGTGTGTCATCTAATTCTTGTTGCTTCTTTGCTTCATGGACTGAGCCATCAGGCTCTGGATTACAATTAGGTGTTGTGCATATATTTTCTTCTACAGGGCCCTATCCATCTGCACCTGCTGGCCAACCCCGGGCAACAGACCTGGCTAGCCCCTTCCCCAACCTGGGTACCCAGAGTGTGACTTTTCAGACCCTGTATGTGTGCACAGTACTGTGATTTAATGCCATTAATTAACCTGATTTCCCCCTCCCGTGTTTCTGTTCCCTAAATAAATCAGATTTGTTGTTGTTAAACTTTAAACTGTCTGAAGTGTCAGTACCTTCATGCCAAGCACTGTATTGATTTGTGTATGCTGCTTAACCTTATTTTTCAGGGGGTCCTCAGAGACGAACTTGTGAATCAGTCTCGAGGGTGAGTGGTACCTTATGAATGAACACACTTTACATGTGGGTGTGGTACTGTAACTCCTGTGCATCGTGTGGGTCATTAGGAGGGATTAGAAGGGGTCTCAGTGTCCCAGAGGGGTGTGACCAAAGTAGACCAACCACTACAAACCCTGACCTCTGGGTGCAGGCACCTGCCATAGAACCTAGGCCCCTCAACCTGTCAGTAGTCAAGCAGGCAGGGGTAGTAGCCCTTGGGATAGCACCACCTGTGGGTTACATTAGCATTATGTGCTTCCTGTGTTGCTGATTCAACCTTTGTATGAGCTCCATGGCATGCTGGTTGTTATGACAACAAGGTGAAGGTTCAACAGCTTCTCCATTGTTTAAAGTTTAAAAAAAAACAAAACTGTGAGCAGTTCAATTTTTCCAGTCGGGAAGTACCTCAGCATGGTAGACACAACCCAGTGCAAGACAGTAAAAACCATATCAACTCACAGGTTGTGCTCGACCTTTGCTTAGGAACTGGTTCATATAAAAAGTTACAGTTTTGTTGTTTACTTTAATCCTAATACCTATAATAACCGTAGAAGGAAGACTTGCCTTCTGCAAACAGCAATTAGGATGCTGGTGTCTCCATGTAAGATTGTCTGCAGCTTCTATACCTGAGGCTGAGCTAACAGGTGATGTCACTGTAGAAGGCCAGAAAGCTACTCCTGCCCCACCACCTCCCAGGCCAGCAGTGCTCACTGTAGGTTATGATGCATGAGGCATTGCCTGTAAGGGGCTCACTGCTGCTTCTGTTCCAGATATCCGCGGCCAAAACTGACATGGTGTTTTGTCCTGTATTTTTCTTAACTGGGTGAGCCCTGTTATTTTTTCCACCTTTTAAGCCTGTATTCAAATATCTTGTGTAGCACCTCTGCTAAGATTCAACTTACTGCTTATAAGCAACATTTTGAGAGCTGCCGCATTGTCATTTGTGCTATGGTCCTTTGGAGTGCCAGTGCCTTATGGTTAACAAGCATTTGTCAATGCCGAATGTTTGCTTGCTGGTATTAGCATTGGAAATGCAGGAGTTAGAGGGATGCAGAATAGGAATGGCAGTGAAGTATTGAACTTCATGCCAACCCCACCTCCACCCTGCAGAGACAGACAGGCATTGGGGCATGCATTTGGGTTGTTGCCCATAGCATTCATGCCATTTCACCTCACCCTATCCTGCAGACACTGACAAGTGTTGAGGTGTGCCTTGGGGTGTTCAGTTTTACAGTCACCCCACTCAATAAGGAGATACGCTGAAATGGGTGCAATATAGAATGGGGTGAACTGTGGGGCCGAAGAGTCCAAGACACACCTCGATGCCTGTCAGTGGGTGCAGGGTGGGGGGTTGGAATGGCATGAGCATTACAGTCGGCAATCCAAAGGCAGACCCTGATGCCTGTCCAGTCTGTACAGGGTGGTACGTTATGGTTAGAAACCATAACACCCCAGGCATGTGTTGGTATTTGGAGTACAAATTTTCAACGGCCCCACCTCATGAAAGCATTTGGGACCTCTTCTCATGAACATTGTCACTGTGATTTTGTCAATGTGTTCCGAAATTTGAGTTTCAACAGCAACCATGCCATTGTGCCAGATGTCGAAAACACAGATCGGGCAGGATGTTAAGAATGATAGCTGTATCATTCATAGGGAGGTGTGAAGGGATGGCAATGTTGAAAATCTGTAGTGAAAGTATTAAAATGCTCAAACTTCCGGAGCAGCATGGAACTGTGCCTCACATGCTGGCAACACAGTTATTTAGTGGAATTATTTCACCAAATTTTCAACATAGGCATTTTGTGACCACTGCTCATGAATACTGTCACTATGATTTTCTTAATCTGTCTTGAACATTGATTTCCCACAGCAACCGTGTATTCTGCACCAGATGTGTAAACGATATTTCGGCAGGTTGTGAAAAATGACAGCTGTACTTTTCATAAGGAGGGCTGAAAAATGGCAATGTTGAAAATCTGGAGTGAAAATACTACAAATTTCTTGAAATTCACGAGGATGCGTGGAAACTGCATATTGCACGCTTATTAGCACAGTCATTTTTGGACATTTGTCACCAAATTTTCAACAATGGCATTTTAGGACCTCTGCTCATGATCACATCACTGTGATCTTACATACGAACAAACATATGAATATACAAATCTGCCAGCAGAACACACCAATCGGTCTATAGTATATGGTTAGGGCTTATTCTAGATGGAAAACAGTGGCTTACCAAATGTTGTTGTAGGACAGTTCAAAGGTCAAAAAAGTTGTTGTACTATCATTCTGACATCAGATCAATAGTACAACAACTTTTCAGCCTTGAGCTGCTACATGACTGGCTGAAAATAGAGCTGATCAAAAAATTGCGCTCTAAAATGGCGGAGGTGTCTAACGATCAGTCGGTAGAGCCATTGAGTCAGATAGTTGGGACATGGACTGCCATATTCGGCTCCATGTTCCCAAACTATCAGTTTGCCAGGTTTTTTTTTTTTTTAATTTCTTTTGCCGAGAGCAGGACCGCAGGAAGCAGTGAAGCACCGGTATCTTCGGTTTCGGAACTGGATGGCGACTGCAGCATGGACCAGGAGGGAGCAAGCGAGCAGGACAATATTCACAAGGTATGAACCTTGTCAAAAGTCAAACCTTCTACAGTTTGGGGAACCATATACTATATAAAATAGTATATGGTTGTTTAAACACAACAATGCTTTGTTGCCATCTCGGGGAAGTGATTCCATCACACGGATCTCTCGAGCTTCGCTCTTGAGGTCTGTGTGGCGTCATCACATCCCCTCGATGGCAACATAGCCTTGTTGTGCATCAGCAACCATACACTATTCTATATATGTAAGTCTGCCCAAGTGTGCAGCTAGCACCCTAGATTGCAGCTGCCCCAGCTTCCTCCCCCTCAGTTTCTCCCCTGCTTGTCCCAACCCCTGCCCCGACTCTTCCTCTTGCTGTATCCCACTCCTCATTAAAGCTATTGACTGTCCTACATGTTACCACCCCATCTGGCAGCACCTTTCAACTAGACACTGTGGAGGGGTTGTGGGATAACAGATGGAGCAGACACCGAACTCCAGGTTTAACACACAATCTCTTTATAATGTATGGTAAGTGCCAATTAACCACCATAATCGGCAGTCACACAGCTTTGTTATGCACTGTTTAGAATTTTAAAAGTTTTTAACCACACTTCAGAACTTCCAAACAGTGGCATAACAAAAAAGAATGCACCAGAGTTCCATAATTCTCGCACATAAAATGCAAACAGTGCATTTTCGCCTATACACTATACAGAGAATACTGGATGGGCAACTGTGCACAACCAGTATGTTGTGCCATAGAGGGATTCTAATTTCTGGTGACCTCGAGAGCGAAGCTCGAGAGGTCTCCACCCTGCACAGTTGCCCATCCAGTATTTTTTTTATAGTGTATAGTATGCGCTTCTTTAAAACAAAACAGTTTTGATTTTCAATTATGCAGACGCTTCTCGTTTTACTGGTTGCTATAACCTTGGTGTGGTTGTTGAGGTATGCCTGCTGTTGCTCATTTGTGGGCGGGTTGTTAATAAGAAAAATATTCATGGCACTAAGCGGGACGCTCACTAAACAAACTTAGTAAATTTCACTTACCTACTAATAAATTTCTGGACAGAGGCTGAATGTAACAGGTACAAATTTTAATTTAACTAACTACAGTAACAGATAAACAATTAACTGCTCAATTTATTTGGCTGAGTAGAGGGAAAGTTTTTGAGATGCTGCTATGCTGCACACGCTGGGACTGCTACTTCTTTTAAAATGCCCTTTGCGATTCACAGCCCTGGAAATCCTAAGGAGAGAAAAAAAAAAGTCTGTTAAGGATACGCACGGAACTGTTTGCCCTTTGACCTTTGCTCCCCCTCAGCTCACCTCGTGATGCTGTATTTACCTTGATCCGAGTCAGATGATGTGCTGATGCGGCATATCCTTTTTTTCTGGGGTTGGGCTTGATTCTCTGGGAAGAAGTTGATATGGACACCCTGCTGAAACACACAGTTCGGACGAAATAAGGTGAGGTTCCCGAGTGCTCCTCGAAGTTTGGCATTTACTCCACTTGTTGATGGCTCATTTGTAGCTTGAGGCTAAACCATGCTGTTTTCTGAACTTGGTGATTGAATAGTCAGAGGTGGTTTGGGAGCAGTTGGAGATGCTTGGAAAAAAACTGAATTTCTCCTCTGCTTTTCTTCAGATGAGACTGAATAATTTATTGATAGACTGTAAGTTCCTATGGCCAGAGATTTGGGCAACTTCTGTTGGGGGCACATTGCAATCTATTAGCCTTTGGATAGAAGTCTTTCTTGTTGAATGGTTTGTGATTTTTTTTGTGTCATGCAGACCAGCTAGAATTTTTATCTGTTTCATTAGTCCACGTAACTTGTTTTCACCCACTGTCATATTTCTGAACCACAGTGAATCAGGCTTGCCTGCTACATGGTTGGTGTTGGGTGCCAGGTAGAATGGACTCTCTGGGCTTTGCATTTTGGGGGGGGTCTTTGTGAGGCAGATTTTAGATAGGCAGTTACTGGGTCACAACTGGTGTCTTGTTTATTCTTGTACATACGAGGTTTTATATGGCGTACATCACGGGGGGCGGTTTCACCCGTTCTTATTTTTGTTTGACGCTCGGTGTACTCAAGGTACTTGTTCCCAGAGGTGACCTCACACAGCTTTATGTCACCCCATTTCAAGCTGTAATGCTCACTGGTACAGAGGGAAAAGTACAGTCCAATACTGAAGAACACCATGTTGAGGAGGGCTGTTGGATTGTGCAGACCAAGTGCCCCAGATGTGCACAGCTGCTCAATATCCTCCTCAGTCAGGGGATCGGCTCTGTTTGGCTTGTTACCTTTGCCTAACTTTTTTAAGTAATGCTGTTTGGCAGACAGGGTTTGGAGGGTTTCCTTAAAATCAGTTGAATTACCATGGAATATGTGGTGCCCATAGTTGTATTTGGATAGGTATCTGTCAACACTGCCAAGAAGACCACGTAGTGTTGTTGGCTCATATTCAGAACCATCTATTCGCTTGATTTTAAAAATAAAGTCCGCCAGTAATGCATCAAGATTTGCTACCAGTATTTTGTACAGGGGACGACACTTGTCAACATCATTAAGGTACGATGTTAATATTCTGATGTCGTTTATTGTTTTTTGCGTTGTGCGCTTATTTGCCTGCTCCTCGATGAAGCGCTTACGCTCGTCGTAGTTTAATTCTGAAAGAACCGCCGCCACCATTCTGTTTCTCACTGTGGTGTAACGAGACACTGGTAGGCAGTAGACACAGAGCAGCGCGTGGCCCTCTACAGCGTTTCAAGATGTTGTTGTACTACAGTGTGGTACAATCACATTCCATGAACTTTTGAACTGTGGTACAACAACATTTTGAGACACACTGAATTCTATACACAATGGCCCCCTACTATACACTATAAAAGATGATGGCTGGGGATTGGGTGACAACCATGCTGAAATCACCTCTTGTGGTTGCTAGGGCTACAGTAAACCTCTCGAGCTGTGCTCTCGAGGTTTACCAACATGGTAAACTAGCAACCACTCGAGGTGATTACAGCGTGGTTATCACCAGATCCCCAGCCATTATCCTTTATGTGATTGTGATGTTTATTCAAAATACAGGAACTAAGCATCTGCAATGCAATATTCCCTCTTCAGTACATCAGTTTGCAGCAACAGACTATGAATGTCCTTTCTCTGCACTTAGCCAGCACCGACTTACACTCATCTCTGATCCGATTCACTAGTTGAGCTGTAGCCACAACCCTTATGCAAGCCCTCATTTGCTTACATAGTGGGGCCCAAAAGAAGGAAAAAAAACAAGCTATAGACAAGGAACCTCAATGCAGAATCACTGAAAGAACAGTCACCCCAAAGGGCATTGGCAACAAATCACGTTTCAAAGGAATATAACATCATACATAAGTCTTTGCTGTGCCATCTCAATGTTTTCACTCCAATTCATAAGAGCCACATTCTCTGTTCCAAAATAAACACCCAGAATCCTCACTGCCTCTCGCTGTATAGGATATCATGCTGGGGTGGAACCTCTGCATTCTGCAGCACTAGTGCCACATTTAGCTTTATTCATTCCACATCCCTGTCAAAGGGGATTGTTGTTCTTAAAAAATCTAAGACTTTCTTCCCCGACTCCAAATCTGCCACCGTGACAACACAGTTATCAGCAGGAGCAGCTACCTTCCCAAGTCTACTCCCTACCTGATTGGTGATAGGTACAACTTGTGAGTCGCTTCTATGGCCTAAAGAGGATCTAAACTGAAAACATACAACAGTGGGCTTAAGGGGCAGCCCTGATGTGCTCCTGTTTTCAAATATACAGCTGGTCCCAAATGTCCATTTGCCAGTGGCCTTATCTGAGCTTCTAAATACAGAGCTTTAGTTAAAGAAATAAGCCCCTCAGGGATTCCATACATTTGCAGTACCTGCCACAAATATTCATACCTGACAAAGTCAAAGCGGCCTCTTGGTCAAGAGAGAGAAAATACCCATTCAGTTGCTTCTCCAAACCTTATGCCACCATCTCCATGACAAACATCAGGTTATGTGCAATATTTCGGTCTGGAAATGCACATGCCTGGGAGTCCAAAATGAGAGTCTGTGCTACCTGTGCCAGTCAAAAATTAATAATTTTTTGCCAAGATTTATAGTCAGAGTTAAGGAGGCTTAGAGGTCTCCAGTTCTTTATGTCCGTATGGTCACTCTTTTTGTACAGAAAGAACGTAACACCCTCTCTCATGCTAGTGCTTAAAGTACCATTCTGTGCTATTTCTAGAAAAACATTGCACGATATTGGGGCTAGTGTATCCACAAACTGTTTATAAAATTCATTAGAGATCCCATTTAGGCCAGGCACAGTTTATACAGACAGGGATTTAATCACCCATGTAAGTTCCTGTACCAAGACGGGTTCTTTTAAAGTATGTACTTTCTGTTCCGATAGACTAGGGGGATGTGTCTTCATAAAAAGTGTGCTATTGGGAGTTTGACCATGGTCCCCCTGAAATTTGGTCTCCACATGTTTATGGACAACTGTTCTTAAAGAGTTCATATCTGTGGTCACTATGCCATCTGGCTGTTTTAAAGCTGTCATAATTCTATGCTTTAGTCGGTCAGCACGACCATCATAAGGGTTAACATGGAACCTAAACCCTTGCGTCCCAAATTTTTGCTCCAATTAGAGTGAATGTTCCCTGTCATATTGGAAGGAAAACATTCTGGTCTTCACTTCTTCAATCTGTGCAGTCAGGTCTGCCCCCATTTCCCTCATCTGTGTGAGGGGCTGTAAAAAACAGGTTTCCATTTTAAACATTGATAATAATTAAAACTTGCTGTTCTATGAGAAAGCTGTACCATGAGTTGTTTAAGACCTCGCTTCATATCTTCCCGCCAATCAAGGAAGTCATCATACAGTATTTGAACTGAAATGTGTGCATTTAGGGAATCCTCAATTTCAGTTTGAACCTGTTCATCTTGTAACAAGCATGTATTCATACACCAGTAACCCCTACCAGCCTGTGCATGACTAGCTGTAGCAACCAAGACCTGTACCGCCACATGGTTGGTGGTTTCCAAGGGAACAGTCTTAACATCAGAGAAAGGGGTGCATTCAGGAACAAACCAAAAATCAGTATGGGAAGAAAGAGACCCCTTATAAAAAGTGCAGCTTAATGGAGCTCCCAGAATATTGTATACATCTTTATAACCAGATCAATGCAAAATTGTGTTAAGCAAAGTAGTATTTCAATAAACCTTGTTAGTTTTCCTCCCCAATCCCTTTTGGCCAAGCCACAGATATAATCCCTTCCCAATAAGGTCAGTTTGGAACTGTACAAGAAGAGCACTAGTTGGTGTAGTAGCTTTGTCCTCTCCACTTTAAGTTGTGGAGCATATAAGTTAATGCGTTGTACAGGTTTATGATTTAACATAATGTCCACCACCATGGCTCTCCCTGGACATATATCTATAATTTTTCATCACAGAAATATTGTGCCCCAAAAACAGAAAACCCAAGCCTGAACATTGTTCTTCCCCCACTGAGCACAAAGAGGGACCCCACCTCCATTCCTTTTTAGCATGATTTCAGGAATAGTATGCAACCTAGTATACTGGTGAAAGACTATTTCACATAGAAACCCATGCAAAATGGAAAAGGTAACCTGCCTCCTAGTTCCAGCCTTAATGCAGTTGACATTGCATGTAAGAAAGTTAACTGTAGCCATAAGAAGAATAAAGGGGAGAAAAAAACACATTAGCATTTGAAATAAACAAGCAATCCTTAGTTAATTTCCTTTTTTTCCCCTTTTGGTCGACTTAGGTTTCCCTGATTTAGTACTCTCCATGGCCTGATCTGCCTGGGAAGAGGCCACTGAGGAGACACAGATTCTTCCTCCGAAGTGGCCCAGTCCTGGTCTTGCAACACTGCATATAGGTTATGAACCACCATGGGGTCTGATATGTCAGGGGGGTTTTGATGGAACAGGAGTAGTTGCAGGGTCTTAGATCTTGTGACCATTTTGAATCCAGTCCCCACAGACCCTGTCGGAGGGGCATATCATGTGCTGTGGAGGCATTCTCAATGCCCTACAGGGGGCATGCCTCAGACAGCTAGTGTTGGAACACACTCGGGAGGGAGCAATCTTAGACCTGCTACTCTCAAATGGGGATGAAGAGAGGATCTCAGATCTAGAAGTGGGTAGTCATCTGGGAACAAGAGACCACCAAACAGTGCTGTTCATGATAAACAGTCACAGAGTCAAGCCATACAAAAGTGAGGGTACTGGACTTTAGGAGGGCTGACTTTGTCAAAATGGCAGAGTGCCTCAGAAAAGCACTAGTAAACAGGCAAGAAAGAGGGGTGGAGGGACAATGGGGAAACATCAAAACTGGCATCACAGAGGCAACAATTGTAATCCGAGAATTTAATAAATAAATAAATAAATAAAAACAAGCCTTTCTGTGAAGCAAACAAACAAATCAAAATGAAAGAAAAAAACACTATGGTTCTCAAAAGAGGTGGCGGGGAAGGTTAGGGAGAAAAAGATAGCATTCAGGAAGTATAAGAAAACACAGAAGGAGCAGGACAGAGAACTGTACCAGTTAAAGCAGAAGGAAGCGGGGAAGGCAGTCAGAATAGCAAAGGCCCAAACCGAGGAAAGACTAGCCAACTTGGTTAAGAAGGGGGATAAACATTTTATAGTTACATTACGGAGTAAAGAAAGACCAGGGAGGGACAGTGAGGTTTAAAAAGGGGAGGGTGGTGGGCAGGAGAGGGACAGTGAAAAGCAGGGATACTGAACGAATATTTCTGTTCAGTAGTCACAAAAAAAAGGGGGAGGTGCCTAATCCAATCAATAAAAGCACTCTGGATAGGGAAGAAAGAAAGAAAGGATTCTAAAATAACTCCTAAACCTGAAGGTGGACAAAGCAATGGGGCCTGATGGGATTCACCCCAGAATTCTAAAAGAACTAAGGAGAAAAAGAGTGACATCACTGACTACCCTTATTAACAAATCATGGGAGGATGGGGTGGTACCTGAGGACTGGAGGAGGGCAGATGTGATGCCCCTTCACAAAACTGGGAGGAACACAGCAGAGCCAGGAAACTATAGACCTGTTAGCTTGACCTCAGTGGTAGGGAAAATGATGGAATCACTTCTAAAAGAAAGAATTCTTGAGTACCTAGAGGCCAGTGGGGTATAGGACCCAAGGCAGCATGGATTCACAGCGGGAGGGTGATATCAGATGAATCTAATAGATTTCTTTGACTAGGTGACAGAAGTAGTAGACCAGGGAGGGGCTGTCAACATGGCCTACCTCGACCTTAGCAAGACATTTGACACAGTCCCACACAAAAGATTAATAAACAAATTAGCCAGTCTGAGAGTGGGTCCCAGGGTGGTAGCCTGGGTAAAACATTGGCTGAACAACAGGACACAGAGGGTAATAGTAAATGGAGTCCACTCCAAAGAAAGGGAGATTACTAGTGGGGTACCACAGGGTGCAGTACTGGGTCTGGTCCTTTTATAAGTGACACTGCAGAGGGACTGGAAGGAAAAGTATGCCTCTTTTCAGATGACACACAGATCTGCAATGGGGTTGATACACAAGGGGGTGGAAAGGATGAGAAGGGACTTGGCAAGACTGGAGGAATGGTCAAAAATATGGCAGCTTAGATTCAATGCAAAGAAGTGCAAAGTAAGGCACCTAGGAAACAAAAACCCAGAGGAAGAGTACACAATGGGGGGGAGGTATTAACAACAATTAAAATGGAAAGGGACCTGGGGTAGTCATATCAGATGACCTAACGGTAAGCAGGCAATGTGAGAAGGCAATAAGGAGGGCTGGTGGGATACTGGGATGTATAGGGAGAGGTATCAACAGTAGAAAACAGGAAGTTGTTATCCCTCTGTACAGACAGTTGGCAAGACCCCATATGGAGTATTGTGTGCAGTTCTGGAGACCCCATCTCTGCAAGAACATAGGCAGGATGGAGGCAGTCCAGTGGAGGGCAACTAAAATGGTGCAGGGTCTGCAACAGAAGCCATACAAAGAGAGACTAAAGGAGCTCAATATTTCTTTCCCCCAAAATGCAGGGCAGAGGGCAAGAGATAAAGGATATGTCCAGACTGAGTTCAGGATCTTCATCTAGGTTGCTCTTCCTGCTCCGACAGGACCGGTTTTCGGGAAAGAGGTCTGCCCACGTGAAGTTTTCTTCTCGGGAGTGGAGCGGCCTTGTTCACTGTCCAATGCATCTGATGTTCCACATTTCCTTCTGACCTGTTGCCATGGGGCATATTCCGGCAGGATTGGAGAAGCCGCCTCAGGAGGTGTGGTAAGCTCTGGGAGGACTCCAAGCTGCTGCAGTAGCAGCCTAGGTTCCGCCAATGTGTGGCAGAACTTAGGACCAGTCACTGTATGGATCTTGAACTGGGTGGGAGCAAAGAACTGCATTTTTGTATTTTTAGAGGCCAGGTGTTTCTGTTTAGCCAGCAGGGTTTTCCTCTTCAGTAAAGTTAGTGGTGTGAAATCATGCTCAAAGAAATGCATCCCCAAAGATCATTTCTTTTCTCCCCCATGCAATGTACAGCACTTTTGTTTTAACTTGGTAGTCCAGAAACCGCATAACGATGGGGCCTTGGGATCAGTGGGTTCTGGAGGGAAAGCCCTGTGAGCTCTCTCAATCTGCAAGGGCTGCTCTTTAGGCCCCTGCAACAATTCTCTTAGAAAGGATTCCACAAATCATTCCATCCCACCAGATTCTGTTCCCGCTGGCAGGCCGTGGATCCGAACGTTATTTCTCTGAGAGCAGAGCTCCAAGTTATCCAGTTTTTCAGTCAACTCTCACTCCCGGCAGTAGAGGTATGTGATGGCCTTGTGGTGCTTGTCAACCGTGGCTGTGGTAGTTGTCAAGCCTGTCTCTGAGTCTGCGGTCCACTCTTAAATTCTGCAGCACCTTGGTGGTTTCGGCCAGTGTGGTTTCCGTTTGTTCTGTGGTAGCACTTATTTTTTGCAGCTGTTGAAACAGGTGCTTGGATGTAATGGTGAATCGGTTGTCCATACCCTCCTCTTCACTTATGCCACTAATGGATTCTGAGTGCTCAGAGAGCATTGCGTCTTTTAGCGGGTTCAGAGGCAAGCCATGTTGAATCAGGAAATAGCCTCTGCCTAACATTTGAGGACCAAACATTAGTAGGAGGTGCTGGAGCAGCAGTTGCTTCCCCACCCCATTTCATTTGCAGCAGCAGTTGGCAGATTTTACAATGCTTTCCGTGGTAGTTTCTAGGACCACAGGTTCAGAGGAACCCTGTTCAGGAGAGACATTCCCTGGTTCTTCCATAGCCCTTATGTCCTGCATAATATCATTTGGGACACTACTGTTCTAAACATGAGTAGCCCCCTGACCTGTGACTTGCTCAGGAGTGATTTGTGAGGCAACCTCTGCATTAGTGGCATCTGTCATTTTTTTTTCAGTCCTGCTATTACTAAGGGTAGTGCAGAACTATCTGTATTGGTGGTGTAGTTTGCCTCCCATCTCTTCCAATCAGGGGATTGGACCATCCAGCCAGTTCAAGGGCTTCACAAACCCAAGAGGTGGACTCCCCCAGTGCTGTAGAAGTAGTGGCTGAACCCCTTCTGGTATCCAAGAAATGCGCCTTAGTAGTGCTCCCACTGCTTTTGATAGTGCACTCCCCACCAGCTGCTTTCTTGGGACCCTTTTTCACAGTAATGAGTTTGGCCTGAAAAGGCCCTACAGATGCCACTCCCCTGTTTTTCTGCCCTGCCCCAGCAATGGAGCGAAAGTCCTAGGACTCTGCCATCCCACCATTCTTTGGCTGCTTACATGCCTCGCTCTCACCATTTGTAGTACTATACAGTTCCCCTTCAACATCTTTGTCAAGCACAGTACCTTACAGGTGAGGAGCTCCCTGCTGTCCTGGATCCGTGTAGCACCATTCTGATTCCACTGCAAGCAGTGTTTCACCTGTGGCTACCATTGCCACTTCTCCTTTTGGCCTGACTACCGGTAATTCCAGTCCGACCACAGTACCGCTCCTGAATGCGATGATCTACAACATGCACCTAGCCAGATACCGGCGCTCTTCTTCCTGCAGCAACTGCTTCAATTCAGCTGACTCTGGAATGGACATGGAAGCGTCACCTTTATTAGAGGGCCCCACGGACTCCTGCATGCTCACTTCTCCTCCAGGAAACGTTAAGCCGGTAGCATTGGTCTCCATCGGTTCAGAGGCAGGGGAGGACATCCTCTCCTTTACCTCCCAAATGTCCTCACATCTCGCACTCCTGGGAAAACTGACCATCCACATCAGCGAAAGCACCCCCTACCAATGAGTGGGGGAATTTTTTTATTTCAAAACTCAAAACAAATTATACAAAATTGCATTACTTCAGACAATAATCAAAATAAAAGAAAACAAGCATTTGTCAATGCCGAATGTTTGCTTGCTGCCATTAGCATTGGTAGTGTAGGAGTTAGAGAGCTGCATAATAGGAACGGCAGTGAAGTATTGAACTAAAGCTAACCCCACCACCACCCTGCAGATACTGACAGGCATTGGGGTGTGCCTTTGGGTCGTCAGGCATAACGGCTATGCCATTTCACCATACCCTACCCTGTAGACACCGACAAGTGACAAGGTGTGCCTTGGGGTCTTTGGCCCTCATGTTCACCCCATTCCATCAGGAAATACGGTGAGATGGGTGCTGTATAGGAGAATGGGGTGAACTTTGGGGCTTAAGAGTCCAAGGCACACCTCAATACCTCTCACTGGCTGCAGGATGTGGGTGGGGGTGAAATGGTATGAGCATTACAGGCGACAATCCCAAGTCACACCCCTGATACCTGTCATTCTCTACCGGGTGGGGCATTATGGTCGGAAACCCTAAAGCCTCAGGCGTTCGTTGGTATTTTCACTTCAAATTTTCAACATTTTTTTGTGACCCCCACCTCATGAACAGTGGCAATATCAGTTTGTTAGCCGAAAGCTGCTTTTGCACAGCAACTAGGTCATTTGGCACCACAGGTGTGAAAACACATTTCAAACAGGATGTGAAAAATGACAGCTGCACCGTTCATAGGGAGGTGTAAAAAATGGCAATGTTGAAAATCTGAAGTGAAAATATTAAAAAAACTGGTGAAGTCACGAGCGTGCGTAGAAACTGTGCAATGCACACCCATAATTTAATTAGTTTGGGGATTTTTTTACAGCAGATTGTCAACACAGCTATTTTGGGACCTCAACTCATGAACAGTGTCAGTGTGATTTTCTTAAATTGGTCCCGAACAGTGATTTCCCACAGCGAGCACGCATTTCTGCGCTGGAAGCGCAAAAACACATTTTGGCCATGATGTGATAAATGACAGCTGTACTGTTCATAAGGAAGTGTGGAAAAATGCCAGTGGTGAAAATCTGGACTGAAAATATTACAAATTCATGAACTTACTAGGGTGCATGGAAACTGTACAATGCTCGCTCGTAACACAGTCATTTTATGGACTTTTGTCATCAAATTTTTAACATAGCCATTTTAAGATCTCTGCTCATGAACAGTGTCACTGTGATTTTCTTAATCTGTCCCGAATATTGATTTCACACACCAACTACGTCATTGTGCGCTACATGCTCGGAAACACATTTTGGGTGAGATGTGAAAAATGACAGTTGTACTGCTCATAAGGAGGTATGATAAAATGGCAATGTGGAAAATCTGGAATGAAAATATTAAAAATTTGTGAACTTACAAGCGTGCATAGGAACTGTGCAACACACGCTCGTAAATCAGTCATTTTTGGGGAATTTTTTCACCACATTTTCAACATAGGGTTTCTGGGGCCTATCTCATGAACTGTGACAATGTCATTTTGTAAATCAGTCCCGAAAGGTGGTTCTGTGCAGTGACTGCTAAATCACCTTTTGGGGTCGATTAATGCCATGACAGTGCCAGAACTCATGAGTAGGGGTCTCAAAAACCCCATGCTGAAAATTTGGTGCCAAAATTCCAAAACATGCCTGAGATAAATATCAAAGTTGAAAAAACCCTGTTTATTCCATTATACAGCTTACCAGCATTTCTTCAGTTTGCAGACAGCTTTGAAGAGTGCAGACGTGTTCCCAGTCCACCGAAGATTGTCTTGCCGGCTTCTGGAAGTAAGTATGGGGTGAGGTGGGGGTGTGGGGAGGTGGATGCGCAGAGGATGAGTGCAGGTTGGAGGGGCAAGACAATCAATGAGGGACCTTTTTTTTTCAGGAAGACTATGCAGGGTTTTTGGGGGGCAGTGGAGCCGACGGGATTGGGCAACCTTGTTGGCCCATACAGACATGTGCCACGCTGGGGTGGGCTCCCAGCGTGGCAACTGGAAGTCTGTTTCTTTTGGGGGGGGTTAATTGAGCCGACGGGGGATTGGGCACCCCTGTTGCCTCCTCCTGGAAAGATAGTCCCAGGAAAAATTCACTTCAAATTGAATTTATGTTCCAGGAAGAGAAAGCAGAGACGTATGCAAGCAGAATTGCCAGCAATATGATAATCAACACTATCTTATCGCTGCTCACTGAAGTGGAGCTCTGCCTGTCAACTATATGGCACTGCATTTTCAACTGCAGCATTCATTGGTGAACTGCATTCATTGCCGCCTGCAAACATACTGACTGAACTGGAAGACTACAAAAACTCGGATGATGGCACTATGTTTCTTGCACGTGCATGCAAACAAACATAAAAACAGAAAGTAGTATTAAATCATACATTAACTGCAAACAAAGGTAATTCATATTTATACAATACCCCTCCCCACTAAATGAGTAGGAGAATTGTTTTGAACTTTAAAGTAAATATTATCAAATAGGGTTACATCACACACACAAAATCAAAACAAAACAAATCAAAAATCAAAACAGAGATATTACAAGCAGTCACTCTATGTAATAGAAACTAAAAAAGAAATACATCAAAAGATGTGTTACTTCACACTGAATCATAAAAGGGAAAAAGTAAAACACGATAAAATATTTCATCATACATTAATCTGAAATCTGAGTTAATTAACTGAAAAACAATCCCCCACTAAAAGAGTAGGGAATTTTTTTTCCATAACTTAGAAGAAAATACAGACAAATTAGTATTACTTCATACAGATGCATAAGAAAAGAAAAAATTTAACTATAAATAAGTATTACATCAAGGGCCAGATATTTAAAGGGGTTACACCTGGCGCAACTGAGCTGTGCTAGCGCAACCCCAAAAATGCGCCTGGGGCAATATTCAACAGAGGGACTTGTCCAGCACAAGTCTCGATGCCTAGGGTGCAAAGATAATGTATCTGCGCATGTCCCGGAGTGTGCCCATGCATGATCGGCGCATCCCAATATTCAGCCCAGGATGTGCAGTGCATCTGCCTGCACAACCCTGGGATGTGCCGTGTACCAATGCCCAAAGTTGAGCCTGAAAGAAATGGCTCAAATGGTGGCCACCCACAGGCGGGTTGCTATACTGTATGATGCAACACAGCAGCTGCCAGCCATGGGTGGCCACCCAGACCACCGTCCACAAGCACCCATATGGTCCCTGGTGGCCTAGTGGCACCCCTTCCCTCCCTGTAGCCACGAGTGCTGTTAAAGACTGCTGAAATGACTCCCCAGTAGTCTAGTGGCACCCCCTCCCTGCCCACAGCTATGATGCCCGTAATGCACTTGTTACTATTCCCTGGTAGTCTAGCAGTACCCCCCCACACCTGTAACCCTGTTCACTGATGAACCATAGTAAAATAAACCTCTGGTGGTCCAGTGACACTCCCCACCCTCACAGGACCCCCACCCACCCAGCTCCTCCGTCATTGGTGGGCAGCTGCAACCCACCCACATACCACCTGGCTGCCCGCCGAATGGCAGCTTACAGTATCAGCTGTAAGCCCATTGGTCCAGCTGTGGACCAATGGGCTTCCGATGCATACTGTACATGTCGTTCACTAATATGTGAATAAAGGTCATTCATTCACATATTTGTGAATGACATATACAATATACATTACAAAACCAGTAATTACAGTGTGGACAATGAAGCTTCCCAGCTTGATACTAGGCTGTCATTCCAGCCCGAGGCAACCTGGTAATATAATGAAATGAATTACAGATACCTACCGATAAACAGGGGGACAGGTGAGCAGGGGATTTCACGGGGGTGGCGGGGTACTGGACCACTAGAGGGGTATTTTACTACAGTTCACCGGTTATCAGGGTTATGAGTGGGGTGGGGGAAGTACACCTTCAGGGAATCATATTTCTAGTATATTACAGAATCACAGCTATGGGCAGGAGAAAATTTCCACTGAACTACCGAGGGAGAATGTTATTATGCACAATATGGTGATCGGAGCATCGGGAGGAAGGGGGTGCCACTAGACTACCAGGGAGTCATTTAAACATTCATTTACGGCAATCATGGCTACGGGGAGGGAGGTTCCACATGTCATCCTCTGGCGGCACCGCATGCTGTGCAGGGCGCCAGGTGCAAGTCGCCGGCCCACCCTGCACAACACATGCAAATGGGGCCATGATGACAGGCAAATGGCTCCATTTGTGCCTTGCATACATTATGGTCCCATTTGCATACCAGCGGCTCAATATCTGGTATTTGTGCACAGCATAACTCTATTGCGCTGGTGCAGTACCCAGTCCTGGCATATGGCACTGACTTGGGGGGGATGCGCCAGTGCATGGTGGTTGCGCAGTGTGAATTATCTGTTGTACTCAGAGTAATGCGCCATTGCACATCTCCTTTGAATATATCCCTGAGCTGCGCCAGCATAACACATTTGCGCTGTGCCTCCTCATGCACCATTGCCAGGTGCATTTCTGAATACCGGGCCTCCTGCTTTAACCCAGAGCCTAAATAAAGGCAAACGCTTGAATATATCAGTATAACATACTTCCCTCCTCTCCCCAAAAATAAAGGAACTATACATCTTCTATTCACTGCATAGCTTTCCACCAAGACTGAAATTGGGTATCTCCATGTTTACGTCTGTCTTGGTATTTCAGATTTACCACACTGTTATGGATAATCCAGAACTGTTCTGCTGTAAGCCACTTTTTGTATAAAGTAAGCTGACATCTGATGTGCCAAATATGATATTTGATATCAACAAAATCAAGTGAATCGTACCTGTATCAAAGCATTCCCAGGCTTGAGGCAAAATACCTAAAACAAGGATATCCCTAGTCAATAACTGAAATGGTGAACAAGTCCATTTATCATAAAGAATATGCCAAAAGGATAAAATAAATGTGCATTCAAATGTAACCCTCCTGCAAATGGGAGTTCCTAGAAGTCTAATAGGAGCTTGCCTAAATACCCCCAGCCTGGAAAGTGTTCGTCATTTAAGCTGTTTATTTGTGAGTGCTTTTAGAGCCTCAGGTGCTGTCTCCTTAAGAGCTGTCTGCTTGCAGGCAGGATTAGTATGTGGGGGGCACGGTGTGGTTCACTGCTCGAGACCCGCTCGAGTTGTTGACAAATCACTCCATTTCTGCAATCACTAAGTGGGCAGAGTGAGCACTATTCAAAGATGTAACTGTTTGCTAGAGATCAGTTAGAGTGGTAGTGGAAATGTAATTTGTCTAACCTGCTTTTCTTGCAGCTGGGACTTTGTGTGCTTTGCCCCCTCCATTTTGGATGTGAACTGCAGAATAGATCCAATCAGGTACAAGGGGCACCTAAAATGGAGTTTAAGCCAACCAACCAGGATCTGGACTCTCTCAGGAGCCGGCTGGCCATAAGCGATATAGCTAGTAATTCTGGGAAGTGAAGTTCTGGACTGTGGCACCTTTTCGCACCAATAGGGGGAGTGTTGAGTGATTGGCAACTGAACCCCACCAATTGGACAGGGTGGCACACAACTGTAGTTCCCTGCCTGGTGGCTGGGAAGGAATATCCGTTGTGCCCGTGACTGGAGAAGGAGCTCCGGGCTTCTGTGTTGCAGAGTTTTCACGCAGGAAGTGTGTGTGGAGGCCTAAAGTCGGGCGGCGCGTTTGCCGTGGAGATTCGGACTGAATCCGCTGTTACTGAGGAAAGGAGAGGCTGAATAATCAAGAACCAGGCTCACCCTGTAGAGGACTGGAGAAACTGCTTCATCGCGCTCTGTCTGTCAGGAAAGTGAAGCTGCATCGCGAACTCCCGGGTCGGCAGTAAGTGCAATCGGGACCGGAGAGCAGCTGCCTGGTATAGTAACTTCTTTTACATATAAATGTGTGGGGTATGTCCTGCTTGCAGAACCTTGTTCCCCTTGCTGTGTGAAGGGCATCCAGAAATTCATGCCACTCTCAGGGACAGCGTCCAGCATGGAGGCAGTGAGTGCAAATCAGGGTAGCTCCCTGCCATCTATACCTTTAATTGCAAGTGTTTCTTCTGATTTTCTCTCTTTCTTGCTACATGAACTGAGCCAACCGGCTCCGGATTACAACTGGTTAGTGTGCAAGTGTTTTTTCCATTACAGGGCCCCAACCAGCTGCACCGATCCTGGCTAGCCCCCCCCCATCCTGGGTACCCAGTGAAAGTGACATTTAGGGACTCTGAATATGCGCACAGTACTGTGATTATTAATGTGACTTATCTAATTAACCTGATTTCCCCCTGCCCTTGTTACAGCCCTTTAAATAAATCAGATCTGTTTGTTTCAGCAAAGTTACACTGACTGAGGTATGTGTTTGTTAAAGTATTGTACAGTGGCTATCGTATTACATCATCTTGTTTTACAGGGGGTCCACAGAGTCAAGCTGACCAAACCAGTCCTGGAGTTAAGTGTAAATGGTGAAGATACTCATGGTGTATTGTGTGGGCCACTAGTAGGCATAAAAGGGGGTCTCAGTGTCCCAGAGGGCTGTGACCAAGTTAGTCAAACTATTGTAAACCCTGACCTCTGGGTGGAGGCTCCCACCACAGAACCTAGGCCCCTCAACCTTTTAGCAGTTGGGCAGGGGTAGTAGCCCTTGGGATAGCCCCACCTGGGGGTTACACAAAGAATAAACGGTCCGTAGTTTCCAATATCTCTGAACATAAGTCAACCCTGGGTACATTCTCTCTGAAATGGCCTTATGTTTCAGATTATTCCTAACGTTCAATTTCTCATTCACACTTAATCACATAGCATCCCGCATTTTACCTCTCAACCTAGGGTTAGTTAACATAACCCCTATTTGATGGATTTCACTAGGATTCTTTACCCAATACCTTGGGTTTTCCAGATAAAACACTGACAAAGTGGGTGTACATTTCCTTCCAAGTCCATTTTACAAGCATTTGTTTCTGAATCGCCCAAAGTTTTAATTTTCCAAAGATACATTACATATAATAAGGAAGCCCTATTATAGATTTTTGCTTATGAATTGGGGAGTCTAGCTCCCATGATACCAACCATGGATTAATATGGTCTGCTACCCAGGGGCCAATATTATTTAAACAGGCTTGATATTAGCATACAGGAACATAGTAAACAAGCATCTGTCAATGTCGAATGTTGTCTTGCTGGTGTTGGCATTGGTACAGCAGGAGTTAGAGAGACGCATAATAGGAATAGCAGTGAAGTATAGAACCGACATCAACCCCACCCCACCCTGCAGAGAGTGACAGGCATTGGGGTGTGCATTTTGGTCACTGGCCATAACGCTCATGCCATTTCACCTCACCCTACCCTGCAGAGTCTGACAAGTGTCGCGTTGTGCCTTGGGGTCATCGGGCCTTATGCTCACCCCATTTCATAAGAAGTACGTTGAGATGGGTACAGCATAGGAGAATGGGTTGAACTTTGGGGCTGAAGAGTCCAAGGCACACCTTGATGCCTGTCAGTTGCTGCAGGGTGGGGATGGAGGACCAATGGCATGACCACTAAGCAGACAATCCAAAGACACACCCCTGATGCCTGTTAGTCTGTACAGGGTGGGACATAATGGTTAGAAACCCTAATGCCCTGGGCATTTGTTGGTATTTGCACTCCAATTTTAAAACATGGCCTTTTTGTGACCCCACCTCACGAAAGCATTTAGGACCTCTGCTCATGAACAGTGTCCCTGTGATTTTGTTAATCTGTCTCGAACGTTGATTTCCCACAGCAACCGCGCCATTCTGCACCCCATTAAATTATCAGTTGCTCCATTGATAAGGAGGTGTGAAGAGATGGCAATGTTGAAAATCTGGAGTGAAAATATTAAAATATTCTCGAAGTTACGAGCGTGTGTGAAAACTGCACATCACACGATTGTAACAGTCATTTAGTGGAATTATTTCACCAAATTTTTAACATAGCCATTTTGGGACCTCTGCTCGTGACACTATGATTATCCTAATCTGCCCCAAACGTTGATTTCCCACAGCAACCAGGCGATTGTGTGCCAGATGTGCGAAACTACATTTCGGGTATGATTTGAGAAATGACAGCTGTACTGTTCATAAGAAGGTGTGCAAAAATGACAATGTTGAAAATATGGAGTGAAAATATAAATCTTTGAAGTTACACCTGTGTGTGGACACTCCGCAACACACGCTTGTAACATAGTCATTTTATGGAATTTTTTCACCAAATTTTCAACATAGACATTTTGAGACCTCTGATCATGAACAGTATTACTGTGATTTTCTTACTCTGTTCTGAACATTGTTTTCCTACAGCGACTGCGCCACCGTGCACAGGATGTGTGAAAACATATTTCGGGTAGGATGTGGAAAATGAAAGCTGTACTGTTCATAAGGAGGTGTGAAAAAATGGCAATGGTGAAAATCTGGAGTGAAGATATTAAAAATTTGCAAAGTTACGAGGGTACGTGGAAACTGCACAACACACGCTCGTAGCGATTATTTAATGGACTTTTGCCACCAAATTTTCAACATAGCATTTTAGGACTTCTGCTCATGAACAGTGTCACTGTGATTTTCTTAATCTGTTCCCAGCACTGATTTCCCACAGCGACCGCACTATTCTGCACCAGAAGTGAGGAAACATATTTCGGCCAGGATGTGAAAAATGACAGCTGTACTGTTCATAAGGAGAAGTGGAAAAATGCCAGTGTTGAAAATCTGGAGTGAAAATATTACAGATTCGCGAAGTTATGAGCGTGCGTGGAAACTGCACAATGCACACTTATAAAAATACAAGTTACTCATCTGTAACAGGAGTTCTAGAAGTGGTATATGTTGTTCATACACACTTACTGGCAGGTTCCTTGCCACTTTAAATCTTGCCAGAAGGTCTTCAAGCTGTCTCCTCCCACCCACCCGGGTGGTAAAACTCTCTGCTTCGCCCCATGACGCCAGATCTTCGTTACTGCTTGGAAGCTCAGGTTCCCTCCTTAGCGCTCTGTGTTTTAGGCCTGGATCCACACTTTTCGGTTAAACTGAAACCCATTCTAAAGATTAAGACAGTTTGGTCTTCTTTTTCCCTCGCGGCTGCGATGGACAAATCGACTCCCGGATTTTGTCAGTGCCCCTGTGGGCAGAAGATGTCCTGGACTGATCTGCACCCCACGTGCGTTTATTGCCTTGGACTCGGCCATGACTCACAGGCTTGTAAGTTAAGCAAATCCTTTTCGGCTTCGGTCTTGGGAGGAGCCAGCTTGAAGACCTTCCGGCAAGATTTAAAGTGGCAAGGAGCCTGCCAGTAAGTGTGGATGAACAACATATCCATGTCCCTAGAACAGTCATTTTTGTGATTTTTTTCATCAAACTTGCAACATAGACTTTTTGAGAGCCCACCTCATGAACAGTGGCACTGTCATTTCATTACTCAGTCATGAAAGGTGATTCCATGCAGTGACTGCGTCATCACCTTTTGGGACTGAACACCACCATGACAGTGGCTGAATTCATGAGGAGGGGTCCCAGTAACCTCATGTTGAAAATTTGGTGCCAAAATTCCCAAAAATGCCCGAGATATGCTCCAAAGTTGAAAAAACCCTATTTACACCATTATACAGCTTACCGGCATTTCTTCAGTTCGCGGTCAGCTTTGAAGAGTGCAGACATGTTCCCGGTGCACTGAAGGTCATCACGGCAGGCTCTGGAGGTAAATATGGGTGAGGGGTGTGTGGGGAGGTGGGTACGCAGTGGGTGGGCGCGGGCTGGGGGGTCGCAGACAGCGAGGGACCGTTTTCTACTTTACACGGGAAGTTTTTTCTTTTGACAGGTACATTTGGGTGGGCTCCCAGCATGTCACTTGCGTGTTTTGGGGTGGGAAGGGACTGGAGCCGACAGGGATTGGGCACCCTGTCAGCAAATAAAAAAGGGTGTTTGGCAGGGGAGGGAGGATAATGCTGAGGGGAACTGGGCACCCCCTCAGCAAACAACTGGCACGGGACATGATGCCCTTGGGGATTGGGCTCCCCCACTGGAAAATGACCTGGGGAGGGGGCATGATGATGCCAACAGGGGGAGTGGGCAACCCCGACGTCAGCTATTCTGGGGACTGTGAGAGACGGATGGCACAGCTGCTGCAATGTCTCATTGAAATGTTACACCAGGGAAGGCACGCCCTGCAATGAGGTGGAGCTCCCTCACTGTAGCGGCTAAAGCGTTTTCCAAGCTGGTGTACGGCTTTTGCAACTGCTGTCATAGCCAAGCATGCTGCATCTCATTCGTGCCACACAGCCAAGCCTGGAAAGGCAGTGGCACCACTGGCCACAACATGACCGCACCTCCAAAATCTGCTCTTCCACTTCAAGCAACCCCAATATGTTGTCTGCACTGCATGCGCAAGACAACATAAAAAGAATACAATAGGGTGTATCATATGTAACCCCCCACCTTTTAAGGATGCATAAGTGACCCCTCTCTTCACTGGATTGAGCCTACTGCCCCAAATACATTGAAAGAAAATACTATATATAGTAGTTTCAAGACTTTTTGTAGGGGGGAACAAAACGATACACACATGAAGGAACATGGCTAAAAGAAAGGTCTTGACCATGTATATCCTTTTAAGTTTGAACATATGCCAAGCATTCCACCTGTAAATGGTTTGCTTACTCTCTTGAAGGAGAATGTTCCAATTATGGGAGCACATATCCCCAGGGCCAAAATAAATCCCTACTATTTTCTGTGGGTCCTTAGTATGCAGTATACCCGGAAAGAACTTCTTAGTTTCTAACATGCGATCTGTAGAAAGAAATTCACTCTTCCCATAGTTAATTTAAGTATTGGTCTGTCTAGGAAAAAGAGGTCACTAGTGGCTCTGCCACAATTCCTGAGGCCTGGTCTGCCACTATCAGACACACGTCATCAGTATACGAGATAACTTTAGCTTCTTGATCCTCACTATGCACTGATGTACCCACAATGTCGTCATTGCTCTGTAACATAAACAGTAGTGGATTTAACACTAGAACATACAAGATGGGACTTTGAGGACAGCCTTGACAGACACCACTAGCTATTGAACAGGCATTCCCTACCCAACCATTAACACATGGTCTAACCATAGTGTTATAGTAATACATCTGAATCCAAACTACAAACTGTTTTGGGAAACCATATGCTGAAAGTACTGACCGTAAATTCTCATGGCTTACCCTATCAAATGCCTTGGTCTGATCCAGGCTGATCAGAGGCCCACTAAACTCGTCATTATTCCCTTTCTCAAAGACTTCTCTCAAAAGAACTAAACCATCCACTATTCTTCTCCCTGGTACCGCACAGGATTGGGCAGGGTGAATCAGAATATCCAGAACTAATGCTATTTGATTATTTTGAATTTTGGCCAATATTTTACAGTCGGAGTTTAAAAGAGTAATTGGCCTCCAATTATCCAAATATTCTCTATCTCCCTTTTTGTGCAATAGAATCAATAAACCTTCTCTCATACCATCTGGTAAATGACATAATTATAAATAAGAATTAAACACCCGAGTTAGTTCCATTATTAAAGTAGGGAGAATTATTTTATAGAGTTCATTAGGCAAACCATCTGGCCCCGGGGCAACACCAGCTCCAAGATTCTGAACCACTGAAACCAATTCTGCTTCCGAAACTGGTGCTGTCAGAGACTCCATGTAATGCAATGGAATTTGGGGCAAATTGCATGAGGTCAGCCAGAGTTTGACCTCCTCCTCAACAATAGGAATTTTTTGAAATTTCTGGGCAATATAAACCTCAATTTCAGATAAAATACTGTTTTTAGCATCCACCTCCATCCCATTAGATGTTTTTAGATGAGTTATGCTTTTGTTATGTCTTTAAAATACAAGTGTCAAATGGGTTAACACTACCTTGCTTCCCTGTCTGACCACATTTTTGTTCCTGTTCCAATGTTTTCATTCTGTTGTATTGTATGTCTATCATTTGTTCCTTAATCTGTGAGAAGCAATGTGAAAAGGCAGTAGGGAGGTCTGGGGGGATACTAAGATGTATAGGGAAAGGCATCACCAGCAGAAAACAGGAAGTTCTTATCCCTCTGTACAGACAGATGGTGAGACCCCATCTCCGCAAAGACATAGACAGGATGGAGGCAGTCCAGAGGAGGGCAACTAAAATGGTGCAGGGTCTGCAAGAGACGCCATATGAGGAGAGACTAAAGGAGCTTAATATGTATACCCTTGAGGAAAGAAGGGAGGGGGAACATGATAGAAACTTTTAAGTACCTCAGTGGAATCAACAAAGTCCAAGAGGGTAGTATCTTTCAGAAAAGAGATGTGCAAGAACAAGGGACACAATTTGAAGACAGAGGGACGGCTCAGGGGCAATGTGAGGAAGCATTTTTCACAGAGTGTGGTGGACGATGGAACAGCCTTACTGAGGAGGTTGTGGGGTCTAAAACTGTGGGAAAATTCAAGAATGCAAGGGACAGACATAAAGCAATTCTTGTGGGGGGGGGTAGGAAGAAATAGGCTGTTGGTTAATTAGGATCTGCAGCTTATCCAGTAGGTAGGGAAATGGGAAGACTAGGTGGGCCAAGCGGTCCTTATCTGCCATCAAAGTCTATGTAATCTCATTGATTTGGATTTGAAATGATATGTCACTTGTTGCTTGAAGTTCATAAAGCCCAAAAAGTTCATTTTTCAATTAAAAGTATTTATCCTTTTTCATCTACCATTGAGCCTCCCTATGAGTTGCATATAATGCTGAATATAGCTCTTACTCTCCTCCCACCACTCTTCAACAAAGTCATACAAAAATAGTACTGACTGTCTTGCTGTTATGATGGAATCGAAGCCTTCCTTAATTTCTATATTGTCCAACAGACTTATATTCAACCTCCAATACCCTTTCCCTCTGGAGGTACCTTCAAAATCAGAAATCGTAACACTAAGTAACCCATGGTCTAATGTTGCTACAGGAATCACAATTTTAGTACTAACTGGTAAACAAGGAGAAATAAACCAAAAATCTATCCTTGTAGAAGTATTTCCTTTAAAAAAAGTATGAGGTGCTGTACCCGTATTAGACTGAAATACATCCACTAATCCTGTCATATCCAAAAGCTGGTTCAGATAAGAAGTGTCACAATATATCTTAGATGTTTTAAGCCCTCTATCAGTTAAGAGTCTACTAATATTGAAATCAAACCCCCCCTCCCAAAAAAAAGGATATTTCTTGAAGTAAACAAATATGGCAAAATTTGTTTCAGCAAAGCAATTCTAGCAGTTTTAACCTGAGGGGCATAAATATAAATGAGTCTAAAATCCATTTCCGGTATTTGTATATCTAGCAATAAGGCTGTTCCTGCCTCAAGTTCTACTAGATGTGCAACAGTAACATCATGTCTCGTAAAACAGACCCCCACCCCACAGCATGGATCGGAACCCCCAGACCAATAACTAGGTCCCCATACCCAAGCCCTGCTCGCATTTGTAATATCTACTGCATCATTCAGTCTAGTATCTTGGAGAAAGATAATATCAAATCCATAATCCAAAAACAAGGAGAAGGTCGCCAATCATTTCCTCTCTGACAGAATACTATTAGTATTCAGAGAGGCCAGCTTCACTTCGTAATGCGTCATAGAAAGTCAGACCATGTTCCCTCCTACTCATGGTACTTTTCTAGATGAGGCTCTAGTACCTATCCTTTCTTCCTAGGTTTACTGGGCCCAGGCTCTCACTGTTTAGTTTTAGAGTCAGGCTCTGAAGAAGCCCAAGACACAGCATCCGAGTCTATGTCTGCTTCTGAAGCACCTTCCCCTAACACAGAAAAGGGGTTTGCCAGCTGTAGAGGATCATCACGCATGGCCTTTTTAGTCATTAATACTTTTCCTTTAGTTCTGACTGGTACCATTTTGAACTTGCCCTCCACCTCAGTATGGGGGGGACTGGAGGGGCCATAATCTGGACCATTGTTTCTACTGGGGGATCAGGAATGATTTTAGCAGGCTGAGGAGTTTGCTGATCCTCAACCAGACAGACATCCTGAATAGTATCATCCTGCGGCAGACCAGCAGGGGCAACAACAGCCGGAGGTCTCTGGGGGGGGGGAGCGAGCTTTATGCCCAGATGCTACTTTTGATTTATGGAGGTAGATATCTTGAACACCATAATCACTCTCACGAGTGTTATGGGCAGCCCAAGGACAGTCTGAAAAGGAATGTCCATCTTCCTCACACAAATTACATTTCTGCACATTTAGGCAGAGAAACCAGAGTGGCCCAATTCCCCACACTGTGTACACTTCAATGCCTCACAGTTCGGACTAATGTGTCAAGCAGACCCACATTTAAAGCACCTACATGGCTGACCAGGATAAAATATAAACCCCTTATCCCATGCAATGTACATATAGTTTGGCAAATGTTGCAGTTCATGGCCATCGTAGTGTAGCTTTAACTTAATCCTCAGGCCCCCATTCCAAAAACCTTCACCACCTAAGACAGGGTCTGGAAGTCCTTGAACAGTGCACTTTTTCCTTTAGCCAGTACAGTACACCCACAACATTCACCCCTTTGTTGCGGAACAAAACATTCACCACACGGAATGTTTGTTTAGTCAGTGGGATCACTTGGAAAGGTGTCCATAGGGGATTAGCTTTAAGTACTGCATACTTGGCCCAGAATCTTTCAAGTAGATCTGGTGTTCTAAAACTGATATCAACATTAGGCTCACCTGGAGCATGTATAAGGGCATAGACATCTGCTGGTGTCAAATCCAAAGATTGTTTCAGAAGTATTTTGCCCACACAGACTATTTGGTGGAGTGTATAACCCACCTAAATAATGAAAACGTACTATGTTTCTGCATTTTGCCAGTTCAACAGGTCGACAAAATAAACTAGCTTATGTAGGGGCTGGGTTATCCTCTGAACGTTCCCCTTGAGGTTTACCCACACCATTCTCTTTTGCCTCTACCTGTGGAGGGAGAGCCTTAGCAGCCTGAGTGGCTTCAGAATGGTCTGTTAGAATACAGACATTGTCAGTGTCAACAGGGGAATATGAAATACCTGAAACCAGTAACTGCAGTTGATGTTTAGTCTCCTGCTAATCTAGTATTGACTCTTGCACCTCCTGTGCAGCCATGGCTTCCTCCGATGCCATATTCCAAGAGGTAGTCTCATCTTCTGGAAGCCAAGTGCCGTTTTGTGTTTGCTTCCATCCAGCTCCTGCTAGCGCTCGCTCTGGTGACCAGCCAACTCCACCGACCTTCGTGCACTCATATGCCACAAGTGAACCTAAAGCAACTTCCACCACTTCAGCTGCTTCCGGACTTCTGCTTTGAACAAAAACGTTCATCGCTACCTCTTTAGCGCTACCAGGAGACAAATTCAGCAACCTTTTATTTTCCTTTCCTCCTCACAATCAAGATGTTCTACTTCAAGTTGATGCTCCATTGCGGTAAGCTCTTTTTGCAATATTGCTGTTTTTTCTTTTAAAGTAAGCTCTGCCGTATTTCTGGGGCCAGAATGCCCGATGTTAGCGGACTCCACATTCTCCTCTATCAGAACATCCCCGTCAGCTTCAGCAAGCATTTCCTGGGGTTCCATCATACTTCTGTCATCGACTACACCATGCACACCCAGAGTAGCACCTCCACCATCCAGCAAAACACTTCCAGGACTGGAAACCTCCATTCTCCATGACTGGAAAAAACAGCACCTCCTACTACAGAGCAGGGGAAGTTTTGTTATTACTAAGGGCAATCTATATGGAGACATAAGTAATTTTAAGGGGAAAATCCATAAATTGTCTGTCAGATTGCACTCATAAAAACTGTATAAAGCACTCTGAGCTGATCATTCATAGCAGTCATATAGAGATGTCATCTGTATCCAATATCTTTAGAATTTAGTAAGAAAAAGTAAGAGAGGCGATATGTGTTTGATATATAGGGCATGGACCGATACTAACTTATGGGACTTACTGGGCTTGGTTAAAAGGGCTCAAATATATGACACTAGAGCACATTGTTACCCACTGGTTAAGGATAGATATAAAACAAATAGAAAAAAATACTGGTTAAGTAATAGGGTAACAGAAATTTGGAATATGCTACCAGGAGAGGTTGTGGAAAGCAGTACAATGCAGGAATTTAAAACACAGCTAGATAAATTCTTGGAAAGGAAGAATATAAAAGGATATAACTAGGTGTTACTTGCGAGCTCACAGACGAATGTCTTTATGCTCAGTATTGTCTATGTAATCTATGTAACAGGTATTCAACCCAATCAGTGTAAATGGGTATAATTCTGATACAAAGTTCAAGTATGTAGTGTAGCAGGGGTCCTTACTGACTTTAACATTTACTATTGTGAGTAAATACAGGTTGCTCACCTGTAACAGGAGTTCTAGGAGTGATATATGTTGTTCATCGACACTTACTAGTAGGTTCCTTGCCACTTTAAATCTTGCTGGAAGGTCTTCAAGCTAGCTCCTCCCACCCACTCGGGTGGTAAAACTCTCGGCTGCGCCCCATGGTGCCAGATCTAGCCTGCTGGAAGCCAGGTTGCGTGTCGAAGCTGGGGAGGTAGGGTGGGTTGTGTGGATGAACAACATATACCACTCCTAGACCTGCTGTTACAGGTTAGTAACCTGTATTTCTAGGGACATGGATATGATGTTCAATCCACACCAACTGGCAGACTCCTAGCAGTTCTCCAGGTGGAGGGAGACAAGGCACGCACCCCCTACTTGGGAAATAAGGACTGGAGAACCGAGGTCCCAAAACCAGCATCCCGGCATGACTCAAGTTCAATGTGGTAGTGGGTAATGAAGGTGTGTGCTGACTTTAAGGTAGCAGCCCTGCAGATTTCCTGGATAGGGGCGTCCCTGGAAGCAGCCACCGAAGCAGCGGTATGGCAGGTTGAATGAGCCCTTATCCCTTTGGGAGGCTTCATGCCGGCCAACCTATAGCAGAGATCTATGCAGGAGGTGATCCACCTGCCTAGAGTCTGCTTGGCTGCAGGTCTGCCAGGTGCGGCTTCAGCGTAGGTGACAAACAGCTAGCGAACCTCTCCCCAAACTTCAGCCGTCCGCTCCTTATAATAAGACAGTGCTCTTCTAGTGTCCAGAATATGGAGCCTATATTCAGTCTCCGAGGTGTGATTGGGGTGGAACACCGGCAAAGTTAACACCTAGTTAAGGTGAAAGTCTGACACCACCTTCAGAAGGAATTTCGGGTGGGGGCGCAGGACAACCTTGTCCCTGTGGAAGATCAGATAAGGAGACTCGATGGAAAGCACCTGGAGCTCTCCCATCCTTCTGGCTGACGTGATAGCCATCAAGAAGGTGGTCTTCCACGACTGGTGAGAGATGTCACACCTGTGCATCGGTTCAAATGGCTTTCCCATGAGCTTAGCCAATACCAGCAGTAGATTCCACGGAGGTGGAGGTTCTCACACCGGAGGGGATATGTGATCAAGGCCTTGGAAAAAGTGCCCGACCACCTTCTCCTGCACCACTGACTGCTTTACAGCCCGCGCCCAGTAAGCAGAGATGGCTGCCAGGTGCACCTTAAGGGTCGTCAACCGAAGCCCTAGCTGAGAAAGGGACCACAGGTAGTCAAGAATGCTAGCCAAAGAACAGGAGGAAGGGTCCAATCCCTTACCCTGACACCAAATGGAGAATCTCTTCCATTTGAAGGCATAGCATTTTCTGGTAGACTGCCTCAACGATGCTGAGGACCTCGTCGGAAAGACCCAAGGTCTGGAACTCTAGCAGCTTAGGAACCAGGCCGTCAAGTGCAGGGATTGAAGGTCCGGGTGGAGTACCTTCCCCTTGTTGACTGAGATCAGGTCAGGGCAGGCTGGAAGCCACTTCGGGATCCTGGAGCTGAGGCTGAGCTCTGGATACCAGAACTGGTGGGACCAGTCTGGGGCTACCAGAATCACCTGTGCCTTGTTTCTCTTTGCCTTGAGAAGCACCTTGTGGATCGAGGGAAATGGAGGGAAGGCGTATAAGAGGCCCAGGGTCCAGGGCCTCAAGAAGGCATCCCCCTGCAATGAGAGCTGAGGGGGGTGGGCAGAGAACAGCCTCAGCTGCGCATTCTCCCTGGAGGCAAGCAGATCCACCTGAGGGGTGACCCAGTGGGAGAACAGATCTCGTACTACCTCCGGCACAAGAGACCACTTGTGAGATGCAGCGCCTATCCAGCTTAGAGCATTGGCCAGACTGTTGGAGGCTCCTGCCACATGGATGACTAGCAGATCCGCCTCCAGGCTGATCACGAAGACCAAGTGCAGAGAGCCTCCTTGCACAGAGGCAAGGAGTGCGTCCTGCTCTGGCGGTTGAGGTAGTACATGGTCGTGGTATTGTCCGTCTGGACCTGGACCACTTGACCCAGTACAAATGGAGCAAAGGCAGTGAGCGCTAGTCAGACTGCTCAAAGCTCCAGCAGGTTGATGTGGCATCGAGACTCCTGAGGGGGACCAGAGGCCATGGGCTCTGAGCTCCCCCAGATGGGCACCCCAACCCATCAGAGAGGCATCGGTTGTCAGAGTGACTGTTGGCTCGGGGTGGACAAATGGGATATCCTGCTGCAGATGAGCTGGAACAAGCCACCACTGGAGGCCGTTCCATATCTCCTGGGTCATGGAGCGCTGTGACCATTGGCGGGCCAGCCCCCCCTGCAGGGGACGCATGTGCCAGTGGGCCCAATGGACTACGCTGGTGCAGGCCACCATGAGGCCCAGGAGGTGCAGGAAGTCCCGGGCAGGGTGCAGTTGCCCAACCAGAAATGATTGGGCAAAGGAGGAAAGGACCTCAGCCCTGTCTGCCGGGAGCCGTGCTCTGGCTCGAAGACAGTCGAGCTCTGCCCCGATGAACTGAATCACCTGCGATGGCATGAGTTCCGATATGGCCCTGTTGATAAGGAGGCCAATCTGAGAGCAGACCCAGAGGGCCAGATCCCTGGACTGCTCCACCTCCAACCTGGAGGTGGCTGCAATCAGCCAGTCATCCAGGTAAGGGTACACCTGGACCCCTCGGTACTGCGGGAATGCTATCACTACTGCCATGCATTTGGTGAAGATGCTGGGAGCTGGAGAGAGGCTGAGGGGCATGGCCCGGAACTGGTAAAGGGATCCCTCTGCCCTGAAGTGGAGGAATCACTGGTGAGATGGATGGATTGGGACATGAAAGAACGTGTCCTGAAGGTCCAGAGAACAGAACCACATGTCTCGTTCCAAGGATGGAATGATCTGAGCCAGAGTGACCATCCTGAAGGTGCGAGACCTTAGGAACTTGTTCAGGTCATGTAGGTCAAGAATGGGGCACCAGCCCCCCATCAGTTTTGGGACTAGGAAGTACCTGGACACAAACCCTGGGTCTGGAGGAGGGTCCACCACCTCCCTGATCACCTCCTTCTGGAGGAGCAGGGCAATGTCGTCTCGAGCCGACAGAGAGGCTACGGAACCCGTAGCCCCCTGTGGGGTGATGGCTCGATAGGGTGGGGACTGCTCGAATTCCAGAGGCAGACCCCTGCCTACCACTTCCAACACCCAGCGGTCCATGGTGATATCAGACCAGGTGGAAAGGAAGTGGCGGAGCTGACCCCCCACGGGGGGGGGAACCCAGGGAGGAGTGACGAGGTTGGGGGCGACACCCCTCAACCCGTCACTGGGCAGACTTGGAGGAAGAGCTGGCTGAGGAGCTGCCTGGGCCTTTCCCTCTAGGCTTTCTGCTGGAGGAAGCAGCAGGCTTGACTTTGGGATGCCAAGTGCAAGCCTGCTAGCCCTGATGCTGGTGTTGCTGGGCTGGGCGTGCCGCAGGGGCTGAAAGACGAAAGGGCTTACGCTGCTGCTGGCAGCCTTTATCCTTCCGGGCAGACGTGACCGAGTTCAAGGAGGCGCTGGACTTCTCGATCTGTTGGAGATGACCATCCACCCCGGGACCAAACATGTCAGTACCCAGGAAGGGAACGTCTGCCAGCTTGTGCTGGGTAACCACCGTAAAGGTGGAGATCCGCAGGCAAGCTCTGCGGTGCATGGCCACTGCGGCCGCTACTTACAGGGCACACGAGTCAGGGATGTTCAAAGAAGTTTGGAGCTGCTGTTTGGCCACTGCCCTTCCCTGGTCCCGCATCTGCTTGACTGTCGTTTGAAGGTCAGCCAGGAGATGAGGAATCACCTCGTCCAGGGAGCCCAAAAGGGTGTGTGAAAAGTGTGCCATCAGGATGGCCAAGCTAGCCTGATGAAGGCCTAGGGAGGAAGCAGCATATACTTTCCTCCCTGAGTAGTCCAATTTCTTGGAGTCCTTATCAGGTGGCTTGTCCACATCCTGAGTGTTCCCAGAACGCCGGAAAATGCTGTCGGTCACTAACCCCTCCACAGAGGGGTGCTCCGTGAAACCGGAAAGTGAACCTGTAGTGACCGCATACTTCCGAGCCACCCTGGCCGAAGGTGCTGGACAAGAAGCTGGCTGCTGCCACAGCTCCAGGGCCTGGCCAACAATGGCTTCTCCCACCGGGAAGGCCTCCATATGGGAATCCCCTTGGTCTAGTATCTCCGTGAGGGGATACTTGGCCCATTTTGAAATGGGTTTGAGCTTCATCCCAGTGGATGCCAAGATGAGTCGAAGCATACCTAAGAACGAGGATGCGCTCTCGTCCACTGACTGACCCCCAGTGGACTCCAGGTCAAGCGGCCTGGAGAACAAGGAGTCGTTGTCGTCATACTCCAAGGAGTCTGCAAACAGCTGCCAAGCACCTGAGCCACCCTCCACATGCCGAGGTCGATCGGGAGTGAGGGTCACCAACAACCTATGGGGCAAACCCTGACCCGACCGAGAATCCTTGGTCGGGGCTCCAGTCTTTGGTTGTGGAGGTGGAAGTTCCACCACAATAGGTGGAGCAGCGAGTTTCGGCTGAACAACTGGTGCCGGCTTCGGCTCCTCTACCACTACGAGGGGTTGTTTCAGCCTCTCCAGTGACAGCCACTTAATGGCCAGAGAAGGTGATGGAGTCGGCTTATTCCCAGACAATAAGAGCTGCTGCCACATTAAATCCTCATAGTGCCAACGCAACTTGCGCCGGAGCCTATCCTCTGAAGAGGACGATGAGGATGAGCAGCGCCGCCGCTTTCCATGGTGCCGAGACCAAGACCACCGATGGTGGGACTGGCTGGACCTGGAAGAGGTCCGAGACCAAGACCTTCGGGGTTTCCAAGGGTGGGTCAGACAGGGGGCGGGGGAAACCCGCTCCTCCCTCAGTTCAGGGACCTTAACCAAGGACTCCGGCACAGGTAAGTCCTCAGTTTGCACCGGGGGAACCGGTGAAGAAGGGTTGTCGGCTTCTCCAGTCGACAAACCGTCCAATGGGTCGAGAAAAATCTTGACTGCGTTGACTGTTGTCTCGGCCGGCTGACCTGGCGGGGGACACCATGAAGCCAGTGGCTTTAGCCACAACTTTGACCAAAGTCGACTGTCGACTATCTGGGGAAGGGGACCTCTCCTGCTCCCATGAACATCGACGGTGGGACTTACCTTTGGAGTCGTCCTTTTTGGACCAAGAGGAATGTCCCGATGGCCCTTTTCCCTTGGTGGAGAGGGATTGGCAAAGATCCTTAAAAGAAACTGTATAAGACGAGCCCAAGGAGAGTGGGATAAATGCCGCAACCGAGGAAGATGAAGATATGGCCTGGGCCACTGCCTTCTCGAGGGCGATCATCTTCTCCAGCTGGTCTGCCGAGCCTGCTGCCGTAGACACCGCACAACAGGCCTCCTTCGACTTAATTAGAGGGTAACGTTTTCCAGGGCTCCCCAAAAGCAGTCAGGCAGCGCGGACCTCCAAGACCGAAGCCGAAAAGGATTTGCATAATTCTCAAACCTGCGAGTCATGTCCGAGTCCTAGGCAGTAAACGCATGTGGAGTGCGGGTCAGTCCAGGACATCTTCTACCCACAGGGGCACCGACGAAACCCGGGAGTTGATTTGTCCATCGCAGCTGTGAGGGAAGAAAGACCAAAGTCTTTTAAACTTTAAAATAAGCTTCGGTTTAACTGAAGAGTGTGGATCCAGGCCTAAAATGCAGAGCGCTAAGGAGCTTCCAAGCGGTAAGGAAGATCTGGCGTCATGGGGCGGAGCCGAGAGTTTTACCACCCGGGTGGGTGGGAGGAGCCAGCTTGAAGACCTTTCGGCAAAATTTTAAGCGGCAAGGAACCTGCCAGTAAGTGTGGATTGAACAACATATCCACGTCCCTAGAAAGGACGTTTCCTTCTTGTCCCCTCCCTCTTTTTTTCTTTTCCATTTCTTTTCATTTTTATTTCATTTTAAAATCACCCATCTCATACAGTGCACCCATAATGATTTGAGAATAGTATTAGGAGTGTGCAACAGTTCTGTAGTATATTTGTTGGGCTTGTCCTAGTGCAATCCGCACCAATTCTTGTTATGTAATATAATTTTGTTGCAATGTCCGCTGGCATCTGGATTGCCAGATATGGTATTTCAAAAGGCGACCAATGAGATGTAATGTGCTATATGAATATTTTGTCCATCTTCCGGTGTAGAGTCCTAAGATCAGTACCTCATAGGTCATCTTGGAAAAGTTACTGTCCTGAATTGTTTGTGCCAGCAAAGTCGAAAAAGAAATGACATAAGGACATTCAAAAAATAAATGTTCCTGTGTTTCTAATACGGTGTTACAAAGATCTCTGTTACAATAGCAGTCTTCAAGTGCTTTGTGCTTTGGTGTCAGCGTGGTTCAGTTGATAGCACATCTGCCTCTGGACCAGAAGGTTGTGGGTTCTCATCCCACACCGGGATTGGGCTTGCACCTAAAAATCGCTGGCATCCGAGTGCAGTATTAGGAGGGGTGCTGTGCTGCTGGGGTGTGCCGTCCTTCGGATGAGACGTTAAACCAAGGTCCCTTCTACCCATCCTGGTGTTGTCCTGGTGGGTGTCCAGGTGGAAGTAAAAGAACCCAGGGCACTCTTCGCAAAGAACAGGGGATATTCCCGGTGTCCTGGCCAACATTCCCCTTCCCATGCAATTATCCAGGCTGTGTGTGGGTGATGATGTGCGATATGGCCGCCACTACACATTCAGTCATTTCACTACCAGTCTAGCATTGCTTGTAAAGTGCTTTGGGATACACTGTGTATGAAAAGCACTATATAAATGCTGATTCTTCTTCTTCTTCTTCGTGTTTGTGATTATTTTTAACTCCCAACTTTCCATGACATGCAAGCCAACAAGTGTCCCACATGTATTTAGGGATTCTGTGGTCTGTAAGCTGTTTAATAGTAAGCGTGAAAGACTGCAAGGTACTTCCATAGAAAATGATTTCATCCGTAAAATGCTGCAGTAGAAGTTGCTCATAGATCACATGTCGGAGTAGAGAGAGAATAGATCTTGTTGTAAGACCTGCCATAGCCTGATTTTTCTCATGGATGTAATGATGTAATCAGTATACCGATCCAGTCGCAGCTTGAAGGACCAGTTATTGTCAGACCAGATCGGTAGCGGTGCCTGCAACCACTCATGTTCCCAGTGTACCCATATGTTTTCCAGCCCCTTCAGAACTGGTACGAAATTAAAAAACCAAAACAGTGTGTGGAAAAAGAGCAAAGGGTTTATCATACCCAAGCCCCATTGTGTAACCTGTCGGTACGTAGTGTTCCGTTTAACAGGGTTGAGTCTGCTACCCCATATGGTTCTAAAGAAAATCCTATATATTTTGGTTTCTAAAGTTACAAGTGGGGGAAACACTGTTTCAATAAACAACAAAATGCGGATAAGAAATGTTTTAGTCAGGTACACCCTTGTTAATTTTGTCGTTTGCATTTTATTCCACACCTGTACTCTATGTTAACAAACATCTAACTTTTGCTGCCAATTAACTATAGCCATGTCACTTGGACCAAAATAAACTCCTAAAATAGTCGCCCAGCTACAATGTGAATACCCCCAATCGTGACACCTATGTTTAAAGGGGTATCACCTATTGTCAATGCCACACTGTTCTGTATATTTATTTTTGTACCAGTCACGGCTGAATAATGTTGAAGAATTGCAAAAACTGGGGCGCAATCTTGTTCATATCCCAAAATAAACAAAGGTCATCCGCGTATGCCAAAATCTTTAATGGTGGGGTTGTGGGGGAAATCGACATACACTGAAACGCCAGGTCCATCTGCAATTTCCTAACGAGGATGTCTATGTAAAATGTGTAGAACAGGGGCTAAGAGGGCACCCCTGTCGTACCCCTTTTTTTAGAAAGATCTGTCTACCAATAATGCCATTTACAAGGGGAAAAATATGTGCCCATGAATACAATAAATGTAACCACCCAATAAAAATGTGCGGGATCCCATACATAGCTAAAATCTGAAAGATGATCTCACAGGAAATAGCATCAAAAGCCTTTTCCTGATCCAGATCCAACACACAGCCTTGCAATGTACCTCTGTGCCCCCTGGTAAACACTTCTCGTAGGCAGAATAGATTATCTCTCATATTTCTGCCCCTGATGGCACAAGACTGAAAAGGGGATATTAAAGTTTCAGCAGCCAATTTCCATCTATAGCACAAAATCATGGAAGAAAGTTGGAAGTCCACATTCAGTAAAGAAATTGGCCTCCAATTAGTAATATTCATTCTATCACCCTTTTTTGTAAAAACAAAATTAAAAAAGCCAGTCCAGAGATTCCTGCATGTCCTCATTAATCAATATGTCACTGAAGGTTTCCACCAACAATGGTGTCAGAATTTCCTGAAATGTTTTGTAAAAAGCAGGGCTCAGACCATCTGGTCCTGGGACAGTATTGCCCTTTAATTGTTGTATAGCCCTCTTAACTTCTACTTCACAAAATAGGTTCAACCAACTCTTGTTTATTACATAAAAGTCTGGTCTCATCCATGTGGACTAAAAAATCATGTAAATTTCCCCAATTTGGACCGGAGCAACAAAGTAGGAAAACAAATGTTTGGAGATAACCTCCAGTATGGCCTGAAAATCAGTGTGTAAAGATCCAGCTTTATCTCGTATAGCCTCCCATGACTTTTTCTGCACCCTTACAGTGCAATCCTTAAAAATATATAGGGAAGAACTTGTGCCCTGGGTACCTATCATCTGTTCCATTTTCAAGAATCTGACCCTGCGATAAAGGGCATTTCTCATTTCCTGTTTAATATTAGTGATTTGCTCTGATCTACCCACACCTTCAGAGTGCTGTAAGGAAATGAGGTGGAAGAGCCGTTTACAAAGGGATAAAAAAAATCAAAGTAGGCCTTTCGTCCCATCTGTTTACTCATTTTTTGGTACAGGAGTCAGATGGATTGTTTAGCTTCCACCCACCATTCTCCTATGGACTCGTACCATGCTACTAAGGTAGCTCTAGCTTTAAGAAAATCTATAGTGTCTTCTTGTATTTTAGGCTCCTTAAGCAGCTCATTATTTATTTATTTAGTTTTTGTTGACCGGGTAAGTGCACTAGACAAATCCTGCCTATTTTCAGGCACGACCTGGGGAAGGGGGATACAGATGAATGCCAACTGACCTTGAACCAGATTAAGCTGTTAGTGGTATTTTTAGTGAATGAGGGAAATTTGGCCAGGACACCAGGGAAATTCCCCTACTCTTTTTGATAAGTGCCATGGGATCTTTAACATCCACCTGAACTACCACCAATCCAAGCATATATGCCAATACCACCTGCCATGGTTATTTTTCTGTATGTGCCCTAAACCTGTCTGAAGTAGCTGTTGGGTGTGTATTGGCAGTAAGTACAGTCCAGTGTTTAGAAATAAAAACAAAATCAATTCTTAGGGACAGGGCACCCCAATGATATGTGTGACCTCTCTGCCTATGAATGGCTCTATATGAATCTATCAGGGCTGCTGTGTGTAGGACTGATTTTAAAGTAGTCGTATCACAATACAGTTTTGTAGTCTTACCAGTTTTGTCACCTAAGCCTATGGGGCAATTAAAATCTCCACCCAAAATTGACTTCTTATGTGTGTGCAAAAATGGTTGTAGCAGCCGAAAGAGATTACTTCTGAGGGTCTTAGTCTGTGGTGCATACACTACTCCAATCCTGAGATCCTGCTGTTGGAGGGTGACTTCAAGAAACATTGGCCTCCCAGGTTCCACATCATATACTTTCTGAATCTTGACAGGCCCACAAAACAACATTCCCACTCCTGTACATAATTCTGTCCCCAAAGATCACATTGAGGGTCCCCAAGGCCAAGATCTCTGGGTCTGATGTATGTCAGACTCAGTTCGTAACCAGGTGACCTGAATAAGGCAAATGTCAGCATGAGACTCATACACAGCCTATAGAGTGATACTTCTATGTTTAAAATTTTTAATGATGTTCACATTTAATGATACTATATTTAAGATGTCACCTGAATTACTATGCATGGAGTGAGTAAAGTGAAGTCAAGAACCATATCTACTACTTTCCTTTTTTTCCTGCTTTTTCTTAACTTTAGATTTCACAGGTTGATCATGTTCCAGTTCCAAATGGTCAGGTTGTGAACTGACCAGGGAAGATTCAGAATCCTCTTCCTCCTCTGCAGATTGTTCTCGCAGAGCAGTGAACTGATTAGAGCAGGATGTAGAATCTAACTTAAGCAGTTTAGCTTTAGCAAGGTTTTGGGAAGAATGCCTTTTCCACTTTATTGGTTGAAAAGCCTCCTGTGGGGTGGGGGTGGCATGTCAGGATTGGGTATAGTCTGAGCAAGCAGTTCTGATCCCTGTAGCTGCAGTGCTTCCTCCAGGGTTGCATCTTCATGGAGCACAGGCACTGTGGCAGTAGCTATTTCCTCAGGTTGAGGGGCTGGGGGAACCAACCGTACCTCAGTAGAAGGTGGTGTAGTCAGGAAAAAGGCTGCAGATTGCTTTTAGAAACATAGAAGTTAACGGCAAGTAAGGACCGCAATGCCCATCCAGTCTGCCCATTTCTTTTTCTACCTTATGAATATGCCATTGGCCTTTGCTCTGTCAATGGCCTACCTATTCATACTCATCTGTATTGCTCCCTTATGCCTATCCCATGCCTGTTTGAAGCCCTACACTGGGCCAGTACATCTGCCTAGCTGTTTTTATCTTGGTCTGGATCAAAGTTTTTGCTTCTATCCAGGTCAGCCTCAAACTTGTCATAGGTGCGGCTTCTTTGCGCACCTCAATAATGCTTGTGATGCATTGGTTTGCAGCTTATGTTTACAGGTAGGTCACCCAAGTAATAGTTGCCAAAATCCACCTCGGTGCAATCTGTGCAAAGAACATGGACACCTCTTCCTACAGTGCCATTGGGCTGTTCATAATAAGGGTACATTTTGGGATCTGGATGACACTGTACACACAGCTCAGGAAAAGCAGGACAAGAAGGCACAGCATGAGATTAGAGGAAGGCTGATTAAGGGGTAATGTGAGGAAGTTCTTTTTCACAGAAAGGGTGGTGGATGCATGGAACGGCCTACCTCAGGAAGTGGTGGATATGAATAATCTCATGCTGTGCCTTCTTGTCCTGCTTTTCCTGAGCTGTGTGTACAGTGTCATCCAGATCCCAAAATGTACCCTTATTATGAACAGCCCAATGGCACTGTAGGAAGAGGTGTCCATGTTCTTTGCACAGATTGCACCGAGGTGGGTTTTGGCAACTATTACTTGGGTGACCTACCTGTAAACATAAGCTGCAAACCAATGCATCACAAGCATTACTGAGGTGCGCAAAGGAGCCGCACCTATGACAAGTCTTAGGCTGACCTGGATAGAAGCAAAAACCTTGATCCAGACCAAGATAAAAACAGCTAGGCAGGTGTACTGGCCCATCCTCTGTGATACGTAGTTTCAGTCTCAATTTCCATCACCCTGTCCAGATGGTTTCACCATCCGGGATAGGGGTAGGCCTCTCAAGGACATCAGCTCTTTGCTTAACCCAGTGTAATATGTCCTGTATGTGCACATTCTCATTACGAACCAATATCGCAACAGTTTTAACCATAGGTCTGGTTAAAGGAATGGCTACAAAAGGAGCCTATACAGTAGAATGCCACAAAGTATTATGCTTCATCCAAAATGTTTCTAACTGTGCAGGGGTGTTAAAGGAGACATCAAAAATAGTATCACCAGAAATTCAATCAGGTGGAAACTCTAAACCTCCTCTATATTTAAGCCGGACTGCATTTCTTTGGGCCTTGGGTTTTCCTAGATTGGAGAAAAGATCTGCCATTCTATGCCTAGGGTTGGCACGTGGCCTATCCCCATCTGGTTTCGGGGGGAGGAGGGATCTGTCTGGCTGTACATTCTGGGCTTGCTGATTAAGACATGGAGTAGTATCTGCAAGATCTGCCCATGATGTGGAAGCCTGAGGTGGCATCATTGGAATCGGGCCTTCGTTAAGAAGCAACACATCAGAGCTGTGCTGCCTGGGACCCCTACTCACTTTAGCAGTTTCTGCAGTCACAAGTACAGTATTTGTCATAACATTAAGTTGTGTAACGACACCTGTCCCCTTCAGATCAATATTTCTGTCAGATTGGACTTGATCTGGTACTGTTAGAGGCTACTCCATATTTGGAGCATCAGAAAGCAGGATAGCAGGTTGCAAGGTCTGAGCACACTTATCACAGGAGACATGAAACATCCTGTCTACAGTCTTAGGTAAAGCCTGAATGTCTTTTGCAGTAGGAGGATCACTGGAAAGCCAGCTTCTGCCATCCAGTGCAAAAGTCCAACCTGCAGCGCTTGCTCCGGTGACCAAGAATCCCAATGCACTGTGTCAGACCTATGCATACCAGCCTCAGTCTGGTTCTGATCCATCTGCGAAAGTTTTCACAAATCATCTTGTATGTGCTGCTCTGTCAGCGGCAAATTACTCTGCGATTCAGTGCTTGCTGTTGAAATCTGAAAGAGCACTTCAGGCTCCTCCAAGCCATGCGGACACAGTCTGTGGCATTACTAGGTTGGGTAATCCATTTAGCATTGTTGTAGATTCCTGCCTTGTAGTAGCTATTTCCATTTCCATCTGTACATCGTCATCCACAATGCGGTCTGGAATATCCATGGAACTACTGAAAGTATTAGTAGTCTGTACTGTCTTCTCTTCCTTACTGCCTTCCTCCTTTTCGATTTCCATAATCTCAATATCTGTAGGCCTTGTTGAGCTGGCATCCACACCACCTCCACTCACTACTAGCAATTCAACACTGTGCTCCTCTATCCTGGGATGCAGGAAGCTGTGGTGCCCCCTACCTCAGAGTAGGGGAATTTCCCCGGTGCCCTGGCCAAATTTCCCCCCATTCACTAAAAATACCACCAACAGCTTAATTTGGGTTAAGGCCAGTTGGCATTCATCTGTATCCCACTCCCCCGGGTCGTGCCTGAAAATAGGCAGAAGTTGTCCAGTTCACTTAACCCGGTCAACAAAAACTAAATAAATAAAACATGTTGCTCCATGTAAGTCACAAGTGGGGTACCTCAGGAATCAGTCCTGGGGCCAGTCCTCGGAAATATCTTCATCAGTGACGTTGCAGACAGACTGGAGGGTAAGGTTTGTCTGTTTGCAGATGACACCAAGATCTGCAACACAGTAGATGATCCAGACGGGGCGGGCAGGATGAGGAGAGATCTGGAAAAACTGTCAAAATGGTCTGAAGAGTGACAACTGGAGTTTAACGCAGTGACGTGCAAGATCATGCACATAGGGAAGAGAAACTCTGAAGCTACCTATAGGCTGGGAGGGGAGTTGCTGGCAGTCACAAGGGAAGAAACAGACTTCGGCATCATCATCACAGATGACCCAAAATCATCCAAGCAGACCACTAAAGCAGTAGGTAAGTCTAGGGGGATGTTGGGGTGTATTAGTAGGGGTATCACAAGTCGTAAGAGGGAGGTAAGAAAAAATTACTCACCTTAGTAATGTTGTTTCTTCTAACGGAGTCTTGCTATATTATGACAATTGCAGTGAGTCCCCATCTTCAAAGTCCTCCGGAGGTGAAATAGTTAACTTTCTATGCAGGCATGGAACTTAAAGCATGAGCTCGGTTGAAAACTCTGTCTGTTGTTCTTCAAACGCAAACTGTCAGATCTTTACGAGCTAAAACTCACTAAGGTTCTGTGTGGAAGCTGTAAACCTACACTAGCCAACTGGCTACTAACATAAACACTCATTTTTTGGCCTCAAACAAAGACTCAAGTCAGGAGACCCAAAAAAGCAAAACACAACACCAATTCACCCAAAAAGGAGGGTGAAAAACAACAAGGTGGGCATCAAAAAAGTGTCAACACTGTACTGCCCACCCACATCCCAAAACAGAGGTTCTGAGAAGGACAGGCCGGAAGGGAGGTCATAATATAGCAAGACTCCATTAGAAGAAACAACATTACTAAGGTGAGTAATTTTTTCTTCAAACAACATGAAGTCTTGCTATATTATGACAATTGCAGACTACACAGCAGTACCTCCATGGAGGAGGGACAGAACCTACTTAGGGAATAGGCTCTGCAGCACGGCTTGTGCAAACCGAGCATCACTCCTAGCCTGGATGTCCAGGGAGTAGTGCTTGTAAAAGTATGAACTGTTTTCCAGGTAGCTGCTTGACATATTAGTAGAATAGGAATGCTCTGGCAGCCAGAGAAGCAGCTGTACCTCTGTAGAGTGAGCCCTCAGGCCTGAGGGGGGAACTTACCCAACTTCTCATAGCAGAATTGGATACAAGAGACAATCCACCTGGCAATGGATCTTTTAGTGGCTGGCTTCCCTTTACCAACTTCGCCATAAGTGAGGAACAGTTGGAGGGAGTCAAACCTATGACCCTTGGTACGCTCTATGTAGTAATTAAGGGCTCTCTTCACATCTAGGCTGTGCAGCCTCCTCTCACCAGAGGAGGAGTGGTCAGTGAAGTACACTGGAATAGAAACAGATTGATTAAGGTGGAAATCTGAAACCACCTTAGGTAGGAACTATCTGTTAGTCCGGAGGACCACCTTATCTCTATGAAAGGAGATAAACTCCTGCTCCACTGACAACGCTTGTAATTCACTTATGCGCCTGGCAGAGGTGATGGCTACCAGAAACACAGTTTTCCAAGTTGAGTACTTGAGGTCAGCTGAAGACAAGGGCTCGAAGGGGGGTTGCATAAGCTGAGCAATGCAAACATTAAGATCCCAGGCAGGGGCGGGATCCCTGAATGGAGGGTTGGTGTGAAGCAACCCCTTAAAAAATTTGGAAAATACAGGGTGAGCTGAAAGAGAAGAGGATTTACCTGCTGAAATAAAAGCAGACACAGCTGCCAAATGCACCTTCAGGGTAGCTGGTCTCAGCCCCAAAGAATTCAGATGGACCATATAATCCAGGACTGTGGGTAGATCAGCAGAGTCTGGGAAATATGCTTTTCCGAGCACCATATGGAAAACCTTTTCCATTTGGAATTGTAAGTAGCCCTGGTGGAAGGCTTCCTTGAGGCCTTCAATATATCCATTACACCTTGGGAAGGTGTAAATCAGCAAATTCTAACTCTTCAAGAACCAAGCCTTGAGATTGAGAGATTTGAGATTCGGATACCAAACCCGTCCCTGGGCACAGGTTAACAGATTGTGATTCCTGGGAAGGCACAGGGGAGGATGGACTGCTAAGGACAGGAGGAGTGGATACCAGGGTTGTCTGGCCCAATCTGGAGCTATCAGAATGACTTTGCAAGATTGGGATCTGATTTTGACTAGCACTTTGAACAGGAGAGGAAAGGGAGGGAAGGCATAGAGGAACTTTCCTTCCCAACTGAGGGCTAAGGCATCCAGGGGGAGAGAGCCCAACACTGGGGGCCTGCAGCAAAAAAGAGGAAGTTGGTGATTCGGGCTGCAAAAAGATCTATCTGCGGAGTGTCCCATCTGGCAAATACTACTCCCAAGACCAGGGGATCCAGTGACCATTCGTGATGGCCCTGGGAAATACTGCTGAGAGCATCTGCCAGGACATTGTCCTTGCCTGGGAGGTGGACTGCCATAAGGGAGGTGTTCAGGGAGTAAGCCAGAGACCACAACTTCATTGCTTTGGTGCACAAGGCCGTAGACCGAGTGCCCCCTTGCTTGTTACTGTACCACATTGTAGTGGTGTTGCCTGTTCTGACCTGAATACTCTTGTTCTGAACAGATTTGGAAAAAGCTTGAAGTGCTAGAAAAACTGCTTTGAGCTCCAACAGGTTGATGTGGAGCAGAGATTCCTGGGGAGACCACAGACCCCGGGTGGTGAGGTCACCCATGTGAGCTCCCCAGCCCAAGAGGGATGCATCTGTAGTAAAGATTAGAGAGTGAGACTGAGTGACAAAAGGAACCCCTTGTCTCAGGTTGCTCTGATCCTGCCACCACTGTAGGGCTTGGATCAGGGTTCGAGTTACTGGGATCAACTTGGTAAGAGGATCCTTTCTTTGAGACCAAAAGCTCTCAAATGGAACTGGATGTCCTCATCTGAAATCTTGCTCCTGAACAACTGCTGTGGAAGCAGCCATGTGTCCTAGGAGCTGCAGAAATGCCTTGCTGGCCGGGAGACCTGCAGGGTGAATGAGGAGGCCAGGGAGACTAGGGTCTTTGCCCTGTCCAGGGGAAGGAAGGCCCTGGCTTCCTGTGTGTTCAGTTCTGCACCTATGAAGGTAAGAAGCTGAACAGGCTCTAGAACTGACTTTGAGAGATTCCGAAGGAAACCTAGAGAGGTAAGCAGTTGCTGCGTTACCTGAAAATATAAATTGACCTGGTCTGGGGACTGGCCTACTATGAGCCAATCGTCCAGGTAAGGAAAGATGGCAATCTTTTGCCTTCTTAGGTAGGCAACTGCTACTGCCAGGCATTTGGTGAATACCCTTGGCGCAGAAGTGAGGCCGAAGGGCATTGCTCTGAACTGGTAGTGGCCTGAGGGCAGCTTGAACCTGAGGTACTTTCAATGGGAGCTTCTGATGGGAATATGGAAGTAGGCATCCTTGAGGTCCAGGGAAGCTAGCCAGTCCCCTGGCCTTAGAGAGGGTAAGATCACCAGAATCACCATTTTGAACTTTGACTTTAAATGGTGCTTGTTTCAGTATCTGAGATCCAGGATGGGCCGCCATTCTCCTGTCTTTTTTGGGGTAAGGAAGTACCTGGAGTACAAACCTTTGCCCTGCTGTAGGGGAGGAACCCTTTTCACAGCTCTGAGAGCCAGGAGGGTAGAGACCTCTGCCTCTAGGGCGAGTGCCTCTGATGGAGTTGCAGGTAGAAAAGATCTGGCTCTCAGCTTTGGAAATTTTTTGAAGCTGAGAACCAGTCCTTGGCTTACTACTTCCAGGACCCACTTGTCTGATGTTAAAGACTTCCAGTCCTGGACAAAGTAAGCTAGCCTGCCCCCTACAGGTAGAGAAGAATCGGCCCTGGCAGACCCATCAGGATGCCTGCTTGGCAGGGGCTTTGGGCTGAGGGGTGGAAGCAGGCCTGCTTGTACCCCGTCTGCCTCTCCCTCTAAAGAACCCCCTCTGAGCATAGGCGGAGGAGGAAGCTTGGGTTTGGTAAAAAGGCCTATGAAAAGGCCTGCCCTGCCTCTAGGAAGCTGCTTTTGAGGAGCGGCCTGCCTTTCTTTGGCCTGTGCACTCCTATAGGTGGTCCTATATTCATCCGTTTTCTTCATGTAATTCCCACAACAGGAAAATCCATGGCCTTAGACTGGGTATCCTGAGACAGGGTAGTACATCTGAGCCAAGCCATCCTGCGAAGTGCCACAGATATAGCCATGACTCTTGATGAAACATCATTAGAGTCCACTGCAGCATGAAATTGCACCTTGGATGCCTCAATACCATCCATAGCCACCTGTTCCAGCTCCCTGGCAAGCTGGTCAGGGACTTGTTTTGCTAGGGCCAGCACAGTATCCCATCTGGATTTCTGGCACCTAGCAGCATAAACCATATAATTTGCCTGTCTGAGTCCCAAAGATGCTGCCATGTACTGTTTCTTTGCCATAGCATCAATCTTCCTGGAGTCCTTCTCAGGGGGGTGTGAAGCTAGGGGAATATTAGCCTTGTCACAGGCTGCACTACCCTCACATGGCTGCATTGTTGAGTGAGGAAATCAGTGTCAGAGCCTGATAAGGTATACCTCTTGTCCATCCTTTTATCCACAGGAGGTATAGTGTGAGGAGTTTTTAAAACTTTTACTGTCTGTTTCCAAAAAGATTTATGCAAAGGAATAGACAGTCTCCTAGACTCTGGAATATCCATCATTTCTACATAGTCCGGCTCCTCTTGGTCATCAACAGCTTCCTCAACAGAGAGCTGGAGAGTTTCAGCAACTTTTTTTATAAAACATGAAATGAGAAGGGGACTCAGAAAGCCTTGGAGGAGAAACCCCTAAGGGACTATCTGGAGAGATGTCCGGTTCAATGGGCACATCCAGATCTTCAAACCCATATTCACTCTCCTCATATTCCTCTTCCCCCTCCTCCGGTTCATAAAAATCCTCAAAATCATAATCTTGAACCGGTGGAACCGGCCGAACCGAACGCTTCCCTGATGGTGTCGGTTCGGTCGGAACCGGGGAGAGAGAGACTGGACAATTTGAATTGCTTTAGCTATTTCTTCAGCAGTTGGGGAGAGAACTTTTGCTCTACTAGCTGACTTTCTAGTCCTTTTTGCTGGAACCGGCTCCTCAGAACCGGCTCTATGTTTGCCCGAGGAAGTATCGCCCTGGTCAGAGGGCACTCCCTCTGGTTCGGTTGGTACCGAACCGGGCTGGCCATCCGGATCAGCGGACTTTTTGGCCTCCCTTTCCCTGAGCCTACCAACTCTCTTATCTATGGTGGCAGCAGGGAAATTCTGACAAATCTGGCAGTCTGAATTGAGGTGGTCAGACCCCAGACAATAGACACATGTGGTGTGTGGGTCAGCCTTAGCAAAAGCTTCCCCACAAACACTACAGTGTTGAAACCCAGTGGGTCTGGTTTTTCTTTTGGGTTTCTCAGACATAATGCCAGCCTAACCAACTTGCCCGTTTATGGCAATCCGCCAAGCAAGACACCCTTATCGGTTCCCAACCGTGTCATGGGTCGTGGAAAAAACCGTAATGAAATCCGTTTTTTTTTTAGAACCGATAAGAACCGGGAACCGCACTCTAAAAAAGGACTAATACATTTAAAGACAACCTGATCGGTTCAAACTGAACCGATAATGAATTACAAGTTCCACACAGAAAAAACTAAATGTAAAACCTATCTATTACTTACATTAATGCAGACAGAGCTTGAACCGACCGGTTGCGGTTTAATTTCGGCTGAAAAACCAACAAATAATACTTTTAAACTGACAAAATGAACCGAGCAGAAGGAGAAATCTCCGGAGCGACTGTTCAGTGAGGCGGAGTAAAGAATCTGACAGTTTGCGTTTGAAGAACGCCTCATCAGCACATCCGAGCCAAATGAATTTGAATGTCTATCAATCAAATTATCCCTTCCTAATTCATCTTCATTTAAACTGATTGGATGCTATAGACCTCCCTCTGCAGGCCTTAAACTGCTTTCTCACCTAGGGTCAATTCTCAACCTAGGCCCTGAAGATACCATTATCCTTGGTGATTTGAATTTAAACTGGCTGTCTAATGTATCTGCACCTCTGATAACCTTTTGTGACACCTATGGATTCACACAGCTGATTAAAGACCCAACTAGGATCAACCTAAGAAATTCCAGCAATAGCTCACTCCTGGATATTACGTTGGTAAACAAACCTCAATTATATCTACATGCAGGTTTACTGCGAGTGATGTGAGTGACCATTACCCTATAGCCGCATAAGATCCACACCCAAACTACCAAATCCTGCAGAATTTGTCCTCAAAAGGTCAAAAAAGAACTTTGATATCTCAGGCTACCTCCATGACCTGAGTTATACAATACATTGGCAAGATTTCTATCTTACAACCTCTGTTGAAACAGCTCTCCAGACTTTAAAGGATATTATCAATAATGCCCTCAATATTCATGCACCTATCACCAGTATCAGAACTAAGGTAAAATCCTGCCCTTGGTTCACCTCTGAGCTTAAAGCAGCCTTGAGAACCAGAGACAAACTGTGGAAAAGGCAAGAAAAACAAAGGACATCAGAGATTGGCTAAATTTCAGAAAAGCAAGGAATTCATGTACAAAAAAATAAGAACTGCCAAAACTGCCTACTATACAGCTGAATTGGATGCCTCCTACAATAACCCATCCAGACTCTGGGGTACAATAAAAAGGACTCCTGGGCCAAAAGTCTACTCCTGCCTTAACCTCCAAACTGATACTAAATGATACAGAAATTACAGGTAAACAAGAAATCTTAAATACCTTCAATGCTCACTTCACCACAGCTGGCCTAGCATTTGACTCTTCACCAGCAAATATCCTGAGATCTTCCTTGAACCTGCAAACTACTGTGGGCAAATGGCCACTTCAACTTTTCCTTCATCCCAATATCCGTGAAAGAAGTGGAAGATCTCCTCTCTAATTTAGACACTAATAAGAGTGCAGGTGCAGACTCCTGGATCCCTATTTCCTGAAAATTGCTTCACATGTCTTATCTGTCCCCTCACTCATCTCTTCAATCTTTCCCTAACTACTGGATCCATTCCCTCTACTTGGAAAACAGCTCAAGTGGTTCCATTATTCAAATCTGGTGATACTAGAGATCTCAACAATTACAGACCTATCTCCATTCTACAGTTTTATCCAAGTTGCTCGAAAACTAGTAAACTCTCGGTTAAGGGACTATTTGGATAACAACAACCTTCTAAGCTCTGCACAATCTGGATTTAGATCAAAACATAGCACCATTACTGCCTTAGCTAAGGTAACCAACGATTGGCAGACTACCTTGGATAAGAAAATTGTACCTGTGCTGTGTTTCTGGATTTGAGTAAAGCCTTTGACACTGTGGATCACGACTTATTAATCACCTCCTTAACTCAATAGGCCTGGATTCCTGTCACTCAACTGGTTTAAGGATTACCTTTCAAATAGGTCACAACTGGTTAAAATGGAAATTACCTATCCACCCCAAAACCACTGCTAAGGGGCGTACCACAAGGTTCTATTCTTGGCCCTATCCTCTTTGCTATTTATATAAACAATATTGATGCCAACCTCACTCAATCTAACATTCATCTGTTTGCTGATGATACTGTATTATAAGTCAGCAATCCCTCATCTTCCAAAGCCTGTGATCTGTTACAATCCGAATTCTCCATTCTGCAGCGCAACCTACTTGACAAAAAACTACTTCTAAATGCAAAAAAGACAAAAGCCATGTTCTTTGCCACAAAGAGTTGCTCTACCCATACCCTAGCATCCACCACCCTACATTTATCCACCTTACTTGGAGAGAAACTTGAATTTGTTGATAATTTCAAATATCTTGGAGTCTGGATAGATAACAGGCTTGACTATTCTGTCCATATTGAAGAACTACTTAAAAAGCTAAGACAGAGGCTTGGACTATTCTTTAGAATAAAGCATTACCTAAACAGTGACTCCAAAAAGGTTAATTCAGGCCTCATTCCTATCCCTCATTGATTATGCTGATTTTTCTACTGCCATTGTCCAGGTCATCTCTTACAAAAACTGGACACCCTGTATCACAGGGCCATAAGATTTATTACTGACCTTCCCCCCAGCACCCATCATTGCTCCCTTTATATGGCAGTCAATTGGACATCATTACAGCACAGAAGGACTAGGAATGCTGTTATCTGGACATTCAAAGCGTTAACAGGCAAACTACCTACCTATATCACTGATTGCTTTACCCAAATTACAACTAGGCCATACACTTTAAGGATCAGTAAACTTATCATGTTACAGGTCCCCATTGCCTGCACCCGGTATGGGAGGGCTGCTTTCAGCTATACTTTAGCAGTTGCATGGAACTCTCTCCAAAAATCCATGAAGCTAGATAGCCTTCTACCTCTGACATCCTTCAAAAGACTGTTCTCCACCCTTTTTCCAGAGCTCTGAAATTGCTTTTATAAACCATAATCCCTACCCTACCTGACCCACCTTTCTTTTCCGTCCATTATATTGTTTCATATTCTATCTTCTGACTCACCTATCTATTCTCACAAAAGCTAGTTAGACCCTATAATTTTATATTTTATTCCTGCTATACCCTTTGCCCACATTTTTCTTGCAGGCAAAATGGTTCTACTGCTCCTTGTATATATGTAAATTGTTGTATACATTCATTTCTTGCCATTATATTGTTATTTATGCTATTCTTGTCTATGTAATAATATTTGTATCCTCATTTGTATGACCACTCAGGTCCATCTTGTAAATGAGCTTTGCTCAATGATGTTCACCTGAATAAATAAAGATTTTGATTGATTGATTGATTGATTGATTGAAGAACAACAGACAGAGTTTTCAACCGAGCTCGCGCTCTAAGTTCCATGCCTGCATGGAAAGTTAACTATTTCACCTCCGGAGCAATTCGAAGATGGGGACTCACTGCAATTGTCATAATATAGCAAGACTTCATGTTGTTTGAATAATCCCTCTTTACAAGACACTGGTTAGGCCCCATCTGGAGTACTGCATGCAGTACTGGAGGCCACACCTGCACAAGGACATTAACAAAATGAAGGCAGTCCAGAGATGGGCAACCACCATGGGGTGCAGGGACTGCATCAGAAAATATACAAGGACAGATAAATGGAACTCAATATGTATACCCTACAGCAAAGAAGGGAGAGAGGTGATATGATTGAAACATTCAAACATCTTAAGGGCATTAACAAGGTGAAAGAGTCTAACATGTTTCAATGTAAGAAAAATAGCAGGACAAGAGGACACAGCTTGAGATTAGAGGGAGGCCAATTAAGGGGTAATGTGAAGAAGTTCATTTTCACAGAAAGGGTGGTGGATGCATGGAATGGCCTTCCTCAGGAAGTGGTGGATATGAATACAGTGCAGGGCTTCAAACAGGCATGAGATAGGCATAAGAGAGCAATACAGAGTGAGTATGAATATATAGGCCATTGACAGAGTAATGGCCTATGGCACATTCATTGGGTAGAAAAAATAGGCTGACTGAATGGGCCTTGTGATCCTTATCTGCCATCAACTTCTATGTTTCTATGACTGTTTTAGCTCACTTACTTTCCCTTTGTCATTCTATATGGAGCATATACACTATGGCGATGCTCTGTGCTCTCTGTGCCGAGTAGGGTCTTGGAAACATGCACCATGCCTCACATTTTGTCACTGAAATGAGGGACATGAACACTTAAAACGAGGAACAATGAGCAACACTAACCCTCATGATGATCAGGACACATCCTGAAACATGATGATACAGTACCTCAAAACACAGTGGAAACCACTGTATTTACTTGTACCAATATTAGCACCTGAGAATGAATTTCTACCATAAAGCAGGAGTGCCATTTAGGTACTGCAGAGGGGGGCAGTGGCCCCCCTCCCGCATCTGTACCTTGGTTGTTCTTATGGTGTGACACTGATGCCATTACCTTTGGGTTTAAACTTTTGTACAATAAGTGCCCCCCTAGCCTGTGTGCGCTCATGCTGCAGGTGGACTCCTGACTCGACTATGTCTGTAATGTGTTGTCCATTCTCTCCACTTATTGGCAGTGGCACCATCACACATGATGTGGAGGAGCTCCAGCCAAGCAAGAGCACATGAGTCATGCGAGTGCGATACTGTCTTTCCCTCCACAGAGTGGACAGGCTGCACACTACAGGTTGGAGGAGTTGGTAAGCACTGAACTCTCAATAGCAGTGTTGTGGTGGCATATTTTTGCTGGTCTACTCTTAGTGAGTCTCCATCTCCTCTGGTGGCTGAAGGGGCAGATGGTGAGCTAGAAGCTAACTCAACCCTAGGCTACCTACTTATTTCTACTAGGCTCGCCTCACATAAAAAAAAAAAAAAAAAGTGCTGACCCCCCACTGCAGCAAGCTAGGCCTTGAAGCAGTGGTCACAGCAGTGCAGGTGGCCTTCATAGGCCTTTATCAGTGCAGTGCAGCAGCAGCCATGGCAGCAGCCAGGCAAGAAGCAAGCAACACAAGTTGGGCGGGTTTGGTTGGTGAGGTGACTTTTGGTCACAGACCACGTTGGGGACCTGAGACGGTCAGTTCTAGCATTCTGCTTCTGGCAGAAGGATGAAGGCAGAGCAGACTGGAAACTGGGCTGGTGGCACACTAGGCCAGGCCGCAGGTTCTGGCCAGATGGCTGGGTAAGTAAAAGTAAATAATGTTTTACAGGGGGATTGGAGAAGGGAGAAGGACTGAAAGATTGATGGTGTTTTTCATGTTTCTGCACCTTTGGGTAGTCTCATGACCCATATGAGATGGGTATTGAATGGAATGGAGTTGGGAAGAGAAATCAGGACAAAGCTGTTTTTTTTGGGGGGGGGGCAGAACTTCAGCCAGGAAAAAAATTGGTTAGTAACTGGGTGGTTTTAAGCCCAAATCTGATGCACTGCTCCGGGGTATAGACAGATGAATCTCATACATTTGAATTTTTTATAATTTGTATATCATTTTTTCAGTCACAAGTAAGTTTTACCTTTTAGAGACATTCCAGAGCTTGCTACCTAGGGGCTAAGTAGCACCTGGCCTCCACTAGTTGTTGGCTCCCCTCGTTGAAATCTGAAATGGCGCCTCTGCCATTAAATCTAAATTTATAAGACAGCCTCTGTATGAGCAGCATGTTTTCCATGAGGGATGGATGAGGGGCAGAGTAGTTTTCAGGGGCAAAATGAGGACTGTTCCTTGCATTCAGGGACAGTTGAGTGGTATGGTATGCACAGACTAATGGAGCCACACTATAGTTAGGCTTATGCCATCCCCCCAGTGAAGCCGACCCCTCATCTCCAAGCTCAAGCACATTATGTCAAAGGGCAAGGGAGAGTGCAGGGGTGTGCCCCGTTGAAATGAATGGGGGTATTTTTTATTACTGTTTTATTCATTACTGATGGAGAGTTGGAGATTAATGAAGGCCACCGCTCAACTAACAAGGGCCTTGTCAGTAGAACACTGGCCTTCATTATTCTCCAACTTGCCATCATAACGTATCAAATAGTAATGAAAAATAGCTCCATTCATTTCAAGGGGGTACACCCCAGTACTGTGATCCATGGTCATCATCTCTTAAAGACTCCTGCCTCTGGCTCCCTAGTACTCAGGTAAAAGACTCTCAACTTATATCTACAGTTGGTGAATTGTCTGTAGCAGCATGGCCGGACCTGCTACAGTGTGTGTGCATGGGGAAGGGGCTGGCCATGTGGGTGGAGGGTGTCAAGTTATTGCTACTTTTGTGTTTGCCTGTTAAAGTCTCTTTATGTGGAAGCATTCAAAACTATGGAGAGAAAATGGTAGGAGCACAGACCAGACACAAGTAATTATGTAGTTTTGTGGGTAAGTGTGTGTATTGGGGGGTGGGAAGAACCACATGTTTCCATTGGTATGTGTGCTTCAGTTGAGCTGTGCAGCTGAGATGAGGTGGGACAAGAAAACTAAAACGTATAACAGTGGCTATAAGCATGCCGCACGTGTGCAGATGTATGCAGATTTGTATTGAAATAGGATCGAGCCATATGTGTGCAGGTAGTATAGCTTAGTGGTTAAAGGCACTGAACTGCAAACCAGGAGACTTGGAGACCTGAAGATCTGGGTTTGAATCTCATCAACCCCCCACTTGTATATGGTGTGATCCTGCGCAAATCACTTAACTTTTATGTGTGCAGTTATCAGTGACCACTTGCTTTCTGCATGTATGCAGTCTGTTCCAATTTAACATAAAAAGCATACTTTCCAGACTTGCTTGCTGCATGCATGCCACATGCATGCAATCAGTTCCAATTTAACATTTTAATCATGCTTGCAGCACGCACATCACATGGGTAGCTTTATGTGTGCAGCATGCAAACATTTCATATAATTATTTCTGCAAGGGACCAACTCCTGTGTGGAATGGTCCCATATGTGGCCAGAATGTGGCCAGAGGGTCATGCAGTGGAGGTCTCCCTTCATATACTGTTATTGACAACAGCTGCATGCTGCTCATCTTTCATCAGTCCTTGTCTATAATGACCCCCAGGTTCATTTATTTCTCCTTTGTAATTGTACTTTTTTGCTTTTTAGACATTCTTCTGCAACTACCATAGTGGTATGAACCCTTTGTGTAACTTATTGCTAATTTCCACAGAGAGCCACGATCCACAACATCTTTGCTACATTTTTGCTAATTTTAGAAGGTTACAGCAGCAGCAGCCATAGGTTGTGGATATGTTACAACTAGCTGCAACCACCAGCTAACCTAGAATTTACACTTTTGCAACCTTTTTGGGTTGCAGCAGTATATCAGCAATATTATGGACATACTGCTGCTAATAAATCATTTTTGCCAGGGTAAAGAATGGGGCTACAAAACAAGGGGAGAGAGCCATAAGCCTCAGGGATGCCCTGGCAGGGGAGGAGGACATGGGGGAGTGGAGGAACACTAGGAAAATCTAGAAGAAGGGATAGAGATGGCAACAAACCACTGCCCCAGACAAGTAAGCAAAAGGAGGAGGAAAAGAGACCACTACGGTTCTCAGACGAGGTGGCCATGAAGGTGAGGGCAAAAAAGTTAGCAGTCAGGAGATAATAGAAGACGCAGAGAGAGGAAGATAGAGAGGTGTATCAGGAGAAATAGAAGAAGACATGGAAAGCTGTCAGGAGCGCAAAGGTGCAAAGTTGAAAATAGCCCAGGCAGTGCAGAAAGGGGACAAGGTATTTTTCAGGTATGTAAGCAAAAAGAGAAAGACCCGGGAGGGATAGTAAGGCCTAGGAAGGAAAGAGGGGAGTGTATAGAGGTGACCAGGAAAAAGTGGACATCTTGAACAAGTACTCTTGTTCAGTGTTCACAGAGGAAGGGGAAGGAGAGGAACCACAGATAAGGGCCAAGAATATCAAAGGAAGGGAGGAAGGGGGCCCTAATGAGCAGCTAACTCAACAGACATCTGTCTGCAAGCTCCGTCTCCGTAGGTCACTAAAGATAAAGATTTAAGCAGTTTCTATAAACCATCAGACTCTACAAAGTAGGGAAAAAGGAAGGAGAAAAGGTGACGGGTGAATATTTGATTCCAGGTTCAGGGAAACCCTCCAGGAATGTGGCCAACTCAGTGAAGAAAGCAGGGACTGCAGTGGCAAGTGAAGGCCCCAGGATCATCACACTGTCAGCTAAAGAAATGGAGGTACTCTGGCCGCACAGTGACAAGCCATGTACTGGCAGCATTAGAGCCAAAGTTAGACCCCTTGACCAGGAAAATCAATACACAGATACAATACACAATACACAAAGCACAGCTCACCGGTCAGGTGTCAAGGATCACAGAAGTGGAGTGCAGGATTTCTCAGCTGCAGGATCGAATGGAAAAAATTCCCAGAGACTGTCACACTGCTCAAAACGGAGCTGGAGGAGCTGTGTGACCAGCTTGATTACCAGGAGACCTATCAGCACCGAAACAATTTAAGAATTAGAGGCTTACCTGAAGGAAAGGAGGTAAGGTCAGCAGAGGACTTTTGCAGCAAAATTCTACTGAAACTGTTGGGGCTAGACCCAAAGGGGGTCGCTACAAAACTGAGGGCGCCCATCAAGTTTTGGCACCACAACCGCTGTCGGGAGAGCCTCCCTCCCTGCCAAATCATTTTCAGGCTCCACAACTTCGGGGACCACCAAGCAATATGGTATGCACTGAAGTAAAAAAAGATAAGTGGTTTTCGAGGCTGCCAAATTGTTTCTCCATCAAGATTTTTTGCAATGCCTTCAGCGGAGAACATAGATACATAGACAGTGTCGGCAGATAAGGGCCTATGGCCCACCCAGTCTGCCCATTTGAGCTTGTAAGTTCAGTTTGTTTTCCTAGAAGTCTGTTGCCCCATACCCCTGACCTCCAGAATTCCTTTATGTCTATCCCATGCATTCTTAAATCCCGTGATTGTTTCAGCCCCACCACTTCCTCTGGCAGTGTGTTCCACTTGTCCACCACCTGCTCTGTGAAGAAATTCTTTTCATGTTTCCTCTGAATCGTCCTCCCTCCAACTTCATCCCATGCCCTCTAGTCCTGGAACATCTTTTTCACTTAAAAATAGTGTTTTCCTGCACCCTGTTCCTCCCTGTAAGATACTTGTATGTCTCTATCATATCCCTTCTCTCCCTCCTCTCCTCCAGGGAGTACATGTTCAGTTCCTTCAACCTGTCTTCATAGGACTTGTGATGCAATCTTTGTTGCCCTCCTCTAAACCTTCTCTACCCTGTCTATGTCCTTACGTAGTAAAGGTCTCCAGAACTGTACACTGTACTCCAGGTGGGGCCTCACTAGTGTCTTGTATAGTGGAATTATGACCTCCCTTTTTCTGCTGGTGATGCCCCTGCCTATGCATCCTATTTGCTTTACCTGCTACCTTGTCACACTGTTTCCCTACCTTGAGGTCATCATAGATGATAACCCCAAGATCCCTTTCCTGCTTGGTGCATGCTATATCCTCACCCTCCATCTGATATATTGTGCCAGGGTTTTGTGCCCCATATGCATTATCTTGCACTTCTTTGCATTGAATTTCAACTGCCAAACCCTGACCATTCTTCAAGTTTCTGAGGTCCTTCTCATTCTGTCTACACACTCTGGTGTGTCTACTCTGTTACAGAGCTTTGTGTCATCAGCGAACAATGAAATTCTGCCTTCTAGGTCCTGAGCAATGTCACTGATGATAGGACCAGTCCAGCACTGACCCCTGGGAACTCACTAGTCACTCTTCCCTCTGTGGAGTGACAGCCACTATCATCACCCTCTGTGTCCTGCCGCCCAGCCAGTTACCTCACCCACCTCACTACTGTCCTGCCCACACCCATATTCCCCAGTCTGTGTAATAGTCTTCTATGTGGCACAGTGTCAAGGTCTTGCTGAAGTCCAGATAGGCCATGTCCACTGCCCTCCCTGATCCACCTCCCAGTCACCGTGTCAAAAATTTAATGAGGTTGGTCTGACATGACCTCCCCTGGTGAAACCATGCTGCCTTGGGTCCTGTAGTCCATTGACAACCAGATGTTCCACCAATCTCTCCTCTCAGTAGTGCTTCCATGATCTTCCCACTACCGAGGTGAGGCTGACTGGTCTGTAGTTCCCACTTCCTCTTTGTTCCCACTTTTGTATAAGGGGACTACATCTACTGTCCTCCAGTCTTTGGGTACCTCCCTTGTTTCCAGTGAGCGGCTAAACAGGATAGCCAGAGGTTCAGCCACCACCTCTCTTAGTTTCTTAAGAACCCTGGGGTGCACCCCATCTGGCCCCATTGCTTTATCAACTCTTATTACTTCCAGTTCCTTCAGGACCCTTTCTCGTGTAAAGGGACTTGCGTCCATTTCTGCACCATTCTCACCCCTTGTACTCCCTTCAGACCCATTACCCTCCTCTTCCTCAGTAAAGACTGAGCAGAAATACCTGTTCAATATGTCAGCTTTTACTGTTGTCATCCTCCATGCAGCCCCCATCCTCCCCCTTCACCCTCCCTTTGCCTTTCTTTTTTCACTTATGTACCTGTAAAAGGTTTTGTCCCCTCTACCCACTGATTTCGCAATGTGTTCTTCTTTCTGAGCTTCTCTTACTGACCTCCCTGCCTCCCTTTGCTTCTTCTGGTACTTCTCCCTATCCCCTTCTGCCTGTGTCTCTTTGTATTGCCTGAATGCAATCTTTTTGGCTTTCACTTTCTTTGCTACCTCTTTGGAAAACCATAATGGTCTCCTCTTCTTTTTCCTCTTGCTAACCTGCTTAATGCATAATTCTGTTACTCTTGTAATCCCCATTTTAAATACTGCCCACTGTTCCTCAATCCCCGATTCCTCTCCCATTCTCCTTAATGCCTCTTTCAAGTATCTCCCCATTTTCCCAAAGTCTGCCCCCTAAAATCCAGGATACGTGTTTTTGTGTGGTTTGGTTCTGCTCTTTCTGTGATTTCAAACCACAATGACTGGTGGTCACTGTTCCCCAAGTGCTCCACCACTGTTACCCCCATCACACTGGCCCTGTTTGTGAGCACAAGGTCCAATATTGCCTTCTGCTGAGTTGGTTCCATGACCAGTTGCTTGAGGAAGGCACCCTGAAGGGAGTCCAGGATAAATCTGCTCCTAGTTGATGCTGCCGCTGGGATGCTCCAGTCCACATCTGGAATATTGGAGTCTCCAACCAGTACTACCTCACCCGTGTCTGCCATCCTTTGGATGGCTAGCATCAGCTCCTATCTGTTTCTTCCTCCTGGGCTGGTGGTCTATAGACCACACCTGGGATCGCTGGCCCCATTTTCCTTTCAGCTTAACCCACAGTATCTCTCCCCATTTTGTTCCTCCTGGATCTCTATGGCCCTTATGTCATTTTTCACATGCAGTGCCACTCCTCCTCCCTTCCTAGCTGCCCTGTCTCTTCTGAATATGTTGTAGCCAAGTATGGCCATCTCCCAGTTGTGGTTATCAATACACCAGGTTTCAGTGATGACCACAATGTCCAGGTCTGACTGCACCATGACAGCCCCCAGATCTTCCATCTTGCTGCTAAGGCTCCTGGCATTGGCACACATGGCTTTCCATGATTTGACCTCCCTAGACTGTTTCACTGTTCTACTCCAGCCCCTTCCTTGGTTGTCCTTTATCCCTGGTTCTCCTTGCTGTCTGCTCTTCTGCTGAATTTTGTCCTTTATCTGTCTATCCACCTCTTGGGTGCTAATCTCCATCTTTTGCACACTGCTTTGTAGAGATAGCCACTCCTCCAGTTCACTGGTTCCACTGCTAGCTGTTGGGGAGTGAGCAAGTAGGTACCCTCCTTGCTGGCCTGCTACCCCCCTTTGCTAGTTTAAATGCTTGTCAATGTAGCATTTAAACTTATCACTGAGTGCTTGGATTCCCCTCCAGGATGGATGCAGGCCATCAGGCTTGAACAAACCTCCATCCCTCCAGGTGGGTCCCCAGTCACCAATGAATCCAAACCCTTCCTCACAGCACCAGTTCTTCAACTATGAGTTAAAGTTTCTGGTACATGCACCCCTATGCTCTCCCTTGCCTCTCGCAGGTAGTACTTCTGAGAAAGTGACAGAAGTAGCTACTTGCTTGAGACCCCCCCAATTTCCTAAACTCTTCCTGAACTTCCTTTGGCTCCCCATTTGCCAGGTCATTAGTACCTAGATGGATAATGACATCCAGCTCACCTCCAGTCTTGCCTTCCCAGTGATCCCCAGGATCTTCTTTCCATCCCTCCATGCCATGGCACCTGGTAGGCACCTCACCTCCCTGTCCTCCCCTCCTGTGTTCCTAGCTGGATCCCTCTTATGATGGAGTCCCCACCAGGATTCACTTCCTTCCTCTGGGGTCCACTGCTCTCCCGCTGAGGTCACCTCCTTGGCTAATTCCACATCCTTTCCTTCCACTTCTCTGGGTACTCTATTTGGTTGTCCCCATTTGCCAGTGTGGCATATGAGTTCTTGAGTGGAATAGGATCTGGGATGTGCCTCTGCCTGACCACTGTAACCCTCCCTGAGCTCACTGTCATCCAAGTGCTCCTCGTTCGGCATCCTTTGAGGCAGTTGCATTGGACTGGGTGGTCTCTGGATAGGGGTGATGGTACTCCTGACCCAGTTTACTTCCGCTCTGAGTCTAGCTACCTCATCCCGCAGTCCAGAGAGATGCATGCAGACAGGGCAGCACCTTAGTGTCCAGAAGGTCTGCTTGAATATGGCTGCCCCACAGCCACTGCATTGCACCACTCTCCACATTATACTGCAATTATACTGCTATTCCGCTACTTGTCTGCTACTGAAGCTCTCCTAGTTCCCTTTTTATTAATTTACTGTCCTAAAAATCCTGCCACTGATCCTCAGATACTTTTCTTTAAAAAAAAAAAAAAAGAAAGAAAAGAAACCAATAAATAAATAAATGAGTCAAAACACTAGTGCTGAGGGTGGGCTTCTTCCCCCTTATGCCCCTCCTACTCCACACCCCTTACTATCCCCTGTGTTTAGCTCCTGTTGATCAAATTTAACAGGGCATATAATTAAGAGCTGGGGAAAGGGGGGCGAAAATTTGCAGCAATTAAAGACAGCAAAGAAATACGCTACCACTACGTTTTAAATTTTCAACAGCCCAAAAACAATTCTAAGTAAAGACAGCAAAGAAATTACAGTGTCACTAAAAGCCCACAATCTAAGTTTAAAAGAAAAATAGCAATTACCAGTTACTGTAAAGCACTGAATTGAATGTGTTTCCTTCCCCTTCTGGCTTCTTCTGAGAAAACAAAACTCACTTGCTACCTCAACTCTGACTAAACATGTCTATTTAACAAAACATGTCTATTTAATCCTGTTTTGGATTAACTGCATGCTAAAAATTTCTATATCCAGTGATAGTAAAGGTGAGGAAGGAGGGGGCCACTTAATTGTTTACAGAGGTGGACTGAATGCAGCAGGTCATCAGGGAGGTAGACAACTGACAGAATTAGCTTGCCAAACAGAGAGCTAAATAAATGGGGTAAGCTAAAGAAAAGGAACATTAAACTATTAACTGATCACTTTGGTGCAATTTGTCACATGAAGCTAGGTGTGGGTAGAAGCCTAATGCACCATGCTGGAGGGGTTTCAAAAGGACATCGGGTTGGGGCTCAGTGAAGGGGAGGAGAACCTGAGGACTAAGACTGCATTAAAACATCGGGCTCCCCAAGTGATACAGATACCAGTATCTGAGCATAAATACATAATACTGGGATCGGAATGGGTCCCATGTTGAAATACCTGAGCTGCTGAAGTTTAGTGATTACAGTGCAGTTTCAAAGGCTTGAGACTGAAACCCTGAGGATGTATAATGCGAAGGGCACTCTGATGCCATGGATGGTTTTGAAGGCTTTGATGAGGCAGTGGATTAATTTATAGGCTGGTCAACTACCCTAAATGGCCGCTACATGAGGATCTATCATGGAGCTTGTGATGCAGGTTGTGAACAGAGGAGGGACAATGAAGTAATGACAATCCCCAAGGGTTTTTCAGCTGAGCAGGAAGATGGAATCTGAGAGTGATCGCAATGGGGGTCTGTACAGGAGTTGCCAGTCAACCGGGAGGTTTTTGGCATGAATTGATGAGGATTATGTGGGGCAAGGGAAAGACTGTCAGCATCACAATGACCATGGAGTCATTAAAGCAGTGGAGGAATGAACTGTCTGCATCATTGCAAGAGGAGAGCTGTGATGTTTTGAGCCTAAGACAATGGAGGATGGGGGTGATGGCCCAGAGTGCGGGAGCACATATATTTGAAGGTGCCTACACCTGCTGATCGCCTCCCAGCATCCAGGGGTTGGGGGCTGCTTGGCCTATTGTATAAATGTTATCCAGGTTGCAGGAGAGGGGAGAAAACAGACTGGAGTTTTGACCGAAATAAAGGGTCAATAGGAGAAGGGACACTGAGTAGGGCTGGGGTAACAAGAAGGAAGAGAGGGACTCAGAAGAGAGCTGGGTACTGGTGGGTGTGGGCATGGGGGCTCTCACAGGGGAACACCAGATGAGCGCGCAGTGTTGGGCTACCAGTAGTGAAACATGAACATAACATACCCTGTCTCCTCTTTCAGGGCTGCATGGGACATCAATCATGGCGTGAGAATCTGCTGTCTTTTGTGGGGGGTGGATTGACCTTGCTCCTAATGAACCTGGATCAGGGGTAAGTGTAGCCTCCCAGGGAGGAACCGCCGTACAAAAGAAAGGGGGGGACGAACAAGAAGTTGGTGTCTCATGCAGAACAAAAACACTAGGCAAAGGTGGAGGGTGATAAGGCAGCGTGCAAGAGACTAGACACTAATATTAAGGGAAAGGAATAGACCTGGAGACTGCTTGAATATAAGAAGCAGCAGGTGGGGGGGGACATGGAGATGGGGGGAGGGAGGGGGTACGTATAACTAAGTATGTTATTGACGAATGTAGCAAGGAAAAATATGGAATAAGTACTAGAGTCTCTCTCCGTATCTCAGACAGCAGGAAAGGCTGGAGAGAGGTGGATTGTTGAAATCTTGGGGTGCTCAAACCTTGAGGGGAAAGAGGCGTGAACAAAGTTGCTGTTTAAATGAATGTTATATGGTTGCAAGGACCGGAAGCACCACTGTTCATCGACAGCAAATCTGCCGACATCCCGTACAATGATGGCACTATGCCAACACGTGGTACTGTGCCATCAAGAAACAAAGAGTTTTTCGCAGGGGGCAGCTCTGCCCCCCCCACTCCTCTCATTTATATATAATCAACTCCAGGTCAGAATTGTTTTGGGGATGGGGCACAACACCTGGAGAAGCCACATCGGTGAACCTCAGATCATTACAGTGACTTTTGCTGTAATGGTCTTTTTTTTCGGCTTTCGCAGTTGTGGTGTCGCTGTAAAGGGGGCCACCCACAAGGACCCTGTCAGTTGTGAGTCCATAGTTGGGAGGGGAGGGGGAATGCATGATGAATATGAAGAAGCAAGAGGGGATGATATTGAATGCTTTCATTTTCAGAATAATATATTTATGTGTAAAGAGTAAGGGGCTTCTATGACAGAATGGTGACATGAAGGTCTGGTGCAGGTATAAGATGGTGGCAGGTACCAACTCAGGATGCAGTAACTGTACAGCTGGATAATGACATAGTAATGATATCCTGGAACATCAGGGTTTTTTCAGTCGGGTGAAGTGGAAGAAGGTCCTCCTAGCACTGAAGAAACACCACACCCAGGTGGCTATGTTACAGGAGACCCACCTGAGTATGGAGGAGCACAAGAAACTGGTGAGAAGCTGGGTGGGCACCTATTATACTGCCTCCTACAATTCACATAAGGGGGGTGGCGATCTTGTTCAACAAGAATTTCCCTATCACAGTCGACAGAGTGGTAATGGACCTGGAAGGGCGACGATACATTTTTGTCCAAGGAAGGGTGGGGGGGTGAACAGATCACATATGCAAGTGTTAATGCACCCTCTACATTTGATGGGGAATTTTATAAAAGACTGCTGAATGTTTTGGTTAGGGAGCAATTCCCGAATCAATGGGGGGAGATTTTAACTGCGTGATGGAGCCCAGCCTGGACCACTCCATGGGGGTTGGGTGTCATGAGGGAGGGATGAGACAATGGAAGCAGAGGGTCATTGATCTGGATTTGGTGGATACATGGACAGCAGAAAACCCAAGGGCCAAGGAATTTACCTTTTTTTCACAACCACATGGAACTTGGTCCAGGCTGGACTATCTGTACTGCACGAGGAGACAATATGTGCAGGTTTGAGACATGGCTCACAGCCCAATGTGTGTCTCTGACCATGCTATGGTCATAGTGCGAATGTTTACTGGGAGGGGAGGTATGACAAACTCAGGATGGAGATTCCCAACATACTTGCTTACCTTTAAAGCTTTCAAGGAGTATTTAAAAAAATCAGTGGGGAATATATAAAGAAGGGAATTCACGTACAGCCCCTTCAAAGGCCACCTATTGGAAGGCAGGCAAGGCATATATAATGGGCATGGTAGTAAGTTATGTGGCCGCCCAAAAGAAGTGAAAAAGGGCTAGACAGCAAGACACAGAGGGACAACTGAAGGAGGTGTACAGAAAAGTAGCAGAGGTGCCAACAGAGCAGCTGCTGGGGGAACTCAGGGCACTGCAGGGAGCTCTTAATATAATGCTGATCGGGGAGGCGAGTACATCACTGTTCTTTACCAGGTAATGCCTGTATGAATGCGGGAACAATCCAGGGACTATTTTGGCATGCTTAGCAATGGGGAGGAGGGGATCAATGGCAGTAGTGGCAATTAAAAATAAGGGGGGAGTAGGTAGAAACCCACAGTGATAAAAATCAGGAAAACATTTGCAGCATTTTATGAACAGCTTGATGTGGCAGAGTGTGACAGCACAGAGTGGGCAGCACCTGAGTTTTTAGAGGGGTTGCAGATTCTGTCACTAACAGAGGAACCGAGGGAGAAGATGGAGGGGCAGGTCACAAAGGGGGAAACAGGATGGGCTATTGTGCAAAAGAAGCTGTGGAAAGCAGGAGGGCCAGATGGATGTCATGGAGTACTTCAAGGAGTTGGTGGGATGCCTAGTAGATATGCTACAGGAGGTGCTGGAGGAAGGACGACTACCGACTTCATGCTTACAGGCCCTAATATGTGTACTGCCCAAACGAGAAAGGACCTGGTGGAGTGTGCCTCATATAGGCCTATATCCTTGCTTAACTGTGATAGAAAAATTATTGCTAAGGTATTAGCCCACGGGCTGGAAGTGGTGCTTTCTCAGCTGTAACACACAGACCAGAAGGAATTCATCCAGGGAAGAAACTCCTACCACAATATGAGGAGACTCCTGAATGTGGTTCACTGGGGGACTCGGCATCCAGGGCAAGTAGTGGTGCTGTCCTTGGATGCCGAGAAGGCCTTTGACCGCATTGAGTGGCCATACTTATTTGAAATCCTGGGGAGGCTTACATTAAAATGGTGAAGTTGCTGTACTACCAGCCCAGTGCACAAGTCTTGGTGAATGGGGGTCGCTTGGATGTCTTTAGATTACAAAGGAAGACAAGGCAGGTGTGCTCATTGTCGCCTCTCCTCTTTGCACTGGCTATTGAGCCATTGCACTTCGAATAAGAGAAAATCCAGAAATAAGGGGGGTGATGGATCACTGGGGTGGGAACCATAAGATCACGCTGTACGCATGACCTCCTGCTGTATGTTACTGACCCACAAAATACCATGCTGGCCCTACTGGAGGAGGTGATGAAGTCTGCAGATTTCTCAGGGTCAGAACAAAACTAAAAAGCACCCACTGTAACAGACCCGGTTAAGGATGAAATGAGTCAGGAGTCCAAGTTCCTTCTTGCTCCTTATTTAATATAAACGGAGTGCAACTACACACAGCAGCAGCAGAACAGCGTACAGCAACTCGGCTGAGCTGCAGATATCAGACTAATGTTTCACCTGGCCCAACTGCCAAGCTTCATCAGAGCGATCTAGTGGTGCAACGATGGTGCCCATTTATTTATAGTGCTCATTAGTGCATTTAAACAGTCAGTGACCAATCACAAAGCCGCATATCTTGGAGGCACATACCAAAACCTGTTAAAAACAGCATAAGTAACTTATATTGATAACTTGTGAGTGCACCAATAGGCGAACATTATTTCCTGCTTCATACAATATATTCTTCTTAGATAATACATAATAACAATTATTAATAAACTTTATTTATATAAAGAGCAATTCAAACATATCAAAGTGCTTTTACAGCAGTTAAAATCATAAAATGATCTAAAACCCCCTTAAATAACAAACCTTGAACTTATTGATCAGGATAGGCAAGAGAAAAGTAAGTTTTCAAAGCTGACTTAAAGCTCTCCACAGTTTGGCACCCCTTTATCCAAGGAGGTAGAGAATTCCAAAGAGTAGGAGCCTCAAAGGCAAATGAATGGGCTCCAGAGGACTTCAAACTAACCCTGGGAATCTCTAGCAATCCCTTCTCAGCAGAGCAGAGCAGAGCATAAGAAAAAATTACTCACCTTAGTAATGTTGTTTTTTTCTAATGGAGTCTTGCTATATTCTGACAGTAGCAGTGAGTCCCAACCTTTGAACTGCCCCAGAGATGAGAGTTAACTTTCCATGCCAGGCATGGAATGCTGAGCTCAAGCTCGGTTGAGACTCTGTCTGTTGTTCTTCAAACTCAAACTGTCAGATCTTTACGAGCTAAACTCACTAAGGTCCTGTGTGGAAACTTTAAACCTACACTAGCCAACTGGCTACTAAACATAAAACACATTTTTTTGGTCCCAAAACAAAGACTCAAGTCAAGAGACCCAAAAAATGAAAACACAACACCAACTCACCCCAAGAAAAGAAGGGTGAAAACAAAAAGGTGGGCACCTACTAAGTGCCAACACTGCACTGCCCACCCACATCCCAAAAACAGAGGTTCTGAGAGGGGCAGGGGGAGGTCAGAATATAGCAAGACTCCATTAGAAGAAACAACATTACTAAGCTGAGTAATTTTTTCTTCAAACAACATGAAGTCTTGCTATATTCTGACAGTAGCAGACTACAAAGCAGTACCTCCATGGAGGAGGGACAGAACCTACTTAGGAAATAGGCTCTGAAGCACGGCTGTGCCAAACCGAGCATCACTCCTAGCCTGGATGTCCAGGGAGTAATGCTTGGTAAAAGTGTGAATTGTTTTCCAGGTAGCTGCTTGACATATCTCTAGAATAGGGACGTCCCTGGCAGCAGCCAGGGAAGCAGCTGTACCTCTGGTAGAGTGAGCCCTCAGGCCTGAGGGAGGAACCTTACCCAGTTTTTCATAGCAAAATTGGATACAAGAGACAATCCACCTGGCAATGGATCTTTTAGTGGCAGATTTCCCTTTACCAACCTCACCATAAGTGAGGAACAGTTGGAGGGAGTCAAACCTGTGACCCTTGGTACTCTCTACGTAGTAACTAAGGGCTCTTTTCACATCTAAACTGTGCAGCCTCCTCTCACCAGAGAAGGAAAGGTCAGTGAAGTACACTGGAAGAGACACAGATTGATTAAGGTGGAAATCTGAAACCACCTTAGGCAAGAACTTCCTGTTAGTCCTGAGGACCACCTTATCTCTATGAAAGGAGATAAAATCAGGCTCCACTGACAAAGCTTGTAATTCACTTATGCGTCTGGCAGAAGTGATGGCTACCAGAAACACAGTCTTCCAAGTCAAGTACTTAAGCTCTGCTGAAGACAAAAGCTCAAAAGGGGGTTGCATAAGCTGAGCAATGCAAACATTAAGGTCCCAGGCAGGGGCAGGGTCCCTGAATGGAGGGTTGGTGTGAAGCAATCCCTTGAAAAACTTGGAGAATACAGGGTGAGCTGAAAGAGAAGAGGGCTTACCTGCTGAAATAAAAGCAGACACAGCTGCCAGAAGCACTTTCAGTTTAGCTGATCTCAGCCCCAAGCTGTTTAAGTGGACCATATAATCAAGGACTGTGGGCAAATCAGCAGATTCTGGGAAATATGCTTCCAGAGCACCATATATGGAAAACCTTTCCATTTGGAATTATAAGTAGCCTCTGGTGGAAGGCTTTCTAGAAGCCTTCAGGATATCCATTACACCTGGGAGAGTGTAAATCAGCAACTCTAACTCTTCAAGAGCCAGGCCTTGAGACTGAGAGATTTGAGGTCGGATACCAAACCCTCCCTGAGCACAGGTTAACAAGTTGTAATTCCTGGGAAGACACAGGGAAGATGGACTGCTAAGGACAGTAGGAGTGGATACCAGGGCTGTCTGGCCCAGTCTGGAGCAATCAGGATCATCTTGCAGGATTGAGATCTGATTTTGACTAGCACTTTGAACAGGAGAGGGAAGGGGGAAGCATAGAGAAACTTCCCTTCCCAATTGAGAACTAAGGCATCCAGGGGGACTGAGTCCAACACTGGGGGCCTGCAGCAAAAAAGGGGAAGTTGGTGATTGGGGCTACAAAAAGATCTATCTGCGGGGTGCCCATCTGGAGAATATCACCTCCAAGACCAGGGGGTCCAGTGACCATTCGTGATGGCCCTGGGAAATCCTGCTGAGAGCATCTGCCAGGACATTGTCATTGCCTGGGAGGTGAACTGCTGTGAGGGAGGTGTTCAGGGAGTAAGCCAGAGACCACAACTTCATTGCTTCAGTGCACAAGGCCGTAAACCGAGTGCCTCCTTGCTTGCTGATGTACCACATTGTGGTGGTGTTGTCTGTTCTGACCTGTACAACTTTGTTCTGAACAGATTTGGAAAAAGCTTGAAGTGCTAGAAATACTGCTCTGAGTTCCAACAGATTGACGTGGAGCAGAGATTCCTGAGGGGACCACAACCCCTGTGTGGTGAGGTCACCCATGTGAGCCCCCCACCCCAAGAGGGAGGCATCTGTAGTAAGGATTAAAGAGTGAGACTGAGCGACAAAGGGAACCCCTTGTCTCAGATTGTTCTGATCCTGCCACCACTGTAGGGCCAGGATCAGGGTTCTGAGTTACTGGGATCAATTTGGTCAGAGGTCCTTCCTTTGAGACCAAAGGCTCTCAAATGGAACTGAATGTCCCTCATCTGAAATCTTGCTCCCTGCACTACTGCTGTAGAAGCAGCCATGTGCCCCAGGAGCTGTAGAAAATGCTTTGCTGGTCGAGACACCTGCAGGGTGAATGAGGAGGCCAAAGAGACCAGGGTCATTGCCCTGTCCAGGGGAAGAAAAGCGCTGGCCTTCTCTGTGTCTAGCTCTGCACCTATGAAGGTGAGGAGCTGGACAGGCTCTAGAACTGACTTTGGAAGATTTAGAAGGAAACCCAAAGAAGTGAGCAGTTGCTGAGTTATCTGTAAGTGTAACTTGACTTGGTCTAGGGACTGGCCCTACCATGAGCCAGTCGTCCAGGTAAGGGAAGATGGCAATCTTCTGCCTTCTTAGAGAAGCAACTACCACTGCCAGGCATTTTGTGAATACCCTTGGAGCAGAGGTGAGGCCAAAGGGCATTGCTCTGAACTGGTAATGGCCTGAGGGCAGCTTGAACCTGAGGTACTTTCGATGGAAGCTTCTGACGAGAATATGGAAGTAGGCATCCTTGAGGTCCAGGGACACTAGCCAGTCCCCTGGCCTTAGAGAAGGTAGAATAATTCCCAGAGTCACCATTTTGAATTTTGGTTTTAAAAGGTGCTTGTTTAAGTATCTGAGATCCAGGATGGGCCACCATTCTCCTGTCTTTTTTGTGGGTAAGGAAGTACCTGGAGTACAATCCTTTGCCCTGGTGTAGGGGTGGAACCCTTTCCACATCTCTGAGAGCTAGGAGGGAAGAGACCTCTGCCTCTAAGGCAAGTGACTCTGATGGATTTGCAGGTGGAAAGGATCTGGTTCTCATCTTTGGAAACTTTTTTGAAGCTGAGAACCAGTCCCTGGCTTACTACTTCCAGGACCCATTTGTCTGATGTCAGAGACTCCCAGTCCTGGACAAAGTAAGTCAGCCTGCCCCCTACAGGTAGCTGAGAATTGGCCCTGGCAACCCCATCAGGGTGCCTGTTTGGCAGGGGCTTTGGGCTGAGGGGCGGAAGCAGGTCTGCTTATACCCCGTCTGCCTCTCCCTCTAAAGAACCCCCTCTGGGCATAAGCAGAAGAGAAGGCCTGGGCTTGGTAAAAAGGCCTATGAAAAGGCCTGCCCCTGCCCCTGGGAAGCTGCCTTTGAGGAGTGGCCTGCCTTTCCTTGGCCTGTGCACTCCTATAGGTGGTCCTATACTCATCCATTTTCTTCATGTAATTCTCTGTTTGCTCCCCAAACAGAGAATTACCCACAACAGGAAAATCCATGGCCTTAGTCTGGGTATCCTGTGACAGACCAGTACATCTGAGCCAAGCCATTCTTCGAAGTGCCATAGATGACTCTAGATGACACATCATTGGAGTCTACTGCAGCATGGAATTGCACCTTGGATGCCTCAATACCATCAGCAGCCACCTGCTCCAGCTCCTTGGCAAGCTGGCCAGGGACCTGTTTTGCTAGGGCCATAACAGTGTCCCATCTGGATTTTTGATATCTAGCAGTATAAGCCATATAATTTGCCTGTCTGAGTCCCAAGGATGCTGCCATGTACTGTTTCTTTGCCATGGCATCAATCCTCCTGGACTCCTTGTCTGGGGGGTGTGAAGCCAAGGGAATGTTTGCCTTATCACAGGCTGCAGCCTGCACTACCCCAACATGGCTGCATTGTTGTGTAAGGAACTCCGTGTCAGAGCCTGACAATGTATACCTCTTGTCCATTCTCTTATCCACAGGAGGTATAGTGTTAGGAGTCTTTAAAATCTTAAATGTCTGTTTCCCAAAAGATTTGTGCAAGGGAATAGACAGCCTCCTAGACTCTGGGATATCCATCATTTCCACATAGTCAGGCTCCTCCTGGTCATCCACAGCTTCTTCCATAGGAAGCTGGAGGGTTTCAGCCACTTTTTTATAAAATATGAAATGGGAGGGGGACTAAGAAAGCCTAGGAGGAGACACTCCTGAAGGTCTGTCTGGGGAGATGTCCGGGTCAATGGGCACATCCAGACTTTCAAATCCACATTCACTTTCCTCATACTCCTCTTCCTCCTGCTCCGGTTCATAAAATTCCTCTAAATCATACTCTTGAACTGGTGGAACTGGCTGAACTGAGCGCCTGCCTGATGGTGCCAGTTCATTCGGGGAACCGGGGAAAGCGACTGAACAATTTTTATCGCTTTGGCTATTTCTTCAGCGGTTGGAGAGGAAAGTTTTTGCTCCACACCAGCTGATTTTTCTTTTCTAGTTCTTTTAGCCAGAACTGACTCCTCAGAATCGGCTCTCCTTTTGCCCAAAGAAGTCTCGCCCGGTCAGAGGGCACTCCTTCTGGTTCGGTTTGAACCGAACCAGGCTGGCCATCCAGTTCAGCGGACTTTTTGGCCTCCCTTTCCCTGAGCCTACCAGCTCTCTTTTCGGGTAGCTGCAGGAAAATTTTTGCAAATCTGGCAGTCTGCATTGAGGTGGTCAAACCCCAGACAATAAACACAGGTGGTGTGGGGGTCAGCCTTGGCAAAGACTTCCCCACACACACTGCAGTGTTGAAACTCAGTGGGTCCGGTTTTTCTTTTGGGTTTCTCAGACATAGTGCCAGTCCTAACCAAACTTACCCTTTTATGGCAATCTGCCAGGCAAGACCCTCTTATCGGTTCCCAACCGTGTCACGGGTCATGGAAAAAACCATAATAAAATCTGTTTTTTTTTTAGAACCGATAAGAACCGGTAACCACACTCTAAAAGCACAATTTAAGATTTTTTAAACAACTTGATCGGTTCAAACCGAACCGATAAACCGTTTACAAGTTCCACACAGAATAAAATAAAATAAAACCTATCTAGTCTCACAAATACCACAGACAGAGACTGAACCGACAGGTTATGGTTTAAATTAGGTCGAAAATCAAGAAAAGTGGTACTTTAACCGACAAATTGAACCGAGCAGAAGGAGAAATCTCCGGAGCGACTGTTCAGTGAGGCGGAGTAAAGAATCTGACGGTTTGAGTTTGAAGAACAACAGACAGTCTCAACTGAGCTCGAGCTCAGCGTTCCATGCCTGGCATGGAAAGTTAACTCTTTCATCTCCGGGGCAGTTCGAAGGTTGGGACTCACTGCTACTGTCAGAATACAGCAAGACTTCATGTTGTTTGAAATACATTCTACAAAATGTTAAGTATGTGCATTCAATTTATAAGCAAGACAATAATTTAATCCTATTGTGCAATAACACAGGCTCAAAACTTCAAATATCACATATTTTTCCTATATGGCTTGAGAACCCCCCCCAATCAATATCTAAACCACTGTGGTACACTTAGTATCTAAAAAGATTTCAGTGTACTCAGCATTTGAATTGTTTTAAGAAAATCAGCTAAATCAATAGTGTCATTTTAATCCAGACAGTTTTCTAGCACCCAGATCATATATTCAGAAACTCCACCTCTGTCCAATCATTTTTTTTTTCAAATCACCTCCCCTAGGGCCAACAGAGACAATTTCAGTGCCTATAAATACACATTGTGTTCCATTCCTGGATTTTCATGTATGTGCTTAGCTATCGCGTAAGAGCAATCACCCCTATGTTTTGCTTTAATATGTTCTCCCATCCTAGGTTTTTTTTTATTATTCTTATTTATTCGCCTGCTGCAGTGACTACCAGCCCTGCCCGCCGGGAGAGCACCAGGCTCATTCACATGATGGGGGATCCGGCACTGCTGTCGCCGGTCTGATGGAGAGCTTCCCCATACCCTGTCCAGCCAGACCGGCCCTGGACCCCCCCGTGTGATTCCACGTGAGTCCTCCCAGCAAGGCAGGGCATGGCCATCAAGCTGCACAGTCATGCCCAGCCATTTTCCCACTTTTTTCCTCCCCATTGGGAGCGTGGACATGCAATGACATCCATGCACATACATGCAGACGTCCACCGCGTTCTCCCCCGTCACACTGTCGCATGCGGTACCTACAGGCATCCCCAGGGGCCGCCGCAGCACGGTGTAGGTTCCCCAGCCAACCCCAGGACTAGGAGAGCTGTCTCCAGACGCTCAATCAAGTCCTCCCCTGCTGACCCCCGATGACCTGAGCTCGTTCCCGAACCCGGGTCACCGCCGTAGAATGAGGTGTGGCGTCCAGCACCTCAACCCTCAGTGCCACTGGGCCTCCCATCCTAGTTTTAAAAGGTCTTACAGTTCTTCCTACATAATAGGAACCACAACTGCATTGTAGTAGATATACAGTACCCCCCCTAGCTATCACAGGTTATGAAATGTCTAATCACAATCTGTTTATTAGTACGAGGGTGCGTAAAAGCTTTGCAAGCCCTCACATACCTGCAGTATACACATCTCCAACACTTATGGGGGGAGAGTGGGGGTGGGGAGGTCTGGACCTAGTAGCACACTGCTGACTACCAGATCCTTGATAGATCTACATTTCCTAAACACCACTTTAGGGCTACCCCTCAACAATATTTTGGAGTTTAGGCCCCAGCTGTAGGATGGACCAATTACAGGTAATGATTTTACTGATTTCAGTTGCACGTCTTGAGTATGTAGTGACAAACGGACACCGTAATGTGGATCCTTTCTTGGGCCTGCATAGTTCAGGGTAGCTGCTCCATTCATTGTTTCCACTTTCTGTAAGGCTGAAGCTATACTATGAGCACTATAACCTCTTTCAGTAAACCTCCTTACTTGGTCCCACATTTTTTCTCAAACTCAGTGCTTTCAGTGTAATTTCTTAGTGTACACACTAGTTGGCTTTTTGGTATATTAAATTTCACATGTGGTGGGTGGCAGCCTCATATCTAAAAAGGTTATTTCTGTCTGTAGGCTTTTGAAATTATGTTGTACAGGCCTCCCTCTTAGAGTTCTTATATAATTTCAAATCCAAGAACGTAATTTCATTATTTATTTATTAAATTTTGATGACCGGGTAAGCCCATGGAGCCCTGAAGGTCCCTTTTTCAGTGGCGACCCAGAACAACATTACAAGGTGAGAAACATTGAGGTACATAGTTACAGAGTAGGTGCAGATAGTTGGCAGGTTACATTCATAGATAGCACCCCCTTTGCTTAAGGGCTCCTTAAACATTAGGGTATATGGTGTATTTACTGAATAAACAACTATTGGTATTCTCCATCCAGTTAGCAAAAGATTCAAATTATTTTACAGTGCCCCTCCATACAACCAATATATCATCAATAGCGATAGGTGAAGTGGACGAAATTCACTCCACAAAGTGATTCATGGAGTAAGGCGGAATCCGCAAAGTACTTCGCGTCATGATGAGGAACGTGAAGTCCACTGAAACCAATGAGTTCACGTTATTCCGCCTTCCTCAAACCACTTCTCCACCAATTTTAAGGTGAAGTACATTGAAATCAATGTACTTCGCATCACTTCGCCTTGTTATTGAGCTCCAAGGTGAATTTTGCAGTGCTTCATTGGACTGTAGGCCACATGGGCTGTAGATTGCTCTGCACAGCCTCAGTTCTGTGTAGTGTGTGTCAGTGTTCCCACCGGCAGCATGCAACAGAGGGTACGGCGAACCCTCCTCAAAATTTTTCAGGGCTACAAACCATGTTTTGAGGGTACAAGATTGCACCCCTTGCAGAAAATCATGGAAGTACACATTGTTTTAAAGCGATATACCGCACAGCTGCAAACAGTGTTTCAGCATTAGCAGAACACCATATTTTTCTTCAAACTTGAGTAACTTCATTATACTTGCTTATACTTTGCTGTGTTTGTTCTTGTTACTGTATATAAAAAGAGACATAAAATATGTAATTGGTTGGTATCTGCTAATATGTTTAATGATCTGTTCTGTTCTTATCATTGTCCTTTACAGATAAGATAGAATGTAGCAGGATATACAACACTATATCCAAGAGTCATATAGTACACATTGTAAATGATTCCAAGCCTTACCAAACCAATTATTACAACATCTGTAATGTAACAGCACAGCAGCTGTGTTTCAGATCCAAATAAAAAAAGTGTTGTGTGTACAACAGTTACTGCATAACTGCACACCACAGTCACACACAACAAAGTCAGAGAAACAAACATTATTATTATTGTGTTTTTTTGTTATGGGTGCTGTGCCTGAGCTGACTGGGTTTGTGTTACAGATGCAGTATCAATAGTACTTACTATATTACTTACTACACTACTTAACCCTAAAACCCGAGTAACACTACTACTGCACCAGCACCACTATAGCAAGCAAGCAACAGCGTTCTGCTGTGTGTGTCACACACTCACAGTTGTTCTCACAGAGTACAGTCATATAGACAACCATTTTAATACATACTTCATTAAATAAGTTAATGGTAGCGTTTTTTTAACCATGTAGGGTTACTTATCAATAATATCAACTTTTTTAACATGACAACAAGTCACAACAAGCATTTGTCAATGCCGAATGTTTGCTTGCTGGCATTGGCATTGGTAGTGGTAGTGTAGGAGTTACAGAGCTGCATAATAGGAATGGCAGTGAAGTATTAATCTGAAGCCAACCCCACCACCACCCTGCAGAGACTGACAGGTGTTGGGGTGTGCCTTTGGGTCGTCAGGCATAACGGCCACACCATTTCACCACACCCTACCCTGCAGACACTGACAAGTATCACGGTGTGCCTTGGGGTCTTTGGCTCTTATGCACACCCCATTCCACTAGGAAATACGGTGAGATAGGTGCTGTATAGGAGAATGGGGTGAACTTTGGGGCTGAAGGGTACAAGGCACATCTCAATGCCTCTCACTGACTGCAGGGTGTGGAACAGCATGAGCATTACAGGAGAGAATCCCAAGTCACACCCCTGATGCCTGTCAATCTCTACAGGGTGGGGCATTATGGTCGGGAACCCTAACATCTCAGGTGTTCATTGGCATTTTCACTCACCAAATTTTCAACATGGATTTTTTGTGACCCCCACCTTATGAACAGTGGCAATATCAGTTTGTTAGCCAAAAGCTGATTTTGCACACTGACTATGCCATTTGGCACCACAGGTGCGAAAACACATTTTGAACAGGGTGTGAAAAATGACAGCTGTACTGTTAATGGGGAGGTGGAAAAAAATGGCAATGTTGAAAATCTGCAGTGAAAATATAAAAAAAAACTGGTGAAGTCACAAGCGTGTGTTTCAGAAACTGCAGAACACACACCCATGATGCAATTAGTTTGGGGATTTTTTATAACAGATTGTCAACACAGGCATTTTAGAACCTCCGCTTATGAACAGTGTCACTGTGATTTTCTTAATCTGTCCTGAACAGTGATTTCCCACAGCGACCAAGCATTTCTGCGCTGGAAGTGCAAAAACACATTTCAGCCATGGTGTGAAAAATGACAGCTGTACTGTTCATAAGGAAGTGTGGAAAAATGCCAGTGGTGAAAATCTGGACTGAAAAATATTAGAAATCCATGAACTTACGAGGGTGCGTGGAAACCGCACAATGGTCACTCGTAACACAGTCATTTTATGGACTTTTTTCACCAAATTTTTAACATACCCATTGTAATACCTCTGCTCATGAACAGCGTCACTGTGATTTTCTTAATCTGTCCCAAACATTGATTTTGCACACCAACTGCACCACTGTGCGCTACTTGCGTGGAAACACATTTTGGGCGAGATGTGAAAAATGGCAGCTGTACTGCTCATAAGGAGAGTGTGGTAAAATGGCAATGTTGAAAATATTGAAAAATTTAGTACGAAAGCGCAGGCGAGAGAACAGCAGTAATGCATGTTCGTAAAGAAAAATTACTCACCTTAGTAATGTTGTTTCTTCTAATGGATTCTTGCTGTATTCTGACATATGCAGTTAGGTCCTGCTCTTCAACTGCCCCGGAGAACAAAGAGTTACACCTTCCATGGCCAGCATGGAATGTTCACCACGAGCTCAGTTGAAGCCCCTGTCTGCTGTTGTTTAAACTGCAACCGCCAGATTTTTACAAGCAATACTACTAGAAGTTCTGTGGAAACTGTAAAACTCATACTAGCCAACTGGCAACTATATCTAAATAAAAGGGTTTTGGTTTCAAAAGGAAGACTCAAGTCAGGAAACCCAAAAACAAAACACAACCACTCACCCAAACTAAAAGAGGGTGAAAAGGGACACCCCTAGGGTGACAACACTGCTCCTGCCCACCCACATCCCAAAATCTAGGTTCTGAGAGGGGAGGTGGGGGGAAGGTCAGAATATAGCAAGACTCCATTAGAAGAAACAACATTACTAAGATGAGTAATTTTTTCTTCAAACAACATGAAGTCTTGCTGTATTCTGACATATGCAGACTACCAAGCAGTACCTCCATGGAGGAGGGACAGAACCTACTTTGGAAACAGGCTCTGAAGTACTGCCTGTGCCAAACCGAGCATCACTCCTAGCGTGGATATCCAGAGAGTAATGCTTGGTGAAAGTATGGACTGTTTTCCAGGTGGCTGCTTGACAAATTTCTAAGAGAGGAATATCCCTGGCAGCAGCCAGGGAAGCAGCTGTACCTCTAGTGGAGTGAGCCCTCAGGCCTGAGGGTGGAGTTCTACCCAGTTTTTCATAGCGAATTGTATACAAGAAACAATTCACCTGGCAATAGATCTTAGTGGCAGGTGTGCCCTTACTAACTTCTCCATACGTAAGGAACAACTGGAGGGAGTCAAACCTGTGACCCTTGGTACGCTCTATGTAGTAGCTAAGGGCTCTTTTAACATCCAAGCTGTGTAGCCTCCTCTCTCCAGAGGAGGAATGGTCAATGAAGAAAACAGGGAGAGATATAGACTGGTTGAGGTGGAAATCTGAAACCACTTTAGGTAAAAACTTTCTGTTAGTTCTTAGGACCACTTTATCTCTATGGAAAGAGATGAAATCAGATTCCACTGACAGGGCTTGCAATTCACTGATACGCCTGGCAGAAGCAATGGCTACCAAAAACACAGTTTTCCAAGTCAAGTACTTAAGCTCTGCAGAGGACAAAGGCCCAAAGGGGGGTTGCATAAGCTGAGCAATGCAAACATTGTGGTCCCAAGCAGGAAAAGGATCCCTAAAGGGGGGATTGGTGTGAAGCAATCCCTGGAAAAACTTACAAAACACAGATGGGATGATAGAGAGGAAGGCTTGCTTACTGACAAGAAAGCAGAAACAGCTGCCAAGTGTACTTCAAGGGTAGCTGGTCTGAGGCCTAGGCCATTAAGATGGACCATATAGTCCAGAACCGTAGGCAACTCAGCAGAGTCTGGAGAAATATTCTTCTTAGAACACCAAATGCTGAATCTTTTCCATTTGGAGTTGCAAGTATTTCTGGTGGAAGGCTTTCGAGAAGCCTTAAGGATATCCAGAACCCCCTGGGAAAGATGCAGCTCTGCAAACTAACTCTTCAAGAGCCATGTCTTGAGATTGAAAGACCGAAGATTCGGGTACCAAATCCTCCCCCTGACAGGATGTCAACAGGTTGTAATTTCTGGGAAGAGACAGGGGAAGGTGGACTGCTAGGGACAGCAACAGGGGATACCAGGGCTGTCTGGCCCAGTCTGGAGCAATCAGAATCACTTTGCATGGTTGTGACCTTATCTTGACTAACAGTTTGAACAGGAGAGGGAAGGGGGGGGAAAGCATACAGAAATTTCCCTTCCCAGTTCAGAATCAGAGCATCCAGGGGGACTGAGCCCAAGACTGGGGGTCTGCAACAAAAGAGAGGCAGTTGGCGATTGTCTGGGGCTGCAAAAAGATCCATCTCTGGAGTGCCCCATCTCGAGAAAATCACTTTCAAAACTAGAGGATCAAGGGTCCATTCATGATGGCCCTGGGATATTCTGCTCAGAGCATCTGCTAGGACATTGTCCTTCCCTGGGAGGTGAACTGCAATCAGAGAGGTTTGCAGGGGAATAGGCCAGGGAACACAACTTCATTGCTTCTATGCACAAGGCTGTAGACCAAGTGCCTCCCTGTTTGTTGTTGTGCCACATGGTGGTGGTGGTGGTGTCTGTTCTGACCTGGACCACCTTGTTCTGTACAGATTTGGAAAAAGCTTACAGTGCCAGAAACACTGCTCTGAGTTCCAAGAGATTGATGTGAAGCAGAGATTCCTGAAGTGACCACAGTCCTTGGGTGGTAAGATCCCCAAATGGGCTCCCCCAGCCCAGCAGGGAAGCATCTGTGGTGAGTAACACTGAATGAGACTGAGTGACAAAAGGAACCCCTTGTCTCAAATTGTCCTGATCCTGCCACCACTGCAAGGCCTGGATCAGGGTTCGAGTCACTGAGACTAGTTTGGTAAGGGGAATCCTTTCTTTGGGACCAGAAGGCTCTTAAGTGGAACTGAATGTCCCTCATCTGGAATCTTGCTCCTTGGACCACTGCTGTGGAAGCTGCCATGTGGCCCAGAAGCTGAAGGAAATGCCTTGCTGGTTGAGATACCTGAAGGGTGAATGAAGAGGCCAGTTCCATGAGGGTCCTTGCCCTTTCCAGGGGAAGGAAGGCTCTTGCCTTTACTGTATCGAGCTCTGCAACTATGAAGGTGAGGAGCTGTACTGGTTCGAGAACTGACTTTGGAAGGTTGAGAAGGAATCCTGAGGAAGTGAGCACTTGCTGGGTCACTTGCAAATGTGACTTGACTTGGTCTGGAGGCTGACCTACTCTGAGCCAGTTGTCCAAGTATGGGAAGATGGAGATCTTTTTTCTCCTCAGGAAAGCAACCACTACTGCCAGGCACTTTGTGAAAACCCTTGGGGCTGATGTTAGGCCAAAGGGCATTGCTCTGAACTGATAGTGGCCTGAGAGCAACTCGAACCTGAGGCACTTTCTGTGGGAGCACCTGATGGGAATGTGAAAGTAGGCATCTTTGAGGTCCAGGGAGGCTAGCCAGTCCCCTGACCTTAGAGAGGGAAGGATAATTCCCAGAGTCATCATTTTGAACTTTGGCTTTAAAAGATGTTTGTTCAGATATCTTAGGTCCAGGATGGGCTGCCATTCTCCTGTCTTTTTGGGAGTTAGAAAGTACCTGGAGTACAATCCTTTGCCCTTGTGTAGGGTGGGAACCCTCTCTATAGCTCTGAGAGCTAGGAGAGAAGAAACCTCTGCCTCTAGGGCAAGGGTCTCTGAGAGATTCGCAGGTGGAAAGGATCTGGTTCTCATCCTGGTAAATTTTTTGAAGCTGAGAACCAGCCCCTGGCTTACTACTTCCAGGACCCACTTGTCTGATGTTAGAGACTTCCAGTCCTGGACAAAGTAAGCCAGCCTGCCCCTACTGGTATGGGAGAATCAGCCCGGGCAGACCCATCAGGGTGTCTGCTTGGCAGAGGCTTTAGGCTGAGGGGTGGATGCAGGCCTGTTCATCCCCCATCTGCCTCTCCCTCTAAAGAACCCCCTCTGAGAGAAAGAAGAGGAGGCCTGAGCTTGGTAAAAAGGCCTTTGGAAAGGCCTGCCCCTGCCCCTGGACTGCTGCCTTTGAGGAGTTGCTTGCCTGTCTTTGACCTGAGCACTCCTGTAAGTGGTCCTGTACTCATCCATCTTTTTCAAGTAGTTCTCTGTCTGCTCCCCAAACAGAGAATTACCAATTACAGGAAAATCCATGGCCTTAGCCTGGGTATCCTGTGAGAAGCTAGTACATCTGAGCCAAGCCATCCTCCGAAGAGCCACAGATGTAGCCATGACTCTTGATGAAACATCATTGGAATCCACAGCAGCATGAAACTGTACTTTAGATGCCTCAATCCCATCTGTAGCTCCAGCTCCTTGGCAAGCTGGTCAGAGGCCTGTTTAGCCAGAGCCAGCACAGTGTCCCACCTGGACTTCTGGTATCTAGTTGTACAGGCCATATAGTTAGCCTGCCTGAGTCCCAAAGATGCTGCCATGTATTTTTTCTTTGCCATGGCATCAATCTTCCTGGAGTCCTTGTCTGGGGGGTGTGATGCCAAGGGGATATTTGCCTTATCACAGGCAGGAGCCTACACTACCCCAACATGGCTGCATTGCTGGAAAAGGAACTCCGTGTCTGAGCCTGACAGAGTGTACCTCTTGTCCATTAGTCTGTCCACAGGCGGTATAGAATTAGGAGACTTAAGAATTTTATGTGTCTGTTTTTGCAAAGGATTTGTGGAGGGGAATAGGCAGTCTCCTGAACTCTGGGATGTCCATCATCTCAACAAAATTAGGCTCCTCCTGATCCTCTACTGCTTCCTCCACAGGAAGCTGGAGGGTCTTAGCCACTTTTTTGTAAAACATATAGTGAGAAAGGGACTCAGAAAGCCTAGGAGGAGAAACACCTGAAGGTCTGTCTAGGGAGATGTCCGGGTCAATAGGCACATCCAGACTTTCATAATCACCATAATCATCCTCATACTCTCCTTCCTCCTCCTCTGGTTAATAAAATTCTTCCAAAGTGTAATCCAGAACCGGGGGAACTGACCGAACTGAACCCCTGCCAGATGGTGCTGGTTCAGTTGGAACCAAAGTAAGCGACTGCACTATCCTTATCAAACTGGCTATCTCATCGGCGGTTGGAGTATGAATTTCTGGGTCCGGACCGGACGATTTATCTTTTCTCTTCCTTTTCACCGGAACCGACTCCTCAGAATCTGCTCTCCATTTGCCTGAAGAAGTATTGCCCTGGTCAGAGGGTACTCCTTCTGGTTCAGTCGGAACCGAACCAGGCTGGCCATCCGGGTCAGCGGACTTCTCGGCCTCCCTTTCCCTCAGTCCACCTAATCTCTTTTCCAGGGTAGATTTGAGAAAATTCTTACAAATTTGGCAGTTTGAATCGAGGTGGTCAAACCCCAGACAATACACACAGGTGGTGTGGGGATCAGCCTTGGCAAAGACTTCCCCACACACTGCAGTGTTGAAACCCAGTGGGCCGGTTTTTTTCTTGGGTTTCTCAGACATAGCCAATCCTATCCAAAACGTCCCCTTTTTTTGGCAATCCACCAAGCAAGACTCCTCTATCGGTTCCTGACCGTGTCACGGGTCTTGGAAAAAAACGTAATAAAATCCATTTTTTTTTTTTTAGAACTGATACGGACCGGTTACCACACTCTGAATCAGCACAAACTTTTATACCTCAAACTGATCGGTTCAGCCGAACCGATCCACAATTTACAAGTTCCACACAAAAACTAAACAGAAAACCTATCTAGTACTCACAGTACCACAGACAGAGACTTTAACCGACTGAGTGGTAACAGCAATTCGGTAGAAACCGACCGAAAAAAATGACACTTCAACCGACATTTTGAACCGAGCAAAGGAAAAATCTCTGGAGCGACTGTTCAGTGAGGCGGAGTAAACAATCTGATGGTTGCAGTTTAAATAACAGCAGACAGGGGCTTCAACCGAGCTCGTGGTGAACATTCCATGCTGGCCATGGAAAGTTTAGCTCTTTGTTCTCTGGGCAGTTGAAAGGCAGGACCTAACTGCATATGTCAGAATACAGCAAGACTTCATGTTGTTTGAAACAGTCATTTTGGGGAATTCTTTCACCAAATTTTCAACATAGGGTTTTGGGGGGCCTACCTCATGAACTGTGACACTGTCATTTTGTAAATCGGTCCCGAAAGGTGGTTCTGGGCAGTGACCACGAAATCACCTTTCGGGGCCGATTAACAAAATGACAGTGCCCGAATTCATAAGGTGGGGTCCCAAAAACCCCATGTTGAAAATTTGGTGAAAAAAATTCTCAAAAATGGCTGAGATATGCATCAAAGGTGAAAAAAAAACTATTTATTACTTTATACAGCTTACCAGCATTTCCTCAGTTCGCGGTCGGCTTTGAAGAGTGCAGACGTGTTCCCAGTCCACCGATCATTGCGCCAGACTCCGGAGGTAAGTATGGGGTGTGGGGAGGCAGGGTGCACAGAGGGTGGGCACGAGTGGGGGGCAGCGGGGGTCAGGACAGTCAGCGAGGGAAGGTTTTCTCTTTCAGGTTTCTTGTTTTTTTCCTTCGATGACGCGGGACTTTTGCCACGCTGAGGTGGGCTCCCATTGTGGCTGCTGGAAGGCTGTTTGGGGCAGTGGGCAGTGGAGCTAATGGGAGATTGGGCACCCCCGCTGGCCATACGGACAGTAAGATGCATCAACAACTCATGTCATCACTCATCACAATCATGAGAGATGAGACCACCCACCTCACCACCAGTCACCTCATGTATCATTAATCTTTAAAATGGATGTGCTTTGTGGTGCTCTGCAGTAGTGCTGCAGTCAGTCAATGGAACAACCAATGCATGCATTTGTGGTTGCAAACCTTCTTATGTATATTTTAAGGCATTTATTTTGTGGGCTTGCTTGCATTTAAGCCCATAATAAGCCCAATGCCTTATGCCACTCTGAAGCTTGTTTAGTTGATTTTTGTTTAATGTAAATTTTGTTATGGTCTATGAAGTTTTAGAAGTGATTGTATCATGCCTTGTTTGTCCCCCAACTAGCCATGCCAGTCGATCCCTTCCAGCTTCCTAGTTCGTCTACTGCGGCCCTGTCCCCCATGCTCCAAGGTTTTTTTTGTAACATTTCCACATGCACGGTTGAGGAGAGCTGCCAGACGGCCACCCGTCACTCTTCCTGCCTGTACCCATCCTGCAGCGACATCACAAAACCTCGGTGCACAGGGCCATAGCAGAGGAACTAGGAAACTGTCAAAGGATCAAGTGGCAGTGGCTATGGAAGAGCCAGGTACGATTGCAGGCCCTTCTAAAACTTCATAGATGTAGGTAAAAAAAAAAAACATTTTACCTTTAACCAAATCAGCTCGTCATCACGTCATGGTGGCATATGGTTTTGGGTTATGTTTTGGAAAAATCAGGCACCTATGCCCTTAGATGATCATCATCAGGTACTGCTTGGCTCTCATGGACTGCCAAAAACATCAAAGAACCAACTCCTAAGACAGGAAAACAGGCTCCAAATTGTTTGTTTTTTTATTTAGCCCTGCCCCTGCACCTGTGTTCCCTGGTCCGGCCCTTGCCGTTGATCTACCCAGCCCACATCTTATTCCATACAGTATCAATGAATATATGAATCTGTGTGATACATAGAGCTAAGAATGTTAATGTCCAGGTACCAACTGAGTGAGAATGTATTTGTAAAATGTTGGTGGTCGAGTCCCCAAAAATATATTCCAAATTTGGGGCGACTTGAGTAATGTTCCTCATGGGCCACGCTATGTCATCTACAAGGGCAAGAACAGCCATATTATTAGAGAAACACCTTTCACAAATTGCTTATTATCGCAAATGACTGCATCAACAAACAGTCAAATAATACACAAGGACAGAACCTACCAAATTCCTTGATGCATGCAGCCATGCAACGGCTACAAAGCCATCAAGTACCCTTTCTAACATTTCTAGACTTCAGCATTTCCATGCATAGCGTGGGCTGCAAAAGCACTAGTGCATGAATTTACGAATTAAAATCTTGATTAAACTTGTCAAGAAAAACACCAAATTTTGCAGTTCACTTGGTTGGTGCAAAGTCTGTGAGACTAGAGACAGTGTTGAATTGAATGGAAGTCCACAATTGACTTCTTTTTCAAGTTGTAATTCACACACAAGTCACGACACACCCATCTATAGTTGAATGATGAATCTGATTGAGCCAAAGTTATGTAAAAATTTTATTTCATACCAGGCAGCGCACTAATTCAAGTTAGTATTATTTCCCCAAATTTTTCTATTTTTGTGCAGGCATTGCTCAAGAAAACATTCCTAGCTCTCTGTATCACAGATTCTTTTTCAAAATCCTTTTTTAGACATGTGACGAATAAGACGTTTGTTTTCAACAGCCTGTTCCGTTTATTCGTCCACATGTTGTGTACTAGATTCTGTGAAGAAAACCCTGTTTCACAGGGCACACTAGTTAGTGGTATGGAGAGTAAAATTTTTGCCAGCATAGCGAAGTGAGGAAATGTTTCATTATGGTTTGTAATGAGGTTTTCACAGAATGTCTTTGCAGTTGCTAACTAAATATTGAAATGCATGAAACTTTCCCTAGCTTCCTGTCCATCTATTAATGATAGTGAACTTTCTGTAGTAACACCATAAAACTCAATCAGCCAGTTTAAGGCTTCGATTCCATAATTGCACAGGCCATGAACAGTTGCTGGCAACAATTTAGGATTTAGAACTGTGTTTAGATCAATCAAAATCTGCATGTCACTTTCAGCTAATCTCTTTTCTAGTTCTGTTAATAATCTGTCAATGAATTTGTACTTGACAGAACGGATCGTTCTTAACCCCTCTTCATTTACAGTACATGTCACTCCATGGTACTGGTTGTCATTATCTTGTAACTGATCAATCATTTCATGACACAGTGGCAAATATTCTAGTTCTCTCATGTCCTGAAGCTGTTGTTTTGTTGCACATTCACCATGGCCATTTGTCCGATAGCAATGTTATCTTTCTGGAAAATTAGGGACAATCTTGTGAGAAGCGCAAGCATTTCTTTCAAAGTAGACTATACCCAATGAACTTTACATTCCATATTTTTGTGAGCAAACACTTTGCCTTGATTTGTGTGTCCTTATTGCCACTAGCAACCTCATGTTCAAGGTCCATAACAACAGCTGGCCATGCTGAACACACAGAAACAACAGCGTTGTTTAAACTTAGCCACCGCACATTGGTTGGTCTTTTGAAATGTTTCACATGGCCAGCCGTGACCTGTTGCAATTCTCGCACTTTGATGTATCGGACTGGACTATCATGATAGAAATTATAAACAGCAACCAGTGTATCCTGGCAAGCTGAGAGTTCTCTGATGTTTTTGGCAGCCCATGAGGACACCAGTGCCAATTGATGTGCAGCACACCACACATGTACCAACTTTGGGTTGTCCCTCTGCAGCTGTACACCAACACCATTTAACCTACCAACCATGATGTTAGCACCATCAGTTCCAAAACCTGTCACCTTAGAAACTGAACAACCCACTGACTTTAGAAATTCTAAAATAGCATTATAGATAGTTTCTGCTCTGCCATCTCTCACTATCATATTTGCACAAAATGTAACATTAACGTGTTCCTTGTCAAGTATTTTGCAGTATATTACAAGTATTTTGTTTACAACCATGTCTGTGCTCTCATCAATCATTATTCCCACAAATTCACTGGCATTAATTGCTGCCTGTGTATCAGATTTACAAATCTCAGCAATTGCTTTTTGAAACTCTGCAGCAGCCTGCTGGTGTCTGTAGGTGTCTGATTTTTCAAAAGCAGTAGCCCCGTTATCAACCTGTAGGTACAATCACAGAACTTCCTGTCTAGTGTATTGAGCCATAAGTAAGGCTGTACGAAGCTGTGCATCGAAGACATCTGCACTTTTCTTATCATTAACAAGTATTGCAGATTTTAAATGTCTCCTGCCGGCAACTGCCTGTTTAGATATTTTATGATCATCAGATTCCATATGACACACCAAGGCAAAACACTGAACATTTTTGGATCCTTTTACAAAAGCATTATGTTTTTTTTTTTTAGTTGTTTAATCAGGATGTTTGCATGTTCCTGCATCTATGCAGACCTGGCAATGTAAAAACAATTATTTTTTTACATTTGTTTTTGTCCATAACCACAGAAATTCTGATTTCCACTTCTCTTGAAAATGTTTAAGTCTAGAAATGTTAGAAAGGGTACTTGATGGCTTTGCAGCCATTGCATCGCTGGTCACTGGAACAGTCCCTGATGCCTCAGGTTCTTGTTCTGTGCAGCTGTTGCTAGTGCTACTGCTGTTCTCTTCCTCCTCCACTTCGCCGGATGAGTCGCATACAACGAAAGCAGATTGTGCTGGAGTCTGTCTCCTGGGTGGAGTTCTTCTACTATCCCGATGATCCTCCTCTTGATCCCATTCAGTACTGGTCTCATTATTCACTGGAATCAGTTCACCTTCACCTGTAGTGAAAAAGCAGAAATAAGTGAGAAAAGAAAAAAAAATGATTAATGTGTCAATTCAGTAACATGCAATGTATATCATTCATTACCTAGTACCTACTGTCTGTAGTCTGTCGGTGATTCTAATGTGAATGTACATATGTACTCCTAACAACTTTGATGTTTTGCTCCTGCTTGTGTTGTTCTTGTTGCGAATTCCTAATTGTTATTTGATGTTATCGCTGTATTACCCAATGTCGGAGCATGTTGCTCCTGTATTTAACCTCTACTGTATTACCCACTGTCGGAGCACGTGGCTCCTGTATGTAACCTCTACCCTGTATCTTGTTTTCATGGATACCTTATAACTCTCCCAGGTCACACCTGAAAATAGGCACTTTGCTGTCTAGTGTGCTTACCTGGTTAACAAAAGCAAATAAATAAATGGCATTGGGAGAGACAGGCAGTTATACTAGCAAGTGCTGTGTTGTTTAAGGCTGAGGATCTGCAAACCTGGAGACCTTGATGGTGACTCCCTCCTCAGTCCTTCTCCACCCAATTCCAGTCCCTCTCAAGTCCCACCAACCCACCACCACAGCCGCCAGGCCCCCACTTGCAATACTGTATTACTGTTGGCTAAGCAAGTCACTTAACCTCCCTGTGTTCCCCAACGTCCCTAGTCTTCCCTTTCATCTTCTGTGACCCTCCCCCCCATTAAACAGTCACCTAGTGTGCCCACCTGTCAGGTCACCAGTGGTGATCCGGTGATGGTCACACAGTTATTGTGACTACTAGTTCTACACATGACTACACAGAACTTCAGTTATTATATAAACAAAAGTACAACAATGTATAAATCAATATATACTGTATTCAATAACCACAGCAGTACTCAGAGTCCCGAGTTTTCCCAGGCTGGCCTACCACCCTACCCCCAAAAAATTATTTTACACCATAAATAACCTTAAAGTATGGATTATAGAAATAATTATTCTTATGTAGTTTTAGTTCCTCTCACCACGTCTTTTTAAAGAATGTAATAATGCTGCTGCTGCTACTGCGATTGTTCTTATCCATCCTTCTTTTTCTTTCACCACCTCTAGTTGCCATAATTTTCTCAGTACTGGCCAGGACAGCTCTCTCTTTCTGAAATCTGAGTCTGACTTAGTCTTACGGGATGGATGGTACCAGACCGGTATGGTAGTCAGTGGGGTGCCACCACCGTGGCAAACACCTATGAGGCCTATGAGATACTGAGATGACTGCGTGATGATGACGCACAGGCACCAGTGTTTGACGTTGTTGAAGTGAACTCTATCTGCCTCTGGAGTTGAGATGAATGCAGGCCGTGCAGGATAACCCACCTCCACTCACCACCACAGATCACTATTCTCTAATACCGTGGAATAGTTGCAGACTCCAAGTCTGGAGGATAGAAGCTTGCGACAGTATGATGCCTCATCAAGCAGGAACTGGATGCCCTTTTCAGAAATATCGGGTGCATTACTTGACAAAGTTGACACTACTACTATCTTCTGATTGCTGCCAGCTGAACTGCAATATAATTTATAAATTATAAAAACAGTATTAAATTTGTAACATTTATTACATTTAGTAAACAGCCATGTTTTTTAATGTCTACTAGATTTGTTGTGTCAAGTGAAGAGTAAGACAAATATATTTTAGATTTTTTCTATTAAAATGCAACATTGCAATTCATTAAAACTGCTTGCATTACTAACAGTACTTTGCTTGTATTGTCATGTCCACTTTTTTTTTTTACTGACTTTGATTTGCCATCACAAATTCACACGTCACATGCATACACAAACACACACCACACTTTGAGATTAGTAGAGTCCTCAGATACGAGGGGACTGGGAGAGTCATGTCATCAGTCATACCTAACTGTCAGGCCAGCATCAGTGCAATACTGCCTTCATGATGCACCACCGACAAGGTAGCACTAGCAATAGCAGAGAGGTCAGAAAATTATAGCTTTTCCATGAGGCTAAGGAAATGGGGATATGCAGGCTGGGCCAGGGACAGGTTCTAAAAGTTAACTGGAGTGTGAGATGCTGCCTCAGGCCTGCAGTGCTGACTTGTGGGCGAGGGGCTGGCAATGGGCATGCTTCAGGCAATCTCTAGTCTTGGAGCCACTGAAAGTACTGACTCCCTCCCAGTCCCAGTGACCATCCAGTAACAGTCGGTAGTGGCACTGCGGCCAGGTACATTGGGTTATGGGCAGAGTGCCAGATGATCTGAAGTTACTTCAGCACAGTTGAACAATGTTCTCTGGTGCACAACTGCACACACTGCAACCGAAGCCGAACACAACCTGCCTATGTTTCCGGGACCAGCATAAGAAGCTGGTGAGCCGCAGCTGCCTAGAGGCTGGATGGCCATGACTCAATCCGAGACAGATCTCCCAAGACTCTGTCCAACTCAAAGTCGAGTCATATAACCAGAGTAGAGCAGTTGCATCTGTGCAGCACCAGGCCACAGAAGCACCCGTGAGTGACCCAATCCTTGCCAGGCAGCCCTCGGCTCTCTCCCTTTGGGTCCCACTCCCCCTCAACTTCCCCACCACCCAGACAGTCATCAGACATATAATCACACACTCAGTCACACAATGAACGGATATGTGAAGAAAGTGTGAACACGAACTAAGTCACTGAGTGATGATGTCATACACAGATATTTCACACATAGTTACTAATGGCACTAGTACAACTCACTGCATGCATGCATGTGTCATCAGTCATCATCTCATCACAATCACACAATAAAAATTAACATTTTGTTAATTTCCCTTCTAGCTACCTTGGAGCCTTGGATCAGATTACCTGCTGCCAGACTGCACTGCAGTCAGTGCCACTGTGCCACACTGCACCACATCACCTGCCCAATTAGCTGGTGGTTGTACCCCCCCACAGTAGTGGAGGTCAGTCAGCACAGCAGTCACTGCTCTGGTCAGTCAGAGACCAAAGAACAACCCCAATTCCCCTCCCCCGGCCCCCACCAATATCATAGTCTTACATAACACACAACCCAATCCAATTCCTATTCCAAAATCCAATCCTTTCCCTAATCCAATCCTACATAATTGATCAACCAAAGCCAGAAAAAAAATCAAAATGTATTTTTGGACGGTTGGTGGAGGACCATAAAAAGACAGACATAATGACAATCACTTGTGACTGGAATGATGAGCCCAGAGTACACCAGAGGGAGCAGCAAGGCAGATGAGTTGACTGTGTTTATCATTCTCAATCAAACCTCAGCATGCTCAGACATGGTAAACAAAAAGCAAATAGACAGCCACAATGAGTGAGATCAGACCAGTCCACATTATACTGAATGATGATACCACACGACAGCCACACACACACACACCACACCACACGCCACCAGTCTGTCACTGACTGACATTTAATTTACAATGCATTTATTATCAAAGCAGGTTAGAAAAATGCACCCCAGCCCAGTAACACACAGGACCAGACATGAATTAGGAACAGTTAGTGGCTGGTGGGCGAGAGGGTCATCACGGTGCGCATTTCAAGCAGCAGCTGAAACTAAGACCACAGGGAAACTACAGCACATGGATACATTGCTGTCTGACAACTTAGTGAATCGGCCTGACCATCAGCGGAAGTCTGGCCATGGATCTGTTGGTTCAGTATTGATTCAGCAACAGCAAGAAGAGCAGAGCAGGCACCACCACTCCACCAGACCAGAGAGACTACATGATTGACACAACTTTTGGTCAACCAGAGTACCACACTGTCTCTGCTCCAGAACAGTCAATATTAGCCAGGATATGAGGAGGGAGACACTACTGTACTCGTCTCAGACATGTCCCGATTACAAGGAGTGGCAGTGTCGTGAGACAGGGGTCTAGATTATAAAAAGGCCAGCATGGGACTTGGAAGCATGGGGAGGCATACAACAGGATAAGCAGGCTGGGAGGGGGGACTACAAAGCATTTGTCACACTCCATCGTGTTGCATCGCATTCCCCCCCCATTCTGTGCTGAGTAGTCCTCAAGAGGACACAGTCTACAGATAAAATACATTAAAATTATTGAACTAACTTTATTGTACGCATACAGTAATAGGGGTCAGTTGCTGGTTTCCTTCCTCCGTCCATCCCATCATCGAGGCCTCACTCTTGTCTTCATCACACCGTGGCAGGATGGGATGGGAGTCGGGACTCACAGGAGTCCATGATCCATCCTGGACCGGGTCAGTTTCTCTGAGTCTGAACTTAAGTTAAACTAAAGGCTTAAGTATTAAGCAGCTACTGTCATTCGGGCAGTCATGCTAGGGCACAGTATTTAATCTCTCTGGGCCTTGCATCAATTAGGAAGTCGACGTGTTCTCCTGGCATGTGCTGCTCAGCTCTCTCGTTCACCTCTCTCCAACACGTGGTTCCCTCACAGCTTGTGCCTGCAGTAAATAGGCACATGCCCACAACTGAGATGGCATATGGGGATAGGGTGCTTTTTCTGAACGTTGCACCTGTGCACCAGTCGAAGTTGTACATGCAGTTGTATTGGCATTGGGGGGGAGCCTGTCTGAATCAGTCATCCGCTGGGGGTGGCTCCATCTGTCTCCAGAGTGAGGAGTCTCTGGACCAATCATCCACTGCTGCTGAGGGGAAAAAATGCAGTTTTACTGTACAGTCTGCTGTCTGCACGTAAAGTACTCACATACGTGCATTCAGAAAACACTGCAAGGCCTTTATATGTAGCACACCCTCTGTTCACATAGATGCACATGAATTTTGATTTTCTTACGTGATTCACATACATCTATGCATGAATGGGAACCCTGGTGTGTGTGTAGTGGAAGATGGAGACAGTTTCCTGTCAGAGCTCTGCGATTCAAATCCTCTAAAAGCTGTTACAGCCTTTTTGAGCCATTTTTCCCCCTCACAATTTAGTACATCGATTGTAGGAACCCTCCTGTGCTCATATTATCGAGTGTTTATTGTTTGTGTGTGGATTTTGAATGTTAATTTAGAACAGTCAGTCTGTGTACTGTGAAGTGTACTTTGGGAGAGGGGCGTTTTATCTGTGGTGTAGGTAGATTAACTGGGAGGAAAAGGCAGCCTTTCTGTTTTGGTTATATTTTTCTTGTATAACTGTGTTGAGGTACACACAGTAATATTTTCAGTACTTCTTGACATTTTTTTGCTGATTGTTGTGGTGCAGCAGTGTATAATTTCAGTTTGTTTAAAACATTTGGTTATATTACTAAAGGTTTTCAATTTGTTACGCATTACTTGAAGTGTGTATGCGATGTGTGCCATTAAATCAGACAACTTTTACTGTGCCACAGAGTAATTACAACAGTGTGAACCTGCTATCCACTGCACCTGCATGAATTTTTTATACTGCTTTGTGGTATCTTTACTGGTAGTTGACTTTTACTGCCATACACTACTCCCCCCCCCAAAACCTGCAAAAGGTATTCTTTTCCAGATGTGGATTTTTAACTTGTGAGCACTGGTTAGGTGGTGTTGTGCCTTCACGTCTGCATCTCGAGTGTGCAGCACAATCTTAATCTATCTGTGCGTTTGCAGTACACCATTAATTTTGGGAGACATTGCATTTCTTGTTACGCTCTCATTTCACTTCGTCAGCACTGGGGAATTTTCTGGACATGAGACAGTAGCATTTTGGGGATGCACATTAATTCTGGAGACTGTGTGACCACTGCACGCATGACTAAGCGCGCCATTAATTCTGGGAGACTTTTCATTTTTTGTTGTGCTCTCATTTCACTTCATCAGCACTGGGGAGTTTTCTGGACACAAGATAGTAGCATTTTGGGGATGTACATTAATTCTGGTGACTGTGTGTGTAAGGGGCTACCAATATTGTTGTCACTTCACCTTACTTCGTGTTAAGGCAGAATGACAACGCAAAGTAATAATTACAAGGTGAATTGAGCCTTTTGTATTGGCCACTCTGTGTAGCAGAGTGACAACGTGAAGTGCCCACTTCGCTGGCAAAATTTAAATTCACTGCATCTCTAATCGTCAATAAAGTGCAGCCACAAATCCACCTGATGAAAAAAGAAATTTGTGGTGGTGCTATACAGATAATCCATCTCCCACTTTTCAAACAGGTTGGCAAAGCTGGGTGCCATGGCTGTATTTGCAAATATGTTTCGTTAGCAAACATGAACACATTTTTGGTCAAAACCTCCTCAGCTAGTTGAAGCAAAACCTCAGTCGGTACAAAAACCAATTCATCTTCTGGTCTCTGGTCAAGGAAAAATCCCATGGCTTCCAAACCCTCCTTATGGGAATTACGGTATACAAAGAATTAACATCCAGAGTGGCAAAATGCCATCCTGACTGGCTATCAAGATTTTTCACAATATTAACAATGTCAGTAGAGTCTCGTACAAATGATCTTAACCAGGGGACCAATGGTTGGAGGAACTGATCGACAAAAACAGAAAGGGGTTCAGTAACCCAGCCCTTCCCAGAAATTATAGGGCGACCTGGTGGGTGGTCCAGCTGTTTATGGATTTTTGGCAAAATATATATTACCGTTAGGACTGGACACCCAACAGTCATAGTTTTGTACAGTGTCAGAAATGTACCCCTTTACAAGACCTCTGCTTAGGAGGCTGTCAACCTGTTCCTTAAACATGGACACTTGAGAGTTAGGAATTCTAACACAGAATCAACTATCTGCTAGCTGTCTTTCTACTTCAGATATACAATCAGTCAGTTCTGTTCATAATCACTATGGCTCCACCCTTCTCAGCTGGTTTTATAACAATGTTGTTGTTATTATCCAGCCCTTTCAAGGCCTCCATCTCTTCTCTGCTAGAATTAGAAAACAACCTATTGGTGTTACTATTTTTTAGACATCTATGTCCAATTCACATTTCCTTACAAAGGTGGAAACCACAGGGTTATAGAGGGGCCAAAACTCTGAACTCGGTTTGAAATTCCCAGTTGACTCATACACAGGGGCATTGTTTGCCTCCTGGTAGTTCCCATCACCAGAGTATATGCACTTAAATGTGAGACTGCATTCAAATTTGTGCAAATCTACACACACTGAAAAAAAACTGATGTCAGTGGTAGGACAGAATGATAAACCTTTACTCAAAACATTTAACTCTACAGCAGTAAGATTGTAACTAGACAGATTTACAATAGGCGCCAAGTCCTTAGTGTTATTTTTGGGGGTGGGGGTCAGAGGCATTCACATAGAAACATAGAATTTGACGTCAGATAAGGACCGCTTGGCCCACCTAGTCTGACCATAGTTCTTAATCAATATACTTTCCTTCCTCTGCCTCCACGCTGCCCCCCCACCTTGTCTTTCTCTTTGTCGGTGATATATTGTCTGAAAGCGTGTTTGGTGTTGACTGCACCGGGTCTCCTGAGTATAAATGAGGAACTGTTTCTGGGGAGATTTCCCCAAACTGGTTTTCATTTGTGGTTCCGATTCTGACCCCTCTGTGTCTGAAGGTCCTGTGGTGTAATCAAGGACTGTCCATGTGTCATCAACACCATTCTTCACTGGAGCATGTTTCTTTAATATTGATGTTAACCCCCTCCCGATTAATCCCACCAGACTTCTTGCTCCAATCAAACACAGTATTGTTCTTATAATCGTTCTCATCTCTTACAAATTTTTTCTGTTTTTGTTTCTTCAGGTTAAAAGTCATATCTGGTAACTTCATCATACCACAGCTTATTATACTTCTGTAGTTCTTCCTCACTGGTTTTTGCTTTCAATAAAGTCTCAGTATTACCAATATCCAGAGTTACTTGATCCTGGACTGGTTGTGCATATTCCAATATTAACTTAATATTATTGCTAGATGCTTCATGTATGTTTGCATGCCACTTCTCCATAAATTCAGGGTCATCAGTTCCATGGGAAGGTTTCTGCAATATGTGCAAACCCCGGGGCACTCTATTAACCTGGAGGTAAGCCTTCAAAGTAGTTTTGTGCCAGTACATTCTCCTACCTTTGAGTATGAGCTTCTCCAAAGTTCTGAATACAGATTTAGCCTCTGGGGCTGGGGAGAGGATCGGTGAAGTGGTGCTTCTACCGCAGCTCTCCCAGAGGCACTTTAGGAGCTGAAACAGTTTGCAGACTTTTCAGAGGCTCCCCACTGTGCAGCAGTTTGAGGGGGCGGGGCAGCAATTACACTGGCGGCTCACCGGTCACACTTCCACTGGGTGCTTGAGGTGCTGAAAACGTTTTGGTCGCTGTAACATTTGGTGACCTTAACTCTGTGAGCATCTTGTGCCATAAATGTTTTTCCCCTCTAGAAATCCCTGTAGGGTTATCTCTTCATGGCTTTGTGGCCGCTACACCTTACTCACCCTGCTGTCTTTTACATATTGCTTAATCTGTGGCTCTTATTCCCCCACCCTGTACCATTTAACTGCCCTATTTCATCTTTGTATTCCCTTTCCACTGCATTCCACTCTTACAATCTCTTTCTCTGTCCCCTAACTCTTTTCCCTGCCGTAGACTAGCCCTTCAGGAGCTCCCTACCCCTCAGGTGGGAGAAATGTGGATACCGAGCGGTTGTCGCTTCCATAGCCACCGACTGAGACTCCTTACTAGCGAGGTGCGGCATTGCCGATACTCAATCAGAATGTGAGTGCCCTTCTGTTCTGGCGTCTGACTGGCTCCTGCAGTCTGCTCCTTGGTCTCCCTCAATACTAAGCTAAAGTCTGATTTTCTCTCTAAAACTTGCACAAAAAAGAATGTACTTACTTATTGCCTAACAGTTATGACCTCTATTTTTTCCTGTTTAGAGTGTCAAGAGTTGGGACTCTGATTACACTCCTTTCTGAATTTCTGTGGTTGGGCCAGTCTTTAGGTGTCAAGGAATACCCAGTTCTGTTGTTCTGCTGTTTTAGTCTTCCCGCTGGTTCAGATGTTCCATTGTCAATGACCCAGTACTTAATACCGACCCCTTCCTCCATCCCCTGCCAAGGATATGCTCTCCACGGGCTCCCAGCCCAAAGGCTTGGGAAACCCGGGCACTGGGCAGTCAGCGCTGCCTCTACCACCACATGAGAACCTAAGCTTGGGCTCTCCATTAGCAAAGCACAGCATTAGCAGCCATCCATTCAGAACGTGAGCGCTCTTTGGTGTTGACTTCCAACTGGTTCCTGCAGTCTGCTTCTGTGTCCGTTCTAAACCAAGCATAATTCTGATTTCCATGCCGAAATTTGCCAAAAAGAGCTGTAATTACTTTTCTCCTTGACTGTTAATACCCTTATCCTTCTGTTTAGAGTGTTACATTTAGGGATGCTGTGTGATTACACTACTTTTGAAATTCTGTGCTCGTGTCAGCTCCTTACACGAGTGGCTGATTACTTCTCCCTACTGAAGTTCCTGCTAAGCCTCATCTTATGTCCTCCTTAAATATTACAGAACCACTCTGAACTGATATGACTGATGTAACATTGAGTACTTACTTGCATTCATTGTTTTTTTACTCCTGTTATTTGGTTCTATTGTAAATATCTCTGTATGCATTGTACCATTTGACCCAGAGCTAACCAGGTCCATCTTGTAAATGAGCTTGCTCAATGATGTTCACCTGGATAAATAAAGATTTTGATTGACTGATTGATTGGTGCTCTTCCTGGCCCTGGTAGCAGTCCAGGAGCAGGCCGGGGGAGTGAGGAGGCAAACGGCTCACTGGCCACACTGGATCGGGCACTTGGGGTGCTGCAACAAAGTCAGTTTGCTCCCTGACCCTGGCAGCAGTCCAAGAGTAGGCTGGGGGAGTGAAGTAAGAGTGGCTACAGGCTGGAGGCATCAGGACACTGAATGGGGCCCCAGGTAAGCTCCTGACTTGGGAGGGGAGGTTACACTAGGGTGCACAGGGAGGGGTAGCACCAGCAGAAAGGAAGAGCTGGTGATACAGATCACTGATGATATCTCACCTAGAGTACTGTGTCCAGTTCTGGAGACCATATCTCTGGAAGGACATAGACTGGGTAGAGGCGGTCCAGAGGAGGGCAATCAAAATGGTGCAGGGCCAGCTCCATGGTGCCGAGCAAAGGCGTTTGCTCAGGATGCTGGCAACCCGGGTTCATGCCCCAAGCCTGCATACCAGGAGTAGAGACTAGCAGGGAGGGGTATTTACATGCATACACTAGACGCTTCCCTCTTGGGTGGGTGGGACTAGCCTTGGCACCTGCAGGTGGATTGGGTGCTGTGCTTGGGGGATGTGCTGCCTTCACCCCCCCATACATCCCTGCCTGAGGTCGCCTGTGCTCACAGAAGGCACAGAACTGTGCTGAGTGCGGCAGAAAAATGACAAAATGGACCCCCATCTGACTGGATGACGAGTGCCAGCTCCTGCTGCCACAGACCCCCAGAGTCAGCATGGACCAGCCCCACAGCCCTGGGATATGAAGTTGGCTGGCAAGGGACCCTGCCAACATAGGGATATGTCGGCCTACCCAGGTAAACTGTAATTGGGGCTGGTGAATGGTGGTAGGGGTTGGGAGAGCATCAGGGACCTAGGCACTCCAAAGGAGTGGCTGGACGGGATGCCAGGGGAGGCGCATAAACAGAAAATACAAAAAAAAAATGGTGCAGGGTCTGCATCACAAGCCCTATGAGGAGAGACTGAAAGACCTCAATATAAACTCCTTGGAGGAAAGAGGGAAAGCGAGGATATGATAGAAACATTCAAATATCTTACAGGTATAAATACAGCTCAAGAGGGAAGCATTTTTCAGGAAAAAATACTCAATTGCAAGGAGACATGCTATGAAGCTGGGGGGACTCGGGGGAGATGTGAGGAAGTACTTTTTCACAGAATGAGTGGTGGATGCCTGGAACAGCCTCCTAGTGGAGGTGGTGGGAGCAAAAATGGTAACAGGCTTCAAGAAGGTATAAAGGGGGGTAAAGCCAGCGATCATGTTGGGTCTGCGGTGTTATAGTAGGTAGGGAAAATGGGCAGACTATGTGGGCTAAGCAGTCCTTATCTGCCATCAGTATCTATGTTTCTATATGAACTGAGGGACTACAAAGCAAGGAGACTTATCTTCAGGTCCTGTACAACAAGGTGGAGAGGTTTGTGACAATGTGTCACCCAAGAAGCCACCCCTGTATCTCACTAGCCCAGCTGCAATGGCCTTCCTTCAAGGCTCATCTACAGTATCCCGTTCTGCCTTGCATACAAATTGCAGAGCCCAGTGGCCCCAACAAGCCTAACAAGAATCACCATGCCCAAGCCTAAGCCTTGAATGCTCAGGACCTCGGGTCGGTCCCTACTGGCAATCCTCAGAGTCAAGACTCAAATGGGAAGCAAATCTTTTGCTCTCACAGCCCCTAAACTGTGGAAATCCCTCCCACCCTTAGTACAGGAAGCCCCCTCGCTGTTAAACTTTCACACAAGGCTCAAGTCCCATTTGCTCGGGACAAGCTCTTGCCATTGTGAGGGAATAGGGTAATCTCCCCCGGTCCCAACCACAACATCCACCCCCCTCTCCTCTCACCAAACCGACATCAAATCCTGCCCTGATTCTCTCAGGGGTTGCACTTATAGTCTACAATTTGAATAATTGCTGTACTGTTATCTTCATTATCATGTCTACTTCTTGTTACCCTGTAACACCCTACTGCATGTATTGTACTGTTTCTGTTCTCTGGGTCGCCCCTGAAAAAGGGACCTTCGGGGCCCAGCTGGCCACCCCGGTCATCAAAATTTAATAAATAATTAAATAAAAAGGGAGGTGGCTATTAAAAAGGGAAGGTGTTCTACAGTAAGGGAAGGGAGTTGCTAAGCAATGGGAGGGGATGGGCTATAAAGAAGGGAAGTAAAAAGTGAAGGGGGGACTGTGAAAAACAAGGTGGGCTGGCTCACCGGTGCAGGGCACCAGTCTGCAACATCTATGACCCAGGTTCGGGAACAGACTCAGGATGTCGGCGGGCCAGCCAGGGGGAGAAGGACTGAGTATCTTTGGGACTGCTCTCCTTCTCCAGGAAGGGGGGTTAGAGTGTCTGGCACACTGCGGACCCCTGGTGTAGGCTGGGAGCACCACCATGCCAGCGCTGTCACTTGAGGGGGGTGGGGTGGACGTGGGACATCACTGCATGTCTCTGCCCCAGGGAACCATTGGAAAAACAAAAATGCTGGCCCCATATGCATGATGACCTGCCCTGCTGCCATCTCCACTGCCTTTGACATCCGCCGGGGGGGGGTCCCCGCTCCCATGGCTCCAACCCAGGGGGTAAGCTGGGGCTCACCTATAGTGTCCGTTGGTTGGGGGAGCCCTTCTGGTGGCCCCACCCAGGGGGATAAGCCTGGGCATAGGAGGGATGGTGAGTGGAGCAGGTCTGAGGTTTGAGGGTGGGTTCGAAAAAAAAAAAAAACAGAAGGTGGGCTTCAAAGGAAGGAGACAGCATGTGATGTAATGTAAACTAGCAGGAGGAGGTGTCACATGGTACTTTCTCTACACATGAACATCAATCCAGCATTGCAGACATTAAAGAGATTTTGTGAAAATACTGCAGAATGCGTGTTTTTTGCCCTGATGCCTGCACAGACGGAATGCAGTAGCTGCGAGCAAGAACATGGCCTGTTCTTTATAATTTATCTCTTTTATATTCTGTATACCTGTTTTATATTCTGCTTGCCCTTAAAACAGGTCTATGCCCAAGGTCTTAAAGGTTAAATAAACAAATACCAGAGTAAATAATCAAATCAAATCAAACCTTGATGGCTCCTGTAAGCAGTATTCCTGGATGGCTCAGGAATAGCAGAGCCCCCCCACCCTTCTCATACCTCGATTTTGGGTGTTGTGTGAATTCAGTACTTTTTGACTGTTCACCTTGATTTTCCCTATATTGCCCCTGTTGTTCACTCCTTAGTTGCTTGTCTCAAGGTTCCAGGGTAGTAGATTTAAAAGATGTGTTCTGGTGCTTCCGGTGTGCCTCCACCAGGGACCTCTCCGATGAATCTCCCTCCTCCTCCAGCACTGTGTCCTGTATCCGATGTTCCTGCACACAATCCCATGTGTTAGCCTGAGGCAGGCTTGTGCACAGCCAGGTTCTCTGGCTGACTACGGGTCTCATTTGTGAAACTAGGCATGGATGGGAGCATCGCTGGCAGTTATACAACTGTCCGTATAGTGGTCAATCCTTGATGCTGTTAAGATGTATGCTGGCCTGCCGGTGCAGAGGCAGGGAGTCCATCTGCAATGCCGACAACCCGGGTTTGGAAATGGACTTGGTACGTCAGAGAGCCAGCCGGGGAGAAGGATTTAGCATTCTAAAGATTGCTCTTTTTCTCCAGGGGAAGGGGGGTAGAGTGTCCAGCACAGAACAGACCCCTGGCAGAGGCCAGGGGGATCCATTGGGTTGATGCCATTACCTGAGGGGGGTGGGTCATCATTACATGTCCCTGCCCGCAGGTACTGCAACATTCACTAAAAATCCCGGCTCCTGAACATTATGCCTGGTTCTGTCCCGCCCTCGCTGCCTACAGTGTCCACAGGGAGGGTCCCGCTCCCATGGCCCCACCCTGGGGGGTAAAGCCAGGGCACATTACCATGGACCATGATGCGGGGCTGCCCACCAGGCAGCTCCACCCAGAGACATAAGCCTGGGCATGGGGGGGCAGTGCAGACATGGACTGAGCTCCCTTCAGGGAAAATGGGGGGCAGACAGAAAAAGAATTGCAGTTAAGACCCCGTCTCACCCAGTCTGGTCATGACATTGTCCTTATGAATCTGTGTGATGGTAATTCTATGGAGTGCAGGGAGCAGCTGGTTCTGTAAGTACTGTCTTTTAATTGTTTTTGTAATCAATAATCAACACTTTATTGAAAAATGTTTCCTTTCAATATACAAAAAATGATGCAGTAAACAGGACAGGAATACATACTACAGAAAAGTAAACATCATAAAATACACACACATAAAATGATTACAAGAAATACTGTTCATAAAGCAATTAAATGTAAAGATGAAAAGAAAAAGAGACCCAACAGAATTACATAACTAACTCAATCTAATCGTAACAACCCAAACCATACAAATAACATAACTTACTCATTAATTTGTGAAACTAGGCATGGATGGGAGTGTCATTGGCAGTTATACAACTGTCTGCATAGTGGCCAAACCTTGATGCTGTTAGGACTGTAGTTAAGATACATGCTGGCGCACCAGTGCAGAGGCAGGGTGTCCATCAGCAATGCCAACAACCCAGGTTTGGAGACAGACTCAGGACATTGGAGGGCCGGCCAGGGGGAGAATGATTGAGCATTCTAAAGACTGCTCTCCTTTTCTGGGGAGGGAGGGGGTAGAGTGTCCAGCACAGAACAGACTCCTGGTGGAGATCAGGGGGATCCATTGTGCCAGTGCCATTACCTGAGATGGGTGGGGTGGACGCGGTCATCATTACACGTCCCTGCCCCCAGGTATTGCTGCATTCACTAAAAATCCAGGCTCCCAAGCATTATGCCTGGTTCTGTCCCTCCCCGCTGCCTACAGTGTCCACTGGGGGTCCCCTGCTCCCGTGGCCACACCCTGGGGGGTAAGCCAGATCACATTACCATGGACCATGGTGAGGGGGTGCCCGCCCAGCAGCCCCACCCAGAGGCATAAGCCTCGGCATGGGGGAGCGGTGCAGACATGGGCTGAGCTTCCTTAAGGGAGAATGGGGGCAGACAGAAAAAAAATTGCAGTTAAGACCCCTTCTCACCCAGTCTGGTCATGACATTGTCCTTATGAATCTGTGTGATGGTAATTCTCTGGAGTGCAGGAAGCAGCTGGTTATGTAAGTACTGTGTTTTATTTGTTTTTGTAATCAATACTTTATTGAAAAATCTTTCCTTTCAATATACAAAAAATTATGCAGTAAACAGGACAAGAATACGTAATACAGGAAAGTAAACATCACAAAACACACACAAGTAAAATGATTACAAGATATTACTATTCATAAAGCAATTTAATGTAAAGATGAACAGAAAAAGGGACCCAACAAGATTAGATAACTAACTCAGTTTAATCGTAACAATCCAAACCATACAAATAACAATTTATACATTAATTTGCCAAGATAAATCTCTGACAGTAACAGCAAAGTCACTTTTGTAAATAAAGCAAAAAAGGTTCCCAGATATGATGAAATTTACCCATTCTGTTTATGCTAAGATAAGCTATTCTTTCACGACTAGTTCTTGTCATAAGGTCGTGTAACCATTCTTTCAAACTAGGTACATCCATGCTCTTCCAATGTATTAGTATAGCACTTGTGACTGTAGTCAGGGCAGCCAGTAGCCAGAGTTTTTGGGGAGCGGAGCTAGACTAGACAAGACTGCCAAGATAACCAAATGTGCAGAAAGGTCAATCCAGATTTTAAGCATATCTTTACAGATAGCTTTAATACTAGCCCAGAAGGGGCCTAAGCAAGAGCAGAACCAGAGGATGCAGGAAAGCGAACCTTTTCCCTTCAAGCATCTCCAATATAGGTGCGCGTGCCAGGTGCTGAAGATGGTGGTAGCCTAGTTGGGTTGCTCCTCAGCTTCGGCACTTCAGCTATTAAATAAATTATTTTAAACATGGTCAGTTCATCTGAACTCTGGTAATAAGATAGTAGAGTACACACTACTTATTAAAATGAAGTCTCCACCTCTTCTAGTGTAACTACGCTATTTATGGGGGAAAAAGGAAAAAAAATTTCTTGATGTCAGCCGCGATGTCAACAAGAGCGAAAGAGACATTTCCACAGCAATAGAATGCACTACAGCAGCGGATGAAACAGACATACAATCACTAAAAAAAAATGCTTGAAGAAATTAAGTTGGAAATCAGCACTGTTACACACTCGGTTTCTGAGTTATAACAAGACTGCCATGGTATCGGACAGGCTGGACTACTAAGAATATCAGTTGGAGACATTTAAAGACACTATAGCAGGTTTAGAAGACCAAATTCACACTCAGAACAAGCAAATCCTCTACTTATTAGAAAAGGCAGATGATCTGGGGAACCAGGGAAGGAGGATTAATCTACGTATTCTTGGTATCCCAGAGGATACTGAGGGTGGCACCATTACTGAGTTCCTCCAACAATTTCTGCCTACTGTGTTAGACTGCCAATGGTAATGGAACTTGGAAACTGAATGGGCACATCATGCCCTGGGCCCCAGACCACAAAATGGACAAAGACCAAGACCAATCTTAGCATATTTTTTCCATTTCTCAACAAAAGAACAAATATTATGACTATCTAGAGAGAGGAAACAGCTGTCGTGGAAGGACAACAAAGGCCTTGTCTTTCAAGATTTCTCATCGGTGGTGATGGAAAAACAGAAAAGTTTTACTGAGGTAAAGCAGAGACTAATCAAACTTGGACTATTGTACTATTTTAGATATCCTGCTACACTGAATGTGGTGGAGAAAAATGAGTCTGTTCATGCTTTTCACTATGCTGGGGATGCTATGCAGTTTATCAACAATTGTGAGACTTCAGTGAGAAATAATCAGAAAGCTAGAACGACCTGCATTTTTCAAAAAAGCTGCGCATGGACTCTGCTTCTCCTCTCGCACAGGATCATTCTGCTGCATGAGACAAGTGGTCCAAATTGCCTCAGACTTCCGTCGAGAATGCTTCTCTCGAGTCGCAGGCTTCCAACAACTGTAGGGAGTACCCCATAGGAAGAAGCAGCCCCTGTGCCTCTACTCCACATCTCTACTCCCTAGCCCTGCAAGGAAAAGAAAACCCAGCAAGAAACGCTGAACACACCTCAAATCACTCTATATCCAGAAAGACCAGACTGCAGCAAAAAGAGTCACCTACCAATTCTTTGATCTAAGAATCAGTGCATACAGAGCACATCCCAGAGCAGAAGAAGCAACAGGTTACTTGGTTCCAGCTCAATCACATCTCCGCCAGAAGAATTGACTCTGCAAGAGGATCCTTATGTGTGTGCATCAGATCCGATGGCAGTTACTTGATTTGAACCTGGACCCTGGTCATATGACTTTTTAACACCTTGTCATTCATTTGTTGGAGAAGATGGAAGTACCTCCTATGACACTTCCGGTTTTGTGGATTGATGGGCTCATTGTTCACTTTTCCTGTTGGACTTCGGCTCATCTTTCTAATGGATTAACAGTTAATCAATAGGTAAGCCCCTTTGAAAGGAGAAAAGAAGGAAAAAAGGGGTGAAAAAGGGAGAGAAGATCATTCTTGAAAGTAATGTCTGGACCCCTGTCAAGACATTACAACAATTGCTGGATGGAGATGCATTCTAAGAAAATTAACTGAATGCAACAGTCTGCTGATTGTAATTCCTATAATGCAGCTGTCAATTTAACTAGTCGGTTGTTGGTTATGAAGCCAAGTTACTCAACAGATCTAGGAAATGCTGATGGGTTTGGTTGGTTAAAATGGTTTGCCGGCCGGCCCATTGGCGCAGCGGTTGGATTTCCGTCTGCGACGCCGGCAACCCGGGTTCAGGAAGGGACTCAGGTCGCCGGAGGGCCGGCCGGGGGGAGAAGGATGGAGCATCCGGGGACAGCTCTCCTTCTCCGGGGGAGGGGGAGGATGTGCGCACCGGCGCATGCTGACTCCTGGCGGAGGCTGGGTGCACAGCTGTAACATAACATCCGGGTTTGTTGCTCAAGGGGGAGTGACAGGCGTCGGCGTATGCCTTGACGTCAGGACGTCACTCCCCACAAGAAAACCAGGAAAATACTTCCTGGCTGGTCGGATGATGGTCTCTCTGCCCTCCGCTGCCGCCGATCCCAGGACTGACGCACCTCAGCAGTACCCCGGGCCGACTGAAAAGAAGTGTGCTGGCCGCCCCACCGGTGCCTTCCCCCTCGGAGGAGGGAGACCCGCCCCTGGCGAAGGGATATGCCGGGTTACCCGGGGGGACTGCCATATGAGGTTGGCAGCCAGTGTGGGAGTCAGGAAAGGCAATAGAGACCCAAAGGAGTGGGCTGCCAGGAGGAAGAGGAGGGGAAAAAAAAAAAAATGGTTTGCCTAGGATGAAGGTTCAAATCCTGCTGCCCCCACTTGTTTTAGCTCACTGGAGTAGTGTCCCTCTTTTTTTTTTTTTTTTTTAAAGGTTTTACTTTGTACGAGAGGGGTCTAGCACACATGAAGATGTCTGCTTAGCATTTAATGAATTGGTGAAACTTGGATGGGGACAATGATGGGTGGGATCTAAGCTTAGTGCTGTTATTGTGTCTCTATTTGTAGTGCTGAGGGGATAATCATAAAAATGTGCAATTGCAGCACTCTCCCTGCCCTCTGTCGTCTTCTTTCTCTCTCTCTCTCTCTCTCTCTCTATATATATATATATATATCTCTCTACATTTCTCTTTCTATTGTTACACTCCATGGTTCCCTTTTTTTTTTTTTTTTGCTTCTTCCTCATGTTTTCTCCTTTTATATTTTCTGGCCTGGCAACTTGCAGTCTTCACTAAGCAGTTGGCTCTGAGCTCCTTGGAAACACATGCAGGTAAGATGGCTGAGGGCATCTTCTGTGTATGAGGCACAGGGTGCTGAATGGAGATATCATGGATAATGGTGTCAGGGTATACATTACCTAAATTTAATAAATAATATGCATCTTCCTGGTGTTAATAATAATCATTGCCAGCCTAAACAGGTTAAACCTCTGGCAAATGATTCAGCATGATGTTGCCCGGGCACCCAGAATTAATCAACAGATGAAGCTGAGTGACTGACTATTCACTCTAGGTCTCAACATAATGCTCTCTTTTGTCTACTTCTCCTGCACCTTGCAGAATTCTGCTATCGCTATTAATTCTTTTGAATTGTGCTATTGTGCATGATTTTATGATTTCCGAAATTAATACTTAGTAGTTGTGAATAAGTAATGAACTGGCCAGTTAGCTATCACATTTGTTACAATAATAGCATTATGCTTGCAGATGCCAATGCTGCGGGTTCCCTCACCGCTTTGGTAGTCGACACCCCATATACCCAGTACCTTGAACCCTTGGTCAGGTGCGTGGTCAGCAGCAGAGGCAGAAATTCACCCTTCCTAGTTTTGAGACTCAGTGGAGAATACCTTTATTGTATTATATATAATCACATTATTGTTGAATTCCCTGAGCGGTTACTGTTTTTTCTTCTGTCTTGTTTCATCAGACTAGTTCTACTTCTGAAATACTTCTTGATTATATTTGCTTAGTTGGATAGTGTGAGTTCGTACCATAACTTAGTATAGCTAAGGTTTGACTGCCACCTCGGAATGCTCATATATATTACATATTGTTCTTATAAGAATATATTTGATTGCTACCTAAATAACTTAGTTAAGGGGTGCTATCTGTTAGGAGGATGTCACATTACACGATTATATCATGGAACGTTAATGGCTTGGGATCCCCGGTTAAGAGGGAGAACGTTGTATGTCATTTGAATACGAAAAGGGCTGATATTGCTTTCATTCAGGAGATGTACATGACACATGAAGAAGCTCTTAAATTACAAAGGGCATGGGTGGGCCAAGTCAAAAGTGCATGTTTCTCCTCAAAGAAGCATGGTACTGCCAATCTAATTAAAAAAAAGTGTAAACTTTAGTACACATCTTCACTTTTCTGACCCTGAAGGGAGGTACCAGATTTTAACTGGATTACTTGATGGACAGAAAATTGCATTATATAATGTGTATGCACCGAATTCTGGATGGGGTGAATTCTTTAACTCATTGGTGGTAACCCTCAGTACTTCTACCGACTATAAAAAATTAACACAGGCTCAAGTGATTCCTTCAAAAAGCTCATGACAGAACTGGGTCATGCAGACTCTTGGCGAGTAGTACATCCGACTGGCAAGGATTACTCATTTTTATGTTCGCTTGTGTGCATGCGCAAGAAACATTATGCGACAGCTCAGGAGAGAAGCGGGTTGTGGAGGAGCGGCACTGTTACAGCCAAGGGAGGCACTGCATTTGGGGGCCTGGCACTGGTGGACCAATGGAGGCACAATGTGCCGATGACACTAGTCTCCAAAAGTGCACCAAGTACAAACGTTTTCGCAACAGCAATCAGGGGCTGCCTCGTCATTGCAGCGTCAGTCATTCTGCTGCAATGAGGGAGCGACCCGTCATTGCAGGGTGGAATGTTAGCTAGCCTAATACTGTTTGTGAACATGGTGGGCGGCTTGCTGCCACGTTCACAAACAGTATTATGCAGCCCGCGTGCCAAGGGGGTGCCCAATCTCCCACGGCAGCATGTGCCCCCCCAAAAGAGTCTTAGTTTGCCGAAATGGGGCCCCTATACTCTCCGGCTTCAGTCTGTCCGAGTTTTTCATGTGCTGACAGAGCAGCCCACTCCCCATCGGCATAATCCCCCCCACACACACACGAAATGTACGTTTGTGCCGAGGGAGTGCCCAATCTCCTCAGCTTTGTGCCCCCCTATATGCCGACGGGGTGCCCAATCCCCATCGGCTACAGTCGGCCCCCAACAAACAGTAGGTTGGCACGCTGGGAGCCCACCCCAGTGTGCCAAATGTCCTTTTAAATGTCCCTGTAAAACAAGAACCATCCCGCAATGTTTATTTTTTTCCCCCAGAAGAAAGAAATGGTCCCTCAGCGTCTCCCTGCCCCCACAACCCACACCCACCCACTGCGCACCCTGCCTTCCCACACCCTCCTCACCCCATACTTACCTCCAGAGTTCGGCGTGACGATCTCCGGTGGACCAGGAACACGTCTGCACTCTTCAAAGCCGACCACGAACTGAGGAAATGCCGGTAAGCTGTATAATGGAATAAATAGGGTGTTTTCAACTTTGTTGCATATCTAAGGCATTTTTTGGAATTTTGGCATCAAATTTTCAACATGGGGTTTTTGGGACCCCTCCTCATGAGTTCTATCACTGTCATGGCATTAATCGGCCCCGAAAGGTGATTTTGTGGTCACTGCGCGAATCACCTTTGGGACTGATTAACGAAACAACAGTGCCAGTGTTCATGAGGTGGGCTCTCAAAAGTCTATATTGCAAATTTGGTGGAAAATCCAAAGAATGATTGTTTACTGAGCGTGCGCAGGTTGCTACGCACGCCGTAATCTCCGCAACGTTGCAATATTTTCACTCCAGATTTTCAACACTGGTATTTTATGCCTCTCCTTATGAACAGTACAGCTGTAATTTTTCACAACCTGGCCAAAATGTGTTTTCGCGGTTCCAGCGCAGAACAGCGCGCTCGCTGTGGGAACGCCATGTTCGGGACACATTAGGAAAATCATACTGAAGCTGTTCACTAGCAGAGGTCCTAAAATGCCTATGTTGAAAATCTGGTGACAAAAGTCCAAAAATGAATGCGTTATGAGCGTGCGCTATGCAGTTTCCACGCACGCTCGTTACTTCGCACATTTGCAATATTTTCACTCCATATTTTCAACATTGCCATTTTTCCACACCTCCTTATGAACAGTACAGCTGTCATTTTTCACATCCTGGCTGAAATGTGTTTTCACACTTCCGGCGCAGAATACCGTGGTTGCTGTGGGAAATCACTGTTCAGGACACATAACAAAATCACAGTGACACTGTTCATGAGCACAGGTCGTAAATGTCTATGTTGAAAATCTGGTGACAAAACTCCATAAAGTGACTGTGTTACGTGCATGCGTTGTGCAATTTCCACGTATGCTCGGAAGTGCAAGCATTTTTAATATTCCCACTACAGATTTTCAACATTGCCATCTCTTCATACCTCCCTATGGATGGTACAGCTGTCATTCTTCACATCCTGCCCAATCTGTGTTTTTGTACATGTGGCGCAGAATGGCACTGTCGCTGTTGGAAGTCAATTTTCGGGACACATTGACAAAATCACACTGCCACTCTTCATGAGAAGAGGTCCCAAATGCTTTCATGAGGTGGGGGGTCACAAAAAGGCCATGTTGACAATTTGCACTGTAAATACCACCAAACGCTCGAGGCATTAGGGTTTCTAACCATAACGTCCTACCCTGTACAGACAGGTAGGTATCGGGGTGTGTCTTTGGATTGCCGACTGTACTGCTCATGCCATCCCACCCCACCCCCCAGCCACTGACAGGCATCGAGGTGTACCTTGGACTCTTCAGCCCAAGACTTCACCCCACTCTCCTATGCTGCTCCCATTTCAATGTATGTCCTTATGGAATGGGGTGACTGTAAAGCCAAACACCCTAAGGCACACATCAACATGTGTCGATCTTTGCAGAATAGGGTGAGGTGACATGGCTTGACCGTCATGGGTGATGACCCAAAACCTTACCCCAAATCCTGTCCATCTCCGCCACTGACCGAGACTAGGACACCCACCTGCAGCTCCTTGGAAGGTACGGCAACGGCGCTTCCAGCAAACCTGCTCTGATTGGCCAGGACTTTTCCCCTGCTTTGCCACCTGCTTTGTCATTTTTTACAAATAGATTTTAGACAGAACTACACACATTTAAAGTGTGTAATAGGAGGTTTTGCATTAGCAGGTTCTACAGACCTGCCACTAGAGGGATTCTTGTTCTTTCATTTAGGAAAAAAAAAAGTCCACCCTCTGAAAGACACAGTTTCTTTACTTGCTATATACCTTCCTTCCTTCCCACCCTCGAGATCCTCTCGAACCGGGTAAGATTTCTCTGAACCCTGAATCATACTTTAATCATGCGCCTCCACCGTTCTCTACCCCTGTTCTATTTCTTCTTGCCTGTCTTCCTCCCCTATTGCACTCCCCAAAAGCCTGCTTTCCTTCCCTCCCCCACAGCTTCCACATAGGCACGCTGCACACTGGTCACTGCCCCTTGCCCATGGTCCATCCTACCACCATGAAACTGTCCTACACCCACACTGGTCCTAGCCCTCCACTCTGGTCCTCCCTGTCTATGCTTACCCTCACCCACTATCGTCGATGCTCAGCAACTTCCTGAGATGCCAGCAGGTGAAAACATTCACTTAAAGAAATACGCCGCAGCTCCTTGAGGCTAGTCCTCCTCCTTCTCCTAATGCTGTCAGGCAACGTGCACCCAAACCCTAGCCCATTCTGCTCTAAAGCCACTAATCTGAGCAAGCCTTCAGGTGCCCTCTCATTCATATCAACCAACATCTGCAGCCTCCTTCCTAAAATGGATGCCCTACAGGCCTTCACCAGCCAACACTGCCCTGACATTTGTCGAAACTTGGCTCACGCCATCAGTACCAGGCCATGCAATCAGCCTTCCTGGCTACAATGTCTTTAGGCTGGATCGCCTCTCCAAAAGAGGTTGGGGCTGCGCTCTCTACCTAAAAGACTCCATACAAGGGCACCACATCATTACCTCAATCCAACCCACAACTGCTCAGATACTGCCAGTGAGAATCCTCCTCGGTGCCAAAAACAAAACCTTCACTGTTACCACCATCTACATCCCTCCCAAAGAACAGGGAACTGGTCTAACAGCTGTTCTTGACTTTGTAAAGTCACTCCCACCAGACACCAAATCCATCCTCCTAGGCGACTTCAACATCAACTGGCCTGCGGCTGATGCTGGTGCACACAGGATACCGTTGCTATGTGCTAACCTCACACAAATGGTTGACTCACCAACCAGGAAAATTACAGGACCGGCACCAGCACACTCTTGGACTGGATCCTTACCAGTCACCCATCGCAGATATCTAACACTAATGTCCTCCCTGACTCTCTCAGCGATCATTCCCTTGTTAGCTGCACTTGGTCAAATAAATTCATCAAACAACCACCAAAAACAATCACCAGCAGGTTTCTACCCAGTGGTCACCTTCCTCGACTCAAATCCCACCTCCTCCACAAAGACTGGTCCCCTATCGTCAATGCAACCAACGTAAACACTGCCCTTGACCACTTCATAAACATCTTCACTGTGGCCTGTGACACGTATGCTCCTATTAAGAAACACAAAATCAAATCACTCAGTAACCCTTGGCTCACAGGTGACCTCCTCAGGATGCTAAAAACAAAAGACCACCTATGGGAGCTGGCCAGAAACTCTGGAAGGCTAAACGACATCCAAAACTACAAACGTGCCCGCAATCACTGCACCAAAAAGATCCGGCAAATGAAGTCCGCCTACTATAAGCATGCCCTCACAAACTCCTGGGGCAATGGTCGGGAATTCTGGAAGAACATAAAGGAACTCACTGGGAATCCACCCAAAACCCCCCCATCAATACTCAACATCAACGGAACCACAACCCTCAACCCAAAAACCATTGCGGATACCTTTAACAAAGCCTTACTCACCTCAGCGCTGTCCCACCTCAGGACTACTTCAAAGATGGTGTAGCCCCCTGTCTGCAATGAACACTACTCCCACCAGCTCCCCTGCTTCTACTTCAAAGCAGTCAGGCTCACCAAGTATGCAAATACGTTACCATAGCCCTTGGTAAATCAAGATTCAGTAATGACTTCGATCTCAAAATCCTGTCTCTCACACTTGATGAAGTGCTTAGTCCTCTGACCAGAATTTTCAACCTCTCCTCAGCCTTAGCCAGTTCCCGGACAGATGGAACCTGCCACTGTCACCCCAGTCCATAAAAGTGGTGACAAAACTGCCCACGATAACTACAGACCTATCTCCCTACTACCCCCACTCTCCAAGGCACTAGAACACATGGTCTTGGACCAGCTCACAGAATACCTGGATACATACAACATCCTGTGCAAGCAACAACACGGGTTCCACAAAAGTCACAGCACCTCCACAGCCCTACTTGAATTCACTGGCGCAATCCACAACGCACTTGATTCCAGTGAACTACTAGGCTCAATCTACATTGACTTAACTAAAGCCCTCGACACCATCAATCACCGCCTCCTACTTGTCCAGCTTCAGAACACTGGGCTGTCAACCGACACCATTGGCTGGTTTAAGAGCTACCTTGAAGAACGGTCCCAAACAGTAAGAATCGCTGATACACTCTCGGACCCTAGACCAGTCCGCTCGGGAGTCCCCCAGGGCTCCATTCTGGGACCCCTCCTCTTCAGCCTATTCTTAAACTCACTACCGGACAGCTGCCCAGAACAAATAATTCTCTACGCCGACGCTGCTGTGATCCTCACCTCAGACCCTGATCCAAACCAATTACAAAATAAACTTCAGCGGGCCTTCTCCTCCATCGAATCCTGGTTCCTAAATCATAAACTGCTTCTCAATCAGAAAAAAACAAGTCTATGGTCTTTTGCAGCCCCCACAACAAAAACAAACAACTCCACCTCTCCATTGCAACCGAACAAGATCCTAGAGCAAACACAATCGTTCAAGTACCTTGGCATCACCCTTGATCCCCACCTCTCATATGCTGTCCATACTAGCAATGTGTCAAAGTCTGCCAATGCAAGGTTAGGCATATTATTCCGGCACAGGAAACACCTAACCCCAGAAGCACTGTCAGTGGCCGTCCAAAGCTCCATTGTCAGCATCATAGATTATGGTCTTATCATATATGGGTCTGCAACTACCACTGCTCTCAAACATATCGTGACCTCCCTGAGTAAGGCCTGTCATCTCATCACTGGCTCACATCGCCATATCCACACATGTGACCTTTATTCCCAATCTGGATGGCTTCAACTGGACAAACATATAAAATACCAAACCTGCATCACGGCCAAGAAAATCATAATGAGACTTGCCCCACCTGGTGTCTGTGCCCTCCTTAAGCCTAGGCATAGGAACGTCACTACAAGGAGAGCCAATTCCCATCTACTACATATCCCATGATGTCGCATGACCCTAGGACAAAGATCATTTGCCTATCGGGCATCCAACTGGCTCAACTCTCTTGGCAGCGACATAGTGACCGCTCCAACACTCGGCCTTTCCAAGTCCAAGCTGTGCCTCTCACTGCTTGTATCCTGCGATTGCCCATCTTAACATTTCCACCATTCCAGCTGCACATGCCCCAGCACCCAGCACTTACAATCAGTCTTTGCACCCCACACCTTACCTGGCATATTCCCTCGACAAGGCCCCCTGGCTGCACTGTCTCCCACCCTTGCCCACCTCCCCCCGTATCTCCACTCCTGCCCCTGCCCCCATCTGCCTTCCATACTCCCCTTACCCTGCACCCTTACCCCTCGATCTCCCACCTCACTTCTCTTTCATCTATAATTTCTCTCCCTTGTCTTGTTCATAGCTCAAGTCTTTGTACTGGTTATTACATGTCTGTAAGTCAGTGACGTTATGTTTGTAACTAAAAATGATGACTGTTGCACACGCTGATGTGGGACCTTTGTAAAAGAGCCTCGGCTCAAAAGTATTGTAATCCTAGACTGAAATAAATAAATAAATAAAAAATCTCTACAGGATGGAGGTGGGGTTCACATGAAGTTCAGTACTTCACTGCCATTCCTATTCTGCATCTGTCTAACTCCTGCATTTCCAATGCTAATACTAGCAAGCAAACATTCGGCATTGACAAATGCTTGTTCTCAAATAGGCATAGAAACATAGACTTTGACGGCAGATAAGGACCGCTTGGCCCACCTAGTCTGCTCATTTCCCTACCAACAGGATAAGCTGCAGATCCTATTTAACTAACAGCCTATTTCTTCCTACCCCCCCCACAAAAAACTGCTTTTTGTCTGTCCCATGCATTCTTGAATTCTCCCACAGTTTTAGACCCCATAACCTCCTCAGGAAGCCTGTTCCATGTGTCCACCACCCTCTCTGTGAAAAAATACTTCCTCACATTGCCCCTGAGCCACCCCCCCATCTTCAAATTGTAGCCGCTTATTCTTGCACATCTCTTTTTCTGAAAGATGGTACCCTCTTGGACTTTGTTGATTCCACTGAGGTAGTTTCTATCATGTCCCCCCTCTCCCTCCTTTCCTCAAGGGTATACATATTAAGCTCCTTTAGTCTCTCCTCGTATGGCTTCTCTTGCAGAACCTGCACCATTTTAGTTGCCCTCCTCTGAACTACCTCCATCCTGTCTATGTCCTTGCGGAGATGGGGTCTCCAGAAAGGGACGCAGTACTCCAGATGGGGTCTCACCAACTGTCTGTACAGGGGGATAACAACTTCCTGTTTTCTGCTGGTGATGCCTCTCCCTATACATCCCAGTATCCCTCCAGCCCTCCCTACTGGCATCTCACAGTGCTTGCCAACCTTAAGGTCATCTGATATGATTACCCTCAGGTCCCTTTCCATTTTTGTTGTTGTTACTACCTCCCCCCCCCCCGACTGTGTAATCTTCCCCTGGGTTTCTGTTTCCCAGGTGCATTATTTTGCACTTCTTGCATTGAACCCAAGTTGCCATACTTCTGACCATTCCTCCAACCTTGCAAGTCCCTTCTCATCCTTTCCATGCCTCTTGTATATCAACCCTGTTGCAGATCTTTGTGTCATCTGCAAAGAGGCATACTTTTCCTTCCAGTCCCTCTGCAATGTCACTTATAAAGACATTAAAAAGGACTGGACCCAGTACTGAACCCTGCGGTACCCCACTAGTAACCCTCTTTCTTCAGAGTGGACTCCATTTACAATTACCTTCTGTGTCCTGTTGTCCAGCCAATGTTTTACTCAGGCTACCACCCTGGTACCCACTCCCAGGCTGGTTAATTTGATTATTAATCTTCTGTGTGGAACTGTGTCAAATATCTTGCTAAAGTCTAGGTAGGCCATGTCCACAGCCCCTCCCTGGTCTACTACTTTGGTCACCCAGTCAAAGAAATCAATTAGATTCGTCTGACATGACCTTCCCGCTGTGAACCCAAGCTGCTTTGGGTCCTATGCCCCACTGGCCTCTAGGTACTCAATAATTCTTTCCTTCAGAAGTGATTCCATCACTTTCCCTATCACAGAGGTCAAACTGACAGGTCTGTAGTTTCCTGCCTCTGTCTTGGTCCCACTTTTGTGAAGGGGAATCACATCTGCCTTCCTCCAGTCCTCAGGTACCACACCATCCTCCCATGATTTGTTAAAAGGTAGTCAGTGGTGTCACTAGTTCTCTGCTTAATTCTTTTAGAATTCTGGAGTGAATTCCATCTGGCCCCATTGCTTTGTCCACCTTCGGTTTTAGGAGTTCTTCAGAACCCTTTTCTGTGGAAAGGACTGGTATCAACCCCTCCCCATCCAGAGTGTGCCTGTTAACCGGATTAGGCACTCCCCACCTCTCTTTTTGTGAATACTGAACAAAAGTATTCATTCAGTATCCCTGCTTTTTCACTGTCCCTCTCTGCCCACGCATCCATTCTAGTCAGCCCCACTATCCTCCCTTTGTCTTCTACGCCCCGATATACCTGTAAAGGTTTCATTCCCTTCTAACAGAGTTGGCTATCTTTCTTCAGTTTGGGCCTTTGCTATTGTGACTACCCTCCTGCTTCCTCTGCCTTAACTGGTACAGTTTTCTGTCCTGCTCCTTCTGTGTTTCCTTATACTTCCTAAATGCTATATTTTTCTCCCTAACCTTCACCGTCACCTCTTTTGAGAACCATAGTGGCTTTTTCTTTCATTTTGGTTTGTTTATTTGCTTCACACAAAGGCTTGCTGCCTCTGCGATGGCAGTTCTGATATTTCCCCATTGTTGCTCCACCCCTCCTTCTAGCCTGTTTGCTAGTGCTTTTCTAAGGCACTCGCCCATCTTGCCAAAGTCAGCCCTCCTTGCTCCCTCATGACAGATTTCAAAACTAGCTGTCTGAGGCATGCCACCTGAAGGGCATCAAGAATGGCCCTGCTTTTGGATGTGGCTGCAGCAAAGGTGCGCCAGTTAACATCTGGCATATTAAAGTCCCCCATCAACAGTATCTCCCCTTTCTCTGCCATCCTAAGTATGCCTTCTATCATATCCTTGTCCATTCCTTCCCCCTGACATGGGGTTCTGTATACAACCCCTGTGCAGATTGTGGTGCCACAATGTATAGTAGAATTGACTATCTCCTGATACCCAACTCAGTGGTGATATACACCCTTGAAGCCAGGATAGATAATATCATCATATCCGATCACGCCAGGATAAGTTTAGATCTGGTAGTAGGAGATATGGGACATAAATCACACAGATGGAGGCTTAACTCCAATTTGCTTAAAGAAGAGGACTTTCTGACATGGGTAATGGAGCAGACGTCAGAATATTTTGAAATCAACAATAATGGGGAGGCCTCCAAGGTATGTATTTGGGAAGCGTACAAAGAGTTTGTCAGGGGGAAAATAATCAGCTATTCAGCAAACAGGAAAAAAGAAAGGAAGAAAGTTCTTGAGAAAAAGGAAAAAGAGTTTGAGAGATTAACTGCATTGCCAAAACAAACCAAAACACTGAGAAGGGAAGTCCTGCATAAAATATCAGTCCTTAAGGGGGAGATCAACACCATACTGTCGCAAGCTGCTGAACTGGCACTTTTTAGAACAAAGCAAAGGTATTGGGAAGCTGGGGACAAAGCAGGTAGGCTTCTTGCTCTGAGACTGAAGAAAGCACAACAAAATATAATAACCAATATTAAAGAGGGTTCAGGGAGAATACTTACTAAGAGTAAAGATATAAATGAGGAATTTTTCACATTTGTAACAAACATTTATGCAGATCAGGGTACTTTATCCACTGGTGTACTGGATAGTTTTTTTGCCAAAGTCAAACTTCCCTCTCTTAAAAAGGAGGAAAGTGTAATGTTAGGTAACAATATCTCTCTTGAGGAAATCCAGTCAGCAGTAAAGAGTCTTCCAACAAGTAACCCCCCTGGGCTGGATGGATTCCCACCCGAGTACTATAAAAAGCTTGCTCCTTTGCTGATGCCTTACTTGCAGACTGCTCTCATGGAAGCCTGGCATGACAAATCATTACCTCCCACTATGAGACAGACCTTTCTTACCCTGATTCCAAAAAAAGACAAAGATGACTCAGACTGTACTAACTAGAGACTAATTTTGTTAGTGAATGCTGATTATAAGATTTTGGCAAAAAAATTATTTCTAATAGAATACAGGATGTTATAACTAAGTTAGTAGGACTGGAACAGGTTGGGTTAATTAGGAATAGATCAGGTCAGATAGTGTCCGCAGACTTTTTAATTTAATGTGGTCAGCCATATAAAAGGCAAGATCCATATATGGTCCTATCACTTGACATATTCAAGGCGTTTGACTCAGTTAACTGGACCTATATGTCAAGGGCGTTGACAGAGTTTGGTTGTGGAGAGAATTTCTGTGACTGGGTAGCAATGCTATACAATAAACCAGGAACACAGGTTCTGATCAATGGCATATTGTCTCCGCAAAAAGATCTGGCTTGTGGCACAAGACAGGGATGTTCGCTTTCCCCATACCTTTTCATTCTAGCATTTGAGCCTCTTATATAGACAATTAATGATCACCCCAGAGTTAAAGGGATAACATTTGGGAGAAGGGAACACAAGTCCTTTGCCTATGCAGATGATCTGTTACTCACTCTCACAAATCCGGCCCACTCTTGCCAGTGTCTAAAGTCAATCCTTGCAGGTTTTGAAGGAATTTCAGGTCTTAAGATTAACTGGAGTAAAACCCAGTTGTTACACCATAACATCTCTACCCTTGCTGTGAGTCACTTACAGGGGATTATGGGTAGGAAATGGTTCAAAACTAATATTACATACTTAGGGCTGCAGATCACCACTAAACTAAAAGAATTAGAAAGCCTCAACTATGAGCCACTAATAAAAGACAGAGTTGGATCTGTCTAGATCGGGGAAGCTTAATCTGTCTTTATGGGGGAAAATAAACACAATAAAGATGAATGTTGCCCCAAGACTTTTTTACCTTTTTCAAAATCTGCCCATAATACTTGGGGGAAAAAAATCCTTAAAAGTTAAACAGGATAATTAGGATTTTTCTATGCAAGGAAAACCACCTAGGCTATATAAATTAAGGGCACCAGGTGCCTCTGGTGAATTTGCACTCCCATGGTGGAAGCGATATCAGGTGACGTTTATACTTACACATGCCCCGAGACATATGGACATTCCCTCCATGGGTAAGAAGCCTCAACCTCTATGGTTTGCCATGGAAAAGAAAGCACTGGGTAAGAACTGCCTTTTCAATTATTTATATGTCCCTCTGAGTGCACAACTGCTAGACAATCCTTCTGTGCAAACCTCTATATTAGCATTGAAAAAAGTAGAAAATATTATAGGCATTTGTTAGTCTGCACTGTTTGCCTTTTAATGTAATAAATTCTATTTTGCACGCAAATACTGTGCCATCCCTTTTGGATTTGCGTGTGCAGGGAACCTTGAGTAGTCAATTCTGGTGAGTTTCCTAGCACCACACCCTGGTGCATACTCTATGGAGATAATATTATAAACATCAAGTTGACTCCCCTGGACTGGATGCCAGTATGGCATAACTCTTGGATAGCGGGAAAGAAAAAGGTTATTTTTAATGCAGGAATGGTTCAAGATGGGTATCACACAGCTTGCTCACTTAGTAGGCCCACAGACTAGAGTTATGATCTCTTTCCAGGAACTTAAGGATAAGTACGCGATTTACAGGCACCAATTTTACTATTTATTACAACTAAGAGAGGTCTTTAAGAAATCCCAAATACTAACTAATGAACATGCTCTGCTAAAATGTGAGGAGTGGGATCAATTGTTAAAGGTGATGTCACTTAAAAAAGGAGCAGGGGTAATTTACAAATTTCTAACCTCTAACCTTACCTCTACTTGTTTGACCATAAAGGCCAAAAGAAAACTGGAGGATGAATTACACCTTAACATAATGGATGAGGCATGGGAAGACACATGGGCCATGGCAAGCAAGAGCTACAAGGAATTGCAAGGTAGGCTAATCCAGTATAAGATCTTGCATGGATATTATTTTAGCTTGGAGAGACTGAATCCTATGGGGTATCTAAATGATTCCAAATGCTGAAGATGTAAGTGTCACAGGGCAGTCAGGGCGCATATGCTATGGGAATGCCCAATGATCCAGAATCCATGGAATTCAATTCTGTCCATTTGCAGTAAAGTAACAGGGTAGAATATCCCACCCTCTCCCCTGATCTTTATTCTAGGGTTATTCCCAGATTTTCAAAATCTAGATAAATATCAAAAAATATGGCTCTCCCATGCATCTCAGTTTTAAAAGGCTTATTCTACAGGTCGGGAAAGGCACCTCTGTGCCAACTTTGAGTGAGTGGTATAATCATATATTTTTTTTTTTTATTTAACAATGAGAGAATCTGTTATTCCCTAGATGATAAATTGAATATCCTACAGAGAATCTGGTCACCTTTCTTGAACATGTAGTAGCTTTCTTCTGTACAGGCAATAAATTAGCGAACATCCTATCAGAATAAGTCAGAATTCTACCTTACTAGGAAATGTTTCTCTTCCTAAGCAGTGTTCGGTCAAACAGCAATATATTCTGTTAAAACATGCAATAGCTAATTGTCATTAATTCTAAAATTCTATTTAAGTAGTTGTAATGTTTAATTTATACCTCCTTATATTCGGTATTTTTATTTTGTTTACTAAGCTGGTCCTGTAATGTATTAGATATGTTAAACTTTATAAAAACAAGGATTTGTCAATGCCAAATGTTGCTTGCTTGTATGTGCTGTGTAGGTATTTGGAAGTCAGTGGAGTGCAAATATTGAAAATTTGCAAACTTATGAGCATGCGTAGGAACTGCGCAACGCACACTCGTAAAACAGTAATTTTTAGGAAGTTTGTTACCAAATTTTCAATATAGCCATTTTAAGACCTCTGCTCATGAACAGTGTCACTGTGATATTCTTAATGTGTTCCATACAGTGATTTCGCACACTGACTGCGCCATGGTGCGCTACATGGGCGGAAACATGTTTTGGGCAAGATGTGAAAAATGACAGCTGTACTGCTCATAAGGAGGTGTGGTAAAATAACAATGTTGAAAATCTGGAGTGAAAATATTAAAAATTCTCAAACTTCTGAGCGATAAAGCAGAACTGCATAGCGCGAAGCTCGTAAACAGTCATTTTAGATTTTTCACAAATTTTCAACATAGGCTTTTGAGAGCCCACCTTATGAACATTAGCAGTGTCATTTCATTAATCAGTGCTGAAAGGTGATTTCGCAGTGATTGCGAAATCACCCTTCGGGCCTGATTAATGCCATGACAGTGAGAACATTCATGAGAAGGGGTCCCAAAACCCTATGTTGAAAATTTGCTGCAAAAAGTCCAAAAAATGCCTGAGATATGCAGCAAAGTTGAAAAAACCCTATTCATTACATTATACAGCTTACCGGCATTTCCTCAGTTTGTGGTCGGCTTTGAAGAGTGCAGACATGTTCCCGGTCCACCGAAGATTGTTGCGCCAGAGTGCAGAGGCAAGAATGGGGTGAGGGGGAGTGTGGGGAGGCAGGGGCAGTGGTGGGCGCGGTAGGCAGAGACATGGGCGACCTTGTGTTGCGGTTTTTTTGTTTTTTTTTAAAAGGACAACAACCAGGACATTTGCCACGCTGGGGTGGGCTCCAGCATGGCACAAGGATGGCTGTTTGGGGCGTGGAGCCAACGGGGGATTGGGCACCCCGTCGGCGATAGCATCTGCCATGCTGGGGTGGGCTCACAGGCGTAACACCCTGTACTCTCCGGGGGCAGTGAAGCCGATGGGGGCTGGGCACCCCATCAGCTATACGATGTGTAGCCACGCTGGGGTGAGCACCCAGGGGTGGCATGTGAAACTCTGGGGGACATGGCAGCAGGCAGGATTTCAGGCACCCCAGTGGCTATACAGTTGTGCATGGGGCGAGCACACAGTATGCATGCGCATGTGTGTGTAGGGAGCGTGTATGAGCCGGCAATATCTTATCACTGCTCACTGAAGCGTAGCTCTCCCTTTCAACTGTACTCCACTGCATTGTCGACTGCTGTCATAGACAGCTCCAGCAGCCATTGCAGAACTGTGGCCGTGCCTGCAAACACACTGACTGAATTGGAAGAGGGCTGCCACACCTCTGAAAACTCGGATGATGGCACTATGTTTCTTGCACATGCTTGCAAGCAACATAATGAGTATGGAAACTGGGAAAAAATAAAAAGCATCTCCAGCATAAGTCACAGGTGGAAAGACCCATGGCTACCAAGTTGCAGGGAGTGTGATATAATCTGTGGACCACTTTATACTGTAACAGCCTACCTTTGGCTTCCCTACATGCCTTTAAGGTCACGGAGCAGATCTGAGACCACTCTACCAGTGCAATGGTTATTTGAGGTTCTTCTTGCCGTTTATTTAATAAAGAAGTTGAGGGGTCTGCACCCAAGTCTAGCATTAATTTATATAAGAGTTTATGGCCTTGGTTTGAGGTACATATTTGATCCAAAACACGTGTAGAAGGGAAGCTGATGTCCTTGTTGACTGTGCCTCTAAGCATATCCCTTATTTGCAGGTAATTATAAAATTCAAATTCCAGGCAGTGAGTATTTACAGGATATTTGGATAAACGACATCAGTGAAGCTGATTCCAGGTCAATGATGTCATCCAAAAAAATGTGTTCCTCTGGATTTCCATAAAGCCCCATCCAACAATTTGTCCTTATGCTTCAACATATGATTCCCCCATAATAGACAGTGGGGTGAAACATTAGGGTCCCAATCTAACACTGAAGGAGTTCCAGGATGTTATTAACCTGACACAGTACTGGATTTGCATTAAAGGACTTGGTAGAATCTGCAAAGAGGACCATTCTCGGGTGATGTCCTTTAAATAAAGCCCACTCTAGGCCTACCCACCCAGGGATGTCTTGCTTACCTTTTAACCAGGTGGACCTGACACATTGCGCAGCCATAAAAGCATTATGTCTCATCCTGAAATTCGATAGGCTGACTCCACCCCGGCCATGGGCTGCTGAAGTTTTTTCATGGAAATTCTTGGAACTTTACCCCCCCAAATAAAAAACTTTCTAACCAGAATCTGTAATTTCTCAAAGTATTGAGATGGTATATGGACCGGAAGATGCTGCACTAGGTAGTATACTTTGGGAGCTATGACCATGTTAAACACCTGAATTTTTCCCCACAGTGAGAGTAGCATCTTGCTCCATCTCATAAGGTCAAGTTTTAGCTTATCTACAAGTTTTTGGAAGTTGTAGCTTACTATTTGCAAAATGTTGGGGAGCAAATGAATCCCTAAGAACCGAATCCCAACTTGTGAAGTCTTAATGGCATGTCTAGTGAATATTGAAGTATCAGTGTTGTCGGATATAAAATAAAGCTTCAGATTATGTTGAGAAGCACCGGCATCATGGATTTTAGGTTAGATATTGAGAATAATACATCATCTGCATATGCTGATACCTTAAATTGCTTGCCAACTACTTTGCCTTTGACAGAGGGTGAGGCTCTAATTTAAGAGGGTTCCAGAGCTAAAACGAATAAGAAGGGAGAAAAAGGGCAGCCTGCCTAGTACCACAAAAAACAGGGGAGGTACTGGAGGAGAAACCATTTATTTTAATTTTAGTAGACACTTCGGCATAAAAAACCTGAATACCCTTACAAAAGAAGTCCCCCAAATTATACTTGACAATATTTTAGTTAAATAGCCCCATTCAACTCTATCAAAGGCTTTGTTGGCATCCAAGGACAGCAACGTAGTCAAAAATTTACATTGTTTAGTAGTGTGAATAATATGAACTATTTTATGAAATAGGTCCGAACTCCTACCTACTATGAAGGCAACCTGATCAGTATGAATCAGATGATGGATAACCCTATTTAGTTGATTAGCCATAATTTTAGCCAGGATTTTACAATCCACGTTTATCAATGAGATAGGCTGATAGCTACCACATAATAGGGGATCTTTGTCCTTTTAAGGTATGACAGTAATTGTAGCTTCCCTCATTGAGGGAGGTAATGAGCCCACCTCGAAGGCATTACAGATGACCCTGTTCAGAATAAGGGTGAGATTTTGTGTGGCTGCTTTAAACAAACTCACCCTATTGCCCTTCTGGACCTAGGAATATCCCTGTGGGTAGACAGTGGATTGTTTTTATGATTTCCTCATTTTTTCTTTTCCTTTCAGATTTTTCTCTAACTGTAGTAGTTCAGCCTTCTTCAATTTTTTTGTGTGATGAAAAGGAAATAAGGCGCCTTCTAATGTAGGCTTTGAATGAATCCCATAATATGCATGTGGTTACCTCTTCCTTGTCATTCAGCTCAAAGAACATCTTAATCTCCCCATCTAGCCATTCTGTGAAATCACTATATTTTAATAGGCTGCAATTAAATCTCCAGTGTCTTTCTGAGGGTGTGGATTGTTTGAGCAGCATTTCTACCATATCTGCAGCATGGTCCGAGATAGTAATGTTACCTATAGCACTTGAACTTAAACCAGCCAGAAGGGACTTGGTTATAAAGATATAATCTAGCCTACTCGCAGTCTGATGCCTGTTTGACTGAAAGGTATAATCCCGCCCCTTTGGTTGAGTAACTCTCCAAGAATCGATTAAACTAAATTCAGAGCAAAACGCTTTCGGGGCATTGGAGGTGGCAGAGTGGGCTGCTGGATTACCATAAGTACTATCTATATATGGGCCAAGCACACTGTTCATGTCCCCAGCTAGTACCATGTCTTTGTGAGAATGCTGCAAAATTTGACTTGCAAGTGTGGTGAAAAATTCAGGTTGATTAATATTTGGTGCACATGCGCTAACTACAGAAATTTCTCTGTCTTCAGTTTTGATGTTAACAATAACATATCTACCCTCATGGTCTGCAAAGACAGAGCTACCATAGCATTTAGTCTTTCATGCAGTAAAATGCAAACACCTTTACTCTTAGTGTTAAATGAGCTTCCATATGCACATGCTACCCATGATCTTTTCAATTTAGCCGTCTCCTCCGCAGATAAGTGTGTTTCCTGGATGAGGGCAACATCCATCTCTAAATTCTGTAACTAAGACTGGGCCTTGGACCTTTTAATGGGATGATTACAGACTTTTATATTCCAGGAAACAAACCTAATAGTAGTTTGAGCATGTGACATTTCCTGAGTATGGTAACTGATTGCTTACACAAAGATAAAAGAAAGGGCAGTCACTTAGGCCCCGTCCACACTACACCGCTCAGACCCTGTAACGGATAGAAACCATTACAACTGGGGAGGCGGTGCAGTGTGTCCACACTGCTGCGGTGTCCATTATAGGTTTGACACGCGGGTCCACTTGGAGCTGGGCGACCGTTGGCAACACCGATCCTACAATGCAGCGCTCAGACTATGCTAGGGGAACTGAAAAGACACGACATTCACTACACCTGTAATGTTAATGAGGCATAACTAGTTTTATAACCATTACTGAAACCACCTCTTATGTGGTTTCAACAATGGTTACGAAAACGCCTTCTGTAACGTTATAGGTGTAAACGCAAACTGTTGCGATGACAGTTTGGGCACTCTGTAATGTTACAGAGGTGCAGTGTGGACAGGGCCTTAAAAAAACAAACAAACCTGGGTAACCTTCCAATGTACCAAGATCGAAGATTCTCTAAGTAACGCCAATGGGTAGTTAATGCAGTATATAATTAATCACCTAGTTAAACCTCTATACGTTGAATGGATAATAAATAATATAAAGCGCAAACACTTCAACAACAAAACTTTAAGCTACTTAGCTATAAGATTTTAGCAGACAGCAGATAATCTATGCAATCTTGTTATGTTTTATTATGAGGAGTCACAGAAACAAAAGATGAAGGAACAGCTTGTTGGTGATATAGCTGTTACACCGGATATAATTATGGAAATCTGCACTTTATAATAATGATAAACTGTAGCATACAAAAGAAGAAATGAGAATCTCAAATGGGAGCATGCATAGGGTAGCCATATGTGTTGAGCCAAGCCCTGCTCAACCCTGGGACTGATAACTTATGTACAAATTGAGAACTATAGGTATAATAAAATAAAAACAAAAGGTAAGGAGCAGAAACCTTTGCATAGGATGTAACAGAAGTATCAAAATCAAATGATGGAATATTTGTGTTGATGAGTTTACAAACCACACCAGCAAATGACTGCCACATTCATGGAGCATATTCTGTGAGTTGTGTCAGCCGATGGCTACAATTCCACAAACAACTTCCTCAAGGTATCCAAAGCAATTTGAGACAATGACCTTCTGTAATTTTTCATTGGCAACTGGCTGAGCCCCAGACTCCCAGTGACAGAGGGAGAAAATAGAGGATAAAGTTTTTGCTGTGTAAATGTCTTTCCCAAAACTATACCAGACAACCAGTCTGACCAGACAAGACATGCAGTCACATCGCTAATGTAGTAGATCACCTAGCTAGCATAATAGCCTTTTTAGCCCAGGTTTCTACAAACTATGACAGCGAGGGGTCTTAATATCCTCATTCTCCCAATACTATGCCATAGACCCAATTAGATAGAAGCAGAATGTAGGCACAGCCAATGAGTGATATGTGTCTGCCAGAGATGGACTAGCACAACAATAAATAAAATATGCCTGCTGGATAATTTGTTGCTACATCTGAACACCATAGCTTACTTTAGGCCTTGAAAATGATCGGATGCGTTGCTCAGCAGAAACATATGGCACATAGCAAGGCAAACTCAGTACTCCCAAGAAATGACTCACCTCAGATGCTTTCAGCTACATTAATAAATCAAATTATATCAGGTATGGTACATTAAGCTGCATAAAGGGAGAAAAAGCTAAGACCCCCTTCAGAATAAAGCACACAGTACCAGTATTTCACATTTTATGCTTATTGTGATTGCAAACCATTGAGTACCACATAAGATCAGCACAATATATCTCACTGTATTGAGCAGTGCTACTATAAAAAGGCAGAACAAGCAAATGACACAGAGCCTGTTATGCAAAAAAATGATAATTACATATTTTGTTTGTCTCACTCCTTCAGGCTGGGGCCCCAGGATTAATCTGGGCATATACTTTTAGCCCCAAAGACTCACAACAGAGCTGAAAGTAATCGGTTTCTGAATTATTGAAGAAAAGAAAAAACCTAAGTGGCTCTGAGCAGAGCTACACTCAGTATTAACATCATCTTAAGGACAAAGCACAGCAAGAGTATAATTTCTGACTTACCCCATACAAAAAGAGGAGAAAAAAGGGCACCCTTGAGCCTGCTTCTGAGCCTTTCTGACCCAATAACAGATGCGAATGGAGTTGATCAGTCACTTGGAGCAACACTGCAGCAGGGGACCAAACTAAAAAAATAAATTAAACTTAATTAAAACTTCCCTTCAGAGTGGCGGTAGATGGAGCAAAACACAAGACAAGCTAACATTACTAAAGCATTTGAACAACAAAAATAAGAGTGAATAAAAAAGAAAACTGCTTTTAAACATGCATGCATAACATCACATGACCCGGAAGCAAGATTGTACCTCCAGTATCCCAAGAGTCAAAAGTAGGGGAGGCAGATATCTATACTTGTTTGAACTCTCTCAGCATCCTGTACATCTTGGCAATCAACCGATGTAAGCTCAAGCAGCATGAGTTTTTAGTCCATATCAAGCGATTCTTCAGCGTTCTTGGGGTTCTTCATCCAACAAAATTGATAGAGATCCTTCAGAGAATGAGGTATGCATGTGAGCGGACTGTGAGTTAGGCTCTGTGTTGGAAACGGATTTGGACTTCTGGTCTTTTCTGACCTAGCATCCTTGTGACCTGGCTCGATCAGCTGTACGGGTCCACAGTCTGCTTGTCTTTCTGTGGCAGTCGGGCCTGAGAGCTAGATTTGTCTGTTGTGAGATCTCAACCAGTCTGCAGCTGTCAGAGCCATGTCAGTGCTCCAGTCCTCATTGGCTGGTGGTGAAGTTAGGATCGGATGGCCCCTCTTGAAACCAAGGAGTTTGCGGGCATCCTGGTGCTAATTCTGTGACTCGGGGCATCCGTGTGTATTTGCTTCTAGTGCTGCATATACTACGGTATTAGCTGAAACTGATACTGTCTCAGCTGGTGCTTGTCACCAACTTGCTCAGCCGGTCATACTACGGTATTAGCTGAAACTGATACTGTCTCAGCTGGTGCTTGTCACCAACTTGCTCAGCCGGTCATACTACGGTATTAGCTGAAACTGATACTGTTTCAGCTGGTGCTCGTCACCAACTTGCTCAGCCGGTCAACCCTCTACTCCCAAAGTGCCAACCTCTGAGTGTAGGATTTGTATACAGTGAACAGACAAGGTAACCCTCTTGTCTGTTTCGTGGGTTCAAGTCACCTTAGTCTCAAGCTCTGGAGGGATTCAAACTGATAACCTCTTGTTAGCGTACCCAATTATCAGGCTCAGATCATTCCATCTTCGGGGGGGCAGATATCTTTGCCTACAGGCACCCAACTAGGTCTTTCAAATGAACCCTTAGAACTCTATGCAAGACTTTTACAGAACTCTATCCATTTCCTAGTTTGGTATACAATAAGCCCATACACAGTGCTACTATAACCTTTAAAAGCTCCACTTAAAATAAAAAAATGTCCAGGCACTCCAGCAGTTTCGTTTGTAAAAAAATATCTTTATTTAAAAAATATCAAAACAGAACAATAATTACAGAACAAATATATATCCCAACACATACAGCCTTAAAACAAACTGGTAAAAATACAGTTCATAACTTCAGACTAATCTCATCTAAATGCTTACTTTCTTCAGTGCTTTTAGGGTCTCTTTCCTCTCAGTCAGAAAATTTTTCTTGTGTCTCTGTCAGGTTTACTTCAGCAATTAAACACACTTCTGAGCCAGCCTTCTCATGAGGCCACTAAATTCTCCTTGGTGTATCAAACTCTAAATTTTACAATACAGGGTCTCCAAATAAAATATTTAAAAAAACATATGAGATAACCTCACTGACTTTCCTCCCCACAGGTTAACTGGTCAGAACTGGTTTTTGCTCTGCTACACATACATCTCAAAAGTTTCTTTGATCTAAGTCACTGTATACAAAACAAAAGTGGATTGGCCTCTTTAATCTCGTCTAGACCTTGGAATCTACACCTCAGGTCTTTCTGATGTAATTCAAGGGTTCCCCGGGAATGTATTTTGGACATTCCAAATCTGTCTGAGTCCTCCCTGGCTCAGACATCAAACCTCTTCAATGTCCATTCTGGCCTCTCTCAACACCCTTCCCCACAAGTCCTTCCTGGCAAATATGCAAGTCAAAGGATCTCCCTGATGGCATTATGAATGGCTGATCTTATTTCCTGGGTTGAAAGCAAATTGACATGGTAATTGCACCCCAGATCTCTGTAGTTTAAAATACCTCCTGTCCTTTGAACTTATCCCTGGGGGGGGGGTCTTGATGTGTCAGTTCCAGTAAGACAGTAGTTTCCTCAAACTGAGTTTCCCATCACATATTTTATACGTATTAAAAAAATTAATACAGCACTCGAGCACTCAGAGCTGGCCGTCTACGTCACAGTGCTGACAGACAGGATGAGTCATCCCAGCATATCAGAAGCACACTCAACTTTTCTCGGGCCAAGCATTCTTCCTGTTCTACCAGAAGTGGTAGAAGATGAAGCTTCCATACAGGCACTGTGTCTGAGAATAACCTTCTGGGAAGGAGACTGGGTAGCATCTACTGAGGAACTCCTGTCGCTCTCCAAGGCCATAGACACATCTTTCCTAACCTTGTGGATTACCTCCTCTTCCAACAGAGCTACCTCAATTTCTTCACCATGTATGTGGTCTGGTTTTACAACAGCTTATGCAGAATGAATGTCTGTCATTGAAGATTCAAGACTCAAAGTAGCAGCAGGGGCGGCAGATCCCCTTCCTTCTGTAGCACCCATGGGTTCAGCCATATTGCCTGACAGCAAGGTGGCAAACAGTGCTCCCCTTCAGTGAAATGGGGAATTTCCTTAGTGCCCTGACCAAATTTCCTCCAGTCACTAAAATATGACCAATAGTTTAATCTGGTAAAATTTTCAAATGTTTTGCATCTGTATCCCCCAACCCCCCCCCAAGACAAGGCAGAAAACAGGCAATATTATCTAGCCTTTCTTTTCTGTTCAACAAAAAACAAACTAATCAATCAACTTACTAACTAAATCTCGTGTAATGCCAAAATGGTGTTCTGTAAATGTATGCTTTACAATCAGCATGGTTAATTGAATGCAGGCCTGCCATGAACCTCATAAATGTCCTGCGTGCCCTGTCAGCAAAAATAAAGATAAGCAACAACCATGGAAAGGTGAGATCAGTGTGAGAAAATAGAGAGAGAGAGAGAGAGAGAGGGAGAGAGTGTGAGAAGGAGAGATTGTGAGAAGGAGAGATGGGAAGACAGTGAACAGGGACAACCAGAAGGGGAGGAGACCATTTATAGATGAAGAGTTTTAGAAAACCAGATGTCAGAGATGACAATACAGAGGAGGAGGAGATTCAAAGATATCACAAGCCATAAAGAGAATATACTTCAGTAAAGGAGAACAGAGAAATGACAAGGAACCACTTATTTAAGAGATAAACTTGGGCAAATAGAACTGAGCAGAGAGGATTAAAAGATGGTGAGTAGAAAGAGCATGAACATACAGAGTTTGAGAGTGAAAAACAACGCGATCAGTACAAAACAATAAAAGACTGATTCCATGTAGTGTATCATAACCAGGAAAAAATGTTACATTTTTCAAAACATAAAGGAGTCGGTTTAGGCTGGGAGAAATAAGGCCGTGCAACAGTGCATGGTTACTGATAAAGAATATCTAAGTTTAAATGTTAAACTACAAACAATATCTCTCCATGATATATATATATATATATATATATATATATATATATATATATATACACACACACACACACACACACGATTTAAGCTGTATAGATAACAAATATACAGAACCCTAACTGTACTAGCTGTTAGTTAACTGACACTTTCTGAAATACGTATTTATCATACACACACTGTACTCTGATAACTTATAGGAGATAAGGCAGGTGCTCACCACAGTGCTAAAACTAACAACACTGGACATAATGAGTGGATAATTTGCATCAGGAAGGGAATTTGTTCTGTATGGGGTAAGCCAGGAATGAAGTAAAGGAAAATATCAAGTTACAATTATGCCTTTAGCTGACAACTATTTCCATTCTTAAAAACGACATGGTTATAAAGCAAGGTCTGTGTGCCAGGTCCCTCAAGTTCTGAAAGTCCATGACAACATCTTTTTACAAGATATTGAGCTTACCTGTATCCATCAGAAGTCCTGAGACTGTTACAGCTTGTTCGGTGTGTCCCTCAGTGGCATCCCTTTCTGTCTCAAGATCCCATGAAACGGCTACTCCCTAGATTTATTGTTGATGATTTAATTATTTCCATCTCCGCACTGCTGATGCCTACAGCCAAGCCCAATATCTTGTTTGAAAGATCTTTTATGGACCTTCAGAATCTGAGTGACCTTGCAGTGCATTTACCTTCCCCTTTAATGAACATAAGCAGAAAAGTCAGACGATCCAAGGTTAGGCATGGCAAATCTCAACACTTACTGCACGTTCTCTACCTAGGCAGAGTAACAGGGTTTCATACCCTGGGTAAGACGTCTTAGTTTCTGAGTATTCACCTGATTTGTATTCCAGAATAATACTGTAATTTGCAATCTAATCAACCAAGTTTGACTGACATAAATGAAATTAATTCCAAAGGAAATGAAACTAAGCCAAGGGGTAGCAAAGCCCAATTACAGTATGTGGCAGTAGTAGTAATAGCAGTGGCAGTAGCAGTAGCAGTAGCAATGTTATTATTTATGCAATAGATGTGAGTGGATAACCAGTTAAATAAGTTCATTTATTCTCACTGCTGTTAAATAAATGGTGATTCTATTTAACACCCTAATGACAATCAACCACCGTTTATTTAACACCCTAACATCAATCATCCTTCCTCTACCAGCACTACTTAAATGTACCCTTACTTGGCACTTCTAAACTAATTTCTCTGTGCAGCTGCTCCAGTCCGTTTCTCACCCCACCCCAACTGTCCTGCCTCCCGCCCACTATGCTTCTGAAACACTACATAGTACCATCCTCACTCAGGTCAAACTACAGCAAATATTACTAGAAAATAAACTTTTGTGGTAAAAAAAATCTTTACTGAATTCACAGACGGCAATACCGTGCTGCAGACTCTGCCCCTCCCCCAGTCTGACCGCTTCCTCCCTCTATTGTCTCTTTGCCACTCCTCTCTCTAGTGGCAAAAGGTAATTAACACAGCAACCTCAATGCAAGTAGCAACAAATGGAGCCCACAACCAGCCACTGACCTGAAAAATAAAACAACTCTGTCAGCTCCATAACTGGCCTGCTTTTTCACAGCCTCGATTCTCTAATCTGCTTCTCTTTCACTTGAGCCACACTGCACAGGCACGCTTCTCCACTCCATGGCATGAATGGTGAAGGCAGGAAGAACCTGATAATAATTCCCAATAATAGTAAAAAAAAAAAAGAGAAGTGGCCAAGAAGAAAAAATTACTCACCTTAGTAATGTTGTTTCTTCTAATGGAGTCTTGCTGTATTCTGACAATAGATGCGAGTCCCAACCTTTGAACTGCCCCAGAGATTAAAGAGTTAACTTTCCATGCCAGGCATGGAACACTGAGCTCGAGCTCGAGCTCGGTTGAGACTCTGTCTGTTGCTGTTTAAACTCAAACTGTCAGATTTTTACGAGCTAAACTCACTAAGGTCCTGTGTGGAAGCAGTAAACCTACACTAGCCAACTGGCTACTAAACATAAAAACAGATTTTTTTGGTCCCAAAACAAAGACTCAAGTCAGGAGACCCAAAAAAAGAAAAAACACAACACCCATTCACCCAAAAAAAAGGGGTGAACACAACAAGGTGGGGCACCTCCTGAGTGCCAACACTGCCACTGCCCACCCACATCCCAAAAACAGAGGTTCTGAGAGGGGAAGGCGGGGCGGGGGGAGGTCAGAATACAGCAAGACTCCATTAGAAGAAACAACATTACTAAGGTGAGTAATTTTTTCTTCAAACAACGTGAAGTCTTGCTGTATTCTGACAATAGCAGACTACCAAGCAGTACCTCCATGGAGGAGGGACAATACCTACTTAGGAAATAAGCTCTGAAGCACAGCTGTGCCAAACCGAGCATCAATCCTAGCCTGGATATCCAGGGAGTAATGCTTTGTAAAAGTGTGAACTGTTTTCCAGGTAGCTGCTTAACATATCTCTAGAATAGGAATATCCCTGGCAGCAGCCAGGAAAGCAGCTGTACCTCTGGTAGAGTGAGCCCTCAGGCCTGAGGGTGGAATCTTACCCAGTTTTTCATAACAAAATTGAATACAAGATACAATTCACCTGGCAATGGATCTTTTAGTGGCAGGTTTCCCTTTACCAACCTCACCATAAGTGAGGAACAGTTGGAGGGAGTCAAACCTGTGACCCTTGGTACGTTCTACGTAGTAGCTAAGTGCTCTTTTCACATCTAAACTGTGCAGCCTCCTCTCACCAGAGGAGGAATGGTCAGTGAAGTACACAGGAAGAGACATAGATTGGTTAAGGTGGAAATCTGAAACCACCTTAGGCAAAAACTTCCTTTTAGTCCTGAGGACCACCTTATCTCTATGGAAGGAGATAAAATCAGGCTCCACTGACAGGGCTTGTAACTCACTTATGCATCTGGCAGAAGTGATAGCTACCAGGAACACAGTTTTCCAAGTCAAGTACTTAAGCTCTGCTGAAGACAAAGGCTCAAAAGGGGGTTGCATAAGCTGAGCAATGCAAACGTTAAGGTCCCAAGCAGGGGCAGGGTCCCCAAATGAAGGGTTGGTATGAAGCAATCCCTTGAAAAACTTGGAGAATACAGGGTGAGCTGAAAGAGAAGAGGGCTTACCTGCTGAAATGAAAGCAGAAACAGCTGCCAGATGCACCTTTAGTGTAGCTGGTCTAAGCCCCAAGCTATTCAAATGGACCATATAATCAAAGACTGTGGGTAAAATCAGCAGACTCTGGGGAAATATGCCTCCCAGAGCACTATATGGAAAATCTTTTCCACTTCGAATTATAAGTAGTCCTGGTGGAAGGTTTCCTAGAAGCCTTCAGAATATCCATTACACCTAGGGAGAGGTGTAAATCAGCAAACTAACTCTTTCAAGAGCCAGGCCTTGAGATTGAGAGATTTGAGATTCGGGTACCAAACCCTCCCCTGAGCACAGGTTAACAGGTTGTAATTCCTGGGGAGAGACAGGGGAAGATGGACTGCTAAGGACAACAGGAGAGGATACCAGGGCTGTCTGGCCCAGTCTGGAGCAATCAGGATCACATTGCAGGGTTGAGACCTAATTTTGACTAGCACCTTGAACAGAAGAGGGAAGGGGGGAAGCATACAGGAACTTCCCTTCCCAACTGAGAACTAAGGCATCCAGGGGGACTGAGCCCAACACTGGGAGCCTGCAGCAAAAAAGGGGAAGTTGGTGATTGTCTAGGGCTGCAAAAAGATCTAGCTGTGGGGGTGCTCCATCTGGACAATATCACCTTCAAGACCAGGGGATCCAGTGACCATTCGTGATGGCCCTGAGATATCCTGCTGAGAGCATCTGCCAGGACATTGTCCTTGCCTGGGAGGTGTACTGCTGTGAGGGAGGTGTTCAGGGAATACGCCAGAGACCACAACTTCATTGCTTCTGTGCACAAGGCCGTAGACCGAGTGCCTCCTTGCTTGTTGATGTACCACATTGTGGTGGTATTGTCTGTTCTGACCCGAATAACTTTGTTCTGAACAGATTTGGAAAAAGCTTGAAGTGCTAGAAATACTGCTCTGAGTTCCAACAGATTGATGTGAAGCAGAGATTCCTGAGGGGACCACAACCCCTGGGTGGTCAGGTCACCTAACTGAGCCCCCCACCCCAAGAGGGAGGCATCTGTAGTAAGGCTTAAAGAGTGGGACTGAGTGACAAAGGGAACTCCCTGTCTTAGATTGTTCTGATCCTGCCACCACTGTAAGGCCTGGATCAGTCACTGGGATCAATTCGGTCAGAGGGTCCTTCCTTTGAGACCAAAAGGCTCTCAAAAGGAACTGAATGTCCCTCATCTGAAATCTTGCTCCTTGCACCACTGCTGTGGAAGCAGCCATGCGCCCCAGGAGCTGCAGAAAATGCCTTGCTGGTCGAGACACCTGCAGGGTGAATGAGGAGGCCAGTGTGATAAGGGTCCTTGCCCTGTCCGGGGAAGGAAAGTTCTGGCCTTTTCTGTATCTAGCTCTGCACCTATGAAGGTGAGGAGCTGAACAGGCTCTAGAATTGACTTTTAAAGATTCAGAAGGAAACCTAAAGAGGTGAGCAGTTGCTGAGTTATCTGCAGGTGTAACTTGACTTGGTCTGGGGACTGGCCTACTATGAGCCAGTCATCCAGATATGGGAAGATGGCAATCCTTTGCCTTCTTAGAGAAGCAACTACTACTGCCAGGCATTTTGTGAACACCCTTGGAGCAGAGGTTAGACCAAGGGCATTGCTCTGAACTGGAAATGGCCTGAGGCAGCTCGAACTGAGGTACTTTCGTTGGGGAGCTTCTGATGAGAATATGGAATAGGTATCCTTGAGGTCCAGGGAAAACCAGCCAGTCCCCTGGCCTTAGAGAGGTAGAATTATTCCCAGAGTCACCATTTTGAATTTTGGTTTTAAAAGTGCTTGTTTAAGTATCTGAGATCCAGGATGGGCCGCCATTCTCCTGTCTTTTTGGGAAAGGAAGTACTTGGAGTACAATCCTTTGCCCTGGTGTAGGGTTGGAAACCTTTCCACAGCTCTGACAGCCAGAAGGGAAGAGACCTCTGCCTCTAGGGCAAGTGCCTTTGAGGGATTTGCAGGTGAAAAGGATCTGGTTCTGAGCTTTGGAAATTTTTGGAAGCTGAGAACCAGTCCCTGGCTTACTACTTCCAGGTCCCACTTGTCTGATGTTTGAGACTCCCAGTCCTGGACAAAGTAAGCCAGCCTGCCCCCTACAGGTAGTGGACAATCAGCCCTGGCAAACCCATCAGGGTGCCTGCTTGGCAAGGGGTTTTGGCTGAGGGGTGGAAGCAGGTCTGCTTGTACCCCTTCTACCTCTCCCTCTCCCTCTAAAGAACCCCCTCTGAGCATAGGCAGAAGAGGAGGCCTGGGCTTGGTAGAAAGGCCTATTAAAAGGCCTGCCCCTGCTCCTGGGATGCTGCTTCTGAGGAGTGGCCTGCCTTTCCTTGGCCTGTGCACTCCTATAGGTGGTCCTATACTTGTCCATTTTCTTCATGTAATTCTCTGTTTACTCCCCAAACAGAGAATTATCCCCAACAGGAAAATCCATGGCCTTAGTCTGGGTATCCTGGGACAGGCTAGTACATCTGAGCCAAGCCATTCTATGAAGTGCCACAGATGTAGTCATGACTCTAGATGATACATCATTGGAGTCCACTGCAGCATGGAATTGCACCTTGGATGCCTCAATCCCATCAGCAGCCACCTGCTCCAGCTCCTTGGCAAGCTGGCCAGGGACCTGTTTTGCTAAAGCCATGACAGTGACCCATCTGGATTTTTGACACCTAGCAGTATAGGCCATATAGTTGACCTGTCTGAGTCCCAAGGAAGCTGCCATGTACTGTTTCTTTGCCATGGCATCAATCCTCCTGGAGTCCTTGTCTGGGGGGTGTGAAGCCAAGGGAATATTTACCTTATCACAGGCTGCAGCCTGCACTACTCCAACATGGTTGCATTGTTGTGTAAGGAACTCCGTATCTGAGCCTGACAATGTATACCTCTTGTCCATTCTTTTATCCACAGGAGGTATAATATTAGGAGTCTTTAAAATCTTAAATGTCTGTTTCCCAAAAGATTTGTGTAAGGGAACAGACAGCCTCCTAGACTCTGGGATATCCATCATTTCCACATAGTCAGGCTCCTCCTGGTCATCTATAGCTTCTTCCATAGGAAGCTGGAGGGTTTCAGCCACTTTTTTATAAAACATGAAATGGGAGGGGGACTCAGAAAGCCTAGGAGGAGACACTCCTGAAGGTCTGTCTGGGGAGATGTCCAGGTCAATGGGCACAACCAGACTTTCAAAACCACATTCACTTTCCTCATACTCCTCTTCCTCCTCCTCCGGTTCATAATATTCCTCTAAATCATAATCTTGAACAGGTGGAACCGGCCGAACTGAGCGCCTCCCTGATGGTGCCGGTTCGGTCGGAACCGGGGAAAGTGACTGCACAATTTTTATCGCTTTGGCTATTTCTTCAGCGGTTGGAGAAGAAAGTTTTGGATCCACACCAGCTGATTTTTCCTTTCTTGTTCTATTAGCCGGAACCGACTCCTCAGAATCGGCTCTCCTTTTGCCCGAAGTCTTGCCCTGGTCAGAGGGCACTCCTTCTGGTTCGATTTGAACCGAACCAGGCTGGCCATCCAGTTCAGCGGACTTTTTGACCTCCCTTTCCCTGAGCCTACCAACTCTCTTTTCTAGGGTAGCTGCAGGAAAATTTACAAATCTGGCAGGCTGCATTGAAGTGGTCAAACCCCAGACAATAAACACAGGTGGTGTGGGGGTCAGCCTTAGCAAAGACTTCCCCACACACACTGCAGTGTTGAAACCCAGTGGGCCCGGTTTTTCTTTTGGGTTTCTCAGACATTGTGCCAGTCCTAACCAAACTTACCCTTTTAATGGCAATCCGCCAGGCAAGACCCTCTTATCGGTTCCTGACCGTGTTACGAGTCGTGGAAAAAAACGTAATAAAATCTGTTTTGTTTTTTTTTTTTAGAACCAGTAACCATACACTAAAAGTACAGATAAAGTTTTTTTAACAACTTGATCGGTTCAAACCGAACCGATGAACCATTTACAAGTTCCACACAGAATAGAAAATAATGTAAACCTATCTAGTACTCACAAATACCACAGACAGAGACTGAACTGACAGGTTACGGTTTAAATTTGGTCAAAAACCGAGAAAAGCGGTACTTTAACCAACAAATTGAACCGAGCAGAAGGTGAAATCTCCGGAGCGACTGTTCAGTGAGGCGGAGTAAAGAATCTGACAGTTTGAGTTTAAACAGCAACAGACAGAGTCTCAACCGAGCTCGAGCTCAGCATTCCATGCCTGGCATGGAAAGTTATCTCTTTCATCTCCGGGGCAGTTCGAAGGTTGGGACTCACTGCTATTGTCAGAATACAGCAAGACTTCATGTTGTTTGAAAACAACATCACCTCAGCGACTCTCTCTCGCCAAGTGAGAAACAGAGACGCCATGTTTTCTAAACTCTACGGCCCTCCTGCATACTGGAGACAACCAGAAAAAACCTCTCTGGAAATGTCATGACATCAGCTGTACAGCAACCCAGCTAGCAACCTCAGAAGCCACTCCACTCTCGAGCAAGAATACAATAAATGATCCCAGTAATTTTATTCAAACGAAACCTCACATTACACAGACACCAAATAAAAGACATCCAAAAGTGCTCTTTTTCTATTGCATAAATGTGGTATGCAATGGAAAGGAGTGGAATACATGATTTAACTGCACTCAAGCAGTTTGACTTCAGCCAGCTCACTCGTGAGTTACCCGAGGTCAAACTGCTCTTGTGCAGATAAATCACGTATTCCACTCCTTTCCATTGCATACCCCTTATTTATAAAATGGGTAGGGACAGTCCAGAATCCTGATTGGCTTAGAAAAGATTCTAGCTATCTCTTTTGAAATAATTAAACCAAGGATAAAAACAAATGGGCCAGTACTGGTATCCTTAGTACACTCGTATATCCTTGTGCGAGTACTGAGTTTGAGAAAACTTATTTCAGCTGCCATGCCTTTTTTCCTAGCAAGCCACTCACTATAAAATTGGAAGCCAAAGCAACATTTACAACACTTTAAAAGTGTTGTTTCATTAATCAAATACCTCTCACTGTCCCTCTCAAGCAGCTAGAACCCCTTCCCAAGCAACACATGCTAGACTCTAGGAACTCCCTCCTGACCCACAGCTTGACACATAACACCAGGAGTTTCTCTCAACGCCCTGCGACAGATGGTTGTGTGCTGCCAGCTAGTCCTTTAGGAAACCATAGTATTGCTGGAGGCCTGAGGTAGTGACCCAGTGGCTCTGTAAAACATATTTCAGCACTGCACAGTGCCGCTAGTTATACCCGATGACACAACATCTTCCAGTGTAAGAAACTGAAAACAGAGAGACTATTTCACATTAATTGCACAATTTTTTACTAATTTTTCAAAGAATTTTACAGTTTATCAACCGATACCCATTTTACAAGAATAACAACACATTCTGGGCAGTGGGTAAGTGTGAGATAAACACACTTCTGGGGACATACAGCCTGCAGCCTCATGCCTCACTACACCCCTAGTCATGCATTTATGACAAACTAGCCTACATCCCATCATGTATTATTGCTTAGGCATTTTCACTGTAGAAAACCAGATATAGTATTTCTCTACAATCTATGGTAGAACATTGTTAACCCACAAAAATCATCATTTCCCAGTGTTGTTGACCCATCAATGTGACGTTTCATCCTTGTTAACCCATCACTGGTACGTCACATCGATGGGTTAACAACTGGTAACAGTCTGCGCATGTGCGCACATTTTTTCTCTCAGGAACTGATGGATGCACACAGCAGTGATGGAATGACTGAACAGCCATGGTGGTGACTTATTTAAAAAGTAAGGAGCCTTCTTCAATCTTTCTTGGGACCATAGACTATAAAAAACAATGTATGGTCCCTCTATCAGCAACCGGTTACCATTAGCCATCTTGAGGTTGCTGTGGTGACGAAAACCTCTCGAGCTTCGCTCTCGAGGTTCATATGGTCGCCCTGGTGACTTCTCGATGGTTAACAGACCGGTTACTGATAGAGGACCATACATTATCCTGTATATACGGAATACTTCTGAAGCTATTTTACATACTTTCAAAAAAAGTTTTAAACTTGAGCTATTTTTTGGGCTCACCTAATCTTATATTTAAAGCAAACAACAGAAAAGTGTTGTGTACTAAGGAAATAACACGTCAAGTCTGAAGAGCTCATAATGCCTCTCAACCTTTAGGGTTATGTTTTATTACATCTTCAGTACCTTCAATTGTACTATTGCCTTATACACAGCAGTTTTCTATCATTTATTCTCTACCCACCCTTGTGTTGCTCAGGGCATAGGAAGTTACAAAATAAGGAAAATGTGTAAAAAAATACAAATGGACAATAATGATCCTAAAAAACATCCAACGTATATCAGTAGGGCATAATAGCCATTGTGATACAGAAGTTTATGATTGGAAGGGGTTAAATGAAAGATAGAAACATAAACATAGACACATAGAATTCACTGGCAGACAAGGACTACCTGGCCCATCTAGTCTGCCTACAGTAGGTTTTCCTAATCGCTGCGTATACCGCAGACACAACACCATTGTGACATAACAGTTTAAGACTGGAACAGGCATAACACTTTACATATTACTATTCTATGAACCTGATTTTTACAGTGAAATGATTAATGATTTCAAAATATTTATTTATTTATAACCAGGAGAGAGAGACACTAAGCTGAAAGCTTGTTTACAGGTGCCACCTGGGAGCAAAAATATGTTAAAGGGACACTGTCAACCTGTTTTTCATCATATCATTTCTAGTTAAAAATTCACATTTTATAATTGCTTACCTTCTCTAAACTCCATTGATGTTGCTGTTTGTTTTGTCTGTCTCCTTGTTTAGTAGAACTGAAATGCATGGCAATGTATATTTATAAACAACTTTGTTTTTGTTTACAGTCCTGGATCTGTTCTTACTGCGTGCTTCCTGAGCATTAGAAACACACCCAAACAGTGCAGACACTCATGAAGCAGTAGCCTCCTAAACTCCCACTGTATCATGAGGGTCTAGACTGTGTTTTGGGTGTTCCCAAGTCCAGGAAAGATGCAGTTGGAGCTGATCAAGGAATTTAAACAAACCTGTGTTTGTGTGGCAACACCAGTATTGTGGGAAGTCTGTTTTTCACTTTTTCTAATAAAAAAAAAAGAGTCAGAATCAAACTACCAGCTACATCAGCAATCTTTACACAATGCTGGCAATTATAAAATGTGTTTTTTAAACTAAAGACACTTTGAGACCTAAGGGGGTTGACAGCGTCCCTTTAAGAGGCTTGCTGAGGGTCATACAGTATGCAAGTGGGGGCTGTGGGATTCAAACCCAGGTATCCAGGTTTTCAGCTCAGAGTCTTAAACCACTGCACTATGTTAAAATATTCCACTTATGTAGACAGAAAGCCTTACACAATATCACTCTGTGCCGCCAATTTTTGTATTAATAAATTCTCTAATAAAGTCAGAAATGTTTTTTCTTATGTGAAGATAATGCTCTCATACCTTTTATAATAGTTTCACAATACTTCAGTAGTAGCTCATCTCAGTTTCCTAAAAAAAGTTTTATAAAACTAAGAAAAACTCAGAACCATTCATTAGGAAATAAATTTATTGGAAATATTTGTGTTTCTTTGTTTCATACCTTAAAAGTTAGGGCACTTTTCCCTGCTGGGGCACTGTCCCTTATCACTTTAAAAATTCCTTAGTGCCTTGGAGTCTGACTCGACTCTCTCTTTATCCTGCAATCGGAAAAGGCTGCTAAGGATTTAGTTTCTCTTTAAAATATGAAACTTGTGCTGAGCAAAGCAAATCTTTCTGCAGCCACTTACACCACGATGTGAGGGAATTCTCCTTATCACAGACCAAAGGAGCCAGGCACTTGGGCGAGTGCCCTGAGTTACTTAAATCACCACACTGGAATCAGAAATCTGCTTCAGTGCTTTGGTGCTTTAGTAAACAAAAATGAATGTAACAAAGGCCCTGTCCACACTATGCCTCTGTAACATTACAGAGGGCTCAAACCGTTACCGTAACGGTTTGCGTTTACATCTGTAACGTTACAGAAGGCGTTTTCAAAACCGTTATAGAAACCTGTTTGTATGTGGTTTCTACAACGGTTATGGTAACGTTTACAGATCTGTAACGTTACAGCCTGCAGTGTGGACGCGTGAGCGTGTAGCTCCAGTATTCCCCCAGTGCAGCACAAACTGCATTGTGAGATAGGGTGCAGCTGTAACGTTACAGAGCACCCACAAATGTGGACGGGCTGTAACGGTTCCAAACCGTTAATCGAGACTGTTTGCCGGCAGTGTGGACACACTGTAACAGTTTGGCTCTGTAACGGTTTGGAACCATTACAGACTGTAAGTGGTGTAGTGTGGACAGGGCCAAAGTGGTGTGCTAGTGTTAGCCACTGAACACCCCAGCGCTTTGATCAAAGGATTGAGTGGGTTTGGAGTCTCAGTGCCGAATGCACTGCTTTTAAGGCCAAGTAATTAATTGCCCCCAGCTGGGCGCACTTGTGATTACTTACATTCACTATCAAGGCTGGCTGTTTGTGAACAAAGCAGCTCATTTCCAGATGCGTCCTAGGCTGGAGGGGAGATGGGAGTACGGTAAGTATAAAACATAGAATACAGTAAACATAAAAAAACAATGTTACAAGCAATAGTCATGTAATTACACATATGTACACTCTGTTGGTAAACAGATAAACCCAGAATGCACAGAAAAGCAATGGAGAGCCATCGGAATTGTAGAGTAGCTGAGGGCACAGAAGTGGAGAGTTTAACAGAGTTGAGAGGTTGTGAAGGCAGGTGTGACAGCATGGTAGGGGAGACAAAGTTGAAGGGGTAGGGGGAAGGAGGGGGCAGTAAAAGAGTGGTAGGGGTATTCTAGATATACATATGTATATATTCCTTCTGGAAAATCTACTGCTGCTCAATCTGCTTTTTCTCACTGATTTCCTAAACTTTGGTCCTCCTTTCCCCTTTCAATTTCATCTGCCTCTTCTCCTTCCTCCCTAAAGTCTCTTCCTTATGATTTTTGTTATCCTACCTGCAACTGTCAGTGACCCTTTCCTCTTCATACTCCCCTTCACTAGTTTTGCCCTGTTCATGCTTTTCCAATATTTTCCCCTTCTTTACATACAAGAGTGAACTTTTCTACTTGCATTTATATACTGATTTTTACCTGTAATATTTATGGTTATGTTTCTCATAGTACTACTGTATGTTACTGTAATTGACTTCTTCTTAGTAGTTTTATTGTTTAGCTATCTCCCTCTCCTCATTTCCCCAGGACACATTGGGAAAGAAAAAAATACTCACCTTAGTAATGTTGTTTCTTCTAATGGAGTCTTGCTGTATTCTGACATATGCAGTTAGATCCTGCCATTCAACTGCCCCAGAGAACAAAGAGTTGATGATAAGAGGCAGGACATTTCAAGCCTCCCCCCACAAAACATGGCAGGTAGTAAGGTAAACACTGAGGTACAGAGCTCAACAGAGGGCAGGACAGTGGTAAATGGAAAAATAGACAAGGGCAATAAAGAGCAGAGATGGGGGGGAAGGATAAAGCCAACATTAAATGGAGGGCAATGAGTACCAATGCCCATAGTCTGGGAAACAAGCTTCCTGAGCTAGTAGCCCTGATGGAAGATGAAAAATTGGATATTGGGGCAGTTACAGAAACATGGTACACGGAGAACCATGACTGGGATGTCAACATACCGGGGTACACAGTCTACAGAAGGGACACGGAGGGTAAAAGAGGAGTTGGAGTAGCTCTATATGTAAGGGAAGAGATCAAAGCTACAGAACTGAAAAGTAAAGGGGGAAGATAAGAGGCACTCTGGGTCACCTTGGAGACAAGGAATGGCATCACAATCCGCACAGGGGTTGTATACAGACCCCCATCTCAAGGGGAGGAAACAGACAAGAAAATGATGGAGGACATTCTCAAAATGGCTGAAAAGGGGAGATACGGTTGATGGGGAACCTGAATATGCCAGATGTTAACTGGATGACATGTACTGCAGCCACATCCAAGAGCAGGGTCATTCTCGATGCCCTGCAGGGGGCAGGCCTTAGACAGCTAGTGTTGGAACCCACTCAGGAGGGCAATACTAGACCTGGTACTCTCAAATGGAGGATCACAAATTTAGAAGTAAGTGAACATCTGGGGAACAAGTGACCACTGCAAGTGTGCTTCACTAATAACACAACCATGGAGACAAGCCATACAAAAACAAGGATACTGGACTTTAGAAGGGCCGACTTTGGCAAAATGGGTGAATACCTGAGGAATGCAGTAGCAAATGGCCAAAAAGGAGGGGTGGAAGAACAATGGAGAAAAATCAAAACTGCTATCATAGAGGCAACAAACCATTGTGTGAAACAAATAAAGAAAACAAAGTGGAGTAAAAAACCACTATGATTCTCAAAAGAGGTGGCAGGGAAGGTAAAGGAGAAAAAGGCTGCATTCAAAAAGTATAAGGAATCACAGAAGGAGCATGACACGGAACTGTATTGATTAAAGCAGAAAGAAGTGGGGAAGGCAGTCAGAATAGCAAAGGCCCAAACCGAGGAAAAAATAGCCAACTCAGTTAACAAGGGGGATAAAACCTTCTATAGGTACATTAGGGAGCATAGAAAGGTGCAAAGAGGAATAGTGAAGATTAATAAAGGAGAAGGGAGGTGGGCAGAAGGAGACAGTGAAAAGGCAGAGATACTGAATGAATACTTTTGCTCAGTATTCACAAAAGAAGATGAGGAGGAGTTACCTAAACCAGACAATAGAAGCACTCTGGGTAGGGGGGTTGACACCAGTCTATTTACAGAAGAAAGAGTCCTGAAACAACTCCTAAAACTCAAGGTGGACAAAGTAATGCGGCCTGACGGGATTCACCCCAGAATCCTAAAAGAACTAAGGGAGGACCTAGTGACACCACTGACCACACTTTTTAACAAATCATGGGAGGATAGGGTGGTACCTGAGGACTGGAGGAGGGCAGATGTGATTTCCCCTTCACAAAAATGGGAACAAGGCAGAAGCAGGAAACTACAGACCTGTAAGTTTGCCTCAGTGGTAGGGAAATGATGAATCACTTGAAAGAAAGAACTGTTGAGTACCTAGAGGCCAGCGGGGCACAGGACCCAAAGCAGCATGGATTTACAGCAGGAAGGTCATGTCAGATAAATCTAATTGATTTCTTTGACTGAGTGACCAAAGTAATAGACCAGGGATGGGCTGTGGATATGGCCTACCTAGACTTTAGCAAGGCATTTGACACAGTCCCGCACAAAAGACTAATAATCAAGTTAGTCAGCCTGTGAATGGGTTCCAGGGTGGTAGCCTGGGTAGCAAACTGGCTGCACAACAGGACACAGAAGGTAACAGTGAATGGAACACATTCCGAAGAAAGGGGGGTTACTAGTGGAGTATCTCAGGGCTCAGTACTGGGTCCAGTCCTCTTTAACATCTTTATAGGTGACATTGCAGAGGGTCTGGAGGGAAAGGTATGCCTCTTTGCAGATGACACAAAGACCTGTAACAGAGTTGATACACAAGGGGGGTAGAAAGGATGAGAAGGGACTTAGCAAGGTTAGAGGAATAGTCAGACATATGGCAACTTAGATTCAATGCAAAGAAGTGCAAAGTAATGCACCTGGGAAACAAAAACCCAGGAGAAGAGTACACACTAGCAGGGGAGGTACTAACAACAACAAAAATGGAAAGGGACTTGGGGGTAGTCATATCAGATGACCTAAAGGTGGGTAAGCAATGTGAGAAGTCAGTAAGGAGAGCCAGGGGGATACTGGGATGCATAGGACAGGGCATCACAAGTAGAACAAGCATTTGTCAATGCCGAACGTTCTCTTGCAGGTATTTGCAGTGGTGTTTGGCATGTATGGTGCTTTACCCTAATGCCCTGTGCGATTGCTGGTATTTGCACAATAAATTGTCAGCATGACCTTTGTTACCCCTCTAATGCGCTACATAGTGGAAAGATGTTTTGGGCAGGATGTGAAAATGACAGCTGTACTGCTCATAAGGAAGTGTGGTAAAATGGCAATGTTGAAAATCTGGAGTGGAAATATTGAAAATTCGCAAACCCAGGAGCGCATGGAACTGTGCAATGCACGTCAGTAAAACAGTCATTGTTAGGAATTTTTTCACCAAATTGTCAACATAGCCATTTTAAGATCTCTGCTCATGAACAGTGACACTGTGATTTTCCTAATGTGTCCCATACACTGAGTTTGCACACCGACTGTGCCACTGTGCGCTACATGGGCGGAAACACGTTTTGGGCAGGATGTGAAAAATGACAGCTGTACTGCTCATGAGGAGGTGTGGTAAAATGGCAATGCTGAAAATCTGGAGTGCAAATATTGAAAATTCACAAACGTACTAGCATGCGTAGGAACTGCGCAACGCTCGTAAAACAGTCATTTTTAGGAATTTTGTCAGCAAATTTCCAACATAGCCATTTGAAGACCTCTGCTCATGAACAGTGTCACTGTGATTTTCTTAATGTGTCCCATACATTGATTTCGCACACCAACAGCGACATTGTGCGCTACATGGGCGGAAACACATTTTGGGTGAGATGTGAAAAATGACAGCTATACAGCTCATAAGAAGGTGTGATAAAATGGCAATGTTGAAAATCTGGAGTGAAAATATTGAAAATTCGCAAACTTACGAGCCTGTGCAGGAACTGCGCAATGCACACTCGTAAAACAGTCATTTTTTGGAATTTTTGCACCAAATTTTCAACATGGGTTTTGGGACTCTTCATGAATGATGTCACTGTCATAGTAATATCCAAGCCCAAAGGGTGATTTCGCGCAGTGACTGTGCAGTGCCTGCGAAATCACCCTTTGGGCCCGAATAATGCCATGACAGTGACATCATTCATGAGAAGGGGTCCCAAAAACCCCATGTTGAAAATTTGGTGCAAAAATTCCAAAAAATGACTGAGATATGCAATAAAGTTGAAACCCCCCTATCTAGCCCATTATACAGCTTACCGGCATTTCCTCAGTTTGCAGTCGCCTTTGAAGAGTGCAGATGTGTTCCCGGTCCACGGAAGATCATCGCGCCAGAGTACGGAGGTAAGTATGGGTGAGGGTGGGGAGGTTGAGCGCAGTGGGTTGGTGCGGGTTGTGGAGGGGGGCTGAGACGCGCCGTGGACCGCTTTTTATTTTACAGGTTTTAAAACAAAAAAGGACAAGGGGATGTTCGCCATGCTGGGGTGGGCTTCCAGCATGGCAGAAGATGGCGGGGGCTGAGGGAGCAGACGGGGATTGGACACCCCTGTCGGCAAGGCTCACATTTGCCACACTGGGGTGGGCTCCCAGCGTGGCACCAAAGCTTTGGGGGGAGCGCATAATGCGAGGGGGGATGGTGGTGCTTAGTATGGCAGCGGTGCTTTCCTTTGAAGCAGAGGAACACCGCTGTCATACAGAGCTCCTGCACCCATTGATGCAGGACTGCCATGCCTGCTCAAGGGAGCAGTGCATTGGATGGGAGAGGCACACCTCCAAAGTGTGCTACTCTCCCAAAATGTTCCTTACGCATGCGCCCAAGCGAACGTAAAAAGGGAAGTGGTTATCCCTCTGTACAGACAGTTGGTGAGACCCCATCTGGAATACTGTGTGCAGTTTTGGAGACCCCATCTAGGCAAGGACATAGACAGGATGGAAGCAGTCTAGAGGAGGGCAACTAAAATGGTGCAGGGTCTGCAGCAGAAACCATATGAAGAGAGACAGAGAGCTTAATATGTATACCCTTGAAAGAAGGGACAGGGGAGACATGATAGAAACTTTTAAGTACCTCAAGAGAATCAACAAAGTACAGGAGGGTAGCATATTTCAGAAAAAGAGATGTGTAAGAACAAGGGGGCACAATTTAAAGATAGAGGGGGGACGGCTCAGGTGTAATGTGAGGACATTTTTTTTCACGGAGAGAGTGGAGGATGCATGGAACCACCTTCCTGGGGAGGTTGTTGGGTCTAAAACAGTGGGGGAATTCAAACATGCATGGGACAGACATAAGGCAATTGTAGTGGGGGGGTTGCAGGAAGTAGGCTGTTGGTTAACTAGAATCTGCAGCTTATCCAATAGGAAGGGAAATGGTCAGACTGGGTGGGCCAAGTGGTCCTTATCTGCTGCCAAAGTCTATGTTTCTATGTAACTTTTCTATGCCTAGCATAGAATGTTCATCACGAGCTTGGTTGAAGCCCCTGTTTGCTGTTGTTTAAACTGCAACCGTCAGATCTTTATGAGCAAACACTCACTAGGTGTTCTGTGTGGAAACTGTAAAATTCTTACTAGCCAACTGGCAAATATATAAAAAGTTTTTTGGTTTCAAAGGAAGACTCAAGTCAGGAAACCAAAAAACAAAAACACATCCCAAACACAACCTCTCACCCAAACAAAACAGAGGGTATAAAAAGGACACCCCTAGGGTGCCAACACTGCGCCTGCCCACCCACATCCCAAAAAACTAGGTTCTGAGAGGAGAGGCGGGGGGAGGTCAGAATACAGTAAGACTCCATTAGAAGAAACAACATTACTAAGGTGAGTAATTTCTTCTTCAAACAACATGAAGTCTTGCAGTATTCTGACATATGCAGACTACCAAGCAGTACCTCCACGGAGGTGACAGAACCTACTTTGGGAACAGGCTCTGAGTACTGCTGTGTCAAACCGAGCATCACTCCTAGCCTGGATATCCAGAGAGTAATGCTTGGTGAAAGTATGGACTGTTTTCCAGGTGGCTGCTTGACAAATTTCTAAGAGAGAAATATCCCTGGCAGCAGCTGTACCTCTTGTGGAATGAGCCCTCAGGCCTGAGGGTGGAGTTCTACCCAGTTTTTCATAGCAGAATTGTATACAAGAAACAATTCACCTGGCAACAGATCTCTTAGTGGCAGGTTTGCCTTTACCAATTTCTCCATAAATAAGGAACAACTGGAGGGATTCAAACCTGTGACCCTTGGTATGCTCTATGTAGTAGCTAATGGCTCTTTTAACATCCAAACTGTGTTAGCCTCCTCTCCCCCGAGGAGGAATGGTTAGTGAAGAAAACAGGGAGAGATACAGACTGGTTGAGGTGGAAATCTGAAACCACTTTAGATAAGAACTTTCTGTTAGTTCTAAGTTCTAACTTTATCTCTGTGAAAAGAGACGCAATCAGATTCCACTGACAGAGCTTGCAATTCACTGATACTTCTGGCAGAAGTAATGGCTACCAAAAACACAGTTTTTCAAGTCAAGTACTTAAGCTCTGCTGAGGACAAAGGCTCAAAGGAGGGTTGCATAAGCTGAGCAATGCAAACATTAAGGTCCCAAGCAGGAGCAGGATCCCTAAAAGGGGGGATTAGTGTGAAGCAATCCCCTTGAAAAACTTACAGAATACAGGATGAGATGACAGGGAGGAAGACTTGCCTACTGACAGGAAAGCAGAAAGAGCTGCCAAGTGCACTTTGAAGGTAGCTGGTCTGAGGCCTAGGCCATTAAGATGGACCATATAATCCAGAACCGTAGGCAATTCAGCAGAGTCTGGAGAAATATTCTTAGAAGACCAAACTCTGAATCTTTTGCATTTGGAGTTGTAAGTCTTCCTGGTGGAAGGCTTTCAAGAAGCCTTAAGGATATCCAGAACCCCTTTGGAAAGATGCAGATCTGCAAACTCTAACTCTTCAAAAGCCAAGCCTTGAGACTGAGATTGAGAGACTGAAGATTCAGGTACCAAATCCTCCCCCTGAGAGGATGTTAACAGGCTGTAATTCCTGGGAAGAGACAGGGGAAGGTGAACTGTTAGGGACAGCAACAAGGGATACCATGGCTGTCTGGCCCAGTCTGGAGCAATCAGAATCACCTTGCATGGTTGTGACCTTATCTTGACTAGCACCCTGAACAGGAGAGGAAGAGCGAAAAGCATACGAAATTTCCTTCCCAGTTCAGAATCAGAGCATCCAGGGGGACTGAGCCCAAGACTGGGTGTCTGCAACAAAAGAGAGGAAGTTGGTGATTGTCTGGGGCTGCAAAAAGATCCATCTCTGAAGTGCCCCATCTCGAGAAAATCACTTTCAAAACTAGAGGATCCAGGGCCCATTCATGATGGCCCTGGGATATTCTGCTTAGTGCATCTGCTAGGACATTGTCCTTCCCTTGGGGGTGAACTGCTATCAGAGAGGTCTGCAGGGAATAGGCCAGGGACCACAACTTCATTGCTTCTGTGCACAAGGCTGTAGACCAAGTGCCTCCTTGCTTGTTGATGTACCACATGGTGGTGGTGGTGTCTGTTCTGACCTGAACCACCTTGTTCTGTACAGATTTGGAAAAAGCTTTCAGCGCCAGAAACACTGCTCTGCGTTCCAAGAGATTGATGTGAAGCAGAGGTTCCTGAGGTGACCACAGTCCTTGGGTGGTAAGATCCCCCATATGGGCTCCCCAGCCCAGCAGGGAAGCATCTGTGGTGAGTATTACTGAATGAGGCTGAGTGACAAATGAAACCCTTGTCTCAAATTGTCCTGATCCTGCCACCATTGCAAGGCTTGGATCAGGGTTTGAGTCACTGGGATTAGTTTTGTAACGGAATCCTTTCTTTGGGACCAGAAGGCTCTTAAATGGAACTGAATGTCCCTCATGTGGAGTCTTGCTCCCTGGACCACTGCTGTGGAAGCTGCCATGTGGCCCAGTAGCTGAAGGAAATGCCTTGCTGGCCGAGACACCTGAAGGGTGAATGGAGAGGCCAGTTCCATAAGGGCCCTTGCCCTTTCCAGGGGAAGGAAGGCTCTTGCCTTTACTGTATCCAGTTCTGCTCCTATGAAGGTGAGGAGCTGCACTGCTTCAAGAACTGACTTTGGTAGGGTGAGAAGGAATCCTAAGGAACTGAGCACTTGCTGGGTCACTTGCAGATGTGACCTGACTTGGTCTGAAGACTGACCCACTATGAGCCAGTCATCCAAGTATGGGAAGATGGAGATCTTTTGTCTTCTTAGGAAGGCAACAACTACTGCCAGACACTTTGTGAAAACCCTTGGGGCTGATGTTAGGCCAAAGGGCATTGCTCTGAATCGATAGTGGCCTGAGGGCAACTCAAACCTGAGGTACTTTCTGTGGGAGCACCTGATGGGAATGTGAAAGTAGGCATCTTTGAGGTCCAGGGAGGCTAGCCAGTCCCCTGGCCTTAGAGAGGGAAGGATAATTCCCAGAGTTACCATGTTGAACTTTGGCTTTAAAAGATGTTTGTTCAGATATCTTAGGTCCAGAATGGACCACCATTCTCCTGTCTTTTTGGGGGTTAGGAAGTACCTGGAGTATAATCCTTTGTCCCTGTCTAGGGTGGGAACTCTCTCTCTAGCTCTGAGAGCTAGGAGAGAAGAAACCTCTGCCTCTACAGCAAGGGTCTCAGAGAGATTTGCAGGTGGAAAAGATCTGGCTCTCATCTTGGGAAATTTTTTGAAGCTGAGAACCAGTCCCTGGCTTACTACTTCCTGGACCCACTTGTCTGATGTAAGAGATCTCCAGTCCTGGACAAAGTAAGGCAGCCTGCCCCCTACTGGTATGGGAGAATCGACCCGGGCAGACCCATCAGGGTGTCTGCTTGGCAGGGCCTTTAGGCTGAGGGGTGGATGCAGGCCTGCTCATCCCCCTTCTGCAACTCCCTCTAAAGAACCCCCTCTGCGAAAAGGAAGAAGAGGAGGCCTGAGCTTGGTAAAAAGGCCTTTGGAAAGGCCTGCCCCTGCCCCTGGACTGCTGCCTTTAAGGAGTTGCTTGCCTTTCTTTGGCCGGAGCACTCCTGTACTCGTCCATCTTCCTCATGTAATTCTCTGTCTGATCCCCAAACAGAGAATTACCAATTAGAGGAAAATCCATGGCCTTAGCCTGGGTATCCTGTGAGAGACTAGTACATATAAGCCAAGCCATCCTCAGAAGAGCCACAGATGTAGCATGACTCTTGATGATACATCATTGGAGTCTACAGCAGCATGAAATTGTACTTTCAATGGCTCAATCCCATCTGCAGCCACCTGCTCCAGCTCCTTGGCAAGCTGGTCGGGGGCCTGTTTAGCCAGAGCCAGCACAGTGTCCCACCTGGACTTCTGGTACCTGGCTGTATAGGCCATATAGTTAGCCTGCCTGAGTCCCAAAGATGCTGCCATGTATTGTTTCTTTGCCATGGCATCAATCTTCCTGGAGTCCTTGTCTGGGGGGTGTGATGCCAAGGGAATGTTTGCCTTATCACAGGCAGCAGCCTGCACAACCCCAACATGGCTGCATTGCTGAAAAAGGAACTCTGTATCTGAGCCAGAGAGAGTGTACCTCTTGTCCATTCTTCTGTCCACAGGAGGTATAGAATTAGGAGACAAAAATTTTTTGTGTCTGTTTCCCAAAGGATTTGTGGAGGGGAATAAACAGTCTTCTGGACTCTGGGATGTCCATCATCTCAACATAATCAGGCTCTTCCTGATCCTCTACTGCTTCTTCCACAGGAAGCTGAAGGGTATCAGCCACTTTTTTTGTAGAACATGTAGTGTGAAGGGGACTCAGAAAGCCTAGGAGGAGAAACACCTTAAGGTCTGTCTGGGGAGATGTCCGGGTCAATAGAAACATCCAGACTTTCACCAACACCATAATCATCCTCATACTCTCCCTCCTCCTCCTCTGGTTCATAAAATTCTTCCAAAGTATAATCCGGAACCGGGGGAACCGACCGAACCGAGCTCCTGCCAGGTGGTGCCGGTTCGGTCGGAACCGAACTAGCGATTGCACAATCCCTTATCGCCTTGGCTATCTCATCGGTAATTCGGGTATGAAATTCTGGGTCTGAACGTCGATTTGTCTTTTCTTTTGTCAGAACCGATTCCTCGAATCAGCTCTCCTTTGCCCAAAGAAGTATCGCCCTGGTCAGAGGGCACTCCTTCTGGTTCGGTCGGAACTGAACTGGGCTGGCCATCCGGGTCAGCAGACTTCTCAGCCTCCCTTTCCCTCAGTCTACCTAATCTCTTTTCCAGGGTAGATTTGGGAAAATTCTTGCAAATTTGGCAGTCTGAATAGAGGTGGTCAAACCCCAGACAATAAACACAGGTGGTGTGGGGATCAGCCTTGGCAAAGACCTCCCCACACACAGTGCAGTGTCGAAATCCAGTGGGCCCGTTTTTTTTCTTGGGTTTCTCAGACACGGTCAATCCTAACCAAAAACGCATCTTTTTGGCACTCCACCAGAGCAAGACTCCCCCATCGGTTCCTGACCGTGTCACGGGTCTTGGAAAAAAACGTAATTAAATCATTTTTTTTTTTTTAGAACCGATACGGACCGGTTACCACACTCTAAAGTAAAGCACAAGTTTTTTACCTCAAATCGATCGGTTCAGCTGAACTGATCCAGAATTTACAATTTCCACACAGAAACAGATCAAAAACTTATCTAGTACTCACGGTACCACAGACAGAGACTTGAACCGACTAAGCGGAAACAGCAATTCGGTAGAAACCGACCGAAAACCGACACTTCAACCGACTTTTTGAACCGAGCAGCAGGAGAAATCTCCAGAGCAGCTGCTCAGTGAGGAGGAGTAAAGAATTTGATGGTTGCAGTTTAAACAACAGCAGACAGGGGCTTCAACTCAGCTCGTGATGAACATTCTATGCTAGGCATAGAAAAGTTAACTCGTTGTTCTCCGGGGCAGTTGAAAGGCAGGACCTAACTGCATATGTCAGAATACAGCAAGTCTTCATGTTATTTGAACAAGCTGTTATTCAGCTCAGTATGTCTTAGCTGGTTAAACTTTTATTTACTTATTTTTTTCACTTTCTGTTTCTTTCTGTTTTTGTCCTCATTTTCACCTTGCCAGCTGCCAAGACCTTCTTCCATCTGCCCAAGCCCTCCTCCCACCACGTGACATCCCAGATGATCCAGCCCAACATCAACCTTTGCTCGACAATCTTCTGGGTACCCCGACTGTAACCCAGGGCTTATCCACCGTGGGTGGGACCCCCTGGTCCCCCTCAAACTGGAAGGAACATACTCAACAGTGGGGGCCCATGGGGTGTAGCCGGTGAGGTGTGGGAAGAGTCAAGGAGACCCTGCCATGGCACGGGGAGCAGGCCGGCATCATCTGCCTAGAGCTGCTGGGGATTTTATTCTCTTTTCCTTCCCTCATCATAGGATATGGTCTTGAGAGGTGGCCTTGGAGAGATGTCTATTGGGGCCGTCGGAATGGCAGGTGAGCCAAGCCCCACCTTCGATGCTCCCCTGCTGGCCCCTCTCCAGGCATGTGATGCCTCTGCATCAACTGCCAGATGAGTGGGTATGTGCCGACTTAAGGCCACCCAAAGGAACCACTTGCTTCTTCCTGCATGACAACCCCTTCCCCCTGGGTCACCGGGGGTGGCTGTGAACCAGAAGGAGGTGCCCTCACTCCCCAAGGAAAGAGGTATCCAATGGATGCCTGAAACTTGACTCACCGCAGAGTGCATGTTATTCATTACCATGAGAACCAGCAGGGTAGCTATCCACAGCCCTGCCCCCAGCATGCAGCTGTGCATGGGTAGAGCACAGCTGCAAGGGGTGGATCACGGGGTGCAGGCAAGCATCCAATGGGATGCCTGGCCTGGGTACCATAGTGGATCCCCTGCTAGGAATGTGCAGTGGATCCTGAGAAGGCATGAACCCCAGAACTCAGAGTCCAATGGGTGACTGACTGCTCAACTGGCTGCCCCCATCCCCCCCAAAGCTGTGTATGTGCGGCACATAGGAATTTGTAAATATGGCCCACAGATTGCACAGCTTTACGAGGGGTTCATGGAACTGTGGTGTGGTTTAAGAAAAGGAAAAAGGAAAATGTTATAAAAATAGAAAACTTTCAAGCTTCAATGGTGTCTTCGCAGGTATTGATCACAGGAGGCTGACAAAGTGACACCAATCACAAAATGTCCCCAGTGTTTTGTGTGAAGTTAGGAGAATAAATCTTTGAAAACAGATTTCCAGTGTGTGGTGTTCATTCTTTTTTTTCAAAGTACTGATTTGAGCCATCTTCAGATGACCCAACACCAAACTGATATTTCCTCTTGACAGAGGAATGGCAACCTGGACTCCTTGCACTTACATCTGCATGGTCACCAAGCGAGCCTAATGTATGGGTCCAAACTGCACCTAGAGCAGACACCTGGTCCTGCTGGGTACTCACATCTAGACCTTGTTCACTTCTGCTTCTAAAACACCTAGGATATGTGGGATTGTTGCATTGGTGGGCCTAATGCCCCAGTATCTTGCCCAAGCCAAGAAAAACGATCCACAGTTTGTTGAAGTCTGCTAAGGAGGACTCCTTCCTGGAGGTCAAGAAACCCCTGCCCCAGGAGACTCCTCCTCTCATGAGCCTGGCTGTCAGCCACATTGTCTCCAGATTTTGGATGTAGGGGTGATCCCTAACTGATCAGATCCCCACAGAGTGGGAGTGAAAACTGTGCAAGTGCGGCTAGGTGCACTAGATCTGAGAACCTTGTCCATCCAGGCCACTCGAGTCATATCAGAAGAATTCTTCCTCTTGACCACTACAGAGCCCTAGGCTATAAGGAAACACAGGAAATGGATATACTCTGTGAAAGGTCATTCCCACCACATAGCATCCACTGCCCCAGAGCAATTCCATTATCATGTACAAGATGATTTGAGGGTGACCAACCCTCTTGAACACATCAAACAATGCTAGATTTGGGAACCACTACCTTGGGTGTATCCTCCTGTGACTTAGCCAACTGGCCTACACATTCTGTTTTCCTGCTAGGTGAACTGCCCATTATGGACAGCAGATTGTCCTCAGCTCACTGAGGAATCTTGGTTACCTCTGTGAGCATGTTTGCACTTCTTATGCTTCCTTCATAGTTTGAATTGGCTACAGTAAGGTCATTGAATGGCCACACCTTCAGCACCTGTGACTGGACCCAATCCTTAACAGGAGGGACTCATTTAGCTGGATTCTGGTGTTTGTTATTTGAAAAAAAGACCCAAAAATATGATTTGAGACCTCCCCAAAATCCTAGGCGGAAAGCTTAGCCAGTGGTCCCAATTCCTCCTTCATGAGCCAGACTTCTTCTTTCATGAGTTTCACAAAAGAAGAAGGTGGAACTTAGTTTTTTTTCCCACAGGACTTTCGTGAGCAGAATTTATTTTGTGAGTCATGAAAGAACTCATGAAAGATGAATCTTGGCTCACGACAGAAGAAGGTTGTACTTAATTATTTTTTAGGCTTCTTTTTGAGCTGAACTTCTTTTGTGAGTCACAAAAGAAGGTTGGCTCACAAGTGAAGAGGGAGGGACTTAGATTTTTCACAGTTCTTTCCTGAGGTCATATGAAAGAATCGTAGCTCTTTTGTGAGATCTGACAACAGAATCATGCATGAGCGTGACTTCCTTGAATTGTGAAGCCACAACCAGTCATGCTGCAAGCTACATTTGGAGCAATGAGCCACCAATCCCCTGACCTGTCTCTCTCCCATTCCCTTTGTATACCTGGCAGCACCACGGTGCCCACGCCCAGTGCTGCTGAAGATCATTCTGACAATGGGATGCGCAATCCCCAGTGTTGACTACTATAATGCAGAAAACTGTCCCTCATTGATCTTTTTTCTTTCCCTGTAAGCTACATAAAAAGAAAATGGTCCATGGGTAATCTGACCTCAAGAGACACCTACCCACTCCACCCCAAATCCCCACTCCGCACCATCAATCCCACCCTCACCACACCATCACTCACCTGAACATGTCCCATGATGTAGATCCACTGTCCATCAAGCACACACATCTTGCTGTTGGAACCGACAACTGTGGTGTTTAAGTAGTAAGACATGATGAGATGTGGGTTATGTGGCCTGATAAGATCACATCCCAGGAGCATGATGAGGCATGGGGCACTTGTGCTGAGTGCCTTTAGCATCTGGGAAGTGCTTTTATCAGGCCATAACCTACACCTTAGAGTGTCTTATTGTGCTTATAACATGGGTAGAAAATGTTCAATATAGATTCTGATCAAGTTAGTACAGTTTCTAAAGTAAAATGTTGTTAATGTTTCTTTTTCACTTTTTCATGTTTCAAGAAACTGTCCCTTTTAGTGTCAAGATGTAGTAATTCTAAGATTTTAGAGAGGCGATGTTATTCTGTCTCTCCCTCTCCCTCCACTCCATCACACACACACACAGAAATCACTTTTTTTCTATTTTTGTGCAGGCTGTCTTTAGTAGGAAGTATTAAGTGGAGCAACAAAGTATCCAGTTTCTGTCTCCCAATGTTACTCCAGACACCCACCCAGACACAGAGACACAGCCTGTTCTGTTTACCTTTTAATTTCTTTTCTTCTGGATGTTGTATTTAAGGTTGTTTTCTATAGTAATTAATATAGCCGACTATGTGCTGGGCTTCGGCAGGAGCGAGTGTGTCCCCCAGGATCTGGCATACTAAGTGTTTTCTGCTTTGCACTTCTCAAGCAAGCTGCTTCCCAATTAGTGTAGTTTCATGGGGCCGCTCATTCTAACAAACACGCTGCCTTTTGTCTGGTCGTTCCATTTACGATACTATTTAATATGGATTAAAAGAATTGACTGTGTGACTGTGAGCAAGGAAATGCTGTGGGTGAGCTGGCGGATTGGCAAGTGGGTTGGTCAGCTACTAGAATACCGAAGTCCGAGGACAGAAAAATGCCAAAGCAGACCAGTAAATCAAGAACATTTGGCTACTGTTTTCTGTCAGGTTTCCTTTTTAAATTACAAAAAGCAGATTCTCACTGGAGTTTAGGCAGGAAGTAGTGCTATGCGGAATGTGGGACTTTACCAGCGAAACTGGTGCGGAATGATCATTCCGCTGCCAGAATTTCACTAGTTCTTCTGCAAATTCCACCTGCTGCGATCCACAGAATAAAATTCTATGGAACAGCATTTTTTCCATGGAAAACCATTCTGCAACCATTTCTGTGGAAAATATTGAGATCTGCAGAATAAAATTCTATGGAAATGTAGCAGAAAAAATCATTCCACATTTTTCTGCCATGGAATTCCACCATTCTGTTCTGGTAAAATATGACAGAATTTCGGCAGAATTTTGAAAATTCTCAGAAATTTTGTTATGCCAGAATTTGAAAATTCCACACAGCACTAGCAGGAAGATGTTGCATGGCTCGTGTGAAGTCTGGTGACGTACAAGCAGGCAGTGTTTGGGGAAACATGGACTGGATTTGAGACATTTTCATTTAGAAATGGTATGGATATCTGGCTACAGTGTCCTTCTGGGTCTAACTAGAACTACTTGACACATTCTAGCTGGATAAGAGCACAGCAAAATATGCCTCTTATCCAGTCAAAAAACTGCCCTAGATAACTTCTGGCAGAGCACCAGGAGGAAGGAGCTGCTGGTATAACTAAACTTCTCTACTGGGACTATATTGCCCTCCTTCCCTCTCCTCCACCCAAAGGCAGTTCTACTTTTATAGGCACAAGATTTGACTGACAACAGGTACTTCCTGTTTGGGAGCAGGAAGTGAGTGATCACAGAGCAACCAAAGACACCATCCTAGAAGGGCAAGAGTAGCTCTCCAGCCCCCCCCCCAACTGCTGGAGGTCTGACTCTGAGCAAATAAGGAGACTACTGAGAAATATAGAAACTTCTTGTCTCAGAACAGGAAGATCAGGAGCTAAAAGGGCACAGAGGCAGTAAGTAAGGAGGAGAGAAGAAAAAATTAAACAAACAGAGGAAAGAGTAAGTATTCGAACAACAGTTAGGGGCCAGAAATAAGACATGATGGGAGTGGTGCAGTGCAGTGGCTGTGGAGTAGTAGTCTTTCGGGAGACGTTCTGGAGGATGCAGTGTTGTCCCATCTGCAGGCACCTCTCTGTGCTGAGGGAGGAGGTTGCTCATCTCCAGGCTGAGCTGGCCAGGATTTGTGGGACCTCCTCTCCCACTCAGGGACCACCAGGGTCACTGCCATTGCCTCAGAGGTTGCCAAGAAAGAGGAGCGGCTGGATGACAGTGGGCTCAGGGAGGGTGAGGGTGGTGGAACAGAGGCGCATCCCTCCAGTTGCTCCTCTCCACAATTTCTATGCTGTTCTGGAAAAGTGTGGTTCCTCTATGGAGTCAACCACAGTGGAGACCAAGAAGGATGCTGGGAACCTCCACAAAGGAGACCCACAGGAGGGTGGCATGGGACCCCACAGGGGAAGGTAACAACTCCTGGTGGGGAACTCCATTGTTAGGAAGGTAGAACTGGGGGAGGAAGGGGAGAGGGAGGTAAGGTGCCTGGCTGGCGCCATGGCTTGATGAGACAGGGAGTGAATCCTCAGGATCATAGGAGCAGCTGCAGAGGGGAGGGAGCTGGATGTCATTGTCCACCTAGGGACAATGACCTGGCTAAGAAAGGGATCAGAGCAGTGCAATAAGTGTTTGTGGAAATGGGGAGGGGCCTTAGACACATAGCACATACGGTAACCTTCTCTGAGGTGCTGCCTGTCTATGGCACGGGTGAGGCTAAGGTGCTCCACACCATGGGATTCAATCAGTGGTTGAAAAACTGGTGCAGAGCTCAGGGATGTGGCTTCATTGGGGACTGGGGGTCCACCTGGAGGGATATAGGCCTATACTGGCATGATGGTCTGCATCTGTCCAGGAGGGGAACCAGGATCCTAGGCGATAGGTATAAATGCCTCATTGGCAAGCATTTAAGCTAGCCAAGGGGGGAGGCACTGGAGAGGGGAAGGGAAATCCTAGCTCCCCCAAAAGAGAAAATCAGGGTACTAAGTGAGGTAGACACCAACATAGAGATGTCGAAAGGGAGACGTGCAGGGGTTAATGGAGAAAGTGACAAATGCAGGACAGGGATGGGGCAAAAAGGGGTAAGGCCATCAAGAAATGGAGGGTAATGAGTACCAATGCCCATAGTCTGGGCAACAAGCTCCCTGAACTGGTGGCCTTGATGGAAAAGGGATGCCTGGATATGGTAGCAGTGACAGAAACATGGTACACAGAGAACCGTGACTGGGATGTTAACATACCAGGGTACACAACCTACAGGAGAGACAGGGAGGGGAGAAGAGGAGGTGGAGTAGCTCTCTATGTATGGGAAGGGATAAAACCAACTGAACAAAAGAGTAAACAGGGAGGAGAGAAGGCACTGTGGGTCACCTTAGAGACTGGAAATGGCACCACAATCCACACAGCGGTTGTATACAGACCCCCCCTGTCAGGAGGAGGGAATGGACAAGGATATGATAGAAGGTATACTTAGGATGGCAGAGAAAGGGGAGATACTGTTGATGGGAGACCTTAATATGCCAGCTGTTAACTGGAGCACCTTTGCTGCAGCCACATCCAAAAGCAGGGCCATTCTCGATGCCCTTCAGGTGGCATGCCTCAGACAGCTAGTTTTGGAACCTACTAGTGAGGGAGCAATCTTAGACCTCATAATCTCAAATGGGGACAGTGAGAGGATCTCAGATCTAGAAATGGGTAGCCATTTGGGAACAAGTGACCACCAAACAGTGTGGTTCACTATAAACTCAGCTACAGAGTCAAGCCATACAAAAGTGAGGGTTCTGGACTTCAGGATGGCTGACTTTGGTAAGATGGGAGTGCGCCTCTTAGAAGAGCACTAGCAAACAGGCTAGAAGGAGGGGTAGAGCAACAATGGGGAAAAATCAAAACTGCCATCACAGAGGCAACAAACCTTTGTGTGAAGCAAATAAATCAAAATGAAAGAAAAAGCCACTATGGTTCTCAAAAGAGGTAGCGGTGAAGGTTAGGGAGAAAAAAGATAACATTTAAGAAGTACAAGGACACACAGAAGGAGCAGGACAGAGAACTGTACCAGTTAAGGCAGAAGGAAGAAGGGAGGATAGTCAGAATAGCAAAGGCCCAAACTGAGGAAAAGATAGCCAACTCGGTTAAGAAGGGGGATAAAACCTTTTATAGGTATATCAGGGAGCGTAGAAAGTCAAAGGGAGGGATAGCAAGGCTGAATAAAATGGACGGTGGGAGGGCAGAGAGGGACAGTGAAAAAGCAGGGATACTGAGTGAATACTTCTGTTCGATATTCACAAAAAGAGGAGGTAGGGGAGGTGCCTAATCCAGTTAACAGAAGCACTCTGGATATGGGAATCAATCCCAGTCCTTTCACAGAAGAAAGGGTTCTGGAAAAACTCCTAAAACTGAAGGTGGACAAAGCAATGGGGCCAGATGGAATTCACCCCAGAATTCTAAAAGAATTAAGCAGAGAACTAGTGACACCACTGACTACCCTTTTTAACAAATCATGGGAGGATGGTGGGGTACCTGAGGACTGGAGGAAGGCAGATATGATTCCCCTTCACAAAAGTGGGACCACGACAGAGGCAAGAAACTACAGACCTGTCAGTTTGACCTCTGTGACAGGGAAAGTGATGGAATCACTTCTGAAGGAAAGAATTGAGTACCTAGAGGCCAGTGGGGCACAGGACCCAAGGCAGCATGGGTTCACAGTGGGAAGGTCATGTTAGACCAATCTAATTGATTTCTTTGACTGGGTGACCAAAGTAGTAGACCAGGGATGGGCTGTGGACATGGCCTACCTAAACTTTAGTAAGGCATTAGCCTAGGTAAAACACTGGCTGGATAACAGGACACAGAAGGGAACTGTAAATGGAGTCCACTTTGAAGAAAGAGGGGTTACTAGTGGGGTACTGCAGGGTTCAGTACTGGGTCCAGTCCTTTTTAATATCTTTATAAGTGACATTGCAAAGAGACAGGAAGGAAAAGTATGGCTCTTTACAGGTGACACAAAGATCTGCAATAGGGTTGATACACAAGGAGGCATAGAAAGGATGAGAAGGGACTTGGCAAGGTTGAAGGAATGGTCAGAAGTATGGCAGCTTGGATTCAAAGCAAAGAAGTGCAAAATAATGCACCTGGGAAACAAAAACCCGGGAAAGATTACACAATGTGGGGGGAGATAGTAACAACAACAAAAATGGAAAGGGACCTGTGGGTTATCATATCAGATGACCTTAAGGTTGGCAAGCAATGTGAAAGGCAGTAGGGAGGGCTGGGGGGATACTGGGATGTATAGGGAGAGGCATCGCCAGCAGAAAACAGGACGTTGTTATCCCCCTGTACAGACAGTTGGTGACACCCCATCTGGAGCACTGCATCCAGTTCTGGAGACCCCATCTCCACAAGGACATAGACAGGATGGAGGCAGTTCAGAGGAGGGCAACTAAAATGGTGCAGGGTCTGCAAGAGAAGCCATATGAGGAGAGACTAAAGGAGCTCAATATGTATACCCTTGAGGAAAGGAGGGAGAGTGGGGACATGATAGAAATGTTTAAGTACCTCAGTGGAATCAACAAAGTCCAAGAGGGTAGCATCTTTCAGAAAAAGAGATGTGCAAGAACAAGGGGACACAATTTGAAGATAGAGGGGGGTTGGCTCAGGGGCAATGTGAAGAAGTATTTATTTATTTTTTTTACAGAGAGGGTGGTGGATGCATGGAACAGCCTTCCTGAGGAGGTTGTGGGGTCTAAAACTGTGGGAGAATTCAAGAACGCATGGGACAGACATAAGGCAATTTTTGTAGGGGGTAGGAAGAAATAGGCTGTTGGTTAAATAGGATCTGCAGCTTATCCTCTAGATAGGGAAATGGGCAGACTAGGTGGGCCAAGTGGTCCTTATGTGCCGTCAAAGTCTATGTTTCTATGTAAGCCCGGTTTAATGCATTTCAAAGGGGTTTGAATTCTTATTCATAATTTCATCAGTTTTCAATATTTTTACACCAAATTTTCAACATGGCCTTTTTGTGACCTTGCCTCAGTAATAAGTGTGGTGAAAGTATTCAAATCCATCCTGTAGGGTGATTTCACTTTTGCTGTGTGAAATCACATTTTATGTAGGATTTGAATCTTTTCTCTACCCTTGTTCATGAGGTGGGGTCATAAGAAGGTGCCCACCATCATCCCAACTGGCATGTCAGCCAGATGGTGTCCCCCCGATGTTACCACCCCCGGGCCCCCGTACCCGTGTGCCGGTGCCACTCACGAAACCACCAGCTGCATAGCTCTCCACTTACTGCCATGAATGCTGGCCATCTGACATACGCATTGGCGCACAGCTGATGTGTGCCCACATATGTCAGTTGGTCGGCGGCTGTGGCAGTGATTGAGTGGAGGGCTGTGCCACTGGCCATCTAGGGAGTGGCACCGACCGGCAGGTATGGGTTGGGGGATATCTGTGTGGGGGAAGGGGGCAGATATACCAGCAATGGTTCATGGATGTGCTGGTGAGAGGCATCTGCAGTGTATACCAGCTCGTGCCAGACTCCACTTGGGTGGGCATGTGTGACAGTGCTCCTTTGGTGGGGGGTCCCGCGGATGGGGCTGCGGGTAGCTGCTCATTCAGGGTCGGGATGCTGTGTCTCTTGGGGGGGTTGCCTCTGCACTGAGTGTCTGGCTTGAGTGTGGCCCAGCCACACTGGGCACTGTGCCCTGCACTACGGTTCCCCCCCAGTTCCGCCACCCCTGCACCACCTCTGTAGCCTCCTGGGCTGGAGCAGCATGGCGGCTCATCGCCATGTTACACCATGACCGGTGGGTCATGTCTGTTGGGGCATGCAGTGGGTTACGTCAGGGTCCAGGCTGCCATAACCTGCACCCTCCTCCACACTCCTGGGGGCAGCTCTACACACCTTGGAGAATGGCGCATAATGCCACATACCCCTGGCCCACTCCTGGTGCACTGCTCTCTACATGGCGAGGGGATCGGGTGCAGATCATATTGCACACACCTATGGTTCATGCCGTGTAGGCTCCACTCCTTGGGTTTTGGGCGTAGTGATGCCAGTGTGCCAGGCTTATGCAGCACATTGGCATTGTGCATAGGGGCCAGTATGTGCAAAAATTACATTGAAAGTGTATGTGCAGTGCAAATGTGCCACTGAGCAGGGGCCGTGTGTTGGGATAGTTAAGGATTTTGAAGCATAAATACAAAGGCAGTTTTTCAGCACTGGCCCTCTGCAATGTAAGATTTGCACTTGCATCATTAGTGGGAAACCCTTCAGATAATGTAGGTCAATGACACTCCACTACATTTCTGATACTCAGGTTTTCTGAGCTTGACCCCTAATATTCAAAGCAGAGAATCCAACTGACTCCAACTTTACTGCAGCTAATGTCAGTCCTACATGAATCTTATTTTTTTACCTTTGTATTTCATTGCATTTCACTGTATTTTATTTTCATCTGGGACCTTTAATATAAACATTGTACTTCTGTTACACATCAGCTACATGTAAACTCTATAGTGCAGCATGTTGTAGCATAGGGTAGTATCAACTAGATGTAAACTCTGCAGGGTAGCATGGTGTAGCATAACGTAGTGTCACCTACATGTAAACTCTATAGTGTAGCATAGTGTAGTGTCACTGACATGTAAACTCTGTAGTGTAGCATGGTATAGCATAGTGCGGTGTTCCATGCATGTAAACTCTGTATGCTATATGGTATAGCATAGTGTGGTGTTCCATGCATATAAAATCTGTAGTGTAGCATAGTGTAATGTCCCCTACATGTAACCCATCCTATAATGTAACACAGTATAGCATAGCGTAATGTCCCCTACATGTAAAATCTGTAGTGTAGCATGGTGTAACATAATATAATGTCCCCTTCATGTAAACCCTGTGGTGTAGCATGGTGTAGCATAGTGTAACGTCTCCTACATGTAAATCCTGTAGTGTAGCATAGTGTGGTGTTCCATACATGTAAAATCTGTAGTGTAGCATGCTGTAATATAGTGCAGTGTCATGGTATATGTATGGCATTTGTTGACCTTCACTTTTCAGCTGATAAGTTTTATGTGCAGTAGCAGAATCAGAATTCATACAGTGCTAGCTTCCATATTTTGTCCAAGAAAAGCCTTTCCCAATGAGGTCATTGGGCAAAACCAGTAGAAAGCTTTCCTAGTGTGCAGGTGGCATTCTAGTTACTCCCACAGGGTCCCTGAAGGCTGCATTTTAAAGCCCATCGGATGTTTTTTGTGGCCCAGTTTTAGCTCCCATGGGCACGTTGTTTATGTGTTCAGCACAAAAAACTTTTCCGCAGTATTGGATGTGTTTCCCTTTAAGATATTTGGACTAAGGCACTCGTACTGAGTTATTGAAAAACAACATAACAATGAACTTTGATAAAGAACATGCAAATTCTCCCTGTATGTACTCTGAGTCTGCTTATCAGCTGAAAAGTGAACATCAGTACAAGAGCAATTAGTATCGCTGTGAAGAGACAGTAACTTCTCTTTGAATCAGTTTGTATTTACTGTAGAAATGAGCCTCTGATCTGTGCTTCCAGACTACCCCTTCCATACCACAAAAATTGGACCACTGTTTATCCCTCTGTTTAGGCATACTTCCTCACCAAATTTTCTGTGCCACATTTTTTAATAACATTTTACTGTTTTTTTCACCTTAACCCACCCATTTTACTTTCCTACCATTTTCTTTAATACCAGTTTGTACAACCATTCATTGTTATGTTGCTTGCACGCATGTGCAAGAAACAGTGCCATGAACGGAGATTTCGGAGGTGTGTCACCTTCTCCTCCAATTCAGGCACTGGGCTGGCAGTCGCGGCCCCTGTAAGCCAATGCATTTTGGAGCTGTCTATGACACGCTCCAAAATGCAGTGGCATACAGTTGAAAGGGGGAGCTATGCTTGAGTGAGCAGCGATAAGACGCTGCTCACGCGCAGCTCCCCCAGGCGTGCGCGCCTCCCCGCACACCTGTCCCCCAGCTGGTGCCACGCTGGGAGCCCACCCAGCGTGGCAATCACTTATGTAGCCGGCGGGGTGCCCAATCCCCGCCGGCCAAATGCTCCCCAGGCTTGTGCCACGCTGGGAGCCACCCCAGCGGGCAAACGGCCCACTTATATTTTTTTTTGCCGACGGGGTGCCTAATCGCTGGCTGAACGCCCCTGTGCGTGCTTGTGCACGCTGGGAGCCCACCCCAGCTTGGCAAACGGTCCCACGCTGTCTTTTTTCACCTGAAAACCAAAACCGCCACGCTGGAGCTTCTCCCCACCCTCCTCCCACAACCCGCGCCCACCCACTGTGCACCCAGCCTCCTCACGCCCCCTCACCCCATACTTACTCTCCGACCGTGCGATGATCTTCGTGGACTGGGAACACGCTCTGTACTCTTCAAAGCCGACGCGAACTGAGGAAATGCCGTAAGCTGTATAATGGGCTAGATAGGGGGTTTCAACTTTATTGCATATCTCAGGCATTTTGGAGTTTTATGAAGTTTTCAACATGGAATTTCTTCTCATGAATGATGTCACTGTCATGGCGTTATTCGGCCTCAAAGAGTGATTTCACGCAGTGACTGCGAAATCACCCTTCCGGCCTGAATACCACCATGACAGTGATATCAATCAAGAGAAGGGGTCCCAAAAACCCCATGTTGAAAATTTGGTGCAAGAATTCCAAAAAATGACTGTTTTATGAGTGTACGTTGCGCAGTACCTACGCAGGCTCGTAAGTTCGCGAAATTTCAATATTTTCACTCCAGATTTTCAACATTGCCATTTTACCACACCTGCTTATGAGTAGTACAGCTGTCATTTTTCACATCTCACCCAAAATGTGTTTCCACCCATGTAGCGCACAATGGCGCAGTCGATGCAAACTCAATGTATGGGACACATTAACAAAATCACAGTGACACTGTTCATGAGCAGAGGTCTTAAAATGGCTATGTTGAAAATTTGGTGAAAAAATTCAAAAATGACTGTTTTACGAAAGGCATGCTGCAAAGTTCCTAGGCACGCCGTAAGTCCGCAAATTTTCAATATTTGCACTCCGATGACTTCCAAATACCTAAACAGCACATAGAAGCAAGCAACATTCGGCATTGACAAATGCTTGTTATATATGTTTTGCACATACTTGTCTGCATTTGGGGGCTTCTTTAGCCCCTTCATGTAGTACCTAAATAGGAAAGAAAAGGATTTTGGAGCATTAAAATAAAAGCAGTATTTCAGCACTGGCCCTGTGTATTGAAAGATGTGCACCTGTATTATTAACAAGAAACTTGTCAGATAATGCACTTCAGAGACACGCAAACAAATTTTTGACCCCCAGATTTTCTAGACTTGATCCCTGATATTTAAAGCAGAGGCTCCACCTAACTCCCACTTAACTATAGTTGATGCAAATCCTTGGGCCGAATTCTCAAAATGTCGTGGGACTAAGTCCCACTCTGCAACTCCAGTTGTGGACTGAAATCTCCACATCTGTCGATCTGTATTCTTCTGCCACAGCTGTGGGACATGTTACGACTGGTCCTCCCAGCCATAACATTTTTCCATAGCTGCAGGAAAACAACAGCCTCAAGCTCCCATAATTTGTGGAGCCAGTCATAAACTGGCTCCACTTTTCAGAATACTGCAGCTGCAGGGAAAAACTGCAGTTCCGCAAGTGGCAACCCACTTGTGCAGAGTTTTTCCTGCAGCTGCAGGATTTTCAAAGGCTTTGAAAAATCCAGCCCCTTGTGTTTAATTTTTACTTTTTATCATGTATCAGAAACTGGGTTTACTATACAAATTGAAAACATTGTTTTTCTCTTGAAACCAGATAAGTGATAGCCAAAGGCATTCTTTTACCTCATTTTGAATACGCTCGAGGCTTGTATCATCAATTGTAGTTTAAGGAATTGAATGCCCTAATTGTGATGTGTGACAATATCTGTTGATTTGTTTTAGATCGTCCCTTACAGACCAATCATTGTTTTTGAACTTCCAGTTAGGATGGTTATCCCCCATATCTTGACTTACGTAAGGTTACAGGGCCTAATCTTTAAGCTGTATATTCCAAGACCCTTTTTACCCTTAGTGATTTGTGATACTAACTTAAACTTGTTGTCCTTTAAAGGGTCTTTACTTTATGTTCCTTTTGTGTAAGGCAAATGCTGGTTCTCTTTCTTTCTTGCATGCTGCCCCTATTTTCTGGAATCTCTCACCTGACAATGTTAGATCTGCTTCATCCTTATTTAGTTTTAAGACTAAACTTAAGAATGTTTTGCTGGAAGATGTTTGTACCTATATGCAATGTATTAGATTGTATTGTATTTTTGTTTTTATGTGCATTTTTGCTCGGGTAGGGCCTGCCTTTACCCGGTTAACAAAATTAAAATGAAACAAAAATGTACTTTTAACGCAGCATTTCCTTGTATTTTATAATATGATTTATACAGTATATATTATTTATGAACAGGAGTGGTTCTGAAGTACTGGAAGAGGGCAGTGTATGACCCAGATCTTCTCACTTGAGGTCCCCATGATTTGATGGGGAGCTCAGTGCATTGAAGATCAAGGGTCAGAGGTTGGAGCACTGCTGGCGGAGGTCCGGGTTGAAGTCGGACAAACTGGCCCTGCGTGCACACTATAGTATGTACCAGGGGACAATCAACCGTAAAAAGGCAGTGTTCCTGTCCAGGGAGATTGCTGCTGGGAGAAACTGACCAGTGTTGCTTTTTTGGACTGTGGACAGGTTATTACATCCTGCCTGTCTACAGCCAAAAATAGCATTTTCTGAAGCCTTGTGCAATGAGTTTGCTCGGTTTTTCTCTGACAAGGTGTTCACCATCAGGCAGGGAGTTCCGCCAGTGGGCTGTACTATGGCCAACAGTGATCGCCCAGATTGTCGACAAAGCACTCTGCCTGGTTGATGGGAGTTTAAACCAGTGGAGGTGGCTGATGTCATTGAGGTGGTCTCAAAACTGAAGCACACATATTGTCAAATTGACCTGACGCCGATGCGTTTCTTTGTGGGATGCACCAACACCTATGGTCCGGTGTTCCCCTTTATTGTCCAGTGTTCCTTGTCAGAGGGGGTCATCCCAGATGCCTTGAAGGAGGCGCTGGTGAGACCCCTTCTAAAGACGTCATCACTGGACCCAGACATCAAGGAAAATTATCAACTGGTCTCCACCTTCTATTTTTAGGAAAGGCTGTGGAGAAGTTTGTGGTGCAACAGTTGGGAGATCACCTCATGGCATCTGATATCTATGAAATGCTCCAGTCGGATTTTCGTGCAGGACATTCAACAGAAACCGCATTAGTTCGGGTGCACAATGATCTCCTCAGGGCGAAGGATAGAGGGAAGGGGACAATTCTTCTCCTTCTCGATCTCTCTTCAGCTTTTGACACGATGGACCATCGGGTGTTGCTTGACTGCCTGAGGGACTTTTGTGGACTCACCGGCATTGTCATTCACTGGTTTGAGTCCTTTTTAACAAACAGAAGACAGCGGGTGGTGATGGTGAATTTTTCCTCATCTTTGAGCCTTCTGTCTTGTGGGGTACCTCAGGGTTCCGTGTTGTCACCGATGTTGTTCACCATGTATATGCTGCCCCTGGGAGAGATCATTAGGAAGTACAGCTTGGGGTTTCAATGTTATGCTGATGATACCCAGCTGTACTTATCCTTTGCCCCGGAACATCCAATGCAGTGGAAGTATTAAACAACTGTCTGGCTGAGATCAAGGACTGGATGGCCTCTAGCTGGTTGTGACTGAACCCAGATAAGACGGAGGTACTGGTGGTGGAGTCAAACAGGAGGCATGAGGGGTTGCCCTCTGGGGCAGATTCTGGAAATTATCTAGGGTCTGTCCCACTGATGGCTTCCGCGAAGGTACGTAATCTTGGCGTGATGTTTGACAGCGGTTTGACGATGGAATATCAGGTGTCTGCTGTTGTCAAGGTGAGCTTTTTTCATCTGAGAAACATCGCCAGGATTAGGCACCTGATTCCGCCCTGGACCTCCCCACCTTGGTACATGCATTTGTAACATCTAGGCTTGACTACTGTAATGTGCTCTACCTCGGGGTCTCTGGAGGCACCCTCCGTTGACTACAGCAAGTGCAGAATGTAGTTGCCAGTTTGCCATGTCACCCCGGTGCTGTGGGAACTGCACTGGCTGCCGGTTCGATGGAGGGTGCTTTTTAAGGTAGGCTTGCTCACCTATAAGGCCCTACATGAACTTGGCCCTTGCTACCTGGCCGACCTTATGCCCACTGTCTTGGTTCGTCCCCTCTGGTCCTCCTCAAGGGACCTCCTGGCGATTCCCAAGAGAAGACTGAAAACAGCTGGCGATCAAGCTTTTAGTGTCACCGGTCCTGTTATGTGGAATTCACTTCCGCTATTGGTGAGGGTGGCCCCATCGGTGGAGGCTTTTAAGGCCCGCCTGAAGTCTTATCTGTTTAGTCAGGCCTTCTCAGATTTTGTATGATACCACTGTTATCAGTCCTTTTTAAAACTAAAGAGGGGTTTATTTATAGAGTGATTGGGTTTGTAGGGTGGAATATTTTTTTTTTACATATGTATTTGTAAATTAAATCTTTGTGTTTTGTATGGTGCCCAGAGCCTCTGGGATTGGGTGCCAGAAAAATAAAATTTGCCTTGCCTGCCAGATATAGTCCTACTTCATAAATGTGGCAGCACGGGGGAGACTGGCAACTATATTCGGGTCAGTCTGACATCAGTGGTGGTGAAGTTAATGAAGATGCTTTTAAAGGAATGACTTGTGGAGTATCATGAATTCAGCAGGTTGCAAGACCTAAGGCAGCATGGATTCATGAGGTGAGATCACGTCATATGTACCTGATCGATTTCTTTGACTGGGTGACCAGGGAAATAGATCAGGGTGAGGTGGTGGACATGCCCTTCTTAGACTGCAGCAAAGCTTTTGGCACTTTCTGAGCAGTTTGGGGGTGGTCCTAAGTTGATCTGGGTACAAAGTTGGATAGACAGCAGAGGGTAGAGTTAAATGACACTGACTTGACAGAGGGGAGGGTGACCAGCGGGGTACCTCTGGGTTCGGTCCCAGGACCAGTCCTCTTTCATGGCTTTGTAAGTGACATTGCAGAACAGCTGGAAGGGAAGGTATGTCTCTGTGCAGATGACAACAAAATCTGCAATAGACTGGACAATTCTGAGGGGTTAGAGAGAAGGAGCAGAAAGCTGAGAAACTGGAGGAGTGGTCTAAGGTATGTTACAGTGCAAAATTATGTACTTAGGGTACAGAAACCCAGAGGCGGAGTATAAAATGGGGGAAGAGGTATTGATGGTCACAAAACAGGGAAAGGACCTTGGAGTAATAATATCAGAAGACCTCAAAGTGGGAAAGCAGTGCAACAAAGCAGTCATAAAATCAGCAGGATGCTGGGGTGCACAAGGAGGGGTATCACCAGCAGAAAGGGGGAGGTAGTGGTACCACAGTATAGATCATTGGTGAGGCCCCACCTGGAGTACAGTGTCCAGTTCTGGAGACCACATCTCAAGAAAGACACAGACAGAGTAGAGACTGTCCAGACGAGGATAACTGAAATGGAGCAGGGGCAGCGTCAGAAGTCCTATGAGGAGAGACTAAATATATCTACACCCTTGAAGAGAGGAGGAAAAGAGGGGACATGATAAAGGCATGTGAATAATTTCCATGGGAGAACTAGGTACAGGAGGTGGTATTTCTCAGAGGAGAAGGTACACGAGAAACAAGGGGCATAAAGTAAAGCTGGAAGAGGCAAATTTATGAGGGATCTGAAGAAGTAATTCTTACATACAAACATAAGAAATTGCCAGCAGAAACAGGCCATAATGGTCTATTAAGTTTGTTAGAGTGTGCAGCTCAGTTTAGTTCCCTGGAGCTGCCCCCCCACTACTCTTCTTGGAGTCATCCAGCTCCATCCCAATACTCTCCCCTTCCACTTCCCAGTACTGATTCCTCCCGTTCTAATTTTCTTTCACACCCTGTCCTACCCCCCCCTTGAAACTAGCCACTGTATGTGCTGCAGCTACCTCCCCAGGCAACTCATTCCACCCTGTCACCAGCCTTTCAGTGTAAAAGTGCTTCCTCATTTCCTTTTTTTTTGTAAATATATGTTTTACTGAAGAAAAACAAAAACTTTTCTAGGTCTACAGTAACCACTGTCTCATCTCAATAACAGTACAGATGGCATGGCCCGGTGGTGCTGAGAGTTGAGGCGCTGGACGCCACACCTCGCGGCACGCTGGTGATCCTGGTTCGGGAACAGAGTCGGGCGCCGAGCAGGGGAAGGGTTGAGGTCTGAGCACCTGTGTGGTGCTCTCCTCCCCAGACCAAGGGGATGGGATGGCACGGCATGGCAGTGACCTCTGGTGGAGACCAAGGGGTATTGCAGCAAGCAGGGCTGGCACGTAAGAAAAAATTACTCACCTTAGTAATGTTTCTTCTAATGCAGTCTTGCTGTATTCTGACTATTGCAGTGATCACCAACCTTTGAACTGCACCAGAGAACAAAGAGTTAACTTTCCATGCAGGGCATGGAATGCTGAGCTCGAGCTCAGCTGAAGCCTCTGTCTGCTGTTGTTTAAACTCCAACCATCAGATCATTATGAGCTATACTCACTAGGCATTCTGTGTGGAAACTGTAAAACTCACACTAGCCAACTGGCAACTAAATTTATTAAAAATCGTTTTTGTTTTTTTTTTGGTTTCAAAGCAAAGACTAAAGTCAGGAAACCCAAAAAACAAAACACAACACACACCCAAAATAAAGGAGGGTGAGAAAGGGGCACCTCTAGGTGCCAACACTGCTCCTGTCCACCCACATCCAAAAACTAGGTTCTGAGAGGGATGGGGAGGCAGAATACAGCAAGACTCCATTAGAAGAAATAACATTATTAAGGTGAGTAATTTTTTCTTCAAACAACATGAAGTCTTGCTGTATTCTGACTATTGTAGACTACAGCAGTACCTCCATGGAGGAGGACAGAACCTACTTTGGAATGGGCTCTGAAGTACTGCTATGCCAAACCAAGCATCACTCCTAGCCTGGATATCCAGAGAGTAATGCTTGGTGAATGTATGGACTGTTTTCCAGGTGGCTGCTTGACAGATTTCTAAGATAGGATTATCCCTGGCAGTAGCCAGGGAAGCAGCTGTACCTCTAGTAGAGTGAGCCCTCAGGCCTGAGGGTGGGGTTCTACCCAATTTTTCATAGCAGAACTGTATACAAGAGACAATCCACCTGGCAACAGATCTTCTAGTGGCAGGTTTGCCCTTACCAACCTCTCCATAAGTGAGGAACAACTGGAGGTACTCAAACCTGTGACCCTTGGTGCGCTTCTATGTAGTGGCAAAGGGCACTTTTTACGTCCAGGCTGTGCAACCTCCTCTCTCCAGAGGAGGAATGGTCAGTGAAGAAAACAGGGAGAGACAGACTGATTAAAGTGGAACTCTGAAACCACCTTAGGCAAAAACTTCCTGTTAGTTCTAAGGACCACTTTATCTCTATGGAAAGAGATGAAATCAGGCTCCACTGACAGGGCTTGTGATTCACTGATACGCCTGGCAGAGGTAAGGCTACCAAAAACACAGTTTTCCAAGTCAAGTACTTAAGCTCTGCAGAGGACAAAGGCTCAAAGGGTGGTTGCATCAGCTGAGTAATGCAAACATTAAGGTCCAAAGCAGGAGCAGGGTCCCTAAAGGGAGGATTGGTGTGCAGCAATCCCTTGAAGAATTTACAAAATACAGGATGGGCTGACAGAGGAGAGGGCTTGCCTACTGACAAGAAGGCAGAAACAGCTGCCAGATACACTTTAAGTGTAGCTGGTCTAAGTCCCAAGCCATTAAGATGAACCATATAGTCCAGGACTGCAGGCAACCCAGCAGATTCTGGAGAAATATGCTTATTAGAGCACCAAATAGTGAACTTTTTCCATTTGGAGTTTTAAGTCTTTCTGGTGGAAGGCTTTTGAGAAGCTTTAAGGATATCCAGAACACCTTGAGAGAGGTGAAGATCAGCAAACTAACTCTTCAAGAGCCATGCCTTGAGATTGAGAGATTTGAGGTTCGGATACCAAATCCTTACCTGAGAGGATGTCAACAGGTTGTAATTCCTGGGAAAAGACGGGAAGATGGACTGCTAAGTACAGCAACAGTCTGTTCCAGGGCTGTCTGGCCCAGTCTGGAGCGATCAGAATCACCTTGCATGGTTGAGACCCGATCTTGACTAGCACTTTTAACAGGAAAGGGAAGGGGGAAAGCATACAGGAACTTCCCTTCCCAACTCAGAACCAGAGCATCCAGGGGGACTGAGCCCAAGACTGGGGGTCTGCAACAAAAGAGAGGTAGTTGGTGATTGTCTGGGGCTGCAAAAAATCTATATGTGGAGTGCCCCATCTGGAGAAAATCACCTCCAAAATTAGGGGATCTAGGGTCCATTCAGTGATGGCCCTGAGATATCCTGCTGAGAGCATCTGCTAGGACATTGTCCTTCCCTGGGAGGTGAACTGCTATCAGAGAAGTTTGCAGGGAATAGGCCAGAGACCACAACTTCATTGCTTCTTGCACAAGGCTGTAGACAGAGTGCCTCCTTGCTTGTTGATGTACCACATTGTGGTCGTATTGTCTGTTCTGATCTGGACCACCTTGTTCAGTACAGATTTGGAAAAGGCTTGCAGTGCCAGATACACTGCTCTGAGTTCCAAGAGATTGATGTGAGGCAGAGATTCTTGAGGTGACCACAGTCCTTGGGTGGTAAGATCCCCCAAGTGGGCTCCCCAGCCCAGCAGGGAGGCATCTGTGGTGAGGATTACTGAATGAGACTGAGTGACAAAAGGAACTCCCTGTCTTAAATTGTCCTGATCCTGCCACCACTGCAAAGCCTGGATCAGGGTTTGAGTCACTGGGACCAGTTTGGTAAGGGAATCCTTTCTTTGGGACCAGAAGGCTCTTAAGTGGAACTGAATGTCCCTCATCTGAAATCTTGTTCCCTGGACCACTGCTGTAGAGGCTGCCATGTGGCCAGGAGCTGCAGGAAATGCCTTGCTGGTCAAGACACCTGAAGGGTGAATGAAGAGGCCAGTTCCATAAGGGTCCTTGCCCTGTCCAGGGGAAGGAAGGAAGGCTTTTGCTATTATTGTATCCAGCTCTACCCCTATAAAGGTGAGGAGCTGTACTGGCTCGAGAACTGACTTTGGAAGGTTGAGGAGGAATCCTAAGGAAGTGAGCACTTGCTGAGTTATGTGAAGATGTGACTTGACTTGGTCTGGAGAATGACCCTGGAAGCAGGCCTGCTCATACCCAGTCTGCCTTTCCCTCTGAAGAACCCCCTCTGAACATAAGCAGAAGAGGAGGCCTGGGCTTGGTAAAAGGGCCTTTGAAAGGGCCTGCCCCTGGAATGCAGCCTCTGAGGAGTGGCTTGCCTTTCTTTGGCCTGAGCACTCCTGTAGGTGGTCCTGTACCGTCCATCTTCTTCATGTAGTTCTCTGTCTGCTCCCCAAACAGAGAATTACCAATGACAGGGAAATCCATGGCCTTAGCCTGGGTATCCTGTGATAGGCTAGTACATCTGAGCCAAGCCATCCTCCGAAGGGCCACAGATGTAGCCATGACTCTAGATGAATCATCATTGGAGTCACAGCAGCATGAAATTGCACCTTGATGCCTCAATCCATCCACAGCCACCTGCTCCAGCTCCTTGGCAAGCTGGTCAGGGGCCTGTTTAGCCAGAGCCAGCACAGTGTCCCACCTGGACTTCTGGTATCTAGCTGTGTAGGCCATATAGTTAGCCTGCCTGAGTCCCAAAGATGCTGCCATGTACTGTTTCTTTGCCATGGCATCAATCCTCCTGGAGTCCTTATCTGGGGGGGGGGTGTCACAGGCAGCAGCCTACACTACCCCAACATGGCTGCATTGCTGGGAAAAGAACTCCGTGTCCGAGCCTGAAAGGGTATTCCTCTTGTCCATTCTTCTGTCCACAGGAGGTATGGAATTAGGAGTTTTAAAATTTTAAATGTCTGTTTCCCAAAAGATTTATGGAGGGGAATAGACAATCTCCTGAATCTGGGATGTCCATCATCTCTACAAAATCAGGCTCCTCCTGATCCTCTACTGCTTCTTCCATTAGATGCTGGAGGGTTTCAGCCACTTTCTTGTAAAACAAAGTGGGAGGGGGACTCAGAAAGCCTAGGAGGAGAAACACCTGAAGGTCTTTCTGGGGAGATGTCTGGGTCAACAGGCACATCCAGACTTTCACAATCATCATCATTATCCTCATACTCTCCTCCTCCTCCTCCGGTTTATAAAATTCTTCTAAAGTATAATCCGGAACCGGGGGAACCGACCAACCGAGCTCCTGACAGATGGTGCCAGTTCGGCCGGAACCGAAGTTAGCGATTGAACTATCCTTATCACTTTGGCTATTTCATCAGCGGTCGGAAAAAGAACTTGTGGATCTGAACTAGATGATTTTTCCCCTTTTCTTTCTTTTAACCGGAACTGACTCCTCAGAATCAGTTCTCCTTTTGCCCAAGAAGTTTCGCCCTGGTCAGAGGGCACTCCTTCTGGTTCGGTCGGAACCAAACTGGGCTGGCCATCTGGGTCAGCGGACTTCTCGGCCTCCCTTTCCCTCAGTCTACCTACTCTCTTATCCAGGGTAGCTTTGGGAAAACTTTTACAAATTTGGCAGTCTGAATTGAGGTGGTCAAACCCCAGACAATAAACAGATGGTGTGGGGATCAGCCTTAGCAAAGGCTTCCCCACACACACTACAGTATTGAAACCCAGTGGGCCCATTTTTTTTCTTGGGTTTCTCAGACATGGCCAATCCTAACCACAACCTACCCTTTTTTCGGCAGTCCTCCAGGCAAGACACCCCTATCGGTTCCTGACCATGTTATGGGTCTTGGAAAAGAACATAATTAAATCCGGGTTTTTTTATAACCGATTACGGACCAGTTACCACACTAATAAAGACAAACGTTTTTTTTAACACAAAACTGATCGGTTCAAACCGAACCAATCCAATGTTTACAAGTTCCACACAGAAACTAATACAAACCCTATCTAGTACTTACGGTACCACAGACAGAGACTTAAACAGACAGGTTCAGTAGCAGAAATTCTGTAGAAACCGAGCGAAAAAAACAACACTTTAACCAACTTTTTTGAACCGAGCGATGAGAAATCTACGGAGCGACTGTTCAGTGAGGCGGAGTAAAGAATCTGATGGTTGGAGTTTAAACAACAGCAGACAGAGGATTCAACCGAGCTCGAGTTCAGCGTTCCATGCCCTGCATGGAAAGTTAACTTTTGTTCTCCGGGGCAGTTCAAAGGTTGGTGATCACTGCAATAGTCAGAATACAGCAAGACTTCATGTTGTTTGAATAGCGTGGCTGACGCTGGCAGGGTTGCCATGCGCCAGTTGTGTCGGGGTGTACACATGCATGAGGAGGGAGGCAAAGAAAATGGAAAAACACGATCCTGTGGGTAGGTGACAGCACCAATCCCCATACCCGCAGCTGGGTCTGACTTCACCGGCCTTCATCGATCTCCTGCCCGGGTCCCACGTCCACAGCCGGAGTTGAAACTTCGAGAGCGCCCAAGTAGGAGGGGCAGCCCCACCCCAGAGGGGTTAAGCTGGAAGTGCCAGCTGAGAGGCGGGGGAGAGGAAGGTTCAGATGGGGGGGACTTCAGGCTGGGCAGGAACAGGTTGGATGCCTGAGAGATGGCTCTCAGGACTGTGACTGGAGGAAAGAAACTTAGAAAATAAATAAATAAATAACAGTACAGATGGATCAGCAAGTACTCTGTTTCTATATTAATACAGTACATTCATAGGTGACCAAGTGCATGAACCACAACCTTAAACAGTGTCTTGACCCCCTTGAGACAGCGCGGCGGGAGGGGTGAGCGTAGTAATCTTGCGTAGGAGAAATTCTAGCAATCCACACATCGGTGCATCCCATTTCTTTTATTGTGAGGGGGCTGAACATGCCATAGGACCCCCATGCATGTTCAGCCCCCTCACAATAAAAGAAATGGGATGCACCGATGGGAGAATAGCGTGCACAGTTTAACATGCGTGCATTGTTCTGCCCAAATAAACTTGGTTATTGCTTTATTCCATTGTATGAAGGTACTGTATCTAGCATTACAGAAAGGGATATGTTCTGGAAGAGGTACTGTGCCCTTGGTAGAATCACCATCCTTACAACCTCAATGCGCTTGGTGAGGTTGAGTGGCAATAAGTTCCATCTGGCAAGTTCTGATATTGTTTGGCCAAAAAAGGGGGTATAATTGTTGTGGAAAGCATCTATCACGGTATGAGCTAAATCGATCCTTAGGTATTTCAGTTTCTCCAGATCCCGGAAAAAGTGGTGTCTGGTCTGGATCTCTTGTGATGGTTGATAACGAAATGTGAGGACTTCTGTTTTGGATGCATTGAGTTTATATCCAGACACAGCTCCAAATTTCTGTAAGATTTGAAAGATGGTCGGGAGAGAGGAGTCTGGGTCATCTAAACATAGAAGCACATTGTCTGCGCATAAAGTTATTCAGTGGTCCTCCCACCCAGAGAGATGCCCGTTAAGTAAGGGGATTCACAAATTACTTGAGCCAGGAGTTTGATATAGATGGCAAACAATGGGGGGGAATGGGTAGCCTTACTGAGTACCTCTATATAAATAGGAAGTCTTCAGAGTGATGACCTGAGATTTTAACACATGCTCGAGGGTAACCATAAAGATTTTGAATAGCTTTAATTAAGGCTTCTGGAAAATTCATGCTTTCCAATGTACAGTATAATAATTGCCAAGAAACCCTGTCAAACGCCTTCTCAGCATCAAGAGTAAGAAGGACTGATAGGTGTTGACATGTTTGCATTTCATGAATTAGGTGTAGTGCCCATCAAGTGTTGTCAGTAGTTCTCGCCTGAACAATCCTGTTTGGTCTGACCCTATAAGGTTGGGGAGAAAAAACTCTAGCCTATGCATCAGAATCGAAATAAAATATTTAGTCTGTATTAAGAACTGAGATGGGTCGATAAGAGGTGCAAAGTTTTTTGGTTTTTTTTTAATCTGGCTTTAGAAGCACTGAAATTGCTACTTGTGCCCAGATTGATGGATGGGGTTTACAGAGTGGACCTCATTAAATACCTGAAGCAAAGGGGCAGATATTTGCTCCTTAGTAATCCAGCATAATCTGAGCCATATCCATCAGGTCCTGATTTTCATAGTTTTGGACTGGTTTATGTTTGCCTCGAGTTCCACAGACTGGATTGGACTGACTAGCTGCAGTTTTTGTTCTTCCTTTTGAGTGGGAAGAGTTATTTTTGCCAAAAACAGTTTCTCTCACCCAGAAGGCTCACATGTTCAGGAATCTACAGGGTTTGATGTAGATTCTGAATGCTTTAGTTATGTCATGTAATTTGGTATGGCAGATTCCAGTGGCGAGATGTTGTACGGCAGGAATGGCTGTCGCATGGGATTGGTTCCGCAGCTGGTAAGTCAACAATCGTGCTGTTCTGGGACTCACCTCATAGTATCATTGTCGCAGAACATAAGGGCCATCTCGGTCTGTTGTAGGCAATGGTCATCCAAGTCAGCTTTAACTTGTTTTAGTTGTTGGACTACTGATCTAGCACCCTGTTGATGCGCCAGCTGCAGGAAGTGCAGTGCGCCCCCCAGCACTTTCTTGTGCTCTCCATGCAATTTTGTTTGGGCAGATGTGTATTGTGTTATGTAACCTCATAGGACAGCTTTTAGGGTGTCCCATATTTTGGAACTTGGTATATCTGGGCTGGCATTATCCTGCAGTATCTCCTGGATCTTATTTTTGAGAAACTCTTGAAATGGTTCCCCTCAAAGATAAAAAGGGTTTAGGCATCACGTAGACAGCATCCTTCCTGGCCTATATCCCAGAGGGCTATCACCGGAGCATGATCAGATAGGACGTCACCCAGTGTACAGTTGACCAGATAGGATAAATTCTCAGTTTGAGTATAGCAGTTGTCAATGCAAGACTAAGTGCCATGTACTGCCAAGTAAAAGGTATATCCATGAGTACAAGGGTGGGAAAAGTGCAATATATCAGTCCAACTCACCTCCTGGATGAAGTGTTTGAGTATCTTATGTGGAGCCAGTTGCCCCTTGGGTAGTATAGAAACATAGTTACATAGAATTTGATGGAAGATAAGGACCACTTGGCCCACCTAGTCTGCCATTTTCGTACCTAACAGATAAGCTGCAGATCCTAGTTAACCAACAGCTTACTTCCTCCTACCCCCCACTAGGACTGCCTTATGCCTGTCCCATGCATTCTTGAAGTCCCCCACTGTTCTTGACTCCACAACCTCCTCAGGGAGGCTGTTCCATGCATCCACAACCCTCTCAGTGAAAAAAAACTTCCTCACATTACCTCGGAGCCGTCCCTCTATCTTCAAATTGTGCCCCTTGTTCTTGCACATCTTTTTCTGGAAGATGCTACCCTCTTGGACTTTGTTAATTCCCTTGAGGTACTTGAAAGTTTCTATCATGTCCCCTCTCTCCCTTCTTTCCTCAAGGGTATACATATTAAGCTCCTTTAGTCTTTCTTCAAATGTCCTGGTACAGACCCTGCACCATTTTGGTTGCCCTCCTCTGCACAGCCTCCACTCTGTCTATGTCTTTGCGGAGATGGGGTCTCCAGAACTGCACACAGTACTCCAGATGGGGTCTCACCAACTGTCTATACAGAGGGATAACAACTTCCTGTTTTCTACTATTGATGCCTTTTCCTATGCATCCCAATATCCCCCAGCCTTCCTTAGTGCCTTCTCACATTGCTTGCCCACCTTTAGGTCATCTGATATAATTACCCCAGGTCCCTTTCTATTTTACTGTTGCTGCATCTCACCCCCATTGTGTACGCTTCCCTGGTTTTGTTTCCCATATGTGCATTATCTTGTACTTCTTTGCATTGAATCTGAGCTGCCATACATTTGACCATTCCTCCAACCTTGCCAAGTCCATTCTCATCCTTTCCACTCCACCTTGTGTATCAAACCTGTTGCAGATCTTTGTGTCATCTGCAAAGAGACATACTTTTCCTTCCAGTTCCTCTGCAGTGTCACTTATAAAGACATTAAAAAGGACCAGTCCCAGTACTGAACCCTGCGGTACCCTGCTAGTAACCCTCCTTTCTTCACTGAGCACTCCATTTACTACTACCCTTTGTGTCCTGTTGTCTAGCCAATTTTTTATCCAGGCTACCACCTTGGGACCCACTCCAAGGCTGGCTATCTTGTGTATTAATCTTTTGTGTGGGACTGTATCAAATGCCTTGTTAAAATCTAGGTAGGCCATGTCCACAGCCCCTCCCTGGTCTACTACTTTGCTCACCCAGTCAAAGAAATCTATTAGATTCATCTGAACGACCTTCCCTTCATGAATCCATGCTGCCTTGGGTCCTGTGCCCCAATGGCCTCTAGGTACTCAACAGTTCTTTCCTTCAGAAGTGATTCCATCATTTTCCCTACCACTGAGGTCAAACTAACTGGTCTGTAGTTTCCTGCCTCTGTCCTGCTCCCACTTTTGTGAAAAGGAATCACATCTGCCCTCCTTCAGTCCTTGGGTACTACCTCATCCTCCCATGATTTGTTAAAGAGAGTAGTCAGCGGTGTCACAGTATGTTGGAACAGTCCTAGCTAGGGTTGGGTGAAATGTTGAAATCCTTGGGCAATAAGGGTAGTCCCTTTGTATTACTCACTATTTTATCCAGGAGGTATTTAGTAGTAGTGGAATTTGTACTTGGAGGCAGATATTTATTGATGAGGGTGACCTTTATATTAAAACAAGAGCCCTCACCACACCTCACCAGCGACCCGGTTCTGGAGCGGACTCGGTCCGCCGGTGGTTCGCAGATGGAAGGAGGATTGAGCGTCTGGAGGACTGTTCTTCTCTCCTGGGGTGGGCTGTAGGGGTTGCCTTCCTCTGTAGCAGCCCTCAGTGGAGACTGGGAGCACTACAGGAGTGGCACTGTAGAGGAGGAAGGAATAATGGAAAATGGCATCCATGCCAGCAGATGACGGCGACCCCACCTCCCCATGCCCTAACTTACTAACTTATGAAACTACAACGTTGAGAATAACCTTCTGGGCAGGAGATGGGTAGCATCTACTGAGGAACTCTTGTCGCTCTCCAAGGCCATAGACACATCTTTCCTAACCTTGTGGATTATCTCCTCTTCCAGCAGAGCTACCTCAATTTCTTCACCATGTATGTGGTCTGGTTTTACAACAGCTTCTACAGAATGAATGTCTGTTATTGAAAATTCAAGACTCAAAGCAGCTGCAGAGGCAGCAGATCCCTTTCTTCTTGTAGCACCCCCGGGTTCGACCATATTGCCTGACAGCAAGGTGGCAAATAGTGCCCCCTTCAGTGAGATGGGGAATTTCCTTAGTGTCCTGACCAAATTTCTTCCATTCACTAAAATAAATAGTTTAATCTGGTAAAATTTTCAGATGTTATGCATCTGTAGCCCCTCTCCCCCCAAGACAAGGCTGAAAATAGGCAATATTGTCTAGCCCTTCTTTTCTGTTCAACAAAAAATGAACTAATTATTCCGCTTACTAACTAAATCTCATGTAATGCCAACATGGTATTCTGTAAATGTATGTTTTATGATCAGCATGGTTAATTGAATGCAGGCCTGCCATGAACCTCATAAATGTCCCGCGTGCCCTGACAGCAAAAATAAAGATAAGCAACAACCATGGAAAGGTGAGATCAGAGAGAGAGAAAGAATGGAGAGCCTGGAAGACAGAAGGAAGACAGTGGGCAGGGACAACTAGAAAGGGAAGGGGGAGACCATTCACAGATAAAGAGTTTTAGAAAACCGGATGTCACAGATGACGATAAAGAGGAGGAGATTCAAAGACACCACTAGCCATAAAGAGAATGTGCTTCCGTAAAGGAGAGACAGAGAAATGGCAAGGAACCACTTATGAAGAGATAAACCTGGGCAAAAAGAACTGAGCAGAGAGGATAGAAGAGTGTGAGTAGAAAGAACATGAACATACAGAGTTTGAGTAAAAAACAACACGGTAAGTACAAAACAGTACAAGATCAATTCCATGTAGTTCATAATAACCAGGAAAAAAATTTACGTTTTTCAAAACATAACATAAAGGGGTCAGTTTAGGCTGGGAGAAATAAGGACATGCAACAGTGTTTGGTTATTGATAAAGAATATCTAAGTTTAAATGCTAAACTACAAACAATATCTCTCCATGGTTTTTTATATATGTGTGTATATATGTGTGTGTGTATATATATATGCCATTTCAATCAATCAAAGTCTTTATTTAACCAGGCGATCACCGTTGAGCAAGCTCATTTTCAAGATGGACCTGGGTTTGTTAACAAGGAACAAGGGACAATATACATGGGATGCAACACACAAGAAAATAGTAATAATACAAATAAAGTGAGATATAACAACACAGTATATACAAAGTATCAGCAGGTAGCACTGACAGTAGTATATGTTTGGAACAGAAGATACAGCTAGTTTTGGGTAGAACACAATTTTTCATAAAAGTAAAGAAATATACATATCAGGTTCACTGAACACAATTAAAACCTAATATAAAAAGATATACAGTGATACGGTATGGAGAATTTAGAGCTGGAACCAGGGTCAAAGGAATGTGGAAGGGACAGATATGGTGGTAGAAAAAGGGGAGAGGAAAGAGTTGATTATAGATGTGATCAGTCTTTTTAACAGTAGTAATTAGAGTGTGCTTGGACTTCTAGGAGTCACTATTTAGGGTAGACAGACACAGGACTCCTTTTTATGATGTAGATATAGAGATTTAAAAGCTGCTAGGCTGATGGGATGAGTTAATTTCAAAGTTTTTTGCAGCTTGTTCCACAGTTGAGGGAGTACAAAGTTGATGGCTGCTCTGCCAATGCAAGATTTTGCTTTGTAAACATGTAAGCTGTATAGATAACATAAATATACAGAACCCTAACTGTACTAGCTGATAGTTAACTTTTTATGACACTTCTGAAATACGTATTTATCATACACAGACTGTACACTGATAATTTACAGGAGATAAGGCAGGTGCTCACCGCAGTGCTAAAACTAACAACACTGGTCATAATGAGGGGATAATTCACATCAGGAAGGGAATTTGTTCTGTATGGGGTAAGCCAGGAATGAAGTAAAGGAAAATAGCAAGATAAAATTATGCTTTTAGCTAGCAACTATTTCCAATCTTAAAAACTACATGATTATAAAGCAGTCTAGATTAATAAAGGAAGGTCTGTGTGCCAGGTCCCTCAAGTTCTGAAAGTTCATGACAACATCTTTTTACAAGATATTGAGCTTACCTGTATCCAACAGAAGTCCTGAGACTGTTACAGTTTGTTCAGCATGTCCCCCAGTGGCATCCCTTCCTGTCTCAAGATCCCATGAAACGGCTACTCCCTAGATTTTAATGTTGATTTAATTATTTCTATCTCCGCACTGCTGATGCCTACAGCCAAGCCCAATATCTTGTTTGAAAGATCTTTTATGGACCTTCAGAATCTGAGTGACCTTGCAGCACACGAAGGCAGGAACAACCTGATAATTCACAATAAAAATAAATAAATAAAATAAATTAAGAATAAGAGAAGTGGCCAAAAAAACATCACCTCAGCGACACTCTAACTCTCGCTAAGTGAGAAACAGAGCCGCCATGTTTTCTAAACTCTATAGCCCTCTCGCATACTGGAGACAACCAATAAAAACCTCGCTGGAAATGTCATGACATCAGCTGTACAGCAACCCAGCTAGCAACCTCAGAAGCCACTCCACTATGAGCAAGAAAAAAATTACTCACCTTAGTAATTATGTTTCTTCTATTGGAGTCTTGCTGTATTCGGACAAGTGCAGTTAGCCCCAGCCTTTAAACTGTCCCAGAGAACAAAGGGTTAACATTTATATGCAGAACATGGAATGCTCAGCTCGAGCTCAGTTGATTTCTCTGTCTGTTTCTCTTTGAACGCTAACAGTCAGATTCTTACAAGCAACACTCTAATAGTATTCTACGTGGAAATTGTAAAACAAAATTTTTAATAGCTAACTGGCAACAAAAGTTTTGGACTACCAAAAGAAGACTCAAGTCAGGAAACCCAAAACCCAAACAGGAATATAACAAAAAAAAAACCCATACAAGAAGAGGGTGTAAAAAAGCACCCCTGAGGTGCAACACTGCACCTGCCCACCCACTTCCCAAAAACAGGTTCTGAGAGGGGAGTCAGGGAGGGAGGTCAGAATACAGCAAGACTCCAACAGAAGAAACAGTTACTAAGGTGAGTAATTTTTCTTCAAATAACTTGAAGTCTTGCTGTATTCTGACAGTGCAGATCTACTCAGTAGTACCTCCATGAAGGAGGGACAGAACCTACTTTGGAATAGGCTCTGAAGTACTGCTGTGTTAAACTGAGCATCACTCCTAGCCTTGATATCCAGTGAGTAATGTTGGTAAAGGTATGGACTGTTTTTCCATGTGGCTGCTTGACAAGTTTCTAAGAGAGGATATCCATGGCAGCAGCCAGGGAAGCAGCTGTACCTCTTGTTGAATGAGCCCTCAGGCCTGAGGGTGGAGTTTTTCCCAGTTTTTCATAGCAGAGACTTGTATACAAGACACGAATCCACCTGGCAATAGCTTTCTTGGTGGCAGATTTGCCATTTCCTATCTCCATAAGTGAGGAACAACTGAGGAGTCAAACCTATGACCCTTGAGTACGCTCTGTGTAGTAATTAAGGGCTCTTTTAACATCTAAACTGTGTAGCCTCCTCTCTCCTGAGGAAGAATGATCTGTGAAGAAAAGAGGAAGAGACAGAAACTGGTTTAAATGGAAGTCTGAAATCACTTTGGGCAAGAACCTTCTATTGGTTCTAAGGACCACTTTATTCCTGTGAAAGGAGATAAAATCAGGTTCCACTGACAGGGCTTGCAATTCACTGATACACCTGGCACAGGTAATGGTTACCAAGAACACAGTTTTCCAAGTCAAGTATTTAAGCTCTGCTGAGGACACAGGCCAACAAGGGGTTACATAAGTTGAGCAATGCAAACATTCAAATCCCAGGCAGGGCAGGGTCTCTAAAGGGAGGATTGGTGTGAAGCAATCCTTTAAAAAATTTATAGAACACAGGGTGAGAAGATAGTGAGGAAGACTTCCCCACAGAGAGAAACCCAGAAACAGCTGGCAAGCGTACCCTAAGAGTAGCTGGTCTGAGGCCTAGCCCATTAAGATGGACCATATAATCCTGAACAGCAGGCAATCCAGCAGTATCTGGAGAAATATGCTTCTTAGGAACACCAAATGCTGAATCTCTTCATTTGAGATTATAAGTCTCTTCTGGTGGAGGGTTTCGAGAAGCTTTGAGAATATCCAGAACCCCTTGGGAAAGATGCAGATCTGCAAACTCTAACTCTTCAAGAGCCACGCCTTGAGATTGAGAGACTGGAGATTGGGGTACCAAATCCTCCCGTGAGAGGATGTTAACAGGCTGTAATTCCTGGGAAGAGACAGGGGAAGATGGACTGCTAGGGACAGCAACAGGGGGTACCATGGCTGTCTGGCCCAATCTGGAGCAATCAGAATCATTTTGCAAGGTTGAGACCTTATTTTGACTAAAATGTTGAACAGGAGTGGGAAGGGAGGGAAGGCATACAGAAACTTCCCTTCCCAATTCAGAATCAGGGCATCCAGGGGGACTGAGCCCAAGACTGGAGGTCTGCAACAAAGGAGAAGGAGTTGGTGATTGTCTTGAGCTGCAAAGAGATCTATCTCTGGAGTGCCCCACCTTGAAAAAAATCACTTTCAGCACTTGAGGGGCCAGGGACCATCGTTGATGGCCCTGAGATCCTGTTTCAGTGCATTCATAGCACATTGTCCTTCCCTGGAAGGTGAACTGGTTACCAGAGAGGTTTGCGAGGAATAAGAGAGGGACCACAACTTCATGGTTGCCATGCACAAGGCCGTGGATCAAGTGCCTCCCTGCTTGTTGATGTACCACATGGTGGTGGTGTTGTTCATTCTGACCTCAACCACCTTGTTCTGTACTGATTGAGAGAGAGCTTTCAGGGCCAGAAAAACTGTCTTGAGCTCTAGGAGATTGATATGGAGAAGGGATTCCTGTGGGGACCACAGCCCCTGGTGAGTGTGGGTCCCCAGATGGGCTCCCCAGCCCAGAAGAGAAGCGTCCGTGGTGGGACCACTGAACCAGAGCTGAGTGGCAGAAGGAACACCTTGTCTTAAATTGTCCTGATCCTGCCATCACTGGAGGTCTTGGATGAAAGTCAGAGTCACTGGGATCAGTTTTGGTGAGAATCTTTCCTCCGAGACCAAAAAGCTCTCAGATGGAACTGACTATCCCTCATCTAGAATCTTGCCCTTGGACCACTGCTGCTGAAGCTGCCATGTTGCTCCAAGAGTTGCAGGAAATGCCTTGCTGGTCAAGATACCTGGAGGTTGAAGGAAGAGGCTAGTTCTATAAGAGCCTTTGCCCTTTCCAGGGGAGAAAGGCTCTTGCTCTTGACTGTCATGCCAGTTCTGTCCCTTTATAAAAGTAAGAAGCTGGACTGGTTTGAGAACTGGACTTGGGAAGGTTGAAAAGAAAACTTAGAAGTGCGCACTTGCTGGGTCACTTGCAGGTGAGAGACTTGACTTGGTCTGGAGACTGGCCTACTATTAGCCAATCATCCAGATACATGGAAAAATGGAAATCTTTGCCTCTTAGAAAGGCAACTACTACTGCTAGGCATTTTGTGAAAACCCTTGGTGCTGAGGTTTGGCCAAAGGGTACTGCTCTGAACTGATAGTGGCCTGAGGGCAACTCAAACCTGAGTACTTTCTGTGGGAGCACCTGATGGGTTATGTGAAAGTAAGGCATCTTTGAGGTCCAGGAGGCTAACTCAGTCTCCTGGCCTTAGAGAGGAAGGATTATTCCCAGAGTTACTATCTTGAACTTTGGTTTAAAAGATGTTTGTTTACATATCTTAGGTCTGGGATGGTCGTCACTCCCCGTCTTTTTGGGGTCAGGAAGTACCTGGGTACAGCCCTTGCCCCAGAGTGGGGTAGGTACTCTATGGCTCTTAAGGCCAGAAGAGAAGAAACCTCTGCCCTAGGGCAAGGGTTTCTGAGGAGATTTGCAGGTGGAAAATCTGGCTCTCATCTTTGGAAATTTCTTGAAGCTGAGAACCAGTCCCTGGCTTTACTACCTAGGACCCACTTGTCTGATGTAATAGACATCCAGTCCTGGACAAAGTAAGCCAGCCTGCCCCCTACTGGAATAGGAGAGTCGACCCAGGCAGGCCCATCAGGTGTCTGCTTGGCAGGGCTTTAGGCTGAAGAGTGGATGCAGCCCCTGCTCATCCCCCTTCTGCCTCTCCTCTGAAGAACCCTCTGTGAAATGAAGAAGAGGCTCATGGCTTGGTAAAAAGGCCTTTGAAAAGGCCTGCCCTGCCCCTAGACTGCTGCCTTTGATGGGCTGCTGCCTTTCCTTGGCCTGAGCACTCCTGTATGTGGTCCTGTACTCGTCCATTTTCTTCCATGTAATTCTCATCTTCTTCCCCAAATACAGAATTACCCACTACAGGAAAATCCATGGCTTTAGCCTGGGTATCCAAGTAGAGGCTAGTACATCTGAGCTAAGCTTATTCTCTGAAGAGCCACAGATGTAGCCATGACTCTTGATGACACATCATTAGTCTCTACAGCAGCATGAAACTGAACTTTAGATGCCTCAATCCGTCTGCAGCCACCGCCTCCAGCTCCCTGGCTACAGGAGGAGGCCTGTTTAGCCAGTGCTAGTACAGTGTTCCACCTGGACGTCTGGTACCTGGCTGTATAGGCCATATAATTCACCTGTCTGAGTCCCAGGGAAGATGCCATGTGCAGCTTTTTTGCCATGGCACCAACCTTCCTAGAGTCTTCGGCTGGGGGTGAAGCCAGAGAGAATGCTTGCCTTATCACAGGCAGCAGCCTGCACAACCCCCAACATGGCTGCATTGGTGGTATAAAACTATGTTTCTGAGCTCAGAGTGTATGCCTCTTGTCCATTCTTCTGTCCTCAGGAGGTATAGAATTGGGAGACTTCAGAATTTTTGTGTCCGCTTTCCAAAAGATTTGTGGAGGGAATATACAGTCTCCTGGACTTTGGGATGTCCATCATTTCTACATAATCAGGATCCTCCTGATCCTCCATTGCCTCTTCCATAGGAAGTTGGAGGGCTCAGACACCTTTCTGTAGAACATATAAAGGGAAGGGACTGAAATCTTTGAGGGGCTACACCTGAAGGTCTGTCTGGGGGAGATGTCCCGGTTCCTCAGGCACATCCAGATCTTTCACCATCATTATCATGAAACTCCCTTCCTCCTCAAACTCCAGTTCATAAAATTCTTCCAAAGTACACACTTTTATGAAGACACATCCCCTAGTCTATCAGACAGAAAGTACATACTTTAAAGAACCGTCTTGGTACAGGAACTTACATGGGTGATTAAATCCCTGTCTGTATAAACTGTGCCTGGCCTAAATGGGATCTCTAATGAATTTTATAAACAGTTTGTGGATACACTAAGCTAATATAGTGCAATGTTTTTCTAGAATAGCACAGAATGGTACTTAAGCACTAGCATGAGAGAGGGTGTTACGTTCTTTCTGTACAAAAAGAGTGACCATACGGACATAAAGAACTGGAGACCTCTAAGCCTCCTTAACTCTGACTATAAATCTTGGCAAAAAATTATTAATTTTTGACTGGCACAGGTAGCACAGACTCTCATTTTGGACTCCCAGGCATGTGCATTTCCAGACCGAAATATTGCACATAACCTGATGTTTGTCATGGAGATGGTGGCATAAGGTTTGGAGAAGCAACTGAATGGGTATTTTCTCTCTCTTGACCAAGAGGCCGCCTTTGACTTTGTCAGGTATGAATATTTGTGGCAGGTACTGCAAATGTATGGAATCCCTGAGGGGCTTATTTCTTTAACTAAAGCTCTGTATTTAGAAGCTCAGATAAGGCCACTGGCAAATGGACATTTGGGACCAGCTGTATATTTGAAAACAGGAGCACATCAGGGCTGCCCCCCTTAGCCCACTGTTGTATGTTTTCAGTTTAGATCCTCTTTTAAGGGCCATAGAAGCGGACTCACAAGTTGTACCTATCACCAATCAGGTAGGGAGTAGACTTGGGAAGGTAGCCGCTCCTGCTGATAACTGTGTTGTCACGGTGGCAGATTTGGAGTCGGGGAAGAAAGTCTTAGATTTTTTTTAGAACAACAATCCCCTTTGACAGGGATGTGGAATGAATAAAGCTAAATGTGTGGCACTAGTGCTGCAGAATGCAGAGGTTCCACCCCAGCATGATATCCTATACAGCGAGAGGCAGTGAGGATTCTGGGTGTTTATTTTGGAACAGAGAATGTGGCTCTTATGAATTGGAGTGAAAACATTGAGATGGCACAGCAAAGACTTATGTATGATGTTATATTCCTTTGAAACGTGATTTGTTGCCAATGCCCTTTGGGGTGACTGTTCTTTCAGTGATTCTGCATTGAGGTTCCTTGTCTATAGCTTGTTTTTTTTTTCCTTCTTTTTGGGCCCCCACTATGTAAGCAAATGAGGGCTTGCATAAGGGTTGTGGCTACAGCTCAACTAGTGAATCGGATCAGAGATGAGTGTAAGTCGGTGCTGGCTAAGTGCAGAGAAAGGACATTCATAGTCTGTTGCTGCAAACTGATGTACTGAAGAGGGAATATTGCATTGCAGATGCTTAGTTCCTGTATTTTGAATAAACATCACAATCACATAAAGGATAATGGCTGGGGATCTGGTGATAACCACGCTGTAATCACCTCGAGTGGTTGCTAGTTTACCATGTTGGTAAACCTCGAGAGCACAGCTCGAGAGGTTTACTGTAGCCCTAGCAACCACAAGAGGTGATTTCAGCATGGTTGTCACCCAATCCCCAGCCATCATCTTTTATAGTGTATAGTAGGCGGCTATTGTGTATAGAATTCAGTGTGTCTCAAAATGTTGTTGTACCACAGTTCAAAAGTTCATGGAATGTGATTGTACCACACTGTAGTACAACAACATCTTGAAACGCTGTAGAGGGCCACGCGCTGCTCTGTGTCTACTGCCTACCAGTGTCTCGTTACACCACAGTGAGAAACAGAATGGTGGCGGCGGTTCTTTCAGAATTAAACTACGACGAGCGTAAGCGCTTCATCGAGGAGCAGGCAAATAAGCGCACAACGCAAAAAACAATAAACGACATCAGAATATTAACATCGTACCTTAATGATGTTGACAAGTGTCGTCCCCTGTACAAAATACTGGTAGCAAATCTTGATGCATTACTGGCGGACTTTATTTTTAAAATCAAGCGAATAGATGGTTCTGAATATGAGCCAACAACACTACGTGGTCTTCTTGGCAGTGTTGACAGATACCTATCCAAATACAACTATGGGCACCACATATTCCATGGTAATTCAACTGATTTTAAGGAAACCCTCCAAACCCTGTCTGCCAAACAGCATTACTTAAAAAAGTTAGGCAAAGGTAACAAGCCAAACAGAGCCGATCCCCTGACTGAGGAGGATATTGAGCAGCTGTGCACATCTGGGGCACTTGGTCTGCACAATCCAACAGCCCTCCTCAACATGGTGTTCTTCAGTATTGGACTGTACTTTTCCCTCTGTACCAGTGAGCATTACAGCTTGAAATGGGGTGACATAAAGCTGTGTGAGGTCACCTCTGGGAACAAGTACCTTGAGTACACCGAGCGTCAAACAAAAATAAGAACGGGTGAAACCGCCCCCCGTGATGTACGCCATATAAAACCTCGTATGTACAAGAATAAACAAGACACCAGTTGTGACCCAGTAACTGCCTATCTAAAATCTGCCTCACAAAGACCCCCCCCAAAATGCAAAGCCCAGAGAGTCCATTCTACCTGGCACCCAACACCAACCATGTAGCAGGCAAGCCTGATTCACTGTGGTTCAGAAATATGACAGTGGGTGAAAACAAGTTACGTGGACTAATGAAACAGATAAAAATTCTAGCTGGTCTGCATGACACAAAAAAAATCACAAACCATTCAACAAGAAAGACTTCTATCCAAAGGCTAATAGATTGCAATGTGCCCCCAACAGAAGTTGCCCAAATCTCTGGCCATAGGAACTTACAGTCTATCAATAAATTATTCAGTCTCATCTGAAGAAAAGCAGAGGAGAAATTCAGTTTTTTTCCAAGCATCTCCAACTGCTCCCAAACCACCTCTGACTATTCAATCACCAAGTTCAGAAAACAGCATGGTTTAGCCTCAAGCTACAAATGAGCCATCAACAAGTGGAGTAAATGCCAAACTTCGAGGAGCACTCGGGAACCTCACCTTATTTCGTCCGAACTGTGTGTTTCAGCAGGGTGTCCATATCAACTTCTTCCCAGAGAATCAAGCCCAACCCCAGAAAAAAAGGATATGCCGCATCAGCACATCATCTGACTCGGATCAAGGTAAATACAGCATCACGAGGTGAGCTGAGGGGGAGCAAAGGTCAAAGGGCAAACAGTTCCGTGCGTATCCTTAACAGACTTTTTTTTTTCTCTCCTTAGGATTTCCAGGGCTGTGAATCGCAAAGGGCATTTTAAAAGAAGTAGCAGTCCCAGCGTGTGCAGCATAGCAGCATCTCAAAAACTTTCCCTCTACTCAGCCAAATAAATTGAGCAGTTAATTGTTTATCTGTTACTGTAGTTAGTTAAATTAAAATTTGTACCTGTTACATTCAGCCTCTGTCCAGAAATTTATTAGTAGGTAAGTGAAATTTACTAAGTTTGTTTAACGAGCGTCCCGCTTAGTGCCATGAATATTTTTCTTATTAACAACCCGCCCACAAATGAGCAACAGCAGGCATACCTCAACAACCACACCAAGGTTATAGCAACCAGTAAAACGAGAAGCGCCTGCATAATTGAAAATCAAAACTGTTTTGTTTTAAAGGCTTATACTATACACTATAAAAAGTACTGGATGGGCAACTGTGCAGGGTGGGAGACCTCTCGAGGCCTTCGCTCGAGGTCACCAGAAATTAGAATCCTCTATGGCACAACATACTGGCTGTGCAAGTTGCCCATCCAGTATTCTCTGTATAGTGTATAGGGGTAAAATGCACTGTTTGCATTTTATGTGCGAGAATTATGGAACTCTGGTGCATTCTTTTTGTTATGCCACTGTTTGGAAGTTCTGAAGTGTGGTTAAAACTTTTAAATTCTAAACAGTGCATAACAAAGCTGTGTGACTGCCGATTATGGTGGTTAATAGGCACTTACCATACATTATAAGAAGATTGTGTGTTAAACCTGGGTTCGATTGTCTGCTCCATCTGTTATCCCACAACCCTCCACAGTGTCTAGTTGAAAGGTGCTGCCAGATGGGGTGGTAACATGTAGGACAGTCAATAGCTTTAATGAGGAGTGGGATACAGCAAGAGGAAGAGTCGGGCAGGGGTTGGGACAAGCAGGGAGAAACTGAGGGAGGGAAGCTGGGGCAGCTGCAATCTAGGGTGCTAGCTGCACACTTGGGGCATGAACACATATATAGAATAGTGTATGGTTGCTGATGCACAACAAGGCTATGTTGCCATCGAGGGGATGTGATGGCGCCACAGACCTCAAGCGCGAAGCTCGAGAGATCCGTGTGATGGAATCACTTCCAGATGGCAAATAGCATTGTTAGAAAGAAACAACCATATACTATTTTATATAGTATATGGTTCCCCAAACTGTAGAAGGTTTGACTTTTGACAAGGTTCATACCTTGTGAATATTGTCCTGCTCGCTTGCTCCCTCCTGGTCCATGCTGCAGTCGCCATCCAGTTCCGAAACCGAAGATACCGGTGCTTCACTGCTTCCTGCGGTCCTGCTCTCGGCAAAAGAAATTAAAAAAAATAAAAACCTGGCAAACTGATAGTTTGGGAACATGGAGCCGAATATGGCAGTCCATGTCCCAACTATCTGACTCAATGGCTCTACCGACTGATCGTTAGACACCTCCGCCATTTTAGAGCGATTTTTTGATCAGCTCTATTTTCAGCCAGTCATGTAGCAGTTAAGGTTGAAAGTTGTTGTACTATTGATCTGATGTCAGAATGATAGTACAACAACTTTTTGACCTTGAACTGTCCTACAACAACATTTGGTAAGCCACTGTTTTCCATCTAGAATAAGCCCAACCATATACTATAGACCGATTGGTGTGTTCTGCTGGCAGATTTGTATATTCATATGTTTGTTCGTATGTAAGATCACAGTGATGTGATCATGAGCAGAGGTCCTAAAATGCCATTGTTGAAAATTTGGTGACAAATGTCCATAAAATGACTGTGCTACAAGCGTGCATGATGCAGTTTCCACGCATCCTCGTAACTTCACAAATTTGTAGTATTTTCACTCCAGATTTTCAACATTGCCATTTTTTCAGCCCTCCTTATGAAAAGTACAGCTGTCATTTTTCACAACCTGCCCGAAATATGCGTTTACACATCTGGTGCAGAATACCGCGGTTGCTGTGGGAAATCAATGTTCAAGACAGATTAAGAAAATCATAGTGACAGTATTCATGAGCAGTGGTCACAAAATGCCTATGTTGAAAATTTGGTGAAATAATTCCACTAAATAACTGTGTTACGCGCATGTGAGGCACAGTTTCCATGTACGCTCGGAAGTTTGAGCATTTTTAATACTTTCACTACAGATTTTCAACATTGCCATCCCTTCACACCTCCCTATGAATGATACAGCTATCATTCTTAACATCCTGCCCGATCTGTGTTTTCGTACATCTGGCGCACAATGGCATGGTTGCTGTTGAAACTCAAATTTCGGAACACATTGACAAAATCACAGTGACAATGTTCATGAGAAGAGGTCCCAAATGCTTTCATGAGGTGGGGGCCCGTTGAAAATTTGTACTGCAAATACCAACACATGCCTGGGGTGTTATGGTTTCTAACCATAACGTACCACCCTGTACAGACTGACAGGCATCAGGGGTCTGCCTTTGGATTGCCGACTGTAATGCTCATGCCATTCCAACCCCCCCACCCTGCACCCACTGACAGGCATCGAGGTGTGTCTTGGACTCTTCGGCCCCACAGTTCACCCCATTCTATATTGCACCCATTTCAGCGTATCTCCTTATTGAGTGGGGTGACTGTAAAACTGAACACCCCAAGGCACACCTCAACACTTGTCAGTGTCTGCAGGATAGGGTGAGGTGAAATGGCATGAATGCTATGGGCAACAACCCAAATGCATGCCCCAATGCCTGTCTGTCTCTGCAGGGTGGAGGTGGGGTTGGCATGAAGTTCAATACTTCACTGCCATTCCTATTCTGCATCCCTCTAACTCCTGCATTTCCAATGCTAATACCAGCAAGCAAACATTCGGCATTGACAAATGCTTGTTAACCATAAGGCACTGGCACTCCAAAGGACCATAGCACAAATGACAATGCGGCAGCTCTCAAAATGTTGCTTATAAGCAGTAAGTTGAATCTTAGCAGAGGTGCTACACAAGATATTTGAATACAGGCTTAAAAGGTGGAAAAAAATAACAGGGCTCACCCAGTTAAGAAAAAAATACAGGACAAAACACCATGTCAGTTTTGGCCACGCGGATATACTGGAACAGAAGCAGCAGTGAGCTCCCTTACAGGCAATGCCTCATGCATCATAACCTACAGTGAGCACTGCTGGCCTGGGAGGTGGTGGGGCAGGAGTAGCTTTCTGGCCTTCTACAGTGACATCACCTGTTAGCTCAGCCTCAGGTATAGAAGCTGCAGACAATCTTACATGGAGACACCAGCATCCTAATTGCTGTTTGCAGAAGGCAAGTCTTCCTTCTACGGTTATTATAGGTATTAGGATTAAAGTAAACAACAAAACTGTAACTTTTATATGAACCAGTTCCTAAGCAAAGGTCGAGCACAACCTGTGAGTTGATATGGTTTTACTGTCTTGCACTGGGTTGTGTCTACCATGCTGAGGTACTTCCGACTGGAAAAAATTGAACTGCTCACAGTTTTGTTTTTTTTTAAACTTTAAACAATGGAGAAGCTGTTGAACCTTCACCTTGTTGTCATAACAACCAGCATGCCATGGAGCTCATACAAAGGTTGAATCAGCAACACAGGAAGCACATAATGCTAATGTAACCCACAGGTGGTGCTATCCCAAGGGCTACTACCCCTGCCTGCTTGACTACTGACAGGTTGAGGGGCCTAGGTTCTATGGCAGGTGCCTGCACCCAGAGGTCAGGGTTTGTAGTGGTTGGTCTACTTTGGTCACAGCCCTCTGGGACACTGAGACCCCTTCTAATCCCTCTAATGACCCACACGATGCACAGGAGTTACAGTACCAATACCCCACATGTAAAGTGTGTTCATTCATAAGGTACCACTCACCCTCGAGACTGATTCACAAGTTCGTCTCTGAGGACCCACTGAAAAATAAAGTTAAGCAGCATACACAAATCAATACAGTGCTTGGCATGAAGGTACTGACACTTCAGACAGTTTAAAGTTTAACAACAACAAATCTGATTTATTTAGGGAACAGAAACACGGGAGGGGAAATCAGGTTAATTAATGGCATTAAATCACAGTACTGTGCACACATACAGGGTCTGAAAAGTCACACTCTGGGTACCCAGGTTGGGGAAGGGGCTAGCCAGGTCTGTTGCCCGGGGTTGGCCAGCAGGTGCAGATGGATAGGGCCCTGTAGAAGAAAATATATGCACAACACCTAATTGTAATCCAGAGCCTGATGGCTCAGTCCATGAAGCAAAGAAGCAACAAGAATTAGATGACACACTTGTGATTGAAAACAGGCTGCAGGGGAATACCCTGATTTGTACTCACAATACCCAAGCTGAGAACCGGATGGTGGATGTTCTTCTGGATTGTCAGAAACAGCAGGGCATGGAGACAAGGTCCTTGTGACTTGACCTCAATGCAGTTTATTGCAAATGGATTTAGTTCGAGACAAGCTGGGGTTTGCTTCCAGCTTCAACACACTGCACACAGGGATTGGAAATAGTGATTCCCCACAGGCACTATGCACATTCATATGTAAAAGGAAAGTACTATATCAGGCAGGCTGCTCCTCGATTCCCATCATAATTACTGCAAGATACCCAAGAGCACACACAGCAGCTTAAGTTCCCGACAGACCGAGTGTGATTCAACAATTTCTCCAGTCTTCTACAGGGTGAGCCTGGTTTCCACACTTCTGGTGCTTCTTTCACCTCACAACTCGGATTCAGTCCAAACTGGCACTCACGAAGACTGCAGACCAAAACTCAGGGCCTCACACGTGCTTCCCATCTGAAACTACACACCGCAGAAGCACACAGCTCCTTCTCTCTTCACTGCCACAACTAATCTGATCTTTCCAGTCACAGAGCAGGGCATTTCCTTTAGCTCCATGCTATTCTGTTTGCCGATTCAGCTGTCACTCACAATAAGACTCCCTCCGTTGGTAGAAAAAGGCGCCAAGGTTAAAACTACATTTCCCAGAGTCACTGCCCATACAGTCTCCTTGTGGCTGGTTCAAAATTGAGAGTCCAAGTTCTGATTCGTCCACAGGCTCCATTTTAGGGTCTCCCTATCATCCTGATTTGTCCAAGTCAGCTATTCAGAACCAAAATGAAAGAGTTACACTGAAACAGTTCGTGCTGAAATGAAGACTGGTTAGACAAATTACATTTTCTCAGTCACTCTAAATGATTTCTGGCAAACAGTTCTATCTTTCAACAAGGCTCCCTCTGCACATGTAGCAATGGCAGAAATGGAGCAATTGACATTACGCCATGGAATTCAAGCATTAGAACACACAGTCCCCCAACAAACTAATTAAGTCTGCAAGCAGACAGCTCTTAGAGACGGTACATGGAGGCTCAAATAACACTCACCTGGAACCACATTCAAACAGCTCAGACGCCGAACACCACCCAGACTTGCAGCATTCAGGCAAGCTCCTGGAAGACTTTTGGGAACCCCCATTTGCACGGGGGTACACTCTTCCTGGCCTGGAAAAACTTGGCATCCACGTCAAGTAAGTACCCCCATAAATTTCAACACAACCATGTACATTTACATCAATATCACATTAGGCTTATACATGTAATCATCAGTCAACACATTACCTTACCAGAAACACATATCTGAAACTTTTCAGTACATCACTTTTACATAGTATTATACACACATTGTACTGTAACTCAGGTTATCACCTCCTGTACATGAAATCTGAAGAGAGGGGGCCCTTCCCTATCAGCTACCTTGAGGCTGTATGGGGCAGGGGCACCATACCTAGAGGGCAACATAATTAACTTGGAGTTAGCACTGATGCTCAGTTTGGGTAATGAGCTTGGGGACACATACACTCCTTTATGGACAACATTGAGAGGCAAGTCCACAGGCCTCCCAGGGGAATCATAACTGAGGTGCACCACAGGCTTTACAGCTCAACCAGTCTTTCTAGGGGGAACTGTTACAGTCTCTGTACTCTGAGCCTCCTTTTCAGCATTGTCCTCACTTGTCAGGGGAGTCTCCATTGGGCCAGAGAGGCTAGAACTTGGGCACTTTCAGCTCCAGGAGTTACAATCTCTGAGTCCACAACACTTGGCTCACATGGAGAGCTTTCGGACACTGGCAGTGGACCATCTGGGCACTCAAAATACTCTTCTTTTTCTGGTATATCACCAGTCTGTTCCAGTCCATCATTTTCCTGCTCTGAAAGCTCAAACAGTTCAACCATACACAATGATTCCATATCATCTGACTTGATGCTTTGCACTTCACTTTCTGGGAGCATTGGCTCCAGGAACAAAGCTGGTGGCTTAGACAGTCCAGAAGGCCCATCTTCATCTCCAGGATTGACTAGGGGATTTCCCCGAAACAATTAACTCAGTTCGTAAGAAGGGTAGTATTCAAAGCCACACTCACTTTCCTCTAACGTGGACTGGCAGTCATGTTCGACTGGGACTTGTGGAGGGGAACACTTTAAATCAGCTTCTGTAGGTGCAGACTTTCTTGATTTTTTCTTAGTAGCAGCTCTAGTCACTGGTCCAGAGGGGGCATTTTCTAGGGGCTCAGACTCAATCAAGATTTGTCCAATGGGCAGTAAATGATTTCTATGCATTGTTTTAACATCTTTTGAATTATTCTCAGGCCTTACTTTGTACACAGGCCGATCATCTAGTTGCCCACTACAATGTGAGGGAGATGGTGCCATCTGTCAGCAATCTTATGTTTGCCATGCAGTCCCAAATTTCTTAGCAATGCCCGATCTCCCTCCTGGAGTTCCTGTGCTTTCACCTTTTTATCATACCTTTCTTTGTTGGCCAGATTTCTTTTGGCAGCCATGGTTTGAGCCAGTTGGTATGCATGATTTAGCTGGGCCTTTAACTTTTGCACATACTGTAAATAGTTGTCAGCTTGAACCCCCATCAGGAGAGACTCCAAAACACACATCTACCAGCAGTCGAGCTTCTCTTCCAAACATTAGGCGGTAGGGAGAGAACCCAGTGGCATCACTTTTGGTGCAGTTGTAGGCATGTACCAGGGTGCTAATTTGTTGGCTCCATCTAGGCTTGTCCTTTGGGTGGAGGGTGCCTAGCATACCTAGCAAAGTGCAGTTGAAACGTTCAGGCTGTGGGTACCCCTGGGGTGGTAAGGGGTGGTTCTGGACTTTCGCACTCCCCACAGAGAAAGCATCTCTTTGATCAGACGACTCTCAAAGTCTCTCCCTTGATCAGAATGGATTCTTTGTGGAGCCCTCATAGTAAACAAAGTTTCTACAAGCACTTTTGCCACAGTGGATGCCTTCTGGTGCTTGGTGGGAAAGCTTGGGCATATCTCATAAAATGGTCAGTGACCACCAGCACATTACAAATATTTCTTTGATCTGACTCCAAACTCAGAAAATCAATACAGACCAGCTCCATGTGTGCACTGGTGGTGATGTAAACAAGGGGGGGCAGCCCTCTGGGGCAAAGCTTTCCTCTGTAAGCAGCGACTACAAGTTCGAATGTGTTGCTCAACATTAGCCCCCATCTTAGCACAATAGAATCTGGATCTCACCAAGTCAAGTGTTCTGTCTATACCAAGGTGCCCCATGAGGTTGTGTAAGGACATCAGTACTGAGTCTCGAAAGGCAGCACTAGTTGTTTTTTGTCTATTTGTCCCCCTCTGGCTACTGTTTCTCTGTATAACAGTCTATTGATCAGTTTCAACTTAGGATCTTCCTTGTATAACAATGCAGTTCTCAAATCAGTGGAGCATAATTTGGACACATTTTTCCCTGCGTAGAGGGCTTCTAAAGCTGATTTGATCTCGGGATTTAGCCTGCTGAATACTGTCATTGACCAGCTGAGGCAGTGCACCAATGTCTCTTGCAGAAAAGTGGCAATAAGCAGCAGGTATGCAATTCTCAGAGGGTCCCAAACAATCCACCATACAGTCCACTGCGTCCGTGGACATCTATTCCTCCCTGTCAAACTTCTGGCAGAGTGCTCGAATATCAGGTTCTGTCAGTCTGACCCAGTCATTCTGGGGAACAGGCCTCTGGGAGAGAGCATCAGCATCTATGTGGTTCAGGCCTGCTCTGTATTCAACAGCATAGTCATATGTAGATAATGCAGAAAGCCACCTATGGCCAGTGGCATCCAACTTAGCTGAAGTCTTCACATAGGTCAAAGGATTATTGTCAGTTTTTACTAGTATCTTAGCCCCATACAAGTACTCATGGAACTGGTCAACAGTAGCCCACTTCAAAGCTAAGACCTCCAACTTATGTACAGGATAGTTCTTTTGGATGGGGTCAGGCTTCTACTGGCAAAGGCCACTGGTCTCAGGCCATTCTCGTGCTCTTGGAACAATACAGCCCCAAGCCTTGCAGGCTAGCATCAGTGTGCAAGACATGGGGCTTCGCTGGATCTGCATAGGCAGGACAGGAGCATGGGTAAGTTGATACATAATCTCATGAAAAGCAGTTTCACACTCAGGTGTCCATCTGGCTCCAAATACTTCATATTGGGATGAAAATACACTCTCTCAGGCTCAGAAGAAACCGACCTCTTGTATTTTTGTGGGTAGGAGGGTAACCTTGAGTAAGATTATAAAGGATGGATCACTCTTGAATAGTCCTTGATGAAATGGCGTATAGTAGCCAGAATCTCTAGGAATCTGTGTTTTTTTTAGATTGTGGGCTGTGGCCAGGTGGTCAAGGGCCTCAACTTCTACTTAGTAGTGTCTCTATTCCTCTAGTGGAGACTGTGTGTGTTCCACATACTTTACAGATGTTTGGAAGAATTGACATTTATCGATGGACAGTTTTAGGCCAAAGTCTTCCAGTTGGTCCAACACCTTGAACAATCTGCTCTCATGTTCCTCCAGTGAGCTGCCAAACGCAATAACATCATCCAGGTACACCAGGCACTCTAATAAGTTCATGTCCCCTACTGCACGCTCCATCAGTCATTGAAAAGTGGCTGGGGCACCTGAAATCCCTTGAGGCATCCTCATGAATTCATAGAAGCCAAGCGGACAGATAAAGGCTGTCTTCTCACAGTCTTCCGGGGCCATCGAGATCTGGTAGTACCCACTGTGATGATCCAGCACGGAGAACCACTTGCTACCATTCAGGCAGTCTAAAGCATCCTAGATGCGGGGCATTGTATACTGATCAGGGATAGTCCGCCGGTTCAAGGTGCAATAATCCACGCACATACTTACTGTCCCATTCTTTTTCTCACTACCGCGTAGGGTGAAGCATAGGCTTCTGAATTCTTGTATTACACCAGGCAGCAAGCATCTCTTGCAGATGCCGCCTCGCATCATCTATGTCAGCAGGTGCCAGGCATCAAGACCTCTGATGAAATGGCCTTTCATCATGCAGCCGGATGTGGTGCTCAGCTCTTTGCACACATCCTACATCCCATTCTTGGAAAGAAAACACCTGGTGTCTCTGGGCAAGCTTTCTACTGATTCTCATCTTCCATTCAGCTGGCAACGGGGAGTTACCAAAATCAAACAAGTCTGGCGTCACTCTGTCATTCTCCCCTGAACACTTGTTACTAGGCAACACTGCAGTATCCGCACAATGCACGTTAGCCAGGGTGCAACCTCTGTTTACTCGAATTTCTCTATCAGACACATTATGAACTTGGACCATTACCTGTCTGGCATAAGCATGGGCTCTGGCAGGCAAAATACTTGGCTTGACCAGCAGTCCTTCCAGCAATTTCCCATCGCCTGGAGCATCCAGCATGAGGATTTTATTCTTGACATCCTTTCTGATACGGACCTCTCCCTGTAAGGTACACTGGGCATTTGGTGCCAGGCTCAGAGACTCTTGATCCTTTTTCCAGACAATTCCAACCAGTTCCTCTGGTTCCACTTTGTCAGCATCTCTGGGCATCATAGGCCTTCTTGATCAATGCCGCAATTCTTAAAGCTCTACCAGTCTGTGACCCCTGTTTCTCATAACACAACTGCGCCAACTGTCCAAACATATGTGCATTCGTCCCAATTAGTAGCGGAACCCCATCATACAATCCAGTAGGGGGACACACTAAGGCCAGGGTCTCTACTTGCTCTGCCACTCCAACCACAGAGGTGGGAAGGACAGCCAAATTCGATATACCTGGAGTAGGGGTAGGCCTTTCACTTAACCCCCATACATGCAGTCCTTCCAATGGTTGTAAGGGTACGTCTGAAAAATGCTTCTGATACCAATCCTGGAACGAATTGTCACTTGGGAGCCACTAATACAGCTCTTGTAGACACTCCATTCACTTTACAGTGGTCTCATGGAGGGCCCACTATTCTGGACCAGTCTGGAGAGGCGGTAGTGGGGACCTGGGCAACTGACCCTGCCACAAGGGATGTGAGTTAGCATTTTGAGACCCTCACTGGGATCATTTCGTGCACCTCTTAACCACTGATTTGTTCTCTGAGCTCTCTTTGTAGCCTTTATACAACTTTGTGTCTTTTGAGGACCGCATTCTCTCTTCATGCCCATCCTTCCCACAATTATAGCAAACATACTTTCTGGAGTTTGAGCTGGCCGAGGCATCACACTGGGAGCCAGGATGGGGTACTACTAACTGGACACCTTGGTGCCATTTCTGTCTCACGGCTGATAAGCATTTGAGGCATCTCAGTTTCCCACTTCCATGTTCAAGACATCGAGCTTTGAGCTGTTGTCAGCAGGAGATGCCTGGGTGGGTACCCCACCCCATAGCAGAGGCAGTCGGATATAGGTCGGGGCCTGTACTTGCAGGCGCAGCCTTCATAAAGAGACTGTTTTGAATTCCTGATCTCTCTCAGCAGTTCATCCCATGGTGCCACGCCTCATTGGTCCCCACTTCACAAGGACCTTCTGATGTTGTGATCACTGGGCTGTGCTAACCCCAGAATTAGAATCCCACTCCTCATCTTCAACCTCCCGAAGTTCTTTTATTAAGTCACAATAGTCCGGTGGGTTACTCCTTCTGTCTGGGAGCCTTAATTGAAGGAGCTGCAATTTAGAATGCTTTGCATGCTGTAGTAGGTGCTCCAACCTTACACGGTTTAAGTCACTGGTGGCTACCCCACCTTTTCGGTTTAAGTCTTCTGCAGAGCTCTTTCCAGACTAGTAACATATGCAGAAAAACTTTCCCCTGGCCACTGTTTTGTACCTTGAAATTTTCACATCAAGCTCTCTCCTGACTCAATGCTCCCAAAATTGCCTTCAAGTGCAGATAGGTACTTCTGGGCAGAAGCATCAGGATTTGTGGACCTCAAAAATTTAATGGCCTCTAGTGCAGGACCCCTCAGACTTTCTTTGATTCTTTTTTGTTTCTCAGCCTCCACACACTGCCATTCAGGTATCAGGGGGCAACACAATCTATCCAGGTGTCACAATCATCCTCCCCCTGGGGGGTGGGGAGGGTGCCAGAGAAGAGCCTCAACCTTCTGTAAGAGTCGTGACTAATGGCAGGTGCAGAAATAGGAGCCTGTATTGGTTCAGCCACCATAACGGGTACTGGAGCGGGAGAGGGTGTTGGGGGAGGAACACCCCCAGGTGGCAACAATTTCTTCAAGTCCTCCACAGTTTTCCTTTCCTCCAGCAACAATTTAGCAAATTTCTCCTCAAAAGTTTCAGATAGTGGGAGGGGCGCATTCCCCCACCCAGGTCTCTACTGTCCTTAATTATCACTCTCCAGGCAGTGAGGGCTTTCTCTGGGGTAATAGTCTGTGGCACTTTGGAGCTATCTGTGGGGTCCTTATACTCTACTATGGCCATGAAAGTGTGAGTGAGCAGATCAGCATGTCGACCCACCACCACAGGGTTTTGTAAACCTTCCACCATGGAAAGTACTCCCTGTACAGTGTCCGTATTGATACCCAGGGGGATGTCCAGAATAAGCATAGTGTTTTGGGGGTCGCTCTCCTCCTCAGTACACCACTCCACCAACCGGTGCACAGCCACTTCTGTCGGGATACCCATTTATTTTTTTTAACAGTGGTTCGTAAGTGTGGCCACTAGAGGACACAAAATCCCAGCAGTGAGCCTCCAAGATGTAACCCCCAGGTGGCACTATCCCAAGGGCTACTACCCCTGCCTGCTTGACTACTGACAGGTTGAGGGGCCTAGGTTCTATGGCGGGTGCCTGCACCCAGAGGTCAGGGTTTGTAATGGTTGGTCTAGTTTGGTCACAGCCCTCTGGGACACTGAGACCCCCTTCTAATCTCTCTAATGGCCCACACGATGCACAGGAGTTACAGTACCAATACCCCACATGTAAAGAGAGTTCATTCATAAGGTACCACTTACCCTCGAGACTGATTCGTAGGTTCGTCTCTGAGGACCCCCTGAAAAATAAGGTTAAGCAGCATACACAAACCAATACAGTGCTTGGCATGAAGATACTGACACTTCAGACAGTTTAAAGTTTAATAACAAATCTGATTTATTTAGGGAAAAGAAACACAGGAGGGGGAAATCAGGTTAATTAGTGGCATTAAATCACAGTACTGTGCACACATACAGGGTCTGAAAAGTCACACTCTGGGTACCCAGGTTGGGGGGGGCTAGCCTGGTCTGTTGCCCGGGGTTGGCTGGCAGGTGCAGATGGATAGGGCCCTGTAGAAGAAAATATATGCACAACACCTAATTGTAATCCGGAGCCTGATGGCTCAGTCCATGAAGCAAAGAAACAACAAGAATTAGATGACACACTTGTGATTGAAAACAGGCTGCAGGGGAATACCCTGATTTGTACTCACAATACCCAAGCTGAGAACCGGATGGTGGATGTTCTTCTGGATTGTCAGAAACAGCAGGACATGGAGACAAGGTCCTTGTGACTGGACCCCAATGCAGTTTATAGCAAATGGATTTAGTTCGAGACAAGCTGGGGTTTGCTTCCAGCTTCAACACACAGCACACAGGGATTGGAAATAGCGATTCCCCACAAGCACTACGCACATTCATATGTAAAAGGAAAGTACTATACCAGGCAGGCTGCTCCTCGATCCCGATCGTAATTACTGCTAAATACCTGGGAGCACACACAGCAGCTTCAGTTCCTGACAGACCAAGCGTGATTCAGCAATTTCTCCAGTCTTCTACAGGGTGAGCCTGGTTTCCACACTTCTGGTGCTTCTTTCTCCTCACAACTCGGATTCAGTCCAAACTGGCACTCACAAAGACTGCAGACCGAAACTCAGGGCCTCACACGTGCTTCCCGTCTGAAACTACTCACCGCAGAAGCACACAGCTCCTTCTCTCTTCACTGCCACAACTAATCTGATCTTTCCAGTCACAGAGCAGGGCATTTCCTTTAGCTCCACACTATTCTGTTTGCCGATTCAGCTGTCACTCACAATAAGACTCCCTCTGTTGGTAGAAAAAGGCGCCAAGGTTAAAACTACATTTCCCAGAGTCACTGCCCATACAATCCCTTATGGCTGGCTCAAAATTGAGAGTCCAAGTTCCGATTCATCCACAGGCTCCATTTTAGGTCTCCCTATCATCCTGATTGGTCCAATTCAGCTATTCAGAACCAAAATAAAAGCTACACTGAAACAGTTTGTGCTGAAATGAAGACAGGTTAGACAAATTACATTTTCACAGTCACTCTAAATGATTTCTGGCAAACAGTTCTCTTTTTCAACAAGGCTCCCTCTGCACATGTAGCAACGGCAGAAACGGAGTGAATTGACAGCAGCCTGGGTGGGATTCGGGCATTAGAACACACATTCCCCCATACAAACTTATTAAGTCTGCAAGCAGACAGCTCTTGAAGAAGCAGTAAGTGGAAGCTCAAATAGCACTCGCCTGGAACCACATTCAAACAGCTCAGACGCCGAACACCGCCCAGACTTGGAGCATTCAGGCAAGTTCCTGGAAGACTTTTAGGAGCCCCCATTTGCAGTGGGGTTACACCAAGACTCTGAGCTTTGTTTATTTAGCACCAGTTACTATAAACAAGCATTTGTCAATGCCGAATGTTGTCTTGCTGACAGTGGCATCAGTAGAGTTGAACAGATGCATAACAGGAATGGCAGTGAAGTATGAAAGTGACATCGACTCACATCACCCTACAGAGACTGACAGGCACCGGTGTGCCTTTGGGCATCGGCCATAACATGCATGGCATTTCAGCTCACCCTACCCTGCAGTGCAACAAATATCACATTGTGCCTTGGGGTCCTCCGCCTTACACTCACCCCTTTCAGCCATAACGCTCATGGCATTTTACCTATCCTATTTATTTTACCTGTCCTGCAGACACTGACAAGTGTTGAGGTGTGCCTTAGGGATGTTTGGCTTTACAGTAACCCCATTTCATAAGGAAATTTGCTGAAATGGGTGCAGCATAGGAGAATGGGGTAAACTGTGGAGCCAAAGAGTCCAAGGCACACCTCGATGCCTGTCAGTGGCTTGAGGGTGGGGGGATGGCATGGCATGAGCATGACAGCTGGCAATGCAAAGGCACACTCCTGACACCTGTCAGTCTGTACAGGGTGGGACGCTATGGTTAGAAACCATAATGCCCTGGCCGTTTGTTGGTATTTGCACTACAGATTTGCAACACAGCATTTTTGTGACCCCCACCTCATTAAAGTGTTTGGGACCTCTGCTCATGAATTGTGACACTGTGATTTTGTTAATCTGTCCCAAACATTGATTTCTCACAGCGACCATGCCATTCTGCACCAGATGTGGGAAAACACCATTCAGGCGGGATGTGAAAAATGACAGCTGTACCATTCATAGGTAGGTGTGAAGAGATGGCAGTGTTGAAAATCTTGAGTGAAAATATTAAAAATGCTTGAATTTACGATCATACGTACAAACTGAGCAATGCACACTCGTAACACCGTCATTTAGTAGAATTATGTCACCAGATTTTCAACATAGGCATTTTGGGACCTCTGCTCATGAACACTATCACTATGATTTTCTTCATCTGTCCTGATCATTGATTTCCCACAGCGACTGCCCCACTGTGCACCAGTTGTGCAAAAACACATTTCGGGCAGGATTTGAAAAATGACAGCTATACTGTTCATAAGAAGGTGTGCAAAACTGACAATGTTGAAAATGTCAAGTGAAAATATTACAAAATCTCGTAGGTTATGAGTGCACGTGGAAACTGCAATGTACGCTCTGACATACTCATTTTGTGGACTTTTGTCACTAAATTTTCAAGATAGGCATTTTAGAACCTCTACTCATGAACTGTCACTGTGATTTTCTTAATCTGTCCAGGAAGTGTAAAATGTCAGCTGTACTGTTCATAAGGAGGTGTGGAAAATGTCAATATTGAAAATCTGGAGTGAAAATATTACAGATTAGTGAAGTTACGAGCATGCATGGAAACTGTGCAATGTACGGTCATAAAACAGTCATTTTTTTTTCACCAAATTTGCAACATAGGCTTTTTGAGAGCCCACCTCATGAACTGTGGCACTGTCATTTCGTTAATTGGTCCTGAAAGGTGATTCCACGCAGTGATCGCGAAATCACCTTTTGGGACCAAATAACGCCATGACAGTGACTGAATTCATGAGGTGGGGTTCCAGTAACCCCATGTTGAAAATTTAGTGCCAAAATTCCCCAAAATGCCTGAGATATGCACCAAAGTGAAAAAACCCTATTTATGCCATTATACAGCTTACCGGCATTTCTTCAGTTTGCAGTTGGCTTTGAAGAGTGCAGACATGTTCCCGGTCCACCAAAGATTGTCACACTGGGCTCCAGAGGTAAGTGTGGGGTAAAGGGTGTGTGTGTAGGGAGGTGGGGCACAGAGTGGGTGGGCGCAGGTTGGGGAGGGTGCGCAGACATGTAGGGACCGTTTTCTTCTTTACAGGGTTTTTTTTAAAAAAATAGACATCGCGGGATGGTTTTCCCTTTAGCACATACTTTTGGCATGCTGGGGTGGGCTCCCAGCGTGCCACCTGTGTGTTTTGGGTTGGGGGTTGGGCACCCCTGTTGGCACATACTGGGGTGGGTCTCATGAACCGAGGGAGATTGGGCACCCCCTTGGCATACAAGAAATGGGGGGACATGCCGATGGGGATTGGGCACCCCCGCCGACAAATTAAGTTAGGAGGGGGCATGCCAGCAGGGGGATTAGGCTCCCCGTCGGCTTTATGATGGGCTGTGTGAGGTGATGGCTGCCCTTCACCTTCCCCGTCGCCGCCACCATGTTGCTCTCAGAGGACACCAGCAGTAATTGGCCGCTGCGGTCAGGGACCACTCCGTTGTGTCCCTGATTGCAGTGGCTATTCTTTCAAGTGTGAAATGCGTTTTGTAACTGCTGTCATAGACAGCATGCTCTACCATTGGTGCCACAGAGCCCTGCCTGAAAAAGCAGTGGCATCATTAGCTGCAGCAGGACCGCACCTCCAAAACCCACTTCTTCACTGAAGCAACCACAATATGTTGTCTGCGCATGCAAGACAACATAAAAATAACACATATGAAGGTGTGTGATCTGCAGTATTTTTACACACCCTAGATGTGTGATAATATGTAAAACTCTTGAGCTTTTCTCTCGAGGTTTATATATTATCACACACCTTGGGTGTGTAAACAGACTGCATATCACACACCTACATATGCATTATTCTCTATATATTCACCCTAGCCCCACAGATTAAATGATAAAATACACCCCAACAACAAACAAGCATTTGTCAATGCCGAATGTTGTCTTTCTGGTTTTGGCATTGGTAGAGCAGGTGTTAGAGAGGCACATAATAGAAGTAAAGTACAGAACCAACATCAACCACCCCACCCTGCGAGAGTGACAGGCATTGAGGTTTCTGTTTGGTCGCAATAACGCTCATGCTATTTCACCTCACCCTACCCTGCAGAGTCTGACAAGTGTCGAGTTGTACCTTGGGGTCATCTAGCCTTATGCTCACCCCATTTCATAAGGAAGTACATTGAGATGGGTGCAGCATAGAAGAATGGGTTGAACTTTGGGGCTGAAGAGTCCAAGGTACACCTTGATGCCTGTCAGTGACTGCAGGGTGGAGGTGGAGGACCAGTGGTGTGAGCAGTACAGACAATCCAGACACACCCGATGCCTGTTAGTCTGTACAGGATGAGATATAATAGTTGAAACCCTAACGCCTGGCGTGTGTTGATATTTGCACTCCAAATTTTAAAACATGGCCTTTTTGTGACTCCACCTCATGAAAGCATTTGGGACCTCTGTTCATGAACAGTGCCCAGTGATTTTGCTAATCTGTCTCAAACGTTGATTTCCCACAGTGACCGTGCCATTCTGCACCACATGAAAATGTCAGCTGCACCATTGATAAAGAGGTGTGAAGAGATGGCAATGTGGGAAATCTGGAGTGAAAATATTAAACATTCTGGAAGTTACGAGTGTGTGTGAAAACTGCATATCGCACGCTCATAACACAGTAATTCAGTGGAATTATTTCATCAAATTTTTAACATAGCCATTTTGGGATCTCTGCTCATGAACAGTGGCACTGTGATTATCTTAATCTACCCGAACGTTGATTTCCCACAGCGTCCATGTGATTGTGCACCAGATGCGTGAAATTACATTTCAGGCAGGATGTGACAAAGGGCGTCTGAACTGTTCATAAGAAGGTGTGCAAAAATGACAATGTTGAAAATCTGGATGAAAATATTACAAATTCTTGAACTTACGACTGTGCACAGACACTGTGCAACGCACACTTGTAACATAGTAATTTTATGGAATTTTTTCACCAAATTTTCAACATAGGCATTTTGGGACCTCTGCTCATGAACAGTGTCACTGCAGTTTTCTTACCCTATTCTGAACATTGTTTTCTACAGCGACTGTGCCTGCACGCCGGATGTCTAAACACAGTTCAGGTGGATGTGGGAAATGAAAGCTGTACTGTTCATAAGTGAGGTGTGAAAAATGGTAGTGGTGAAAATCTGGAGTACAAATATTAAAATTATCGAAAGTTACGAGCATGCGTGGAAACTGCACAATGCACGCTTCTAAAACAGTCATTTTATGGACATTTGTCACCTAATTTTCAACATAGGCATTTTAGGACCTCTGCTCAGAAACAATGTCAATGTGATTTTCTTACTCTGTCCCGAACACTGATTTTCCACAGTGACCACGCTATTCTGCGCCAGAAGTGTGAAAACACATTTCAGCCAGGATGTGAAAAATTACAGCTATACTGTTCATAAGGAGGTGTGAAAAAATGGCAATATTGAAAATCTGGAGTGAAAATATTACAGATTCACGAAGTTACGAGCATGCATGGAAACTGCGCAATGCACACTGGTAAAACTGTCATTAAATGGACTTTTAGTGCCAAATTTTCAACATAGGCATTTTAGGACCTCTGCTCATGAACAGTGTCGCTTTGATTTTGTTACTATGTCTCGAATACTGATTTCCCACAGCTACCATGCTATTCTGCGCTGGAAGTGTGAAAACGCATTTTGGCCAGGATGTGAAAAATGACAGCTGTACTGTTCATAAGGAGGTGTGGAAAAATGCCAGTGTTGCAGATCTGGAGTGAAAATATTACAGATTCGCGAAGTTATGAGCGTGCATGGATACTGCTCAACGCATGCTCGTAAAACAATCATTCTTTTGATTTTTTCACTAAATTTGCAACATAGGCTTTTTGAGAGGCCACCTCATGAACAGTGGCATTGTCGTTTCGTTAATCAGTCCTAAAAGGTGATTCCGCGCAGTGACCACAAAATCACCTTTTGGGACCAAATAACGCCATGACAGTAACTGAATTCATGTGGAGGGGTCCCAATAAGCCCATGTTGAAAATTTGATGGCAAAATTCCCCAAAATGCCAGAGATATTCATCAAAGTTGAAAAAACCTGGACTTCCTGTGCAGCTCTGAACTGAATGGCAGCTTGAAATTGGAGCTCAGCTTAGACCTCCCCCCAAAAGATATTAAAAAGCCAAAATCAAATGAGAGAAATAAGTAAATGAAGAAATTTTTGCAGATGGCATCGAATACACAAAAGTGAAATACGAACAGATTCAAAGTACTACCAATAGAAGACGAAAAATTGGGAGCTGAAATATCGGACTCGGAGACTTCTGAAATATCACAGGCCCAGTTGTCATCTTCAGGCAAGAAACCCAAACGTAGAAAACTTAGAAACAAGGACTTAATCCTTAACGACAAATTAGATAGAATAATAACCGATCTACAGGACATCAAAAAAGATTTCCAAGACTTTCGATCAGAACATGATTTGTTAAAAATGGATGTATCGAACCTACAGAATCAAGTAAAGACTCTGGAACAAAAAGAAACAGATCAGGCCACAGAGATTATGAATATACAAACAACTATAACTCAAATCTTGGAGATAACTAAAACGCTAGGGGAGAGACAAGAAGATGCTGAAAACAGAGGCGCCAAAATATAAGATATATGGAATTCAGAAGATAGTGAGGGCAGAGACCTGAGGGTTACATTGAAAAACTATTAAGGAAGAATTAAATCTCGAGCAGGATTGTTCGTTAGGCATAGAGAGAGCCCACAGAGCACTGGCCTAAACCACAAGATCCAGAACAGAGGCCCGCTCAATCATAGTTTGATTTTTAAGTTACCAAACCAAAGAGAGGATACTACAAAAAACACGGACAAAAGGGAAAACATTCAGAGAAAAACAGAGACTTGTCTTTGACAACAACTATGCGAGAATCACATTGCAAAGAAGAAGAGAATATGTACCTTTAGTTCCAATTTTAAGACAGTTTCAGCTTAAATTTCAGACACTTTATCCATCCAGACTCCTAATTCAATATCCCAACGGCCAGATGACATACGATGCGGTGGGAGATGCCATGGAAGACTTAAGAGAAAGAGGATTTGTGCTACCCACAAAATTACCAGGAAAACCAAACAGGCCATACTTGGGACTGAGAAAAGAGAGAGAAGACCAGATAGAGAATCACAGCAAGTAGTTTTAGATGACATAAAGAGACTATTGGGTCAATTTTGTAAATCAAAATAATATGTGTTGAGCGCATTCCGATGAGAGGCCGGTCGGGTTAGCGGAAGCACAGCTCTGGGGTGAAGGGGATAGCTAACACTCTGGGTAGATCCTGGATGGAGATCGCAACAGAAGCTTGAGGGGGTGATTCCGTGCTAGGAAGGGGATAGATATTCCCGTGGGAAGAAGTACACAAATCTTTCCTTAAGTGGAGAGGAGATCCTGAGAAGCAGGTTGTGAGCTTTCTAATTGATATCCTCTTACCAGAGACAGCCAAAGAGACCCAAAGTGAGAGATTGCACTTGGAGAAGGTACTGATGGGCCCTGAGATCCAGACTAGGGAATGCATAATAGCTGGGGAGAGATCGGGAAGCCAGTCACATTCTCCATGGCTTGCAGATAAGCAATACAGAAAGCCCTGTAAAAAGAATAGTGATGTAGGGGTGGGTACACCTGAGGTGACAAACTCAGGAAAGGTGTCTTAGAGAGGGAGAATTCAGGAGAGAGGACTAAGGAGACCATGACCAGCTATATAGAGCTCATAGGTGGAAAATCCAGGAAATTCCCAGACTGGGCCGGGTGAGCTCCATGGGGCCCGAGCGACCATTGGGGGACTACCTGAGACTCGAGTGAAGAGTTGGAAAAAGGAGATTGAGGCCCTCTCACTGTTTGGAAAGGATGATCACATTGTAAATTCGCCAGGGGGCATGCTTTACTGCTCTTGGACAGAGGGTTGGGGGAAGCTCTTTACAGAATAACTACAAGAAAAGCAAAGATAAAAAATATGATGTGAAAGGTCACAATGAGATAACAGAGCTGAAGAAGAAGAAGAAGAAGATGGAAACTGGAGGCCAAGTGAACTGAACATTACATTACAGACTTATGAAAAATAGATTGTTTTATATCCTAGAACTTAAGTTGATAGTGGGGAGGGGGAGGAAGAGCAAAGATGCGGCCAGAACTAAGGACCTGTATATTTTTACTCATTTTCTTTTTATTTTATTTTGATAACTATGGATATTATTTAGTTATTCATTTAAAGGGACCGGTAGACCAGAAAGGGAATCTGGAAAAGACCCGAGTTGATTTTCATTTAAATTTTGGGGGATATGTACAACTCCCGGGGCAAGCCTACAGGGTAAGGCAAATAGCTCAAACTAGATGGAATATTCTGTCCTTGTCAGGGATAACTCTGACATTGGAAGTCACTATGTATATAGTTACTAAGTAGAGGGAAGAAGATAACAGATAGGAAGGGGCAGAAGCAAAGGAGAAGGTACAAAACTAAAGCAGAGCAAAGAGAATTGAAAAGTGGGTCGGGAAGACGTAGGTGAGAAGTAAAGAAACCCAGAAGCATAAACATATTAGAAGTAACACAAGGCAGTAGATATAAGAGAATGTGGATGGGGCTACTGTCAGAATGGATAGTCAATGTCACAGATTAAGAAAACCCTAAAAGTGGTGTCCCAGAATGTCAACGGACTAAGTAATCCTATAAAAAGAACTAAAATAATTTCCCACTTAAAAAAATGCACTCTCAAATTATTCTCTTACAAGAGACACACCTATTGAAAGAAGAACACCAGAAGTTACTCAAATATGGAATGACAGGAGTAGTGGCTAGAGGACGTAGGAGAGGCACAGCAATCCTTATCCCACAAATGTCAACATTTCAGATAACAGGTACATATCAGGATGGGGACAGCAGGTTATCTTTAATAAAGGGAACTTGGGAGGGACAAACATACACTGTAGGAAGTCTATACGTACCACCAGGCTCAGACAGTACAGTATATCAGGCAATATTCGATAAAATAATAGCTTTTAAGCAAGGGAAACTAATTTTGGGAGGGGATTTAAATCTCTTAATGAATCCAACAATGGACAGCTCAAGCTCTAACACCCCCAAGGCCACAAAGGGCTAGAAACATGGCAAGAGGTTAATAAAAGACCTAGCCCTCATAGATCCCTGGAGACATTGTCACCCAACAACAAGGGGATACACACATTTTTCAGGGGTATATACAGTAACACTTACTCTAGGATTGACTACTACGTAGTTGAAGCAGAATCACTTGATATATTATATAAGACCAAGATTCATCCAATCTTCCTATCAGACCATGCAATTTCACTATAGAACTAGAAGCAAAGCAGGAAACACAGATAAGACAATGGAGATTTAACAACATGCTAATAAGAGATAAACAATTTAAAGAAAAAAATACAGCAATGGATCCCTAGAATAATACAAGAAAACACTGTAGAAGAAATAACAGAGGGAACACTCTGGGATACATTAAAGGTAGTACTAAGGGGAGAGATAATAGCATATGCAACACATCAAAAGAAAAAGAGATAAAATTCAAAAAGAGTTGGAAAAGGAATTAGAAAGATTACAACAAGATCATGCGACAGGGAAAACAGGTAAGATTAAACAGATTAACCAGATTAATCAGGTAAAGGCAAAACTACTGGACATATTAAATCAAAAAACTGAACAAGCTTTGATGTATGTAAAGCAAAAGTACTATGAGGAGGAAGCAGAGCAGCTAAATTACTAGCCTATAGATTGAGGAAACAGGCATTAGCAACAATCTCTATATTAAAACACCCAACACAAGGCAATATATTAAAGAAAACAAAAGACATATTAGAAGGCTTCAAAATATTCTATTCTAAACTATATCATCAACCACAGGAACCAGAAGAGGAAGAATATAAAAAAAATGTTTACAAAAATGAAACTACCCCAAATTATGGAGGAACAAGGAAGATTTCTGACAGGTTCAGTTTCATCCCAAGAAATAAATAATATATTAAAAAATTCCAAACCAAATAAGGGCCCGGGCCCAAATGGCTACACAGCAGATTTCTATAAAGCATTCAGACAAATTCTACTCCTGCCATTAACTAAATTATTCATAGCAATACAAAGCAATGAATCCCCTACCCCTAACAGTTGGCAATATGCTAATATTTCAACAATACTAAAACCAGAAAAAGATCCATTGAATTGTGAATCCTATAGACCAATTTCGGTTTTAAATCATGATTATAAACCCTTTACAGCCATTATGGCCAAAAGACTAGAAGGTATACTCCTCCACATTGTAAATAAAGATCAAGCAGGTTTTATAATAAAATGCCAGCCAGCAGATAATGTTAAAAGAACAATATATTTATTAGAAGAAATGCAAAAGAGAAAAACTTTTCATACTTTTGAGCATGGATGCACAGAAAGCATTTGACAGTCTCCTGGAGATTCTTAAGATATACAATGGAAAAATTCAACTTCCCAATAGACTTCCTAAAAACCATACAAAATATATATACATCCCCACAAGCTATGCTAGAGGTAAATGGCTCTTTTTCAACTCGATTCCCACTAAACAGAGGAACTAGACAAGGCTGTCCCCTCTCCCCCACGTTATTTGCTATATACTCAGAACCACTAGCGCAGGCCATTAGGGAAAATGAAAGCATTGCAGGGATTAAATACCTTAATACTAATCATAAAACAGCATTCTTTGCAGATGACCTACTGATCTACCTAACAGAACCAGAAACCTCAATACCAAAACTGTTTGCCCTTCTAGGGAGATGGAGGCTATCTCAGGATCTAAATTAAACACAGGAAAATGGAAGTTTTAACTATTAATCATCAACTACGTGAATCCATACAGGCAAGATTCTCACTGAGGTGGACAAGTAATAAATTCAGATATCTAGGAATAATATTAAAAAGACACCTATGCCCTATATGAAGCTAACTATGGCCCACTAATTTAATCTATTAAGGAAGATTTCTGAGGTGGGACCCTTACCCCTCCCTAAATCAAAGAATAGAGGTAATTAGAATGAATATACTTCAAGGTACTCATACCTCTTCCAGACCCTACCAATATACCCGCAACAGTCAGATTTAAAAAATGGAATAACATGATATCTAATTTATATGGCAGGGAAGAAACCAAGAATAAAATATAACATTCTCCAGTTACCAAAAAGCAAGGGAGGCCTTGCTCTCCCAAACCTAGAACAATATGCATGAGCAGTAGGTAACTTCACATATATTACAATGGCTAGATGATAGGGCAGAGCCACATTGGAAAGAAATAGAAAGAGGACCCCAGCCGGAAGAGATAGAGAAGTACTTATTTAGTCACACTATACCAAGAACAATTATGCAACAACAAATCAGAGTACAACAAACCAGACAATTCTTGAAAGTATGGAGATCATCACTTAAACAAATTAATGATTCTAAAATCAATTTAATCCAAAAAATAATAGTAGATCCTAGATTTGAACCAACCAGACAGGACAATAATTTTATTAGATGGCACCAGCAAGGCCTGATCAGATTTTATCAATTATATGACCAAGGAGTATTTAGCCAGTTCAGAACATTACAAGAAAAATTCCAATTCAGAACTCAGGACTTCTTTAGATTCCTCCAGATAAGACATTATTGCACTAGTGAATTAGCTAAGGAATGGAACCAAAGAGAGAGATATCCATTCACGAGGATAATAATAAACACAATAGAGGCAGCAATACCAGACCATATACTATCAAAAGCTTACCAAGCTATAATTAATAATTAGAAAAAGTCCAAGGTAAATTCTCAGTAACACTGGCAGGAAGAATTGGGTATTAATATAGAAAAAGAGGGACAGGAAGAGATGTACACTACAGTACATAAAATCACGAGCTCACTAACCTGGAGAGAACTTGGCTGGAAATGTCCGATAAGATTTTTTAGAACCCCAAGACAGTGGGAAAATACAACCCACAACTAGGTAAGACGTTGGAGAGGATGCGGTGAACAAATAGCTAACCATATCCACATATTTTGGAGTTGTCCAGTACTGGAATTATTCTGACAAAGGTAGGAGAAGTATTGGGAAAATTGTTCCCAGAAATAGGAATTTTAACACCAGAAATGGCACTTATATTAAAATTCACAAAGGAACTGAGATGAGGCAACACCAAGCACTTACTAGCTACATTACTCTTGGCAGCTAATAAAGCAATCACCAGGAAGTGGTTACAGTGACTCAGCCTACTCCTAGGAGTGGATGACATAATATATCAAATATACAGAATGGAATTAATGACCCCCAGCTCCACTCTATAAACTCAGAAAAACATTTGTATGTGGACCAAATGGTGGTTCTGGATTTCAGATCAGAGACCAGATCTGATTCCATAATATGAATAATTCCATTGACAAGACAGGGACTACCACAAGGGATAAAAGGCATATGAAATAAATAACTGACATATGGAACATTGACATAATGAGATTAATTGTAAAAGACCAATATGTATGATGAAACTAAGGTGATGAAATGCTACATGGGAACTGTATTAAGAACTCACACATGTACCTCTGTTGGAAAAATGAAAACAATAAAAAGATATTAAAAAAAAAAAATTGATAAAACCCTATTTATGCCATTATACAGCTTACCGGCATTTCCTCAGTTCGTGGTCGGCTTTGAAGAGTGAAGACGTGTTCCCGATCCACCGAAGATCATCGTGCCAGGCTCCGTAAGTAAGTACTGGGCGAGCAGGGGGTGGGAGGCACGGTAGGTGGGCGCTGGTTGGGTGAGGTGCTGCAGACTGCAAGGGACCGCTTTCTACTTTATAGGGGGAAAACATCGTGAGAAGGTTTTGTTTTACAGAGTACATTTAGGTAGGCTCCCAGCATGTCACCTGCATGTTTTTCTGGGGGCACTGGAACCCGGCAAGGATTGGGCACTCCATCGGCAAATAAAAAAAGTGTTTTGTGGGGATGACGCTGATGAATTAGGCCCTTCGCAAATGAACTGAGAAGGGGTGTCACCTGTGTTTTTTTTTTTCCGAGGGGACTGTAGCCGACGGGACTGGGCACCCTGGTCGGCAAATAAAGAGTGGTGGAGTTATGCCGAGGGGATTGGGCACCCGCTGGTAGATGAATTGGGGAAGGGGGATTGTAGCTGATGAGGATTGGGCACCCCATTGGCAAATAAAGAGTGTTGGGGGATGATGCTGAGCCCCCCTAAGTTGGCTTTTCTGGGGACTGTGCAAGGCGGATGGCACCGCCAATGCCATGTCACACTGAAACTTACACCATGAAAGGCACACCCTGCAATGAGACGGAGCTCCCTCGTTGCAGTGGCTAAAACCTTTCAAGGTGGTGGACATACTTTTGCACTGCTGTCATTGACAGCGTGCAATCTTGTTCATGCCACGGAGCCCCAGCCCCAAAAAGCAGTGGTGCCACAGGCCACAACAGGACCGCACCTCCAAAACCTCCTATTCCAAAGTTACCGCAACATGTTTCTTACGCAGGCGCAAGACAACATAAAAAGTGGATCAAGAACCATACAAAACAAATTAAATTTAGGGCTTTATATTGCCCTTCACAATATTTTACCAACCAATGGTTTTGAGTTTTTAATTTTTCTGTTTTTTTAAAAATATTTACACACATCTTTTTATTGATCATGGCAGATGGTTGTAGAGGAAGAAGAGCAAGACAGAGGGCAACTACTAGTAAACTGACTAGTGAGGAGCTGTTAAGTATATGGTCATGTTCACAGTGGGGGTTTTACTGATGGCAACTCTGTGTGACACGCATCATGACAAGTTGGTGATGACAATATTGTGGTCACAGTATCATCATGAACAGTTGTAGTGCTGTGTCAGAGGGCTGTGCTGCTGCCACTACTACTACTGCTGCTCTTCAGAGTGGTGAGACAGCTTGTGTCTGTGGGGCAGTATCAATGGGAATCTGGGGAGACCAGGAGGAGGTGCGGGAATGGGAACAGTACATTGTAATTTCTGCCCAGGAAATGTAAAAGTATTGGCTCACATTTGTGATGTAATTTCAAGTCATAATGTGGAGCAAATCGTGGCCAGAGGGAGAGGAGGCACAGGGAAGTAGATTCAGAAAAAAGTTACCTGTGGTCCTCCTCTCATCCCTGTGTCAGTCCCAGCAGTATCGGCAGTCCAGAAGCAGCAGTTGACACCAGTGGGCTCTCTCAAGCCCTGTTTTATGTTTTAAACAAAAAATAAATTGGACCAGCACCCAGAAGCAGGCCTGTGTTACACAGCGAATGTCGGGAGGAACAAGCTTCCCCGGAAAGACCAAAGGGAAGACCTCCTATCTGCCTGCAACCAAACAAGCATCTAGCCCACATAATCGACCTTCTTTCTCCTCAACTGCTCCCTGGGTGATTCAGCGGCAGCACCATAAAACAGGTGCTATCTGCCTGAACTGATATTTAGCTTAAAAAAGAAAAGTTCTTTTTTGCACCAAAGGCTGGCTGGCCATGGCAGTCAGTGGAGTGAAGGCAAGGCTCCCGACCAAGGGGCCTCCCGAGGACAGATGTATTTCAATTTCTCCTATATGGGAGCATGTAAACATGTGCATGGGCATCCTATTCAGAATTGTCTAAACTTATTTAACTTATGCTCCTACTTGGAGCATATAGGGCAGGACGGCATTCAAATACTTCCAGGCTTAAGCAACGGGCAGCACATGAAAATTAACAGGAAATGGCAGGGCACAATTCAAAGTCCCTGATTTTGCCTCAGAAATTTCCTCTGTCCTTGTGTTTACTTTCACTGAAGAGTACATATTAGTCTAGTCTTCCATCATAAAATGCTTTAGCATTAAGCCACGCATTGCTGGAGGGTTCTTGCTCTTATTTTATTGTTGTTGTTGAGATTCATCCCTGATTGTTTTTTAAGCCCACCTGTCTTTGATTTTGTAGGTTGAGAGGTATGGAGCAGGGTAAACCCTGAGTTATAGCCGCTGCTAGCCAGTTGGGCTAGTGAATAATGGCTAGCTGACCCACAAGTTTTAATTTTATTGTTTAATCAGAAATAAGCACCATGGAGGCCAAGGGAAGTAAGCAGTACAAAGTAAGAGTGTCCAGGGCAATAAAGCCTCTAACAGCCAAGTGGCAATCAGAAGCCAAGCTAGTGTTGTAAAACTGTAGAATTTACTTAAAGTGTACTAGGGTGCCAGCTCCAGTCAGGAGCAAGGGAAAGGGAGTGGGCAGGCAGTTAACCACCCCAGCAGCATAGTTGCCATGGCCGTGGCCATATAGTCACCCAAGCAAAGGGTCAGTGGATGTCCAGGTGCTGGATGTGTGGTTCAAGTACAGGAAGGCAATCAGAATGCTCCATTTCTAATCACTACAGGCTGGGCATCTATGCGCAACCAGCCTGTGCCACCACCAAGGGGTTGTCATTCTGTTAGACCTTGAAAGCAAAGCTCGAGAGGTCACACAGAATCAGAACCTTGAGGTGGAAGCTTCAGGCTAGTAGTCAGTATTTTATAATGTATAGTGACCAGCATGTTCCACAATAAAAATAATAAAAATAAAAAACTTGAAATGATTTTGAATGTAATGCACTCCTATGCCACTTACGGAAAAAAACACGCGCCATCCTGTCAGTAAATGTACTGTTCGAATTCAGAGTGCACATGGCCGTTTTCCTTTTCTTAAACTGCTGGCTCGTGGACTCTCAAAAACAGCAAAGAGGTTGGTGTACCACAATATGGTGTAACTGCATTCCATGAACTCTGAACTGTGGTACAACAACATTTTGACTGTGATGGATTTCTATGTGTAACAAGGGGTCACTACACACTATAATGTTTTTCACCTCACCCACTTTATCTTCCCATCATATATTATAGATCTCCTCTAGGAATTATATCGTGCTCCTATGGCATATGTTAAAATTAATCGCCCTTTCACCAGGTATTTTCCTTTGCAGCAGAAGAACAGGTCAGCATGCTGCCTTGCCCCCACTTCCTTATGCCTTGTACAGTGGCACTGACCAGGATGCAAAAACAAAACTGCAGCATACTGGAGCAGAACTACAGCAGTAAACAAGGAAACATCACTGCCAGTTAATCCCTTTTGTCTTGTACTGTGTCACAGACTACTGCAGTAAACAGGGCAATGTCAGTGCCAGTTAATCCCTTTTGTCAAGTACCGTGTCACAGACTACTGCAGTAAACAAGGCAACATTAGTGAGAGTTGATTCCTTTTGTCATGTACTGTCACACACTACTGCAGTAAACAAGGCAACGTTAGTGCCAGGTAATCCCTTTTGTCATGCACTGTATCACAGACTACTACAATAAACAAGGCAATGTCAGTGCCAGTTAACCTCTTTTGTCATGCACTGTGTCACAGAGCAACTGCAGTAAACAAGGCAGCATCAGTACGAGTTAATCCCTTTTGTAGTGCACTGTGTCACAGAGCTACTGAAGTAAACAAGGCAACATCAGTGCCAGTTATTACCTTTTGTCATGTACTGTCACACACTACTGCAGTAAACAAGGCAACGTCAGTGGCAGTTAATCCCTTCTGTCATGCACTGTCAGACTACTGCAGTAAACAAGGCAACGCCAATGCCAGTTAATCCCTTTGTCATGCACTGTGTCACGGACTACTGCAGTAAACAAGGCAACATCAGTGCCAGTTAATCCCTTTGTCATACACTGTGTCACAGAGCTACTGCAGAAAACAAGGCAACGTCACTGCCAGTTAATCCCTTTTGTCATGCACTGTGTCACAGACTACTGCAGTAAACAAGGCAACATCAGTGCCAGTTAATCCCTTTTGTCATGCACTGTGTCAGACTACTGCAGTAAACAAGGCAACGTCAATGCCAGTTAACCCCTTGGTCAGGCACTCTCACAGACTGCTGCAGTAAACAGGGCAACGTCAGAGCCAGTTAATCCCTTTTGTCAGGCACTGTCAGACTGCTGCAGTAAACAAGGCAACATCAGTGCCAGTTAAACCCTTTTGTCAGGCACTGTGTCACAGACTGCTGCAGTAAACAAGGAAACGTCAGTGCCAGATAATCCCTTTTCTCATGCACTGTCAAAGAGCTACTGCAGTAAACAAGGCAATGTCAGTGCCAGTTAACCGCTTTTGTCATGCACTGTGTCACAGAGCTATGACAGTAAATAGTACAGCGTTAGTGCCTGTTAATCCCTTTTCTCATTCACTGTATCACAGAGCTACTGCAGTAAACAAGGAACGTCAGTGCCAGGTAATCCCTTTTGTCATACACTGTGTCACAGAGTACTGCAATAAACAAAGCAACATCAGTGAGTTAGTCCCTTTTGTCATGCACTGTCGCAGACTACTGCAGTAAATAAGGCAATGTCAGTGCCAGTTAATCCCCTTTGTCATGCTCGGTCACGAGACTACTGCAGTAAATAAGGCAATGTCAGTGCCAGTCAGTGCCTTTTGTTATGCACTGTGTCACAGACTACTGCAGTAAACAAGGTAAAGTCAGTGCCAGTTAATCCTTTTGTCATGCACTGTGTTACACAGCTATGGCAGTAAACAAGGCAATGTCAGTGCCAGTTAACTTTGTCATGCACTGTGTCACAGTCTACTGCAGTAACCAAGGCACGTCAGTGCCTATTAGCCTTTTGTCATGCACTGTGTCACAGAGCTACTGCAGTAAACAAGGCAGTGTCAGTGCCAGTTAATTTGTCTTCTCATGCACTGTCACAGACTACTGCAGTAAACAAGGCAATGTCAGTGCCAGTAAACCCCTCTTCTCATACACTGTCACAGAGCTACTGCAGTAAACAAGAAAACATTAGTGAGAGTTGATCCCTTTTGTCATGTACCGTCACACACTACTGCAATAAACAAGGCAACATCTGTGCCAGTTAATCCCTTTTGTCATGCACTATATCACAGACTACTGCAATAAACAAGGCAACATCAATGCCAGTTAACCTCTTTTGTCATGCACTGTGTCACAGAGCTACTGCAGTAAACAAGGCAACGCCAGCGCCAGTTAATCCCTTCTGTCGTGCACGTCAAACTGCTGCAGTAAACAAGGCAATGTCAGTGCCAGTAATCCTTTTGTCATGCACTGTGTCACAGATTAATGCAGGAAATAAGGTAACATCAGTGCCACTTAATCCTTTTTGTCATACACTGTAACAGAGCTGCTGCAGTAAATAAGGCAAAGTCAGTGCCGGTTAATCCCTTTTGTCATGTACTGTGTCACAGTACTCGCAGTAAATAAGGCAACATCGTGCCAGTTAATCCCTTTTGTCATGCACTGTGTCACAGAGCTGCTGCAGTAAACAAGGCAAAGTCAGTGCCGGTTAATCCCTTTGTCATGTACTGTGTCACAGACTACTCCAGTAAATAAGGCAACATCGTGCAGTTAATCCCTTTTGTCATGCACTGTGTCACAGAGCTGCTGCAGTAAACAAGGCAAAAGTCAGTGCCGGTTAATCCCTTTGTCATGTACTGTGTCACAGACTACTGCAGTAAATAAGGCAACATCGTGCCAGTTAATCCCTTTTGTCATGCACTGTCACAGAGCTACTACAGCAAACAAGGCAATATCAGTACCAGTTAATCGCTTTTGTCATGCACTGTCACAGAGCTACGGCAGTAAACAAGGTAACATCAGTGTTACTTAATGCCTTTCGTTGTTCACTGTCACACACTACTGCAATAAACAAGGCAACATCAGTGCCAGTTAATCCCTTTTGTCATACACTGTGTCACAGAGCAACTGCAGGTGGTAAGGCAACGTCAGTGCCATTTAATCCTTTTTCTCATGCACTGTGTCACAGACTACTGCAGTAAACAAGGCAACATCAGTGCCAGTTAATCCCTTTTGTCATGCATTGTGTCACAGAGCTACTGCAGGAAACAAGGCAACATTAGTGAGAGTTGATCCCTTTTGTCACGTACTGTCACACACTACTGCAGTAAACAAGGCAACGTCAGTGCCTGTTAATCCCTTTTGTCATGCACTGTGTCACAGACTTGCAGTAAACAAGGCAGTATCAGTGCCAGTTAAGCCCCTTGGTCAGGCATTGTCACAGACTGCTGCGTAAACAAGGCAACGTCAGTGCCAGTTGAGCCCGCTTTGGTCATGCACTGTCGAGCTACTACAGTAATAATAATAAAACTTTATTTATTAAGCACCTTTCAAGCACCAAGATGCTGTACAAATGAATATTAGAATCAGAAATATACATATAAAATCAACATTCACAACAGCATCAATTTATAAAGGCCTTACTCCACAAAAAAGTCTTAAAATCCCGCTTAAAGGATTCCACAGTCGTACATTCCCTAAACCGGTGAGGCAGAGAGTTCCAGAGGGTTGGGGCCGCAAACACAAAAGCCCTGGCACCAGAAAACTTCAATATAACCCTCGGAACCTCTAGCAACCCCTCGTTGGCTGAACGGAGCTGTCGTACGGGGTAAACACAGTAAACAAGGCAACGTCAGCACCAGTTAATCGCTTTGTCATGCACTGTGTCACAGAGCTACTGCAGTAAACAAGGTAACATCAGTGTTACTTTATGCCATCGTTATTCACTGTCACACAAAACGGCAATAAACAAGGCATCAGTGCAAGTTAATCCTTTGTCATGTACTGTGTCACAGACCACTGCAGTAAAGAAGGCAACGTCTGTGCCAGTTAATCCCTTTTGTCATGCACTGGGTCACAGACTACTGCAGTAAACAAGGCAACATCAGTGCCAGTTAACCCTTTTGTCATACACTGTGTCACAGAGCTACTGCAGTAAGCAGTGTAACGTCAAAGCAAGTTAATTCCTTTTGTCATGCACTGTCTCACAGAGCTACTGCAATAAACAAGGCAATGTCAGTGCCGGTTAATCCCTTTTGTCATGCACTGTGTCACAGAGCTACTGCAGTAAACAAGGCAGTGTCAGTGCCAGTAAATCCCTTTTGTCATGCACTTCATCACAGACTACTGCAATAAACAAGGCAACATCAGTACCAGTTAACCCCTTTTGTCCGCACTGTGTCAGACTACTGCAGTAAACACGGCAACATCAATGCCACTTAAACCCCTTGGTCAGGCACTGTGTCACAGACTGCTGCAGTAAACAAGGCAACATCAGTGCCAGTTAATCCCTTCTGTCATGCACTGTGTCACAGACTACTACAGTAAACAAGGTGACGTCAGTGCCAGTTAATCCCTTTTGACTTGCACTGTTTCACAGACAACTGCAGTAAACAACTCAACATCAGTGGCAGTTAAGCCCCTTGATGAGGCACAGTCACCGACTGCTGCAGTAAACAAGGCAACGCCAGTGCCAGCTAATCCTTTTGTCATGCACTGTGTCACAGACTACTGCAGTAAACGAGTCAACGCCTGTGCCATTTAATCCCTTTCTCTCATGCACTGCATCACAGACTACTGCAATAAAGAAGGCAACATCAGTGCCAGTTAATCCATTTGTCATGTACTGTGTCACAGGCTACAACAGTAAACAAGATAACGTCAGTGCCAGTTAATCCCTTTTGTCATGCACTGTGTCACAGTCTACTGCAGCAAAAAAGGTAACATTAGTGCCAGTTAATCCCCTTTGACTTGCATTGTGTCATAGACTACTGCAGTAAACAAGGCAATGTCAGTGCCAGTTAATCCCTTTTGTCATGTACTGTTTCATAGGCTACTACAGTAAAAAGATAACGCCAGTGCCAGTTAATCCTTTTGTCATGTATCTGTCACGGAGCTACTGCAGTAAACAAGGCAATCTCAGTGCCAGTTAATTCCTTTTGTCAAGTATGCGTCACAGAATACCGCAGTAAACAAGGAAATGTCAGTGGCAGTTAATCCTTTTTCTCTTGCACTGTCACAGAGTACTGCAGTAAACAAGGCAGTGTCAGTACCAGTAATCCTTTGTCATGCACTTCATCACAGACTACTGCAATAAACAAGGCAACATCAGTGCCAGTTAATCCCTTTTGTCATGCACTGTGTCATAGACTACTGCAGCAAAAAAGGGAAGGTCAGTGCCAGTTAATCCCTTTTGACTTGCACTGTGTCACAGACTACTGCAGTAAACAAGGCAACATCAGTGCCAGTTAATCCCTTTTGTCATATACTGTGTCATAGACTACTGCAGTAAACAAGGCAACGTCAGTGCCAGTTTATCCTTTTCCTCATGCACTGTCACAGACTACTGCCGTAAACAAGGCAACATCAGTGCCAGTTCAGCCCATTGGTCACGCACTGTCACAGATTGCTGCATTAAACAAGGCAACGTCAGTGCCAGTTAAGCCCCTTGGTCAGGCACTGTCACAGACTGCTGCAGTAAAGAAGGCAACGCCAGTGCCAGTTAATCCTTTTTTCTCATGAACTGTCACAGACTACTGCAGTAAACAAGGCAACATCAGTGCCAGTTAATCCCTTTATCATATACTGTGTGACAGAGCTATTACAGTAAACAAGGCAACATTAGTGAGAGTTAATCCCGTTTGTTATGCATGTCACATACTACTGCAGTAAGTAATGCAACGTCTGTGCCAGTTAATCCCTTTGTCATACACTGTGTCACAGAACTACTGCAGTAAACAAGGCAGTGTCAGTGCCAGTTAATACCTTTTGTGGTGCACTGTGTCACAGACTACTGCAGTAATCAAGGCAACATCAGTGACAGTTAATCTCTTTTGTTATGTACTGTGTCACAGACTACTGCAGTAAACAAGACAACATCAGAGCCAGTTAATACCTTTTGTCATGCACTGTGTCGCAGACTACTGCAGTAAGCAAGGCAATGTCAGTGCCAGTTAAGCCCCTTGGTCATGCACTGTCACAGACTACTGCAGTAATCAAGGTAACATCAGTGCCAGTTAATCCCTTTTGTCATGCACTGTCACAGACTACTGCAGTAAACACATTAACATCAGTGCCAGTTAATCCCTTTTGTCATGCACTGTCACAGAGCTATGGCAGTAAACAAGGTAACATCAGTTTTACTTAATGCTTTTCGTTATGCACTGTGTCAGAGACTACTACAGTAAACAAGTTCATGTCACTGCCAGTTAATCCCTTTTTTTCATCGAGTGTATCAGAGAGCTATGGCAGTAAACAAGGCAACGTCAGTGCCAGTTAATCCCTTTTGTTATGCATTGTGTCACAGACTATTGCAGTAAACAAGTCAACATCGGTGCCAGTTAAGCTCCTTCGTCAGGCACTGTCACAGACTGCTGCAGTAAAGAAGGAATCGTCAATGCCATTTAATCACTTTTGTCATGCACTGCGTCACAGACTACTGCAATAAACAAGGTAACATCAGTGCCATCTAATCCCTTTTGTCATGCACTGTCACAGACTACTGCAGTAAAGAAGGCAACGTCAGTGCCATTTAATCCCTTTTCTCATGCACTGCATCACAGACTACTGCAGTAAACAAGGCAACATCAGTGCCCGCACATCTTTTGTCAGGCACTGTCACAGACTACTGCAGTAAACAAGGCAAGGTCCGTGCCAGTTAATCCTTTGACTTGCACTGTGTCACAAACCACGCAGTAAGAAAGGCAACGCCAGTGTCAGTTAATCCATTTTGAGTTGCACTGTGTCACAGACTACTGCACTAAACAGGCACTGTCACAGACTGCTGCAGTAAACAAGGTAACGTCCGTGCCAGTTATTCCCTTTTGCCATGCACTGTGTCACAGTCTACTGCAGTAAACAAGGCAGCATCAGTGTCCATTAATCCCTTTTGTCATGCACTGTCACAGACTACTGCAGTGAACAAGGCACCGTTAGTGCCAGTTAAGCCCCTTGGACAGGCACTGTCACAGACTGCTGCTGTAAACAAGGCAACGTCAGTGTCAGTTAAGCCCCTTGGTTGTGTACTGTCAGAGACTATTGCAGTAATCAAGGTAACATCAGTGCCAGTTAATCCTTTTTGTCATCGACTGTCACAGACTACTGCAGTAAACACATTAACATCAGTGCCAGCTAATGCCTTCTGTCATGCACTGTGTCACTGAGCTACGGCAGTAAACAAGGTAACGTCAGTGTTACATAATGCCTTCGTATGCACTCGTCTTGAACTACTACAGTAAACAAGGTAATGTCAGTGCCTGTTAATCCCTTTTGTCACTCTCTGTCACAGACTACTGCAATAAAGAAGGTAACATCAGTGGCATTTAATACCTTTTGACTTGCACGCCTCACAGACTGCTGTAGTAAACAAGGCATCGCCAGTGGCAGTTAAACTCCTTGGTCAGGCACTGTCACAGACTGCTGCAGTAAACAAGCCAACGCCAGTGCCAGTTAATACCTTTTGTCATGCACTGTGTCATAGACTCACTGCAGCAAAAGGCAGTGTCAGTGCCAGTTAATTCCTTTTGACTTGCACTGTGTCACAGACTACTGCAGTAAGCAGGGCACCGTCAGTGCCAGTTAATCCCTTTTGTCATGCACTGTGTCATAGACTACTGCAGCAAAAAAGGCAAGGTCAGTGCCAGTTAATCCCTTTTGACTTGCACTGTGTCACAGACTACTGCAGTAAACAAGGCAACATCAGTGCCAGTTAATCCCTTTTGTCATGCACTGTGTCATAGACTACTGCAGTAAACAGGCTATGTCAGTGCCAGTTAATCCCTTTTGTCATGTACTGTGTCATAGGCTACTACAGTAAACAAGATAACGTCAGTGCCAGTTAATCCTTTTTGTCATGCACTGTGTCACAGACTACTGCAGTAAACGAGGCAGCGCCTGTGCCATTTAATCCTTTCTCATGCACCGCATCACAGACTACTGCAATAAAGAAGGCAACATCAGTGCCAGTTAATCCAATTTGTCATGCGTACTGTGTCACAGGCTACTGCAGTAAACGAGGCAACGTCTGTGCCATTTAATCCCTTTTCTCATGCACTGCGTCACAGACTACTACTGTAAACAAGATAACGCCAGTGCCAGTTAATCCCTTTGTCATGTACTGTGTCATAGAGCTACTGCAGTAAACAAGGCAATTCCAGTGCCAGTTAATCTTTGTCATGCACTGTGTCACAGACTACTGCAGCAAAAAGGCAACATCAGTTCCAGTTAATCCCTTTGACTTGCACTGTCATAGACTACTGCAGTAAACAAGGCAATGTCAGTGCCAATTAATCCCTTTGTCATGTACTGTGTCATAGGCTACTGCAGTAAACAAGGCAATGTCAGTGCCAGTTAATCCCTTTTTCATGTACTGTGTCACAAACTACCGCAGTAAACAAGGAAACGCCAGTGGCAGTTAATCCTTTTCTCATGCACTGTCACAGAGTACTGCAGTAAACAGGGCAATGTCAGTGCCGGTTAATCCCTTTGTCATGCACTGTGTCACAGAGCTACTGGTAGTAAACAAGGCAGTGTCACTGCAGTAAAAAGTCAACGCCGGTGCCAGTTTATCCTTTTCTCATGCACTGTCACAGACTACTGCAGTAAACAAGGCAACATCAGTGCCAGTTGAGCCCATTGGTCACGCACTGTCACAGATTGCTGCATTAAACAAGGCAACGTCAGTGCCAGTTAAGCCCCTTGGTCAGGCACTGTCACAGACTGCTGCAGTAAAGAAGGCAACGTCAGTGCCAGTTAATCATTTTCCTCATGAACTGTCACAGCCTACTGCAGTAAACAAGGCAACATCAGTGCCAGTTAATCCTTCTGTCATGCACTGTGTCACAGACTACTGCAGTAAACAAGGCAACATCAATGCCAGTTAATCCCTTTTATCATACACTGTGTGACAGAGCTATTACAGTAAACAAGGCAACATTAGTGAGAGTTAATCCCGTTTGTCATGCAGTGTGTCACATGCTACTGCAGTAAGCAAGGCAACGCCTGAGCCAGTTAATCCCTTTGTCATACACTGTGCCACAGAACTACTGCAGTAAACAAGGCAGTGTCAGTGCCAGTTAATACTTTTGTGGTGCACTGTGTCACAGACTACTGCAGTAATCAAGGCAACATCAGTGCCAGTTAACTTTTCACGCACTGTGTCACAGACTCACTGCAGTAAACAAGACAACATCAGTGCAGTTAATCCCTTTGTCATGCGCTGTGTCACAGACTACTGCAGTAAGCAAGGCAATGTCAGTGCCAGTTAGCTCCTTGGTCATGCACTGTCACAGACTACTGCAGTAATCAAGGTAACATCAGTGCTAGTTAATCCCTTTGTCACGCACTGTCACAGAGCTATGGCAGTAAACAAGGTAACATCAGTTTTACTTAATGCCTTTCGTTATGCACTGTGTCACAGACTACTACAGTAAACAAGTTCACGCCACTGCCAGTTAATCCATTTTTCATCGAGTGTATCAGAGAGCTATGGCAGTAAACAAGGCAAAGTCAGTGCCAGTTAATCCCTTTGTCATGCACTGTGTCACAGACTATTGCAGTAAACAAGTCAACATCAGTGCCAGTTAAGCCCCTTTGTCAGGCACTGTCACAGACTACTGCAGTAAACACATTAACATCAGTGCCAGCTAATCCCTTCTGTCATGCACTGTGTCACTGAGCTACGGCAGTAAACAAGGTAACGCCAGTGTTACATAATGCCTTCGTTATGCACCGTCTTGAACTACTACAGTAAATAAGGTAATGTCAGTGCCTGTTAATCCCTTTTGTCACTCTCGTCACAGACTACTGCAATAAAGAAGGTAACATCAGTGGCATTTAATACCTTTTGACTTGCACGCCTCACAGACTGCTGTAGTAAACAAGGCATCGCCAGTGGCAGTTAAACTCCTTGGTCAGGCACTGTCACAGACTGCTGCAGTAAACAAGCCAACGTCAGTGCCAGTTATACCTTTTGTCATGCACTGTGTCATAGACTACTGCAGCAAAAGGCAGTGTCAGTGCCAGTTAATTCCTTTTGACTTGCACTGTGTCACGAGACTACTGCAGTAAACAGGGCACCGCCAGTGCCAGTTAATCCCTTTGTCATGCACTGTGTCATAGACTACTGCAGCAAAAAGGCAAGGTCAGTGCCAGTTAATCCCTTTGACTTGCACTGTGTCACAGACTACTGCAGTAAACAAGGCAACATCAGTGCCAGTTAATCCTTTTGTCATGCACTGTGTCATAGACTACTGCAGTAAACAAGGCAATGTCAGTGCCAGTTAATCCCTTTTGTCATGTACTGTGTCATAGGCTACTACAGTAAACAAGATAACGTCAGTGCCAGTTAATCCTTTTTCTCATGCACTGCATCACAGACTACTGCAATAAAGAAGGCAACATCAGTGCCAGTTAATCCAATTTGTCATGTACTGTGTGACAGGCTACTGCAGTAAACGAGGCAACGCCTGTGCCATTTAATCCCTTTCTCATGCACTGCGTCACAGACTACTACTGTAAACAAGATAACGCCAGTGCCAGTTAATCCCTTTGTCATGTACTGTGTCATAGAGCTACTGCAGTAAACAAGGCAATTCCAGTGCCAGTTAATTCTTTTGTCATGCACTGTGTCACAGACTACTGCAGCAAAAAGGCAACATCAGTGCCAGTTAATCCCTTTGACTTGCACTGTGTCATAGACTACTGCAGTAAACAAGGCAATGTCAGTGCCAATTAATCCCTTTTGTCATGTACTGTGTCATAGGCTACTACAGTAAACAAGATAACGTCAGTGCCAGTTAATCCCTTTTGTCATGTACTGTGTCACGGAGTTACTGCAGTAAACAAGGCAATGTCAGTGCCAGTTAATTCCTTTTCTCATGTACTGTGTCACAAACTACTGCAGTAAACAAGGAAACGTCAGTGGCAGTTAATCCTTTTTCTCATGCACTGTCACAGAGTACTGCAGTAAACAGGGCAATGTCAGTGCCGGTTAATCCCTTTTGTCATGCACTGTGTCACAGAGCTACTGCAGTAAACAAGGCAGTGTCACTGCAGTAAACAAGTCAACGTCGGTGCCAGTTTATCCTTTTTCATGCACTGTCACAGACTACTGCAGTAAACAAGGCAACATCAGTGCCAGTTGAGCCCATTGGTCACGCACTGTCACAGATTGCTGCATTAAACAAGGCAACGCCAGTGCCAGTTAAGCCCCTTGGTCAGGCACCGTCACAGACTGCTGCAGTAAAGAAGGCAACGTCAGTGCCAGTTAATCATTTTCCTCATGAACTGTCACAGCCTACTGCAGTAAACAAGGCAACATCAGTGCCAGTTAATCCTTCTGTCATGCACTGTGTCACAGACTACTGCAGTGAACAAGGCAACATCAATGCCAGTTAATCCCTTTTATCATACACTGTGTGACAGAGCTATTACAGTAAACAAGGCAACATTAGTGAGAGTTAATCCCGTTTGTCATGCAGTGTGTCACATGCTACTGCAGTAAGCAAGGCAACGTCTGAGCCAGTTAATCCCTTTTGTCATACACTGTGCCACAGAACTACTGCAGTAAACAAGGCAGTGTCAGTGCCAGTTAATACCTTTGTGGTGCACTGTGTCACAGACTACTGCAGTAATCAAGGCAACATCAGTGCCAGTTAATCTTCTTTCACGTACTGTGTCACAGACTACTGCAGTAAACAAGACAACATCAGTGCAGTTAATCCCTTTGTCATGCGCTGTGTCACAGACTACTGCAGTAAGCAAGGCAATGTCAGTGCCAGTTAAGCCCCTTGGTCATGCACTGTCACAGACTACTGCAGTAATCAAGGTAACATCAGTGCTAGTTAATCCCTTTGTCACGCACTGTCACAGAGCTATGGCAGTAAACAAGGTAACATCAGTTTTACTTAATGCCTTCGTTATGCACTGTGTCACAGACTACTACAGTAAACAAGTTCACGCCACTGCCAGTTAATCCATTTTTCATCGAGTGTATCAGAGAGCTATGGCAGTAAACAAGGCAAAGTCAGTGCCAGTTAATCCCTTTGTCATGCACCTGTGTCACAGACTATTGCAGTAAACAAGTCAACATCAGTGCCAGTTAAGCCCTTTGTCAGGCACTGTCACAGACTACTGCAGTAAACACATTAACATCAGTGCCAGCTAATCCCTTCTGTCATGCACTGTGTCACTGAGCTACGGCAGTAAACAAGGTAACGCCAGTGTTACATAATGCCTTCGTTATGCACTGTCTTGAACTACTACAGTAAACAAGGTAATGTCAGTGCCTGTTAATCCCTTTGTCACTCTTCGTCACAGACTACCGCAATAAAGAAGGTAACATCAGTGGCATTTAATACCTTTTGACTTGCACGCCCTCACAGACTGCTGTAGTAAACAAGGCATCGCCAGTGGCAGTTAAACTCCTTGTCAGGCACTGTCACAGACTGCTGCAGTAAACAAGCCAACGTCAGTGCCAGTTAATACCTTTTGTCATGCACTGTGTCATAGACTACTGCAGCAAAAAGGCAGTGTCAGTGCCAGTTAATTCCTTTTGACTTGCACTGTGTCACGACTACTGCAGTAAACAGGGCAATCACAGTGCCAGTTAATCCCTTTGTCATGCACTGTGTCATAGACTACTGCAGCAAAAAGGCAAGGTCAGTGCCAGTTAATCCCTTTGACTTTGCACTGTGTCACAGACTACTGCAGTAAACAAGGCAACATCAGTGCCAGTTAACCTTTTGTCATGCACTGTGTCATAGACTACTGCAGTAAACAAGGCAATGTCAGTGCCAGTTAATCCCTTTGTCATGTACTGTGTCATAGGCTACTACAGTAAACAAGATAACGTCAGTGCCAGTTAATCCTTTTTCTCATGCACTGCATCACAGACTACTGCAATAAAGAAGGCAACATCAGTGCCAGTTAATCCAATTTGTCATGTACTGTGTGACAGGCTACTGCAGTAAACGAGGCAACGCCTGTGCCATTTAACCTTTTCTTCATGCACTGCGTCACAGACTACACTGTAAACAAGATAACGCCAGTGCCAGTTAATCCCTTTGTCATGTATCGTGTCATAGAGCTACTGCAGTAAACAAGGCAATTCCAGTGCCAGTTAATTCCTTTGTCATGCACTGTGTCACAGACTACTGCAGCAAAAAGGCAACATCAGTGCCAGTTAATCCCTTTGACTTGCACTGTGTCATAGACTACTGCAGTAAACAAGGCAATGTCAGTGCCAATTAATCCCTTTGTCATGTACTGTGTCATAGGCTACTACAGTAAACAAGATAACGTCAGTGCCAGTTAATCCCTTTGGTCATGTACTGTGTCACGGAGTTACTGCAGTAAACAAGGCAATGTCAGTGCCAGTTAATTCCTTTCATGTACTGTGTCACAAACTACTGCAGTAAACAAGGAAACGTCAGTGGCAGTTAATCCTTTTTCTCATGCACTGTCACAGAGTACTGCAGTAAACAGGGCAATGTCAGTGCCGGTTAATCCCTTTTGTCATGCACTGTGTCACAGAGCTACTGCAGTAAACAAGGCAGTGTCACTGCAGTAAACAAGTCAACGTCGGTGCCAGTTTATCCTTTTTCTCATGCACTGTCACAGACTACTGCAGTAAACAAGGCAACATCAGTGCCAGTTGAGCCCATTGGTCACGCACTGTCACAGATTGCTGCATTAAACAAGGCAACGTCAGTGCCAGTTAAGCCCCTTGGTCAGGCACTGTCACAGACTGCTGCAGTAAAGAAGGCAATGTCAGTGCCAGTTAATCATTTTCCTCATGAACTGTCACAGCCTACTGCAGTAAACAAGGCAACATCAGTGCCAGTTAATCCTTCATCATGCACTGTGTCAGACTACTGCAGTGAACAAGGCAACATCAATGCCAGTTAATCCCTTTTATCATACACTGTGTGACAGAGCTATTACAGTAAACAAGGCAACATTAGTGAGAGTTAATCCCGTTTGTCATGCAGTGTGTCACATGCTACTGCAGTAAGCAAGGCAACGTCTGAGCCAGTTAATCCCTTTTGTCATACACTGTGCCACAGAACTACTGCAGTAAACAAGGCAGTGTCAGTGCCAGTTAATACCTTTTGTGGTGCACTGTGTCACAGACTACTGCAGTAATCAAGGCAACATCAGTGCCAGTTAATCTCTTTTCTTACGTACTGTGTCACAGACTACTGCAGTAAACAAGACAACATCAGTGCAGTTAATCCCTTTTGTCATGCGCTGTGTCACAGACTACTGCAGTAAGCAAGGCAATGTCAGTGCCAGTTAAGCCCCTTGGTCATGCACTGTCACAGACTACTGCAGTAATCAAGGTAACATCAGTGCTAGTTAATCCCTTTTGTCACGCACTGTCACAGAGCTATGGCAGTAAACAAGGTAACATCAGTTTTACTTAATGCCTTTCGTTATGCACTGTGTCACAGACTACTACAGTAAACAAGTTCACGTCACTGCCAGTTAATCCATTTTTTCATCGAGTGTATCAGAGAGCTATGGCAGTAAACAAGGCAAAGTCAGTGCCAGTTAATCCCTTTTGTCATGCACTGTGTCACAGACTATTGCAGTAAACAAGTCAACATCAGTGCCAGTTAAGCCCCTTTGTCAGGCACTGTCACAGACTACTGCAGTAAACACATTAACATCAGTGCCAGCTAATCCCTTCTGTCATGCACTGTGTCACTGAGCTACGGCAGTAAACAAGGTAACGTCAGTGTTACATAATGCCTTTCGTTATGCACTGTCTTGAACTACTACAGTAAACAAGGTAATGTCAGTGCCTGTTAATCCCTTTTGTCACTCTCTGTCACAGACTACTGCAATAAAGAAGGTAACATCAGTGGCATTTAATACCTTTTGACTTGCACGCCTCACAGACTGCTGTAGTAAACAAGGCATCGCCAGTGGCAGTTAAACTCCTTGGTCAGGCACTGTCACAGACTGCTGCAGTAAACAAGCCAGCGTCAGTGCCAGTTAATACCTTTTGTCATGCACTGTGTCATAGACTACTGCAGCAAAAGGCAGTGTCAGTGCCAGTTAATTCCTTTTGACTTGCTGTGTGCAGACTCTGCAGTAAACAGGGCACCGTCAGTGCCAGTTAATCCCTTTTGTCATGCACTGTGTCATAGACTACTGCAGCAAAAAGGCAAGGTCAGTGCCAGTTAATCCCTTTTGACTTGCACTGTGTCACAGACTACTGCAGTAAACAAGGCAACATCAGTGCCAGTTAATCCCTTTTGTCATGCACTGTGTCATAGACTACTGCAGTAAACAAGGCAATGTCAGTGCCAGTTAATCCCTTTTGTCATGTACTGTGTCATAGGCTACTACAGTAAACAAGATAACGTCAGTGCCAGTTAATCCTTTTTCTCATGCACTGCATCACAGACTACTGCAATAAAGAAGGCAACATCAGTGCCAGTTAATCCAATTTGTCATGTACTGTGTGACAGGCTACTGCAGTAAACGAGGCAACGTCTGTGCCATTTAATCCCTTTTCTCATGCACTGCGTCACAGACTACTACTGTAAACAAGATAACGTCAGTGCCAGTTAATCCCTTTTGTCATGTACTGTGTCATAGAGCTACTGCAGTAAACAAGGCAATTCCAGTGCCAGTTAATTCCTTTTGTCATGCACTGTGTCACAGACTACTGCAGCAAAAAAGGCAACATCAGTGCCAGTTAATCCCTTTTGACTTGCACTGTGTCATAGACTACTGCAGTAAACAAGGCAATGTCAGTGCCAATTAATCCCTTTTGTCATGTACTGTGTCATAGGCTACTACAGTAAACAAGATAACGTCAGTGCCAGTTAATCCCTTTTGTCATGTACTGTGTCACGGAGTTACTGCAGTAAACAAGGCAATGTCAGTGCCAGTTAATCTTTTCTCATGTACTGTGTCACAAACTACTGCAGTAAACAAGGAAACGCCAGTGGCAGTTAATCCTTTTCTCATGCACTGTCACAGAGTACTGCAGTAAACAGGGCAATGTCAGTGCCGGTTAATCCCTTTTGTCATGCACTGTGTCACAGAGCTACTGCAGTAAACAAGGCAGTGTCACTGCAGTAAACAAGTCAACGTCGGTGCCAGTTTATCCTTTCTCATGCACTGTCACAGACTACTCGCAGTAAACAAGGCAACATCAGGTGCCAGTTGAGCCCATTGGTCACGCACTGTCACAGATTGCTGCATTAAACAAGGCAGCGTCAGTGCCAGTTAAGCCCCTTGGTCAGGCACTGTCACAGACTCGCTGCAGTAAAGAAGGCAACGCCAGTGCCAGTTAATCATTTTCCTCATGAACTGTCCAGCCTACTGCAGTAAACAAGGCAACATCAGTGCCAGTTAATCCTTCTGTCATGCACTGTGTCACAGACTACTGCAGTGAACAAGGCAACATCAATGCCAGTTAATCCCTTTTATCATACACTTGTGACAGAGCTATTACAGTAAACAAGGCAACATGGTAGAGGAGTTAATCCCGTTTGTCATGCGGTGTGTCACATGCTACTGCAGTAAGCAAGGCAACGTCTGAGCCAGTTAATCCCTTTGTCATACACTGTGCCACAGAACTACTGCAGTAAACAAGGCAGTGTCAGTGCCAGTTAATACTTTTGTGGTGCACTGTGTCACAGACTACTGCAGTAATCAAGGCAACATCAGTGCCAGTTAATCTCTTTTCTTCGTGCTGTGTCACAGACTACTGCAGTAAACAAGACAACATCAGTGCAGTTAATCCCTTTTGTCATGCGCTGTGTCACAGACTACTGCAGTAAGCAAGGCAATGTCAGTGCCAGTTAAGCCCCTTGGTCATGCACTGTCACAGACTACTGCAGTAATCAAGGTAACATCAGTGCTAGTTAATCCCTTTTGTCACGCACTGTCACAGAGCTATGGCAGTAAACAAGGTAACATCAGTTTTACTTAATGCCTTTCGTTATGCACTGTCACAGACTACTACAGTAAACAAGTTCACGTCACTGCCAGTTAATCCATTTTTTCATCGAGTGTATCAGAGAGCTATGGCAGTAAACAAGGCAAAGTCAGTGCCAGTTAATCCCTTTTGTCATGCACTGTGTCACAGACTATTGCAGTAAACAAGTCAACATCAGTGCCAGTTAAGCCCCTTTGTCAGGCACTGTCACAGACTACTGCAGTAAACACATTAACATCAGTGCCAGCTAATCCCTTCTGTCATGCACTGTGTCACTGAGCTACGGCAGTAAACAAGGTAACGTCAGTGTTACATAATGCCTTTCGTTATGCACTGTCTTGAACTACTACAGTAAACAAGGTAATGTCAGTGCCTGTTAATCCCTTTTGTCACTCTCTGTCACAGACTACTGCAATAAAGAAGGTAACATCAGTGGCATTTAATACCTTTTGACTTGCACGTCTCACAGACTGCTGTAATAAACAAGGCATCGTCAGTGGCAGTTAAACTCCTTGGTCAGGCACTGTCACAGACTGCTGCAGTAAACAAGCCAGCGTCAGTGCCAGTTAATACCTTTTGTCATGCACTGTGTCATAGACTACTGCAGCAAAAAAGGCAGTGTCAGTGCCAGTTAATTCCTTTTGACTTGCACTGTGTCACAGACTACTGCAGTAAACAGGGCACCGTCAGTGCCAGTTAATCCCTTTTGTCATGCACTGTGTCATAGACTACTGCAGCAAAAAAGGCAAGGTCAGTGCCAGTTAATCCCTTTTGACTTGCACTGTGTCACAGACTACTGCAGTAAACAAGGCAACATCAGTGCCAGTTAATCCCTTTTGTCATGCACTGTGTCATAGACTACTGCAGTAAACAAGGCAATGTCAGTGCCAGTTAATCCCTTTTGTCATGTACTGTGTCATAGGCTACTACAGTAAACAAGATAACGTCAGTGCCAGTTAATCCTTTTTCTCATGCACTGCATCACAGAGTCACAAACTACTGTAGTAAACAAGGCAACGTCAGTGTCAATTAATCCCTTTTGTCATGCACTATCACAGAGCTACTGCAGTAAACAAGGCAATGTCTATGCCACTTAATTTCTCTTCTCATACACTGTCACGCAGCTTCTGCAGTAAACGATGCAAGTCCAGTGCCATTTAATCTGTTTTGTCATACGCTGTCACAGACTACTGCAGTAAACAGGGCAACATCAGTGCCAGTTAATTCCTTTTGTCATGCACTGTGTCACAAACTACTGCAGTAAACAAGGTAACGTCAGTGGCTGTTATTCCCTTTTGTCATGCACTGTGTCACAGACTAGTGTGGTAAACAAAGCAAAATCAGTGTCAGTTAATCCTTTTTGTCATGCACTGTGTCACTGACTACTGCAATAAACAGGGCAATGTCAGTGCCAGTTAATTCTTTTTGTCTTGTACTGTGTCACAAACTACTGTGGTAAACAAGGCAAATTCTGTATCAATTAATCCCTGAAATCATGCACTGTTTCACAGAGCTACTGCAGTAAACAAGGTAATGTCAGTGAGTTACTCCCTTTTGTCATGCACTGTCACAGAGCTACTGCAGTAAACAAGGCAAAATCCATGCCATTTAATTCCTTTTGTCATACATTGTGTCACAGAATTCTGCACTAAGCAGGGCAACGTCAGTGCCAGTTAAAGCCTTTTGTAATGCACTGTGTCACAGACTACTGCAGTAAACAAGGCAACGTCAGTGCCAGTTAATCCCTTTTGTCAGGCACTGTGTCACAGACTACTGCAGTAAACTAGGCAACATTAGTGCTAATTAATCCCTTTTGCCAGGCACTGTGTCAGACTACTGCAGTTAGCAAGGCAATGTCAGTGCCAGTTAATCCCTTTTGTCATGCAATGTGTCACAGTCTACTGCAGTAAACAAGGCAGCATCAGTGCCAGTTAATCCCTGTTGTCATGCATTGTGTCACAGGCTACTGTAGTAAACAAGGCATCATCAGTGCCAGTTAATTCCTTTTGTCATGCACTGTCACAAACTACTGTAGTAAAGAAGTCAATGTCAGCGTCAATTAATCCCTTTTGTCATGCACTATCACAGAGCTACTGCAGTATTCAGGGCAACGTCAGTGCCAGTTAATTCTTTTTGTCATGTACTGTGTCACAAACTACTGCGGTAAACAAGGCAACATCAGTTCCAGTTAATCCCTTTTGTCACGCACTGTGTCACAGACTACAGCAGTAAACAAGGCAACGTAAGTGCCAGTTAATCCCTTTTGTCATGCACTGTGTCACAGACTACTACAGTAAACAGGACAATGTCAGTGTCAATTAATCTTTTTTGTCTTGCACTGTTTCACAGAGCTACTGCAGTAAACAAGGTAATGTCAGTGAGTTAAACCCTTTTATCATGCACTGTCACAGAGCTACTGCAGTAAACAAGGCAACATCCATGCCATTTAATTCCTTTTGTCATACATTGTGTCACAGACTACTGCAGTAAGCAGGGCAACGTCAGTGCCAGTTAAAGCATTTTGTCATGCACTGTGTCACAGACTACTGCAGAAAACAAGGCACCGTCGGTGCGAGTTAAACCCTTTTGTCAGGCACTGTGTCACAGACTACTGCAGTAAACTAGGCAGCATTAGTGCTAATTAATCCCGTTTGTCATACAATGTGTCACAGACTACTGCAGTAAACAAGGAACGTCGGTGCCACTTATTCCCTTTTGTCATGCACTGTGTCACAGAGCTAATGCAGTAAACAAGGCAACATCCGTGCCACCTAATCCCTTTTGTCACACATTGTGTCACAGACAACTGCAGTAAACAAGGCAATGTCAGTGTCAATTAATCCCTTTTGTCATGCACTGTGTCACAGACTACTGCAGTAAACAAGGCAGCGTCAGTGTTAATTAATCCCATTTGTCATGCGCATGTCACAGACTACTGCAGTAAACAGGGCAACGCCAGTGCCAGTTAATCCCTTTTGTCATACCACGTGTCAGAGCTGCTGCAGTAATCAAGGCAATGTAAGTGCCAGGTAATTCCTTTTGTCATACTCTGTGTCACAGACTACTGCAGTAATCAAGGCAATGTCAGTGCCAGTTAATCCATTTTGTCATGCACTGTGTCACAGACCACAGTAGTAAACAAGGCAACATCCGTGTAAGTTAATCCCTTTTGTCAAACTCTGTGTCACAGACTCCTGCAGTAAACAAGGCACCGTCGGTGCCACTTAATCCCTTTTGTCATGCACTGTGTCACAGAGCTAATGCAGTAAACAAGGCAACATCCGTGCCACCTAATCCCTTTTCTCATACATTGTGTTACAGACTACTACAGTAAACAAGGCAACGTCAGTGTCAATTAATCCCTTTTGTCATGCACTGTGTCACAGACTACTGCAGTGAACAGGGCAACGTCAGTCACAGTTAATCCCTTTTGTCACACGCGGTGTCACAGTGCTGCTGCAGTAAACAAGGCAATGTAAGTGCCAGGTAATTCCTTTTGTCATACTCTGTGTCAAGACTACTGCAGTAAACAAGGCAATGTCAGTGCCTGTTAATCCATTTTGTCATGCACTGTGTCACAGACTACTGCAGTAAACAGGGCAACATCAGTGCGGTTAATCCCTTCTGTCATGCACTGCGTCGCGAACTACTGTAGTAAACAAGGCAACTTCAGGTGTTAATTAATCCCGTTTGTCATGCACTGCTTCACAGAATACTGCAGTAAGCAAGGTAATGTCAGTGAGTAAATCCCTTTTGTCATGCACTGTCACAGAGTTACTGCAGTAAACAAGGCATTTTTCATGCCATTTAGTTCCTTTTGTTATACATTGTGTCACAGACTACTGCAGTAAGCAGGGCAACGTCAGTGCCAGTTAATCCCTTATGTCAGGCACTGTGTCACAGACTACTGCAGTAAACAAGGCAATGTCAGGGTCAATTATTCCCTTTTGTCATGATCTGTGTCACAGACTACTGCAGTAAACGTGACAACGTCAGTGCCAGTTAATTCCTTTTGTCATCCAGTGTGTCACAGACTACTGCAGTAAACAGGGCAATGTCAGTGCCAGTTAATCCCTTTTGTCATGCACTGCGTCACAGACTACTGCAATAAACAGGGTAATGTCAGTGCCAGTTAATTGCTTTTGTCATGCACTGTGTCACTTTTGTCATGCACTGTGTCACAGACTACTACAGTTAACAGGGCAACGCCAGTGCCAGTTAATTCCTTTTGTCATGCACTGTGTCACAGACTAGTGTGTTAAACTAAGCAACATCAGTGCCAGTTAATCCTTTTTGTCATGCACTATGTCATTGACTTCTGCAATATACAGGGCAACGTCCGTGCCAGTTAATTCCTTTTGTCATGTACTGTGTCACAAACTACTGTGGTAAACAAGGCAACGTCAGTGCCAATTAATCCCATTTGTCATGCACAGTGTCACAGACTACTGCAGTAAACAAGTCAACATCTATGCCAGTTAATTCCTAATGGCATGCACTGTGTAACAGACTACTGCAGTAAACAGGCGTCCAGTGTCAATTAATCCCTTGTATCATGCACTGTTTCACAGAGCTCCTGCAGTAAACAAGGTAATGTCAGGGAGTTAATCCCTTTTGGCATGCACTGTCACAGAGCTACTGCAGTAAACAAGGCAACATCCATGCCATTTAATTCCTTTTGTCATGCATTGTGTCACAGACTACTGCAGTAAGCAGGGCAACGTCAGTGCCAGTTAAAGCCTTTTGTCATGCACTATGTCACAGACTACTGCAGTAAACAAGGCAACATCGGTGCCAGTTAATCCCTTTTGTCAGGGACTGTGTCACAGTCTACTGCAGTAAACTATGCAGCATTAGTGCTAATTAATCCCATTTGTCATGCAATGTGTCACAGACTGCTGCAGTAAACAAGACAACGTCGGTGCCAGTTAATCCCTTTTTGTCAGGGACTCTGTCACAGAGCTACTGCAGTAAACAAGGTAATGTCAGTATCAGTTAATCCCTTTTGTCGCGCACTGTATCACAGACTACTGCAGTAAACAAGGCAACGACGGTGCCACTTAATCCTTTTGTCATGCACTGTGTCACAGAGCTAATGCAGTAAACAAGGCAACATCCATGCCACCTAATCCCTTTTGTCATACATTGTGTCACAGACTACTGCAGTAAACAAGGCAACATCAGTGATACTTAATCCCTTTTGTCATGCACTGTGTCACAGACTACTGCAGTAAACCGGGCAACATCAGTCACAGTTAATCCCTTTTGTCATACACGGTGTCACTGAGCTGCTGCAGTAAACAAGGCAATGTTAGTGCCAGGTAATTCCTTTTGTCATACTCTGTGTCACAGACTACTGCAGTAAAGAAGGCAATGTCAGTGCCAGTTAATCCATTTTGTCATGCACTGTGTCACAGACTACTGCAGTAAACAGGGCAACATCGTGCAGGTAATCCTTTTGTCATGCACTCTGTCACAGACTACTGCAGTAAACAGGGCAACATCAGTGCGGTTAATCCCTTTTGTCATGCACTGTGTCTCAAACTACTGTAGTAAACAAAGCCAACGTCAGTGTCAATTAATCCCTTTTGTCATGCACTGCTTCACAGACTACTGCAGTAAACAAGGTAATGTCAGTGAGTAAATCCCTTTGTCATGCACTGTCACAGAGTTATTGCAGTAAAGAAGGCATTATTCATGCCATTTAGTTCCTTTGTTATACATTGTATGCAGACTACTGCAGTAAGCAAGGCAACGTCAGTGCCAGTTAATCCCTTTGTCAGGCACTGTGTCACAGACTACTGCAGTAAATTATGCAACATTAGTACAAATGAATCCCTTTGTCATGCAGTGTGTCACAGACTACTGCAGTAAACAGGCAACGTCGGTGCCAGTTAATCCCTTTGCCAGGCACTGTGTCAGACTACTGCAGTAAACAAGGCAGCATCAGTGCCAGTTAATCCTGTTGTCTTGCATTGTGTCACAGGCTACTGCAGTAAACAAGACGCGTCAGTGCCAGTTAATCCCTTTTGTCATGCACTGTGTCACAAACTACTGTAGTAAACAAGGCAACATCAGTGTCAATTAATCCCTTTTGTCATGCACTATCACAGAGCTACTGCAGTAAACAAGGAAATGTCTGTGCCACTTAATTTCTTTCTCATACACTGTCACGCAGCTACTGCAGTAAACGATGCAAGTCCAGTGCCATTTAATCTGTTTTGTCTTACACTGTCACAGGCTGCTGCAGTAAACAAGGCAATGTAAGTGCCGGTTAATTCTTTTGTCATACTCTGTGTCACAGACTACTGCAGTAAACAGGGCAACATCAGTGCCAGTTAATTCCTTTTGTCATGCATTGTGTCACAAACTACTGCAGTAAACAAGGTAACGTCAGTGGCAGTTATTCCATTTGTCATGCACTGTGTCACCAGACTAGTGCGGTAAACAAAGCAAAATCAGTGTCAGTTAATCCTTTTGTCATGCACTGTGTCATTGACTACTGCAATAAACAGGGCAACGTCAGTGCCAGTTAATTCCTTTTGTCATGTACTGTGTCACAAACTACTGTGGTAAACAAGGCAAAGTCAGTATCAATTAATCCCTTTTATCATGCACTGTTTCACAGAGCTACTGCAGTAGACAAGGTAATGTCAGTGAGTTAATCCCTTTTGTCATGCACTGTCACAGAGCTACTGAGGTAAACAAGGCAAAATCCATGCCATTTAATTCCTTTTGTCATACATTGTGTCACAGAATTCTGCAGTAAGCAGGGCAACGTCAGTGCCAGTTAAAGCCTTTTGTAATGCACTGTGTCACAGACTACTGCAGTAAACAAGGCAACGTCAGTGCCAGTTAATCCCTTTTGTCAGGCACTGTGTCACAGACTACTGCAGTAAACTAGGCAACATTAGTGCTAATTAATCCCTTTTGTCATGCAATGTGTCTCAGACTACTGCAGTAAACAAGGCAACGTAGGTGTCAGTTAATCCCTTTTGCCAGGCACTGGGTCAGACTACTGCAGTTAGCAAGGCAATGTCAGTGCCAGTTAATCCCTTTTGTCATGCAATGTGTCACAGACTACTGCAGTAAACAAGGCAACGTCAGTGCCAGTTAATCCCTTTGATCATACATTGTGGCACAGACTACAGCAGTAAACAGGGCAACGTCAGTGCCAGTTAATTCCTTTTGTCATCCAGTGTGTCACAGACTACTGCAGTAAACAGGGCAACGTCAGTGCCAGTTAATACCTTTTGTCATGCACTGCGTCACAGACTACTGCAGTAAACAGGGTATCGTCAGTGCCAGTTAATTGCTTTTGTCATGCACTGTGTCAGTTTTGTCATGCACTGTGTCACAGTCTTCTGCAGTTAACAGGGCAACGCCAGTGCCAGTTAATTCCTTTTGTCATGCACTGTGTCACAGACTAGTGCGTTAAACTAAGCAACATCAGTGCCAGTTAATCCTTTTTGTCATGCACTATGTCATTGACTTCTGCAATATACAGGGCAATGTCAGTGCTAGTTAATTCCTTTTCATGTACTGTGTCACAAACTACTGTGGTAAACAAGGCAGCGTCAGGTGCCAGTTAATCCCTTTCGTCATGCACTGTGTCACAGACTACTGCAGTAAACAAGGCAACGTCTATGCCAGTTAATTCCTATTGGCATGCACTGTGTCATAAACTACTGCAGTAAACAGGACAACGTCAGGGTCAATTAATCCCTTTTATCATGCACTGCTTCACAGACTACTGCAGTAAACAAGGTAATATCAGTGAGTAAATCCCTTTTGTCATGCACTCTCACAGAGTTACTGCAGTAAACAAGGCATCATTCGTGCCATTTAGTTCCTTTGTTATACATTGTGTCACAGACTACTGCAGTAAGCAGAGCAACGTCAGTGCCAGTTAATCCCTTTGTCAGGTACTGTGTAACAGACTACTGCAGTAAATTATGCAACATTAGTACAAATTAATCCGCTTTTGTCATGCAGTGTGTCACAGACCACTGCAGTAAACAGAACAGCGTCGGTGCCAGTTAATCCCTTTTGCCAGGCACTGTGTCAGACTACTGCAGTTAGCAAGGCAATGTCAGTGCCAGTTAATCCCTTTTGTCATGCAATGTGTCACAGACTACTGCAGTAAACAAGGTAACGTCAGTGGCAGTTATTCCCTTTTGTCATGCACTGTGTCACAAACTAGTGCGGTAAACAAAGCAAAATCAGTGTCAGTTAATCCTTTTTGTCATGCACTGTGTCATTGACTACTGCAATAAACAGGGCAACGTCAGTGCCAGTTAATTCCTTTTGTCTTGTACTGTGTCACAAACTACTGTGGTAAACAAGGCAGCGTCAGTATCAATTAATCCCTTTAATCATGCACTGTTTCACAGAGCTACTGCAGTAAACAAGGTAATGTCAGTGAGTTAATCCTTTTTGTCATGCACTGTCACAGAGCTACTGCAGTAAACAAGGCAAAATCCATGCCATTTAATTCCTTTTGTCATACATTGTGTCACAGAATTCTGCAGTAAGGAGGGCAACGTCTGTGCCAGTTAAAGCCTTTTGTAATGCACTGTGTCACAGACTACTGCAGTAAACAAGGCAATATCAGTGCCAGTTAATCCCTTTTGTCAGGCACTGTGTCACAGACTACTGCAGTAAACTAGGCAACATTAGTGCTAATTAATCCCTTTTGTCATGCAATGTGTCTCAGACTACTGCAGTAAACAAGGCAACGTCGGTGCAAGTTAATCCCTTTGGCCATGCATTGTGTCAGACTACTGCAGTTAGCAAGGCAATGTCAGTGCCAGTTAATCCCTTTTGTCATGCAATGTGTCACAGTCTACTGCAATAAACAAGGCAGCATCAGTACCAGTTAATCCCTGATGTCATGCATTGTGTCACAGGCTACTGTAGTAAACAAGGCAACGTCAGTGCCAGTTAATTCTTTTTGTCATGCACTGTCACAAACTACTGTATTAAACAAGGCAATGTCAGCATCAATTAATCCCTTTTGTCATGTACTATCACAGAGCTACTGCAGTAAACAGGGCAACGTCAGTGCCAGTTAATTCTTTTTGTTATGTACTGTGTCACAAACTACTGCGGTAAACAAGAGCAGCGTCAGTGCCAGTTAAACCCTTTTGTCATGCACTGTGTCACAGACTACTGCAGTAAACAAGGCCGTCAGTGCCAGTTAATCCCTTTGTCATGGACTGTGTCACAGCTACTGCAGTAAACAGGACAACATCAGTGTCAATTAATCCCTTTTTCATGCACTGTCACAGTCTACTGCAGTAAATGAGGCAATGTCACTGCCAGTTAATCCGTTTTGTCATGCAGTTTGTGACTGACTACTGCAGTAAACAAGGCAATGTCAGTGCCAGTTAATCCCTTTTGTTATGCACTGTCACAGGCTAATGCACTTAACAAGGCAACGTCAGTGCCAGTTAATCCCTTTTATCATACATTGTGGCACAGACTACAGCAGTAAACAGGGCAACGTCAGTGCCAGTTGATTCCTTTTATCATCCAGTGTGTCGCAGACTACTGCAGTAAACAGGGTAACGACAGTGCCAGTTAATTGCTTTTGTCATGCACTGTGTCAGTTTTGTCATGCACTGTGTCACAGTCTTCTGCAGTTAACAGGGCAACGCCAGTGCCAGTTAATTCCTTTTGTCATGCACTGTGTCACAGACTAGTGCGTTAAACTAAGCAACATCAGTGCCAGTTAATCCTTTTTGTCATGCACTATGTCATTGACTTCTGCAATATACAGGGCAATGTCAGTGCTAGTTAATTCCTTTTTTCATGTACTGTGTCACAAACTACTGTGGTAAACAAGGCAACGTCAGTGCCAGTTAATCCTTTCATCATGCACTGTTCACAGACTACCTGCAGTAAACAAGGCAACGCTCTATGCCAGTTAATTTCTATTGGCATGCACTGTGTCACAAACTACTGCAGTAAACAGGACAACGTCAGAGTCAATTAATCCTTTTATCATGCACTGTTTCACAGAGCTACCGCAGTAAACAAGGTAATGTCAGTGAGATAATCCATTTTGTCATGCACTGTCACAGAGCTACTGCAGTAAACAAGGCAACATCTGTGCCATTTAATTCCTTTTGTTCATACATTGTGTCACAGACTCTGCAGTAGCAGGGCAGCGTCAGTGACAGTTAAAGCCTTTCTCATGCACTGTCACAACTACTGCAGTAAACAAGGCAACGTCAGTGCCAGTGAATCCCTTTGTCAGGCACTGTGTCACAGACTACTGCAGTAAACTAGGCAACATTAGTGCTAATTAATCCCTTTTTGTCATGCAATAGTCACAGACTACTGATGTAAACAAAGCAACGTCAGTGCCAGTTAATCCTTTTGCCAGGCACTGTGTCAGACTACTGCAATTAGCAAAGGCGAATGTAGTGTCAGTTAATCCGTTTAGTCATGGAATATGTCACAGACTACTGCAGTAAATAAGGCAGCATCAGTGCCAGTTAATCCCTGTTGTCATGCATTGTTTCACAGGCTACTGCAGTAAACAAGGCAATGTCAGTGCCAGTTAATCTCTTTTGTCATGCACTGTGTCACAAACTACTGTAGTAAACAAGAACAGCGTCACAGTCAATTAGTCCCTTTGTCTTGCACATCACCAGAGCTACTGCAGTAAACAGAGCAACGTCGTGCCAGTTAATTCCTTTTGTCATGCACGTGTCACAGACTGCTGCAGTAAACAAGGCATCGTCGGTGCCAGTTAATCCCTTTTGTCAGGCACTGTGTCACAGTCTACTGCAGTAAACTAGGCAGCATTAGTGCTAATTAATCCCTTTTGTCATGCAATGTGTCACAGACTACTGCAGTAAACAAGGCAACGTCGGTGCCAGTTAATCCCTTTTGTCAGGGACTGTGTCACAGAGCTACTGCAGTAAACAAGGTAATGTCAGTGTCAGTTAATCCCTTTTATCGTACACTGTGTCACAGACTACTGCAGGAAACAAGGCAATGTCGGTACCACTTAATCCCTTTTGTCATGCACTGTGTCACAGAGCTAATGCAGTAAACAAGGCAACATCCGTGCCACCTAATCCCTTTTGTCATACATTGTGTCACAGACTACTGCAGTAAACAAGGCAACATCAGTGTCAATTAATCCCTTTTGTCATGCACTGGTCACAGACTACTGCAGTAAACAGGGCAACATCAGTCACAGTTAATCCCTTTTGTCATACTGCGGTGTCACAGAGCTGCTGCAGTAAACAAGGCAATGTAAGTGCCAGGTAATTCCTTTGTCATACTCTGTGTCACAGACTACTGCAGTAAACAAGGCAATGTCGGTGCCAGTTAATCCATTTTGTCATGCACTGTGTCACAGACTACTGCAGTAAACAGGGCAACATCCGTGCCAGTTGATCCCTTTTGTCATGCACTGTGTCACAAACTACTGTATTAAACAGAGCAGCGTCAGTGTCAATTAATCCCTTTTGTCATGCACTGCTACAGCTACTGCAGTAAACAAGGTAATGTCAGTAGGTAAATCCCTTTTGTAATGCACTGTCACAGAGTTACTGCAGTAAACAAGGCATTATTCGTGCCATTTAGTTCCTTTTTGTTATACATTTATGTCACAGACTGCTGCAGTAAGCAGGGACAGCGTCAGTGCCAGTTAATCCCTTTGTCAGGCACTGTGTCTCAGACTACTGCAGTAAATAATGCAACATTAATACAAATTGATCCCTTTTGTCATGCAGTGTGTCACAGACTACTGCAGTAAACAAAACAGCGTCGGTGCCAGTTAATCCCTTTGCCAGGGACTGTGTCAGACTACTGCAGTTAGCAAGGCAAGCGTCAGTGCCGTTAATGCCTTTTGTCAGCAAGCGTCACAGACTACTGCAGTAAACAAGGCAGCATCAGTACCAGTTAATCCCTGTTGTCTTGCACTGTGTCACAGGCTACTGCAGTAAACAAGGCAACGTCAGTGCCAGTTAATCCCTTTTGTCTTACACTGTGTCGCAAACTACTGTAGTAAACAAGGCAACGTCAATGTCAATTAATCCCTTTTGTCATGCACTATCACAGAGCTACTGCAGTAAACAAGGCAACGTCAGTGCCAGTTAATCCCTTTTGTCTTACGCTGTGTCACAAACTACTGTAGTAAACAAGGCAACGTCAATGTCAATTAATCCCTTTTGTCATGCACTATCACAGAGCTACTGCAGTAAACAAGGAAACGTCTGTGCCAGTTAATTTCTTTTCTCATACACTGTGACGCAGCTACTGCAGTAAACGATGCAAGTCCGGTGCCATTTAATCTGTTTTGTCATACACAGTCACAGAGCTGCTGCAGTAAACAAGGCAATGTAAGTGCCAGTTAATTCCTTTTGTCATACTCTGTGTCACAGACTACTGCAGTAAACAAGGTAACATCAGTGGCAGTTATTCCCTTTTGTCATGCACTGTGTCACAGACTAGTGCGGTAAACAAAGCAAAATCAGTGTCAGTTAATCCTTTTTGTCATGCACTGTGTCATTGATTACTGCAATAAACAGGGCAACGTCAGTGCCAGTTAATTCTTTTGTCTTGTACTGAGTCACAAACTACTGTGGTAAGCAAGGCAGCGTCAGTATCAATTAATCCTTTTATTTGCACTGTTTCACAGAGCTACTGCAGTAAACAAGGTAATGTCAGTGAGTTAATCCCTTTTGTCATGCACTGTCACAGAGCTACTGCAGTAAACAAGAAAAAATCCGTGCTATTAAATTCCTTTTGTCATACTTTGTGTCACAGAATTCTGCAGTAAGCAGGGCAACGTCAGTGCCAGTTGAAGCCTTTTGTAATGCACTGTGTCAAAGACTACTGCAGTAAACAAGGCAACATCAGTGCCAGTTAATCCCTTTTGTCAGGCACTGTGTCACAGAGTACTGCAGTAAACTAGGCAGCATTAGTACTAATTAATCCCTTTTGTCATGCAATGTGTCTCAGACTACTGCAGTAAACAAGGCAACGTTGGTGCCAGTTAATCCCTTTTGCCAGGCACTGTGTCAGACAACTGCAGTTAGCAAGGCAATGTCAGTTCCAGTTAATCCCTTTTGTCATGCAATGTGTCATAGGCTACTGTAGTAAACAAGGCAACGTCAGTGCCAGTTAATTCCTTTTGTCATGCACTGTCACAAACTACTGTAGTAAACAAGGCAACGTCAGTGTCAATTAATCCCTTTTGTCATGCACTATCACAGAGCTACTGCAGTAAACAGGGCAACATCAGTGCCACTTAATTCTTTTTGTCATGTACTGTGTCACAAACTACTGCGGTAAACAAGGCAACGTCAGTGCCAGTTAATCCCTATTGTCATGCACTGTGTCACAGACTACTGCAGTAAACAAGGCAATGTCAGTGCCAGTTAATCCCTTTGTCATGCCCGTGTCAAGACTACTGCGGTAAACAGGACAGCGTCAGCGTCAATTAATCCCTTTTGTCATGCACTGTTTCACAGAGCTACTGCAGTAAACAAGGTAATGTCAGTGAGTTAAACCCTTTTGTCATGCACTGTCACAGAGCTACTGCAGTAAACAAGCGCCACATCCATGCCATTTAATTCCTTTTGTCATACATTGTGTCACAGACTACTGCAGTAAGCAGGACAGCGTCAGTGCCAGTTAAAGCATTTTGTCATGCACTGTGTCACAGACTACTGCAGAAAACAAGGCACCGTCGGTGCAAGTTAATCCCTTGTGTCAGGCACTGTGTCACAGACTACTGCAGTAAACTATGCAGCATTAGTGCTAATTATTCCCGTTTGTCATACAATGTGTCACAGACTACTGCAGTAAACAAGGCAGTGTCTGTGCCACTTAATCCCTTTAGTCAGGGACTGTGTCACAGAGCTTCTGCAGTAAACAAGGTAATGTCAGTGTCAGTTAATCCCTTTAGTCGTACACTGTGTCACAGACTACTGCAGTAAACAAGGCAACGTCGGTGCAACTTAATCCCTTTTGTCATGCACTGTGTCACAGAGCTAATGCAGTAAACAAGGCAACATCCGTGCCACCTAATCCCTTTTGTCATACATTGTGTCACAGACTACTACAGTAAACAAGGCAACGTCAGTGTCAATTAATCCCTTTCGTCATGCACTGTTTCACAGACTACTGCAGTAAACAAGGCAATGTCAGTGTTAATTAATCCCATTTGTCATGCACTGTGTCACAGACTACTGCAGTAAACAGGGCAACGCCAGTGCCAGTTAATCCCTTTTGTCATACACGGTGTCACAGAGCTCCTGCAGTAATCAAGGTAATGTAAGTGCCAGGTAATTCCTTTTGTCATACTCTGTGTCACAGACTACTGCAGTAATCAAGGCAATGTCACTGCCAGTTAATCCATTTTGTCATGCACTGTGTCACAGACCACTGTAGTAAACAAGGCAACATCCGTGCCAGTTAATCCCTTTTGTCATCACACTGTGTCAGTCTCCTGCAGTAAACAAGGCAATGTCGGCTGCCACTTATTCCCTATTGTCATGCACTGTGTCACAGTGCTAATGCAGTAAACAAGGCAACATCCGCGTGCCACTTTATCCTTTGTCATACATTGTGCCACAGACTACTGCAGTAAAAAGGCAATGTCAGAGTCAATTAATCCTTTTGTTATGCACTGTGTCACAGACTACTGCAGTAACAAGGCAACATCAGTCACAGTTAATCCCTTTTGTCATACACGGTGTCACAGAGCTGCTGCAGTAAAGAAGGCAATGTCTGTGCCATTTAATTCCTTTTGTCATACATTGTGTCACAGACTACTGCAGTGAGCAGGGCAACGTCAGTGCCAGTTAAAGCATTTTGTCATGCACTGTGTCACAGACTACTGCAGAAAACAAGGCACTGTCGGTGCCAGTTAATCCCTTGTGTCAGACACTGTGTCACAGACTACTGCAGTAAACTATGCAGCATTAGTGCTAATTATTCCGTTTGTCATACAATGTGTCACAGACTACTGCAGTAAACAAGGCAGTGTCTGTGCCATAATCCTTTAGTCAGGGACTGTGTCACAAAGCTTCTGCAGTAAACAAGGTAATGTCGGTGTCAGTTAATCCCTTTAGTGTACACTGTGTCACAGACTACTGCAGTAAACAAGGCAGCGTCGGTTGCAACAATCCCTTTTGTCATGCACTGTGTCACAGAGCTAATGCAGTAAACAAGGCAACATCCGTGCCACCTAATCCCTTTTGTCATACATTGTAGTCACAGACTACTACAGTAAACAAGGCAAGCGTCAGTGTCAATTAATCCCTTTCGTCATGTACTGTTTCACAGACTACTGCAGTAAACAAGGCAACGTCAGTGTTAATTAATCCCATTTGTCATGCACTGTGTCACAGACTACTGCAGTAGACAAGGCAACATCAGTCACAGTTAATCCCTTTTGTCATACACGGTGTCACAGAGCTGCTGCAGTAAAGAAGGCAGTGTCTGTGCCAGGTAATTCCTTTTGTCATACTCTGTGTCACAGACTACGGCAGTAAACAAGGCAATGTCAGTGCCAGTTAATCCATTTTGTCATGCACTGTGTCACAGACTACTGTAGTAAACAAGGCAACATCCATGCCAGCTAATACCTTTTGTCATAGATTGTGTCACAGACTACCTGCAGTAAACAAAGGCAACATCGGTGATACTTATCCTTTTGTTCATGCACTGTGTCACAGACTACTGCAGTAAACAGGGCAACATCCGTGCCAGTTAATCTCTTTTGTCTTACATTGTGTCACAAACTACTGCAGTAAACAATGCAACGTCAGTGCCAGTTAATTCCTTTTGTCATGCACTGTGTCAGAAACTACTGCAGTAAACAAAGTAACGTCAATGGCAGTTAATCCCTATTGTCATTCACTTTGTGACAGACCACTGTAGTAAACAACGCAACATCTGTGCCAGTTAATCCCATTTTTCATGCACTGTAACAGACTACTTCAGTAAGCAAGGCATGATCAGGTCCAGTTCATCTCTTTTGTCATGCACTGTGTCACAGAGCTACTTCAGTAAATAAGGCAGATCGGTGTCTGTTAATCACTATTGTGATGCTGAGACTACTACAGCAAACAAGGCGACAGTGAGTTAATCCCTTTGTAATGCACTGTGTCACAGTCTACTGCAGTAAATGAGGCAGCGTCAGTGCCAGTTAATCCATTTTGTCATGCAGTGTGTGACTGACTACTGCAGTAAACAAGGCAATGTCAGTGCCAGTTAATCCCTTTGTTTATGCACTGTCACGGGAAATGCTTAACAAGGCAACGTCAGTGCCAGTTAATCCTTTTATCATACATTTGTGGCACAGACTACAGCAGTAAACAAGGCAATGTCAGTGTCAATTATTCCTTTTGTCATGATCTGTGTCACAGACTACTGCAGTAAGCGTGACAACGTCGGTGCCAGTTAATTCCTTTTGTCATCCAGTGTGTCCAGACTACTGCAGTAAACAGGGCAATGTCAGAGCCAGTTAATCCCTTTTGTCATGCACTGCGTCACAGACTACTGCAATAAACAGGGTAACGTCAGTGCCAGTTAATTGCTTTTGTCATGCACTGTCACTTTTTCATGCACTGTGCACAGACTACTGCAGTTAACAGGCAGCGCCAGTGCCAGTTAATTCCTTTTGTCATGCACTGTGTCACAAACTACTGCAGTAAACAAGGTAACGTCAGTGGCAGTTATTCCCTTTTGTCATGCACTGTGTCACAGACTAGTGCGGTAAACAAAGCAAAATCAGTGTCAGTTAATCCTTTTTGTCATGCACTGTGTCATTGACTACTGCAATAAACAGGGCAATGTCAGTGCCAGTTAATTCCTTTTGTCTTGTACTGTGTCACAAACTACTGTGGTAAACAAGGCAACGTCAGTATCAATTAATCCCTTTAATCATGCACTGTTTCACAGAGCTACTGCAGTAAACAAGGTAATGTCAGTGAATTAATCCTTTTTGGCATGCACTGTCACAGAGCTACTGCAGTAAACAAGGCAAAATCCATGCCATTTAATTCCTTTTGTCATACATTGTGTCACAGAATTCTGCAGTAAGCAGAACGCGTCAGTTCCAGTTAAAGCCTTTTGTAATGCACTGTGTCACAGACTACTGCAGTAAATAAGGCAATGTCAGTGCCAGTTAATCCCTTTGTCAGGCACTGTGTCACGAACTACTGCAGTAAACTAGGCAACATTAGTGCTAATTAATTCCTTTTGTCATGCAATGTGTCTCAGACTACTGCAGTAAACAAGAGCAGCGTCGGTGCAAGTTAATCCCTTTGGCCATGCATTGTGTCAGACTACTGCAGTTAGCAAGGCAATGTCAGTGCCAGTTAATCCCTTTTGTCATGCAATGTGTCACAGTCTACTGCTGTAAACAAGGCAGCATCAGTACCAGTTAATCCCTGTTGTCATGCATTGTGTCACAGGCTACTGTAGTAAACAAGCAGCGTCAGTGCCAGTTAATTCCTTTTATCATGCACTGTCTCAAACTACTGTAGTAAACAAGGCAATGTCGGCGTCAATTAACCCTTTTGTCATGAACTATCACAGAGCTACTGCAGTAAACAGAGACAGCGTCAGTGCCAGTTAATTCTTTTTATTATGTACTGTGTGACAAACTACTGCAGTAAACAAGGCAGCGTCAGTGCCAGTAAAACCCTTTTTGTCATGCACCATGTCACAGACTACTGCAGTAAACAAGGCAACGTCAGTGCCAGTTAATCCCTTTGTCATGCACTGTGTCACAGACTACTGCAGTAAACAGGACAACGTCAGTGTCAATTAATCCTTTTTCATCCACTGTCACAGTCTACTGCAGTAAATGAGGCAATGTCAGTGCCTGTTAATCCATTTTGTCATGCAGTTTGTGACTGACTACTGCAGTAAACAAGGCAATGTCAGTGCCAGTTAATCCCTTTTGTTATGCACTGTCACAGGCTAATGCACTTAACAAGGCAACGTCAGTGCCAGTTAATCTCTTTTATCATACATTGTGGCACAGACTACGGCAGTAAACAGGAGCAGCGTCAGTGCCAGTTGATTCTATTGTCATGCACTGTGTCACAGACTACTGCAGTAAACAAGGCAATGTCAGTGTCAATTATTCCCTTTTGTCATGATCTGTGTCACAGACTACTGCAGTAAACGTGACAACTTCAGTGCCAGTTAATTCTTTTTGTCATCCAGTGTGTCACAGACTGCTGCAGTAAACAGGTAAACGTCAGTGCCAGTTAATCCCTTTTGTCATGCACTGCGTCACAGACTACTGCAGTAAACAGGGTAACGTCAGTGCCAGTTAATTGCTTTTGTCATGCACTTTGTCAGTTTTGTCATGCACTGTGTCACAGACTACTGCAGTTAACAGGGCAACGCCAGTGCCAGTTAATTCCTTTTGTCATGCACTGTGTCACAGACTAGTGCGTTAAACTAAGCAACATCAGTGCCAGTTAATCCTTTTTGTCATGCACTATGTCATTGACTTCTGCAATATACAGGGCAATGTCAGTGCTAGTTAATTCCTTTTTTCATGTACTGTGTCACAAACTACTGTGGTAAACAAGGCAACGTCAGTGCCAGTTAATCCCTTTGTCATGCACTGTGTCACAGACTACTGCAGTAAACAAGGCAACGTCTATGCCAGTTAATTCCTATTGGCATGCACTGTGTCATAAACTACTGCAGTAAACAGGACAACGTCAGTGTCAATTAATCCCTTTTATCATGCACTGTTTCACAGAGCTACTGCAGTAAACAAGGTAATGTCAGTGAGTTAATCCCTTTTGTCATGCACTGTCACAGAGCTACTGCAGTAAACAAGGCAACATCTGTGCCATTTAATTCCTTTAGTCATACATTGTGTCTCAGACTACTGAAGTAAGCAGGGCAACGTCAGTGACAGTTAAAGCCTTTTGTCATGCACTGTGTCACAAACTACTGCAGTAAACAAGGCAACGTCAGTGCCAGTTAATCCCTTTTGTCAGGCACTGTGTCACAGACTACTGCAGTAAACTAGGCAACATTAGTGCTAATTAATCCCTTTTGTCATGCAATGTGTCACAGACTACTGCAGTAAACAAAGCAACGTCGGTGCCAGTTAATCCCTTTTGCCAGGCACTGTGTCAGACTACTGCAATAAGCAAGGCAATGTTAGTGTCAGTTAATCCGTTTTGTCATGGAATGTGTCACAGACTACTGCAGTAAACAAGGCAGCATCAGTGCCAGTTAATCCCTGTTGTCGTGCATTGTGTCAGAGGCTGCTGCAGTAAACAAGGCAATATCAGTGCCAGTTAATCTCTTTTGTCATGCACTGTGTCAGAAACTACTGTAGTAAACAAGGCAACGTCAGAGTCAATTAGTCCCTTTTGTCTTGCACTGTCACAGAGCCACTGCAGTAAACAGGGCAACGTCAGTGCCAGTTAATTCCTGTTGTCATGTACTGTGTCACAAACTACTGCGGTAAACAAGGCAACGTCAGTGCCAGTTAATCTCTTTTGTAATACTGAGTCACAGACTACTGCAGTAAACAAGGCAACGTCTGTGCCAGTTAATTCCTATTGGCATGCACTCTGTCACAGACTACTGCAGTAAACACTACAATGTCAGTGTCAATTAATCCCTTTTGTCATGTACTGTTTCACAGAGCTACTGCAGTAAACAAGATAATATCAGTGAGTTAATCCCTTTTGTCATGCACTGTCACAGAGCTAGTGCAGTAAACAAGGCAAAATCCATGCCATTTAATTCCTTTTGTCATGCATTGTGTCACAGACTACTGCAGTAAGCAGGGCAACGTCAGTGCCAGTTAAAGCCTTTTGTCATGCACTGTGTCACAGACTGCTGCAGTAAACAAGGCAACGTCGGTGCCAGTTACTCCCTTTTGTCAGGCACTGTGTCACAATCTACTGCAGTAAACTAGACAGCATTAGTGCTAATTAATCCCTTTTGTCATGCAATGTGTCACAGACTACTGCAGTAAACAAGGCAATGTCGGTGCCAGTTAATCCCTTTTGTCAGGGACTGTGTCACAGAGCTACTGCAGTAAACAAGGTAATGTCAGTGACAGTTAATCCCTTTTGTCGTACACTGTGTCACAGACTACTGCAGTAAACAAGCAATCTCAGTGTCACTTAATCCCTTTTGTCATGCACTGTGTCACAGAGCTAATGCAGTAAACAAGGCAACATCCGTGCCACCTAATCCCTTTTGTCATACATTGTGTCACAGACTACTGCAGTAAACAAGGCAACATCAATGTCAATTAATCCCTTTTGTCATGCACTGAGTCACAGACTACTGCAGTAAACAGGGCAACATCAGTCACAGTTAATCCCTTTTGTCATACACGGTGTCACAGAGCTGCTGCAGGAAACAAGGCAATGTAAGTGCCAGGTAATTCCTTTTGTCATACTCTGTGTCACAGACTACTGCAATAAACAAGGCAATGTCAGTGCCAGTTAATCCATTTTGTCATGCACTGTGTCACAGACTACTGCAGTAAACAGGGCAACATCCGTGCCAGTTGATCCCTTTTGTCATGCACTGTGTCACAAACTACTGTAGTAAACAAGGCAACGTCAGTGTCAATTAATCCCTTTTGTCGTGCACTGCTTCACAGACTACTGCAGTAAACAAGGTAATGTCAGTGAGTAAATCCCTTTTGTAATGCACTGTCACAGAGTTACTGCAGTAAACAAGTCATTATTCGTGCCATTTAGTTCCTTTTGTTATACATTATGTCACAGACTGCTGCAGTAAGCAGGGCAACGTCAGTGCCAGTTAATCCCTTTTGTCAGGCACTGTGTCACAGACTACTGCAGTAAATTATGCAACATAATACAAATTGATCCCTTTTGTCATGCAGTGTGTCACAGACTACTGCAGTAAACAAGGCAACATCGGTGCCAGTTAATCCCTTTTGCCAGGCACTGTGTCAGACTACTGCAGTTAGCAAGGCAACGTCAGTGCCCGTTAATGCCTTTTGTCATGCAAGTGTCACAGACTACTGCAGTAAACAAGGCAGCATCAGTACCAGTTAATCCCTGTTGTCTTGCATTGTGTCACAGGCTACTGCAGTAAACAAGGCAACGTCAGTGCCAGTTAATCCCTTTTGTCATACACTGTGTCACAAACTACTGTAGTAAACAAGGCAACGTCAATGTCAATTAATCCCTTTTGTCATGCACTATCACAGAGCTACTGCAGTAAACAAGGAAACGACTGTGCCAGTTAATTTCTTTTCTCATACACTGTCACGCAGTTACTGCAGTAAGCGATGCAAGTCCAGTGCCATTTAATCTGTTTTGTCATACACAGTCACAGAGTTGCTGCAGTAAACAAGGCAATGTAGTGCCAGTTAATTCCTTTGTCATTCTCGTGTCACAGACTACTGCAGTAAACAAGGTAACATCAGTGGCAGTTATTCCCTTTTGTCATGCACTGTGTCACAGACTAGTGCGGTAAACAAAGCAAAATCAGTGTCAGTTAATGCTTTTTGTCATGCACTGTGTCATTGATTACTGCAATAAACAGGGCAACGTCAGTGCCAGTTAATTCTTTTTGTCTTGTACTGAGTCACAAACTACTGTGGTAAGCAAGGCAACGTCAGTATCAATTAATCCCTTTTATTGTGCACTGTTTCACAGAGCTACTGCAGTAAACAAGGTGATGTCAGTGAGTTAATCCCTTTTGTCATGCACTGTCACAGAGCTACTGCAGTAAACAAGGCAAAATCCGTGCTATTAAATTGCTTTTGTCATACTTGTGTCACAGAATTCTGCAGTAAGCAGGGCAACGTCAGTGCCAGTTAAAGCCTTTTGTAATGCACTGTGTCAAAGACTACTGCAGTAAACAAGGCAACATCAGTGCCAGTTAATCCCCTTTTGTCAGGCACTGTGTCACAGACTACTGCAGTAAACTAGGCAACATTAGTACTAATTAATCCCTTTTGTCATGCAATGTGTCTCAGACTACTGCAGTAAACAAGGCAACGTTGGTGTCAGTTAATCCCTTTTGCCAGGCACTGTGTCAGACAACTGCAGTTAGCAAGGCAATGTCAGTTCCAGTTAATCCCTTTTGTCATGCATAGTGTCACAGGCTACTGTAGTAAATACAAGACAACGTCAGTGCCAGTTAATTCCTTTGGTCATGCACTCACAAACTACTGTAGTAAACAAGGCAGCAGTGTGTCAATTAATCCCTTTGTCATGCACCTATCACAGAGCTACTGCAGTAAACAGGGCAACATCAGTGCCACTTAATTCTTTTTGTCATGTACTGTGTCACAAACTACTGCGGTAAACAAGGCAGCGTCAGTGCCAGTTAATCCCTATTGTCATGCACTGTGTCACAGACTACTGCGAGTAAACAAGGCAATGTCAGTGCCAGTTAATCCCTTTGTCATGCCCTGTGTCACAGACTATGCAGTAAACAGGACAACGCCAGCGCTAATTAATCCCTTTTGTCATGCACTGGTTTCACAGAGCTACTGCAGTAAACAAGGTAATGTCAGTGAGTTAAACCCTTTGTCATGCACTGTCACAGAGCTACTGCAGTAAACAAGGCTACATCCATGCCATTTAATTCCTTTTGTCATACATTGTGTCACAGACTACTGCAGTAAGCAGGGCAACGTCAGTGCCAGTTAAAGCATTTTGTCATGCACTGTGTCACAGACTACTGCAGAAAACAAGGCACCGTCGGTTGCAAGTTAATCCCTTGTGTCGGGCACTGTGTCTGAAGACTACTGCAGTAAACTATGCAGCATTAGTGCTAATTATTCCCGTTTGTCATACAATGTCACAGACTACTGCAGTAAACAAGGCAGTGTCTGTGCCACTTAATCCCTTTAGTCAGGACTGTGTCACAGAGCTTCTGCAGTAAACAAGGTAATGTCAGTGTCCGCTAATCCCTTTAGTCGCACTGTGTCACAGACTACTGCAGTAAACAAGGCAACGCCGGTGCAACTTAATCCCTTTTGTCATGCACTGTGTCACAGAGCTAATGCAGTAAACAAGGCAACATCCGTGCCACCTAATCCCTTTTGTCATACATTGTGTCACAGACTACTACAGTAAACAAGGCAACGTCAGTGTCAATTAATCCCTTTCGTCATGCACTGTTTCACAGACTACTGCAGTAAACAAGGCAACGTCAGTGTTAATTAATCCCATTTGTCATGCCATGTGCAGACTACTGCAGTAAACAGGGCAACGCCAGTGCCAGTTAATCCCTTTTGTCATACACGGTGTCACAGAGCTCCTGCAGTAATCAAGGTAATGTAAGTGCCAGGTAATTCCTTTTGTCATACTCTGTGTCACAGACTACTGCAGTAATCAAGGCAATGTCACTGCCAGTTAATCCATTTTGTCATACGCAATGTCACGGATCACTGTAGTAAACAAGGCAACATCCGTGCCAGTTAATCCCTTTGTCATACACTGTGTCACAGTCTCCTGCAGTAAACAAGGCAATGTCGGTTGCCACTTATTCCCTATTGTCATGCACTGTGTCACAGTGCTAATGCAATAAACAAGGCAACATCCGCGTGCCACCTTATCCTTTGTCATACATTGTGCCACAGACTACTGCAGTAAAAAGCAATGTCAGAGTCAATTAATCCCTTTGTCTATGCACTGTGTCACAGACTACTGCAGTAGACAAGGCAACATCAGTCACAGTTAATCCCTTTTGTCATACACGGTGTCACAGAGCTGCTGCAGTAAAGAAGGCAATGTCTGTGCCATTTAATTCCTTTTGTCATACATTGTGTCACAGACTACTGCAGTGAGCAGGGCAGCGTCAGTGCCAGTTAAAGCATTTTGTCATGCACTGTGTCACAGACTACTGCAGAAAACAAGGCACCGGTGCCAGTTAATCCCTTGTGTCAGACACTGTGTCACAGACTACTGCAGTAAACTATGCAGCATTAGTGCTAATTATTCCCGTTTGTCATACAATGTGTCACAGACTACTGCAGTAAACAAGGCAGTGTCTGTGCCATAATCCTTAGTCAGGGACTGTGTCGCAAACTTCTGCAGTAAACAAGGTAATGTCGGTGTCAGTTAATCCCTTTAGTGGTACACTGTGTCACAGACTACTGCAGTGAACAAGGCAGCGTCGGTGCAACTTAATCCTTTTGTCATGCACTGTGTCACAGAGCTAATGCAGTAAACAAGGCAACATCCGTACCACCTAATCCCTTTTGTCATACATTTGTATCACAGACTACTACAGTAAACAAGGCAAGCGTCAGTGTCAATTAATCCTTTCGTCATGTACTGTTTCACAGACTACTGCAGTAAACAAGGACAGCGTCAGTGTTAATTAATCCCATTTGTCATGCACTGTGTCACAGACTACTGCAGTAAACAAGGCAACATCAGTCACAGTTAATCCCTTTGTCATACACGGTGTCACAGAGCTCCTGCAGTAAAGAAGGCAGTGTCTGTGCCAGGTAATTCCTTTTGTCATACTCTGTGTCACAGACTACTGCAGTAATCAAGGCAATGTCACTGCCAGTTAATCCATTTTGTCATGCACTGTGTCACAGACACTGTAGTAAACAAGGCAACATCCGTGCCAGTTAATCCCTTTTGTCATACACTGTGTCACAGTCTCCTGCAGTAAACAAGGCAACGTCGGTGCCACTTATTCCTATTGTCGCGCACTGTGTCACAGTGCTAATGCAAGTAAACAAGGCAACATCCGTGCCACCTTATCCCTTTTGTCATACATTGTGCCACAGACTACTGCAGTAAAAAAGGCAATGTCAGAGTCACTTAATCCCTTTTGTCATGCACTGTGTCACAGACTACTGCAGTAGACAAGGCAACATCAGTCACAGTTAATCCCTTTTGTCATACACGGTGTCACAGAGCTGCTGCAGTAAAGAAGGCAGTGTCTGTGCCAGGTAATTCCTTTTGTCATACTCTGTGTCACAGACTACGCGGTAAACAAGGCAATGTCGGTGCCAGTTAATCCATTTGTCATGCACTGTGTCACAGATGCTGTAGTAAACAAGGCAACATCCATGCCAGCTAATACCTTTTGTCATAGATTGTGTCACAGACTACTGCAGTAAACAAGGCAACATCGGTGATACTTAATCCCTTTTGTCATGCACTGTGTCACAGACTACTGCAGTAAACAGGGCAACATCCGTGCCAGTTAATCTCTTTTGTCTTACATTGTGTCACAAACTACTGCAGTAAACAATGCAACGACAGTGCCAGTTAATTCCTTTTGTCATGCACTGTGTCAGAAACTACTGCAGTAAACAAAGTAACGTCAATGGCAGTTAATCCCTATTGTCATTCACTTTGTGACAGACCACTGTAGTAAACAACGCAACATCTGTGCCAGTTAATCCCATTTTTCATGCACTGTAACAGACTACTTCAGTAAGCAAGGCATGATCAGGTCCAGTTCATCTCTTTTGTCATGCACTGTGTCACAGAGCTACTTCAGTAAATAAGGCAGATCGGTGTCTGTTAATCACTATTGTGATGCACAGACTACTACAGCAAACAAGACGACAGTGAGTTAATCCCTTTTGTAATGCACTGTGTCACAGTCTACTGCAGTAAATGAGGCAACGTCAGTGCCAGTTAATCCATTTTGTCATGCAGTGTGTGACTGACTACTGCAGTAAACAAGGCAATGTCAGTGCCAGTTAATCCCTTTTGTTATGCACTGTCACAGGGAAATGCACTTAACAAGGCAACGTCAGTGCCAGTTAATCCCTTTTATCATACATTGTGGCACAGACTACAGCAGTAAACAAGGCAATGTCAGTGTCAATTATTCCCTTTTGTCATGATCTGTGTCACAGACTACTGCAGTAAACGTGACAACGTCAGTGCCAGTTAATTCCTTTTTGTCATCCAGTGTGTCTGAGACTACTGCAGTAAACAGGGCAATGTCAGAGCCAGTTAATCCCTTTTGTCATGCACTTTCGTCACAGACTACTGCAATAAACAGGTAACGTCAGTGCCAGTTAATTGCTTTTGTCATGCACTGTCACTTTTTCATGCACTGTGTCACAGACTACTGCAGTTAACGAGGCAACGCCAGTGCCAGTTAATTCCTTTGTCATGCACTGTGTCACAAACTACTGCAGTAAACAAGGTAGCGTCAGTGGCAGTTATTCCCTTTTGTCATGCTGTGTCACAGACTAGTGCGGTAAACAAAGCAAAATCAGTGTCAGTTAATCCTTTTGGTCATGCACTGTGTCATTGACTACTGCAATAAACAGGGCAATGTCAGTGCCAGTTAATTCCTTTGTGTCTTGTACTGTGTCACAAACTACTGTGGTAAACAAGGCAACGTCAGTATCAATTAATCCCTTTAATCATGCACTGTTTCACAGAGCTACTGCAGTAAACAAGGTAATGTCAGTGAATTAATCCTTTTTGGCATGCACTGTCACAGAGCTACTGCAGTAAACAAGGCAAAATCCATGCCATTTAATTCCTTTTGTCATACATTGTGTCACAGAATTCTGCAGTAAGCAGGGCAACGTCAGTTCCAGTTAAAGCCTTTTGTAATGCACTGTGTCACAGACTACTGCAGTAAACAAGGCAATGTCAGTGCCAGTTAATCCCTTTTGTCAGGCACTGTGTCACAAACTACTGCAGTAAACTAGGCAACATTAGTGCTAATTAATTCCTTTTGTCATGCAATGTGTCTCAGACTACTGCAGTAAACAAGGCAACGTCGGTGCAAGTTAATCCCTTTGGCCATGCATTGTGTCAGACTACTGCAGTTAGCAAGGCAATGTCAGTGCCAGTTAATCCCTTTTGTCATGCAATGTGTCACAGTCTACTGCTGTAAACAAGGCAGCATCAGTACCAGTTAATCCCTGTTGTCATGCATTGTGTCACAGGCTACTGTAGTAAACAAGGCAACGTCAGTGCCAGTTAATTCCTTTTATCATGCACTGTCACAAACTACTGTAGTAAACAAGGCAATGTCAGCGTCAATTAACCCTTTTGTCATGAACTATCACAGAGCTACTGCAGTAAACAGGGCAACGTCAGTGCCAGTTATTTCTTTTTATTATGTACTGTGTGACAAACTACTGCGGTAAACAAGGCAACGTCAGTGCCAGTAAAACCCTTTTGTCATGCACTGTGTCACAGACTACTGCAGTAAACAAGGCAACGTCAGTGCCAGTTAATCCCTTTTGTCATGCACTGTGTCACAGACTACTGCAGTAAACAGGACAACGTCAGTGTCAATTAATCCCTTTTTTCATGCACTGTGTCACAGTCTACTGCAGTAAATGAGGCAATGTCAGTGCCTGTTAATCCATTTTGTCATGCAGTTTGTGACTGACTACTGCAGTAAACAAGGCAATGTCAGTGCCAGTTAATCCCTTTTGTTATGCACTGTCACAGGCTAATGCACTTAACAAGGCAACGTCAGTGCCAGTTAATCTCTTTTGTCTTACACTGTGTCACAAACTACTGTAGTAAACAAGGAAACGTCAATGTCAATTAATCCCTTTTGTCATGCACTATCACAGAGCTACTGCAGTAAACAAGGCAACGTCAATGTCAATTAATCCCTTTTGTCATGCACTATCACAGAGCTACTGCAGTAAACAAGGCAACGTCAGTGCCAGTTAATCCCTTTTGTCATACACTGTGTCACAAACTACTGTAGTAAACAAGGCAACGTCAATGTCAATTAATCCCTTTTGTCATGCACTATCACAGAGCTACTGCAGTAAACAAGAAGCGTCTGTGCCAGTTAATTTCTTTTCTCATACCTGCTGGCGCGCTACTGCAGTAAACGATGCAGAATCCGGTGCCATTTAATCTGTTTTGTCATACACAGTCACAGAGCTGCTGCAGTAAACAAGGCAATGTAAGTGCCAGTTAATTCCTTTTGTCATACTCTGTGTCACAGACTACTGCAGTAAACAAGGTAACATCAGTGGCAGTTATTCCCTTTGTCATGCACTGTGTCACAGACTAGCTGGTAAACAAAGCAAAATCAGTGTCAGTTAATCCTTTTGTCGTGCACTGTGTCATTGATTACTGCAATAAACAGGGCCAGCGTCAGTGCCAGTTAATTCTTTTGTCTTGTACTGAGTCACAAACTACTGTGGTAAGCAAGGCAACGTCAGTATCAATTAATCCCTTTTATCGTGCACTGTTTCACAGAGCTACTGCAGTAAACAAGGTAATGTCAGTGAGTTAATCCCTTTTGTCATGCACTGTCACAGAGCTACTGCAGTAAACAAGAAAAAATCTGTGCTATTAAATTCCTTTTGTCATACTTTGTGTCACAGAATTCTGCAGTAAGCAGGGCAACGTCAGTGCCAGTTGAAGCCTTTTGTCAGGCACTGTGTCACAGACTACTGCAGTAAACTAGGCAGCATTAGTACTAATTAATCCCTTTTGTCATGCAATCTGTCTCAGACTACTGCAGTAAACAAGGCAACGTTGGTGCCAGTTAATCCCTTTTGCCAGGCACTGTCAGACTACTGCAGTTAGCAAGGCAATGTCAGTTCCAGTTAATCCCTTTTGTCATGCAATGTGTCATAGGCTACTGTAGTAAACAAGGCAACGTCAGTGCCAGTTAATTCCTTTTGTCATGCACTGTCACAAACTACTGTAGTAAACAAGGTAACGTCAGTGTCAATTAATCCCTTTTGTCATGCACTATCACAGAGCTACTGCAGTAAACAGGGCAACATCAGTGCCACTTAATTCTTTTTGTCATGTACTGTGTCACAAACTACTGCGGTAAACAAGGCAACGTCAGTGCCAGTTAATCCCTATTGTCATGCACTGTGTCACAGACTACTGCAGTAAACAAGGCAATGTCAGTGCCAGTTAATCCCTTTTGTCATGCCCCATGTCACAGACTACTGCAGTAAACAGGACAACGTCAGCGTCAATTAATCCCTTTTGTCATGCACTGTTTCACAGAGCTACTGCAGTAAACAAGGTAATGTCAGTGAGTTAAACCCTTTTGTCATGCACTGTCACAGAGCTACTGCAGTAAACAAGGCTACATCCATGCCATTTAATTCCTTTTGTCATACATTGTGTCACAGACTACTGCAGTAAGCAGGGCAACGTCAGTGCCAGTTAAAGCATTTTGTCATGCACTGTGTCACAGACTACTGCAGAAAACAAGGCACCGTCGGTGCGAGTTAATCCCTTGTGTCAGGCACTGTGTCACAGACTACTGCAGTAAACTATGCAGCATTAGTGCTAATTATTCCCATTTGTCATACAATGTGTCACAGACTACTGCAGTAAACAAGGCAGTGTCTGTGCCACTTAATCCCTTTAGTCAGGGACTGTGTCACAGAGCTTCTGCAGTAAACAAGGTAATGTCAGTGTCAGTTAATCCCTTTAGTCGTACACTGTGTCAGACTACTGCAGTAAACAAGGCAACGTCGGTGCAACTTAATCCCTTTGTCATGCACTGTGTCACAGAGCTAATGCAGTAAACAAGGCAACATCCGTGCCACCTAATCCCTTTGTCATACATTGTGTCACAGACTACTACAGTAAACAAAGGCAGCGTCAGTGTCAATTAATCCCTTCGTCATGCACTGTTTCACAGACTACTGCAGTAAACAAGGCAATGTCAGTGTTAATTAATCCCATTTGTCATGCACTGTGTCACAGACTACTGCAGTAAACAGAGGCAACGCCAGTGCCAGTTAATCCCTTTTGTCATACACGGTGTCACAGAGCTCCTGCAGTAATCAAGGTAATGTAAGTGCCAGGTAATTCCTTTTGTCATACTCTGTGTCACAGACTACTGCAGTAATCAAGGCAATGTCACTGCCAGTTAATCCATTTTGTCATGCACTGTGTCACAGACCACTGTAGTAAACAAGGCAACATCCGTGCCAGTTAATCCCTTTTGTCATGCACTGTGTCACAGACTACTGCAGTAAACAGGGCAACATCCGTGCCAGTTAATCTCTTTTGTCTTACGTTGTGTCACAAACTACTGCAGTAAACAAGGCAACGTCAGTGCCAGTTAATTCCTTTTGTCATGCACTGTGTCAGAAACTACTGCAGTAAACAAAGTAAGCGTCAATGGCAGTTAATCCCTATTGTCATTCACTTTGTGACAGACCACTGTAGTAAACAACGCAACATCTGTGCCAGTTAATCCCATTTTTCATGCACTGTAACAGACTACTTCAGTAAGCAAGGCATGATCAGGTCCAGTTCATCTCTTTTGTCATGCACTGTGTCACAGAGCTACTTCAGTAAATAAGGCAAGATCGGTGTCTGTTAATCACTATTGTGATGCACAGACTACTACAGCAAACAAGACGACAGTGAGTTAATCCCTTTTGTAATGCACTGTGTCACAGTCTACTGCAGTAAATGAGGCAACGTCAGTGCCAGTTAATCCATTTTGTCATGCAGTGTGTGACTGACTACTGCAGTAAACAAGGCAATGTCAGTGCCAGTTAATCCCTTTTGTTATGCACTGTCACAGGGAAATGCACTTAACAAGGCAACGTCAGTGCCAGTTAATCCCTTTTATCATACATTGTGGCACAGACTACAGCAGTAAACAAGGCAATGTCAGTGTCAATTATTCCCTTTTGTCATGATCTGTGTCACAGACTACTGCAGTAAACGTGACAACGTCAGTGCCAGTTAATTCCTTTTGTCATCCAGTGTGTCACAGACTACTGCAGTAAACAGGGCAATGTCAGAGCCAGTTAATCCCTTTTGTCATGCACTGCGTCACAGACTACTGCAATAAACAGGGTAACGTCAGTGCCAGTTAATTGCTTTTGTCATGCACTGTCACTTTTTCATGCACTGTGTCACAGAACTACTGCAGTTAACAGAACAACGCCAGTGCCAGTTAATTCCTTTGTCATGCACTGTGTCACAAACTACTGCAGTAAACAAGGTAGCGTCAGTGGCAGTTATTCCCTTTGTCATGCACTGTGTCACAGACTAGTGCGGTAAACAAAGCAAAATCAGTGTCAGTTAATCCTTTTTGTCATGCACTGTGTCATTGACTACTGCAATAAACAGGGCAATGTCAGTGCCAGTTAATTCCTTTTGTCTTGTACTGTGTCACAAACTACTGTGGTAAACAAGGCAACGTCAGTATCAATTAATCCCTTTAATCATGCACTGTTTCACAGAGCTACTGCAGTAAACAAGGTAATGTCAGTGAATTAATCCTTTTTGGCATGCACTGTCACAGAGCTACTGCAGTGAACAAGGCAAAATCCATGCCATTTAATTCCTTTTGTCATACATTGTGTCACAGAATTCTGCAGTAAGCAGGGCAACGTCAGTTCCAGTTAAAGCCTTTTGTAATGCACTGAGTCACAGACTACTGTAGTAAACAAGGCAATGTCAGCGTCAATTAACCCTTTTGTCATGAACTATCACAGAGCTACTGCAGTAAACAGGGCAACGTCAGTGCCAGTTAATTCTTTTTGTTATGTACTGTGTGACAAACTACTGCGGTAAACAAGGCAGCGTCAGTGCCAGTAAAACCCTTTTGTCATGCACTGTGTCACAGACTACTGCAGTAAACAAGGCAACGTCAGTGCCAGTTAATCCCTTTTGTCATGCACTGTGTCACAGACTACTGCAGTAAACAGGACAATGTCAGTGTCAATTAATCCCTTTTTTCATGCACTGTGTCACAGTCTACTGCAGTAAATGAGGCAATGTCAGTGCCTGTTAATCCGTTTTGTCATGCAGTTTGTGACTGACTACTGCAGTAAACAAGGCAATGTCAGTGCCAGTTAATCCCTTTTGTTATGCACTGTCACAGGCTAATGCACTTAACAAGGCAACGTCAGTGCCAGTTAATCTCTTTTATCATACATTGTGGCACAGACTACAGCAGTAAACAGAGCAACGTCAGTGCCAGTTGATTCCTATTGTCATGCACTGTGTCACAGACTACTGCAGTAAACAAGGCAATGTCAGTGTCAATTATTCCCTTTTTGTCATGATCTGTGTCACAGACTACTGCAGTAAACGTGACAACTTCAGTGCCAGTTAATTCTTTTTGTCATCCAGTGTGTCACAGACTACTGCAGTAAACAGGTAAACGTCAGTGCCAGTTAATCCCTTTTGTCATGCACTGCGTCACAGACTACTGCAGTAAACAGGGTAACGTCAGTGCCAGTTAATTGCTTTTGTCATGCACTTTGTCAGTTTTGTCATGCACTGTGTCACAGACTACTGCAGTTAACAGGGCAACGCCAGTGCCAGTTAATTCCTTTTGTCATGCACTGTGTCACAGACTAGTGCATTAAACTAAGCAACATCAGTGCCAGTTAATCCTTTTTGTCATGCACTATGTCATTGACTTCTGCAATATACAGGGCAATGTCAGTGCTAGTTAATTCCTTTTTTTCATGTACTGTGTCACAAACTACTGTGGTAAACAAGGCAACGTCAGTGCCAGTTAATCCCTTTCGTCATGCACTGTGTCACAGACTACTGCAGTAAACAAGGCAACGTCTATGCCAGTTAATTCCTATTGGCATGCACTGTGTCATAAACTACTGCAGTAAACAGGACAACGTCAGTGTCAATTAATCCTTTTATCATGCACTGTTTCCAGAGCTACTGCAGTAAACAAAGGTAATGTCGTGAGTTAATCCCTTTGTCATGCACTGTCACAGAGCTACTGCAGTAAACAAAGGCAACATCATGCCATTTAATTCCTTTAGTCATACATTGTGTCTCAGACTACTGAAGTAAGCAGGGCAGCACGTCAGTGACAGTTAAAGCATTTTGTCATGCATTGTGTCACAAACTACTGCAGTAAACAAGGCAACGTCAGTGCCAGTTAATCCCTTTTGTCAGGCACTGTGTCACAGACTACTGCAGTAAACTAGGCAACATTAGTGCTAATTAATCCCTTTTGTCATGCAATGTGTCACAGACTACTGCAGTAAACAAAGCAACGTCGGTGCCAGTTAATCCCTTTTGCCAGGCACTGTGTCAGACTACTGCAATTAGCAAGGCAATGTTAGTGTCAGTTAATCCGTTTTGTCATGGAATGTGTCACAGACTACTGCAGTAAACAAGGCAGCATCAGTGCCAGTTAATCCCTGTTGTCATGCATTGTGTCAGAGGCTACTGCAGTAAACAAGGCAATATCAGTGCCAGTTAATCTCTTTTGTCATGCACTGTGTCACAAACTACTGTAGTAAACAAGGCAACGTCAGAGTCAATTAGTCCCTTTTGTCTTGCACTGTCACAGAGCTACTGCAGTAAACAGGGCAACGTCAGTGCCAGTTAATTCCTGTTGTCATGTACTGTGTCACAAACTACTGCGGTAAACAAGGCAACGTCAGTGCCAGTTAATCTCTTTTGTAATACTGAGTCACAGACTACTGCAGTAAACAAGGCAACGTCTGTGCCAGTTAATTCCTATTGGCATGCACTGTGTCACAGACTACTGCAGTAAACACTACAATGTCAGTGTCAATTAATCCCTTTTGTCATGTACTGTTTCACAGAGCTACTGCAGTAAACAAGATAATATCAGTGAGTTAATCCCTTTTGTCATGCACTGTCACAGAGCTAGTGCAGTAAACAAGGCAAAATCCATGCCATTTAATTCCTTTTGTCATGCATTGTGTCACAGACTACTGCAGTAAGCAGGGCAACGTCAGTGCCAGTTAAAGCCTTTTGTCATGCACTGTATGTGCAGGACTGCCGCAGTAAACAAGGCAGCGTCGGTGCCAGTTAATCCCTTTTGTCAGGCACTGTGTCACAATCTACGCAGTAAACTAGACAGCATGAGTGCTAATTAATCCCTTTTGTCATGCAATGTGTCACAGACTACTGCAGTAAACAAAGGCAATGTCGAGTGCCAGTTAATCCCTTTTGTCAGGGACTGTGTCACAAGAGCTACTGCAGTAAACAAGGTAATGTCAGTGACAGTTAATCCCTTTGTCGTACACTGTGTCACAGACTACTGCAGTAAACAAGGCAACCTGGTACCACTTAATCCTTTTGTCATGCATCAGTCACAGAGCTAATGCAGTAAACAAGGCAACATCCGTGCCACCCAATCCCTTTTGTCATACATTGTGTCACAGACTACTGCAGTAAACAAGGCAACATCAATGTCAATTAATCCCTTTTGTCATGCACTGAGTCACAGACTACTGCAGTAAACAGGGCAACATCAGTCACAGTTAATCCCTTTTGTCATACACAGGTGTCTGCAGAGCTGCTGCAGTAAACAAGGCAATGTAAGTGCCAGGTAATTCCTTTTGTCATACTCTGTGTCACAGACTACTGCAATAAACAAGGCAATGTCAGTGCCAGTTAATCCATTTGTCATGCACTGTGTCACAGACTCCTGCAGTAAACAGGGCAACATCCGTGCCAGTTGATCCCTTTGTCATGCACTGTGTCACAAACTACCAGTAGTAAACAAGAGCAACGCCAGTGTCAATTAATCCCTTTACGTGGCACCGCTTCACAGACTACTGCAGTAAACAAGGTAATGTCAGTGAGTAAATTCCTTTTGTAATGCACTGTCACAGAGTTACTGCAGTAAACAAGTCATTATTCGTGCCATTTAGTTCCTTTTGTTATACATTATGTCACAGACTGCTGCAGTAAGCAGGGCAACGTCAGTGCCAGTTAATCCCTTTTGTCAGGCACTGTGTCACAGACTACTGCAGTAAATTATGCAACATAATACAAATTGATCCCTTTTGTCATGCAGTGTGTCACAGACTACTGCAGTAAACAAGGCAACGTCGGTGCCAGTTAATCCCTTTTGTCAGGCACTGTGTCAGACTACTGCAGTTAGCAAGGCAACGTCAGTGCCCGTTAATGCCTATTGTCATGCAAGTGTCACAGACTACTGCAGTAAACAAGACAGCATCAGTACCAGTTAATCCCTGTTGTCTTGCATTGTGTCACAGGCTACTGCAGTAAACAAGGCAACGTCAGTGCCAGTTAATCCTTTTTGTCGTGCACTATGTCATTGACTTCTGCAATATACAGGGCAATGTCAGTGCTAGTTAATTCCTTTTTTCATGTACTGTGTCACAAACTACTGTGGTAAACAAGGCAACGTCAGTGCCAGTTAATCCCTTTCGTCATGCACTGTGTCACAGACTACTGCAGTAAACAAGGCAACGTCTATGCCAGTTAATTCCTATTGGCATGCACTGTGTCATAAACTACTGCAGTAAACAGGACAACGTCAGTGTCAATTAATCCCTTTTATCATGCACTGTTTCACAGAGCTACTGCAGTAAACAAGGTAATGTCAGTGAGTTAATCCCTTTTGTCATGCACTGTCACAGAGCTACTGCAGTAAACAAGGCAACATCTGTGCCATTTAATTCCTTTAGTCATACATTGTGTCTCAGACTACTGAAGTAAGCAGGCAACGTCAGTGACAGTTAAAGCCTTTTGTCATGCACTGTGCACAAACTACTGCAGTAAACAAGGCAAACCGCCAGTGCCAGTTAATCCCTTTTGTCAGCACTGTGTCGCCAGACTACCGCGGTAAACCAGGCAACATTAGTGCTAATTAATCCCTTTTGTCAGCGCAATGTGTCACAGACTACGCAGTAAACAAAGCAACGCGGTGCCAGTTAATCCTTTGCCAGGCACTGTGTCAGACTACTGCAATTAGCAAGGCAATGTTAGTGTCAGTTAATCCGTTTTGTCATGGAATGTGTCCAGACTACTGCAGTAAACAAGGCAGCATCGGTGCCAGTTAATCCCTGTTGTCGTGCATTGTGTCAGAGGCTGCTGCAGTAAACAAGGCAATATCAGTGCCAGTTAATCTCTTTTGTCATGCACTGTGTCAGAAACTACCGTAGTAAACAAGGCAACGCCAGAGTCAATTAGTCCCTTTGTCTTGCACTGTCACAGAGCCACTGCAGTAAACAGGGCAACGTCAGTGCCAGTTAATTCCTGTTGTCATGTACTGTGTCACAAACTACTGCGGTAAACAAGGCAACGTCAGTGCCAGTTAATCTCTTTTGTAATACTGAGTCACAGACTACTGCAGTAAACAAGGCAACGTCTGTGCCAGTTAATTCCTATTGGCATGCACTGTGTCACAGACTACTGCAGTAAACACTACAATGTCAGTGTCAATTAATCCCTTTTGTCATGTACTGTTTCACAGAGCTACTGCAGTAAACAAGATAATATCAGTGAGTTAATCCCTTTTGTCATCCACTGTCACAGAGCTAGTGCAGTAAACAAGGCAAAATCCATGCCATTTAATTCCTTTTGTCATGCATTGTGTCACAGACTACTGCAGTAAGCAGGGCAACGTCAGTGCCAGTTAAAGCCTTTTGTCATGCACTGTGTCACAGACTGCTGCAGTAAACAAGGCAACGTCGGTGCCAGTTAATCCCTTTTGTCAGGCACTGTGTCACAATCTACTGCAGTAAACTAGACAGCATTAGTGCTAATTAATCCCTTTTGTCATGCAATGTGTCACAGACTACTGCAGTAAACAAGGCAATGTCGGTGCCAGTTAATCCCTTTTGTCAGGGACTGTGTCACAGAGCTACTGCAGTAAACAAGGTAATGTCAGTGACAGTTAATCCCTTTTGTCGTACACTGTGTCACAGACTACTGCAGTAAACAAGGCAACTTCCGTACCACTTAATCCCTTTTGTCATGCACTGTGTCACAGAGCTAATGCAGTAAACAAGGCAACATCCGTGCCACCCAATCCCTTTTGTCATACATTGTGTCACAGACTACTGCAGTAAACAAGGCAACATCAATGTCAATTAATCCCTTTTGTCATGCACTGAGTCACAGACTACTGCAGTAAACAGGGCAACATCAGTCACAGTTAATCCCTTTGTCATACTGCCGGTGTCACAGGCTGCTGCAGTAAACAAGGCAATGTAAGTGCCAGGTAATTCCTTTTGTCATACTCTGTGTCACAGACTACTGCAATAAACAAGGCAATGTCAGTGCCAGTTAATCCATTTTGTCATGCACTGTGTCACAGACTCCTGCAGTAAACAGGGAACATCCGTGCCAGTTGATCCCTTTTGTCATGCACTGTGTCACAAACTACTGTAGTAAACAAGGCAACGTCAGTGTCAATTAATCACTTTGTCGTGCACTGCTTCACAGACTACTGCAGTAAACAAGGTAATGTCAGTGGTAAATCCCTTTGTAATGCACTGTCACAGAGTTACTGCAGTAAACAAGTCATTATTCGTGCCATTTAGTTCCTTTTGTTATACATTATGTACAGACTGCTGCAGTAAGCAGGGCAGCGTCAGTGCCAGTTAATCCCTTTGTCAGGCACTGTGTCACAGACTACTGCAGTAAATTATGCAACATAATACAAATTGATCCCTTTGTCATGCAGTGTGTCACAGATCACTGCAGTAAACAAGGCAACGTCGGTGCCAGTTAATCCCTTTTGTCAGGCACTGTGTCAGACTACTGCAGTTAGCAAGGCAACGTCAGTGCCCGTTAATGCCTTTTGTCATGCAAGTGTCACAGACTACTGCAGTAAACAAGACAGCATCAGTACCAGTTAATCCCTGTTGTCTTGCATTGTGTCACAGGCTACTGCAGTAAACAAGGCAACGTCAGTGCCAGTTAATCCCTTTTGTCATACACTGTGTCACAAACTACTGTAGTAAACAAGGCAACGTCAATGTCAATTAATCCCTTTTGTCATGCACTATCACAGAGCTACTGCAGTAAACAAGGAAACGTCTGTGCCAGTTAATTTCTTTTCTCATACACTGTCACGCAGCTACTGCAGTAAACGATGCAAGTCCAGTGCCATTTAATCTGTTTTGTCATACACAGTCACAGAGTTGCTGCAGTAAACAAGGCAATGTAAGTGCCAGTTAATTCCTTTTGTCATTCTCTGTGTCACAGACTACTGCAGTAAACAAGGTAACATCAGTGGCAGTTATTCCCTTTTGTCATGCACTGTGTCACAGACTAGTGCGGTAAACAAAGCAAAATCAGTGTCAGTTAATCCTTTTTGTCATGCACTGTGTCATTGATTACTGCAATAAACAGGGCAACGTCAGTGCCAGTTAATTCTTTTGTCTTGTACTGAGTCACAAACTACTGTGGTAAGCAAGAGCAGCGTCAGTATCAATTAATCCCTTTATCGTGCACTGTTTCAGGAGCTACTGCAGTAAACAAGGTAATGTCAGTGAGTTAATCCCTTTTGTCATGCACTGTCACAGAGCTACTGCAGTAAACAAGGCAAAATCCGTGCTATTAAATTCTTTTGTCATACTTTGTGTCACAGAATTCTGCAGTAAGCAGGGCAGCGTCAGTGCCAGTTAAAGCCTTTGTAATGCACTGTGTCAAAGACTACTGCAGTAAACAAGGCAACATCAATGCCAGTTAATCCCCTTTGTCAGGCACTGTGTCACAGACTACTGCAGTAAACTAGGCAACATTAGTACTAATTAATCCCTTTTGTCATGCAATGTGTCTCAGACTACTGCAGTAAACAAGGCAACGTTGGTGTCAGTTAATCCCTTTTGCCAGGCACTGTGTCAGACAACTGCAGTTAGCAAGGCAATGTCAGTTCCAGTTAATCCCTTTTGTCATGCAATGTGTCATAGGCTACTGTAGTAAACAAGGCAACGTCAGTGCCAGTTAATTCCTTTTGTCATGCACTGTCACAAACTACTGTAGTAAACAAGGCAACGTCAGTGTCAATTAATCCCTTTTGTCATGCACTATCACAGAGCTACTGCAGTAAACAGGGCAACATCAGTGCCACTTAATTCTTTTTGTCATGTACTGTGTCACAAACTACTGCGGTAAACAAGGCAACGTCAGTGCCAGTTAATCCCTATTGTCATGCACTGTGTCACAGACTACTGCAGTAAACAAGGCAATGTCAGTGCCAGTTAATCCCTTTTGTCATGCCCCGTGTCACAGACTACTGCAGTAAACAGGACAACGTCAGCGTCAATTAATCCCTTTTGTCATGCACTGTTTCACAGAGCTACTGCAGTAAACAAGGTAATGTCAGTGAGTTAAACCCTTTTGTCATGCACTGTCACAGAGCTACTGCAGTAAACAAGGCTACATCCATGCCATTTAATTCCTTTTGTCATACATTGTGTCACAGACTACTGCAGTAAGCAGGGCAAGCGTCAGTGCCAGTTAAAGCATTTTGTCATGCACTGTGTCACAGACTACTGCAGAAAACAAGGCACCGTCGGTTGCAAGTTAATCCCTTGTGTCAGGCACTGTGTCACAGACTACTGCAGTAAACTATGCAGCATTAGTGCTAATTAATCCCGTTTGTCATACAATGTCACAGACTGCTGCAGTAAACAAGGCAGTGTCTGTGCCACTTAATCCCTTTAGTCAGGGACTGTGTCACAGAGCTTCTGCAGTAAACAAGGTAATGTCAGTGTCAGTTAATCCCTTTAGTCGTACACTGTGTCACAGACTACTGCAGTAAACAAGGCAACGTCGGTGCAACTTAATCCCTTTTGTCATGCACTGTGTCACAGAGCTAATGCAGTAAACAAGGCAACATCCGTGCCACCTAATCCCTTTTGTCATACATTGTGTCACAGACTACTACAGTAAACAAGGCAACGTCAGTGTCAATTAATCCCTTTCGTCATGCACTGTTTCACAGACTACTGCAGTAAACAAGGCAATGTCAGTGCCAGTTAATCCCTTTTGTCATGCAATGTGTCACAGACTACTGCAGTAAACAAGGCAGCATCAGTGCCAGTTAATCCCTTTTGTCTTGCATTGTGTCACAGGCTACTGCAGTAAACAAGGAAACGTCTGTGCCACTTAATTTCTTTTCTCATACACTGTCACGCAGCTACTGCAGTAAACGATGCAAGTCCATTGCCATTTAATCTGGTTTGTCATACGCTGTCACAGAGCTGCTGCAGTAAACAAGGCAATGTAAGTGCCAGTTAATTCCTTTTGTCATACTCTGTGTCACAGACTGCTGCAGTAAACAGGGCAACATCAGTGCCAGTTTATTCCTTTTGTCATGCACTGTGTCACAGACTAGTGTGGTAAACAAAGCAAAATCAGTGTCAGTTAATCCTTTTTGTCATGCACTGTGTCATTGACTACTGCAATAAACAGGGCAACGTCAGTGTCAGTTAATTCTTTTTTCTTGTACTGTGTCACAAACTACTGTGGTAAACAAGGCAACGTCAGTATCAATTAATCCCTTTAATCATGCACTGTTTCACAGAGCTACTGCAGTAAACAAGGTAATGTCAGTGAGTTAATCCCTTTTGTCATGCACTGTCACAGAGCTACTGCAGTAAACAAGGCAAAATCCATGCCATTTAATTCCTTTTGTCATACATTGTGTCACAGAATTCTGCAGTAAGCAGGGCAACGTCATTGCCAGTTAAAGCCTTTTGTAATGCACTGTGTCACAGACTACTGCAGTAAACAAGGCAACATCAGTGCCAGTTAATCCCTTTTGTCAGGGACTGTGTCACAGACTACTGCAGTAAACTAGGCAACATTAATGCTAATTAATTCCTTTTGTCATGCAATGTGTCTCAGACTACTGCAGTAAACAAGGCAACGTCGGTGCCAGTTAATCCCTTTTGCCTGGCACTGTGTCAGACTACTGCAGTTAGCAAGGCAATGTCAGTGCCAGTTAATCCCTTTTGTCATGCACTGTGTCACAGACTACTGCAGTAAACAGGACAACGTCAGTGTCAATTAATCCCTTTTGTCTTGCACTGTTTCACAGAGCTACTGCAGTAAACAAGGTAATGTCAGTGAGTTAAACCCTTTTGTCATGCACTGAGTCACAAACTACTGTGGTAAACAAGGCAACGTCAGTGCCAGTTAATCCCTTTTGTCATGCACTGTGTTACAGACTACAGCAGTAAACAAGTCAACGTCAGTGCCAGTTAATCCCTTTTGTCATGCACTGTGTCACAGTCTACTGCAGTAAACAGGACAACGTCAGTGTCAATTAATCCCTTTTGTCTTGCAGTGTTTCACAGAGCTACTGCAGTAAACAAGGTAATGTCAGTGAGTTAAACCCTTTTGTCATGCACTGTCACAGAGCTACTGCAGTAAACAAGGCAACATCCATGCCATTTAATTCCTTTTGTCATACATTGCGTCACAGACTACTGCAGTAAGCAGGGCAACGTCAGTGCCAGTTAAAGCATTTTGTCATGCACTGTGTCACAGACTACTGCAGAAAACAAGGCACCGTCGGTGCGAGTTAAACCCTTTTGTCAGGCACTGTGTCACACACTACTGCAGTAAACTAGGCAGCATTAGTGCTAATTAATCCCGTTTGTCATAAATGTAACACAGACTACCGGTAAACAAGGCAAACGTCGGTGCCATTAATCCCTTTGTCATGCACTGTGTCACAGAGCTAATGCTGTAAACAAGGCAACATCCGTGCCACCTAATCCCTTTGTCATACATTTGTCACAGACTACTGCAGTAAACAAGGCAATGTCGGTATCCAATTAATCCCTTTGTCATGCACTGTGTCACAGACTACAGAAGTAAACAAGGCAACGCCAGTGTTAATTAATCCCATTTGTCATGCACTGTGTCCCAGACTACTGCAGTAAACAGGGCAACGCCAGTGCCAGTTAATCCCTTTTGTCATACACGGTGTCACAGAGCTGCTGCAGTAATCAAGGCAATGTAAGTGCCAGGTAATTCCTTTTGTCATACTCTGTGTCACAGACTACTGCAGTAATCAAGGCAATGTCAGTGCCAGTTAATCCATTTTGTCATGCACTGTGTCACAGACCACAGTAGTAAACAAGGCAACATCCGTGCAGGTTAATCCCTTTTGTCAAACTCTGTGTCACAGACTCCTGCAGTAAACAAGGCAACGTCAGTGCCACTTAATCCCTTTTGTCATGCACTGTGTCACAGAGCTAATTCAGTAAACAAGGCAACATCCGTGCCACCTAATCCCTTTTCTCATACATTGTGTTACAGACTACTGCAGTAAACAAGGGAACGTCAGTGTCAATGAATCCCTTTTGTCATGCACTGTGTCACAGACTACTGCAGTAAACAGGGCAACGTCAGTCACATTTAATCCCTTTTGTCATACACGGTGTCACAGAGCTGCTGCAGTAAACAAGGCAATGTAAGTGCCAGGTAATTCCTTTTGTCATACTCTATGTCAAGACTACTGCAGTAAACAAGGCAATGTCAGTGCCTGTTAATCCATTTTGTCATGCACTGTGTCACAGACTACTGCAGTAAACAGGGCAACATCCGTGCCAGTTAATCCCTTTTGTCATGCACTGTGTCACAGACTACTGCAGTAAACAGGGCAACATCAGAGCGGTTAATCCCTTCTGTCATGCACTGCGTCACGAACTACTGTAGTAAACAAGGCAACGTCAGTGTCAATTAATCCCATTTGTCACGCACTGCTTCACAGACTACTGCAGTAAACAAGGTAATGTCAGTGAGTAAATCCCTTTTGTCATGCACTGTCACAGAGTTACTGCAGTAAACAAGGCATTATTCGTGCCATTTAATTCCTTTTGTTATACATTGTGTCACAGACTACTGCAGTAAGCAGGGCAACGTCAGTGCCAGTTAATCCCTTATGTCAGGCACTGTGTCACAGACTACTGCAGTAAACAAGGCAATGTCAGTGTCAATTATTCCCTTTTGTCATGATCTGTGTCACAGACTACTGCAGTAAACGTGACAACGTCAGTGCCAGTTAATTCCTTTTGTCATCCAGTGTGTCACAGACTACTGTAGTAAACAGTGCAATGTCAGTGCCAGTTAATCCCTTTTGTCATGCACTGCGTCGCAGACTACTGCAATAAACCAGTGAACGTCAGTGCCAGTTAATTGCTTTTGTCATGCACTGTGTCACTTTTGTCATGCACTGTCTCACAGACTACTGCAGTTAACAGGGCAAAGCCAGTGCCAGTTTATTCCTTTTGTCATACACTGTGTCACAGACTAGTGTGTTAAACTAAGCAACATCAGTGCCAGTTAATCCTTTTTGTCATGCACTATGTCATTGACTTCTGCAATATACAGGGCAACGTCAGTGCCAGTTAATTCCTTTTGTCATGTACTGTGTCACAAACTACTGTGGTAAACAAGGCAACGTCAGTGCCAATTAATCCCTTTTGTCATGCACTGTGTCACAGACTACTGCAGTAAACAAGTCAACGTCTATGCCAGTTAATTCCTAATGGCATGCACTGTGTCACAGACTACTGCAGTAAACAGGACAACGTCAGTGTCAATTAATCCCTTTTATCATGCACTGTTTCACAGAGCTACTGCAGTAAACAAGGTAATGTCAGTGAGTTAATCCCTTTTGTCATGCACTGTCACAGAGCTACTGCAGTAAACAAGGCAACATCCGTGCCATTTAATTCCTTTTGTCATAGATTGTGTCACAGACTACTGCAGTAAGCAGGGCAACGTCAGTGCCAGTTAAAGTCTTTTGTCATGCACTGTGTCACAAACTACTGCAGTAATACAAGGCAACGTCAGTGCCAGTTAATCCCTTTTGTCAGGCACTCTGTCACAGACTACTGTAGTAAACTAGGCAACAATAGTGCTAATTAATCCCTTTTGTCATGCAATGTGTCACAGACTACTGCAGTAAACAAGACAACATCGGTGCCAGTTAATCCCTTTTGCCAGGCACTGTGTCAGACTACTGCAATTAGCAAGGCAATGTTAGTGCCAGTTAATCCATTTTGTCATGGAATGTGTCACAGACTACTGCAGTAAACAAGGCAGCATCAGTGCCAGTTAATCCCTGTTGTCATGCATTGAGTCACAGGCTACTGCAGTAAACAAGGCAACATCAGTGCCAGTTAATCTCTTTTGTCGTGCACTGTGTCACAAACTACTGTAGTAAACAAGGCAACGTCAGAGTCAATTAGTCCCTTTTGTCTTGCACTGTCACAGAGCTACTGCAGTAAACAAGGCAACTTCAGTGCCAGTTAATTCCTTTTGTAATGTAGTGTGTCACAAACTACTGCGGTAAACAAGGCAACGTCAGTGCCAGTTAATCTCTTTTGTCATACTGTGTCACAGACTACTGCAGTAAACAAGGCAACGTCTGTGCCAGTTAATTCCTATTGGCATGCACTGTGTCACAGACTACTGCAGTAAACAGGACAACGTCAGTGTCAACTAATCCCTTTTGCCATGCAGTGTCTCACAGAGCTACTGCAGTAAACAAGGTAATATCAGTGAGTTAATCCCTTTTGTCATGCACTGTCACAGAGCTACTGCAGTAAACAAGGCAACATCCATGCCATTTAATTCCTTTTGTCGTGCATTGTGTCACAGACTACTGCAGTAAGCAGGGCAATGTCAGTGCCAGTTAAAGCCTTTTGTCGTACACTATGTCACAGACTACTGCAATAAACAAGGCAACGTCGGTGCCAGTTAATCCCTTTTGTCAGGCACTGTGTCACAGACTACTGCAGTAAACTAGACAGCATTAGTGCTAATTAATCCCTTTTGTCATGCAATGTGTCACAGACTGCTGCAGTAAACAAGGCAACGTCGGTGCCAGTTAATCCCTTTTGTCAGGGACTGTGTCATAGAGCTACTGCAGTAAACAAGGTAATGTCACTGCCAGTTAATCCCTTTTGTCGTGCACTGTATCACAGACTACTGCAGTAAACAAGGCAACGTCAGTGCCACTTAACCCTTTTGTCATGCACTGTGTCACAGAGCTAATGCAGTAAACAAGGCAACATCCGTGCCACCTAATCCCTTTTGTCATACATTGTGTCACAGACTACAGCAGTAAACAAGGCAACATCAGTGATACTTAATCCCTTTTGTCATGCACTGTGTCACAGACTACTGCAGTAAACAGGGCAACATCAGTCACAGTTAATCCCTTTTGTCATACACGGTGTCACAGAGCTGCTGCAGTAAACAAGGCAATGTTAGTGCCAGGTAATTCCTTTTGTCATGCAGTGTGTGACAGACTACTGCAGTAAACAAGGCACTGTCAGTGCCAGTTAATCCCTTTTTTCGTGCACTGTGTCACAGTCTACTGCAGTAAACAAGGCAATGTCAGTGCCAGTTAATCCGTTTTGTCATGCGCTGTATCACAGAGCTATGGCAGTAAACATGGCAATGTGAGTGCCAGTTAATCCATTTTGTCATGCAGTGTGTGACTGACTACTGCAGTAAAGAAGGCAACGTCAGTGCCAGTTAATCCCTTTTGTTATGCACTGTCACAGGCTAATGCATTTAACAAGGCAACGGCAGTGCCAGTTAATGCCTTTTGTCATACATTGTGTCACAGACTACAGCAGTAAACAGGGCAACGTCAGTGCCTGTTAATCCCTTTTGTCATGCACCGTCACCGGCTAATGCATTTAACAATGCAGTGTCAGTTCCAGTTGATTCCTATTGTCATGCACTGTGTCACAGACTACTGCAGTAAACAAGGCAATGTCAGTGTCAATTAATCCCTTTTGTCATGATCTGTGTCACAGACTACTGCAGTAAACATGACAACATCAGTGCCAGTTAATTCCTTTTGTCATCCACTGTGTCACAGACTGCTGCAGTAAACAGGGCAACGTCAGTGCCAGTTAATCCCCTTTTGTCATGCACTGTGTCACAGACTACTGCAGTAAACAGGGCAATGTCCGTGCCAGTTAATTCCTTTAGTCATGCACTGTGTCACAGACTAGTGCGGTGAACAAAGCAACATCAGTGCCAGTTAATCCTTTTTGTCATGCACTGTGTCACAGACTACTGCAGTAAACAGGGCAACGTCAGTGCCAGTTAATTCCTTTTGTCATGTACTGTGTCACAAACTACTGTGGTAAACAAGGCAACGTCAGTGCCAGTTAATCCCTTTTTGTCATGCACTATGTCACAGACTACTGCACTAAAGGCAACAACATCATCTCTGCCAGTTAATTCCTATTGGCATGCACTGTCACAGACTACTGCAGTAAACAGGACAACGTCAGTGTCAATTAATCCCTTTTGTCATGCACTTTTTCACAGAGCTACTGCAGTAAACAAGGTAATGTCAGTGAGTTAATCCGTTTTGTCATGCACTGTCACAGAGCTACTGCAGTAGACAAGGCAACATCCATGCCAATTAATTCCTTTTGTCATACATTGTGTCACAGACTACTGCAGTAAGCAGGGCAAAGTCAGTGCCAGTTAAAGCCTTTTGTCATGCACTGTGTCACAGACTGCTGCAGTAAGCAAGGCAACGTCAGTGCCAGTTTATCCCTTTTTTGAGGCACTGTGTCACAGACTACTGCAGTAAACTAGGTAACATTAGTGCTAATTAATCTCTTTTGTCATGCATTGTGTCACAGACTACTGCCGTAAAGAAGGCAATGTCGGTGCCAGTTAATACCTTTTGCCAGACACTGTGTCAGACTACTGCAGTTAGCAAGGCAATGTCAGTGCCAGTGAATTCCTTTTGTCTTGCAATGTGTCACAGACTACTGCAGTAAACAACGCAGCATCAGTGCCAGTTAATCCTTGTTGTCATGCATTGTGTCACAGGCTACTGCAGTAAACAAGGCAACATCAGTGTGTCAATTAATCCCTTTTGTCATGCACTATCACAGACCTACTGTAGTAAACAAGGCAACATCTGTGCCACTTAATTTCTTTTCTCATACACTGTCACGCAGCTACTGCAGTAAAAGATGCAAGTCCAGTACCAGTTAATCTGTTTTGTCATGCACTGTCACAGACTACTGCAATAAACAAGGCAACATCAGTGACAGTTAATCCCTTTTGTCTTACATGGTGTCACAGAGCTACTGCAGTAAACAAGGTAATGTCAGTGCCAGTTAATCCATTTTGTCATGCACTGTGTCACAGACTACTATAGTATGCAAGGCAACATCAATTCCAGTTAATCCCTTTTGTCATACTGTGTTACAGACTACTGCAATAAACAAGGCAACGTCAGTGCCAATTAATCCATTTTGTCATGCAGTGTGTGACTGACTACTGCGTTAAACAAGGCAACGTCAGTGCCAGTTAATCCCTTTTGTTATGCACTGTCACAGGCTAATGCATTTAACAAGGCAACTTCAGTGCCAGTTAATCCCTTTTGTCATACATTGTGTCACAGACTACAGCAGTAAACAGGGCAATGTCAGTGCCAGTTAATCCCTTTTGTCATACATTGTGTCACAGACTACTGCAGTAAACAAGGCAACGTCAGTGTCAATTTATCCCTTTTGTCATGCACTGTGTCACAGACTACTGCAGTAAACAAGGCAACATCAGTCACAGTTAATCCCTTTTGTCATACACGGTATGACAGAGCTGCTGCAGTAAACAAGGCAATGTCAGTGCCAGGTAATTCCTTTTGTCATACTCTGTGTCACAGACTACTGCTGTAAACAAGGCAATGTCAGTGCCAGTTAATCCATTTTGTCATGCACTGTGTCACAGACCACTGTAGTAAACAAGGCAACATCCATGCCAGGTAATCTCTTTTGTCATACATTTCGTCACAGACTACTGCAGTAAACAAGGCAACATCCATGCCAGTTAATCCCTTTTGTGATACACTGTGTCATAGACTACTGCAGTAAACAGGGCAACATCCGTGCCAGTTAATCTCTTTTGTCTTAAATTGTGTCATAGACTACTGCAGTAAACAAGGCAACGTCAGTGCCAGTTAATTCCTTTTGTGTTGCACTGTGTCACAAACTACTGCAGCAAACAAGGTAACGTCAGTGGCAGTTAATCCCTTTTGTCATTCACTATGTGACAGACCACTGTAGTAAGCAAGGTAACATCTGTGCCAGTTAATCCCATTTGTCATGCACTGTAACAGACTACTTCAGTAAGCAACACAAGATCAGGGCCAGTTCTTCTCTTTTGCAATGCACTGTGTCACAGAGCTACTTCAGTAAATAAGGCAACATCGGTGCCTGTTAATCCCTATTGTAATGCGCAGACTACTACAGTAAACAAGGCAACGTCAGTGAGTTAATCCCTTTTGTAATGCACTGTCAAAGAACTAATGAAGTAAATAAGGCAACGTCAGTGGCAGTTAATCCCTTTTGTCATGCACTGTGTCACAGAGCTATGGCAGTAAACAAGACAATGTTAGTGCCTCTTAATCCCTTTTGTCATGCATTGTGTCACAGATTACTTCAGTAAATAGGGCAACGTCAGTGGCAGTTAATCCCTTTTTTCATGCACTGTGTCACTGTCTACTGCAGTAAACGAGGCAATGTCAGTGCCAGTTAATCCCTTTTGTTATGCACTGTCACAGGCTAATGCATTTAACAAGGCAACGTCAGTGCCAGTTAATCCCTTTTGTCATACATTGTGTCACAGACTACAACAGTAAACAGGGCAACATCAGTGCCAGTTAATCCCTTTTGTCATGCACTGTCACAGGCTAATGCATTTAACAATGCAGTGTCAGTGCCAGTTGATTCCTATTGTCATGCACTGTGTCACAGACTACTGCAGTAAACAAGGCAATGTCAGTGTCACTTAATCCCTTTTGTCATGATCTGTGTCACAGACTACTGCAGTAAGCAGGGCAACATCAGTGCCAGTTAATTGCTTTTGTCATGCACTGTGTCGCTTTTGTCATGCACTGTATCACAGACTACTACAGTAAACAGGGCAACGTCAGTGTCAGTTAATTCCTTTTGTCATGCACTGTGTCACAGACTAGTGCGGTAAACAAAGCAACATCAGTGCCAGTTAATCCTTTTTGTCATGCACTGTGTCACTGACTACTGCAGTAAACAGGGCAATGTCCGTACCAGTTAATTCCTTTTGTCATGTACTGTGTCACAAACTACTGCGGTAAACAAGGCAACATCAGTGCCAGTTAATCCCTTTTGTCATGCACTGTGTCACAGACTACTGCAGTAAACAAGGCAACGTCTATGCCAGTTAATTCCTATTGCATGCACTGTGTCATAGACTGCTGCAGTTAACAGGACAACGTCAGTGTCAATTAATCCCTTTTATCATGCACTGTTTCACAGAGCTACTGCAGTAAACAAGGTAATGTCAGTGAGTTAATCTCTTTTGTCATGCACTGTCACAGAGCTACTGCAGTAAACAAGGCAAAATCCGTGCCATTTAATTCCTTTTGTCATACATTGTGTCACAGAATACTGCAGTAAACTAGGCAACATTACTGCTAATTAATCCCTTTTGTCATGCAATGTGTCACAGACTACTGCAGTAAAGAAGGCAAAGTCAGTGCCAGTTATTCCCTTTTGTCAGGCACTGTGTCACAGACTACTGCAGTAAACTAGGCAACATTACTGCTTATTAATCCCTTTTGTCATGCAATGTGTCATAGACTACTGCAGTAAAGAAGGCAACGTCGGTGCCAGTTAATCCCTTTTGCCAGGCACTATGTCAGACTACTCCAGTTAGCAAGGCAATGTCAGTGCCAGTTAATCCCTTTTGTCATGCAATGTGTCACAGACTACTGCAGTAAACAAGGCAGCATCAGTGCCAGTTAATCCTTGTTGTCATGCATTGTGTCACAGGCTACTGCAGTAAACAAGGCAACGTCAGTGCCAGTTAATCTCTTTTGTCATGCACTGTGTCACAAACTACTGTAGTAAACAAGGCAACGTCAGTGTCAATTAATCCCTTTTGTCATGCACTATCACAGAGCTACTGCAGTAAACAAGGCAACGTCTGTGCCACTTAATCTCTTTTCTCATACACTGTCACACAGCTACTGCAGTAAACGATGCAAGTCCAGTGCCAGTTAATCTGTTTTGTCATACACTGTCACAGACTACTGCAATAAACAAGGCAACATCAGTGACAGTTAATCCCTTTTGTCTTACATGGTGTCACAGAGCTACTGCAGTAAACAAGGCAATGTCAGTGCCAGTTAATCCATTTTGTCATGCACTGTGTCACAGACTACTATAGTATGCAAGGCAACGTCAATGCCAGTTAATCCCATTTGTCATACTGTGTTACAGACTACTGCAATAAACAAGGCAACGTCAGTGCCAGTTAATCCCTTTTGTCATGCACTGTGTCACAGACTACTGCAGTAAACAAGGCAACGTCAGTGCCAGTTAATCCCTTTTGTCATGCACTGTCAAAGGCTATTGCATTTAACAAGGGAACTTCAGTGCCAGTTAATGCCTTTATCATGAACTGTTTCACAGACTACTAAAGTACACAAGGCAATGTCAGTGTCAATCCCTTTTGTCATGCACTGTGTCACAGACTAGTATAGTATGTAAGGCAACGTCAATGCCAGTTCATCCCTTTTGTCATACTGTGTCACAGACTACTGCAGTAAACAAGGCATCATCAGTGCAACTTAGTCCCTTTTGTCATGCACTCACTGGCTATTGCATTTAACAAGGCAACGTCAGTGCCAGTTAATTCCTTTGTCATGCACTGTGTCACAGACTACTGCAGTAAACAAGGCAAAGTCCGTGTCAGTCCCTTTTGTCATACACTGTGTCACAGACTACTGCAGTAAACAAGGCATCGTCAGTACCACTTAGCCTCTTTTGTCATGCACTGTCACAGGCTAATGCATTTAACAAGGCAACGTCAGTGCCAGTTTATTCCTTTGTAATGCAGTGTGTCACAGAGCTACTGCAGTAAACAGGGCAACGTCCGTACTAGTTAATTCCTTTTGTCATGTACTGTGTCACAGACTACTGTGGTAAACAAGGCAATGTCATTGCCAGTTAATCCCTTTTGTCATGCACTGTGTCACAGACTGCTATAGTAAGCAGGGCAGCGCCAATGCCAGATAATCCTTTTTTTTTTTGTAACTTGTCTTTTTATGTAAAAGATCTTAGGCATGGTACATAGTCTATTAGGTACAGGTAGGTATATCTTTCATTCATAAGACAATAAAAAAGTGACGTCTAAAATCATTACAATCTTCTTATATCTTTTCCAGGTCATATTAATTTATTTACCTCCTTCCCATCTGAATCATTTCTGACTTAATTCGATGGTATCCTTAGAATTCAGGATTCTACTGCTTTCAACCTTCGCGTATTATCTTATCTTCCTGTTTTTCATTATCTAATCTCCTCTTTCTGTCCTTCCACTCTGCCTCTAGATCTCTAGGAAACTCTTTTTTCCTCCTTATACCATGTCCATACATTTTGTATTCTAACATAGGTATATTAGTAATTACCATTTTGTCTAATACACTGTTATTTACTTTGTAACTTTATAACCTTCAGCAGGATGTGCCCATGAGTGATTCTCCCTACTCCCATCAACTTTCGGAATACCCTCTGTCTTTATTTATCCCCACGATTCACATCTTACTCCTTTTTTCTGTTTTATTATCTTATTTCCTCCCATCACTAACTCTCTTCCCCTCATTCCCCCTTCTACGTTAAGTATTGGTCCAATATCAGAGTTTGTGTCTTTTCCTGGCTGTATTTCTAATAGGGTAACCATCTAGCATTAAACCTTTCTATCCTTAACTGAACTTTAGCTACTATGCATTCTAACTGCTTGATTCTTTCCATGTTATGTTCCCAGATCCCTACTGAGGGTGAAGTCCATGTAAGCCACTTCTGTGTAATTGCTTTTGTTGCCGCCGCCACACAGATACAAAATAAGTATCTGTAATCTTTCCTTATCAAATCTACTAGGGGGAGGCCCAAGATCAGATTTTTAAACTGAGGAAGAAGGTGCAACTCAAACATTTTCATTATAACTTCTTTCAGGTTGGGCCAATACTTAGTTAATATTGGAGATCCCCAGAAAATATGGAAGTGCGAGCCCACTCCCCCACAACCTCTCCAACATTTGTCTGAATGGTGTCCACCATAGTGCTTGGTTATTGTTGGGACCTTAAAGAATGTGATGCCCACTTTCCATCTGAACTTTCTCCAATTCTGTAAACTAGTAGTTTTCTGTATACCCTCCCAGATCCCCCCATCTTGCCGGTTGAATGTTATGCCCCATCTCCTTTTCCCAGTTTGCTTGTATATTTTCTCTATAAACCCTGCCTTCTCCTTGGCGCAAAAGAGCATACATTTGTGCTACTATCCCCTTTATATCTTTTAACCTTGTTCTGCTTTGTATCATAACTACCTCATCCGTTAGGGGGTGAGCCACTTCTGCCACTCCTATCTCCCCCACTATTATATTTTTACATTGGAAAAATCTAAATAATTCCTTCTGTTGCAACTGGAATTCTTGTTGTAAGCTCAAGAAAGATTTCACCCCTTCCCCTTCCACCAAATGGGCCAGCATTAAAAACCCCCTCATAACCCATCCTTCCATGGAAACCAAATCCTTCTTGCCTAATATAGATGGTACATATTCCAGCGGAATTTTCCGCCATATCGGTACTGGCATTTACCACTTCTGCCTGATCTGGAGCCATACCCCAAGAGTTTGCCTCGTCCAGCAATTCCTAACCTCTGTCAGGTTTGCCTTCGTTATAGTCCACTGGATAACCTACACTGGTAGATTTATATGTGCTCTCCTTTTCATCTCCACCCAGTCCGGGGGTTCATCCTGTATTAAAAATTTCAAGAGTGGCATCAGTTGAGCTGCATAAAAGTATGTCCGAAGGTGTGGCATACCCCCTTCCCCTTCTTTTTTAGGTATTGACAACAGTTGTTGCCTAATCCGGGGGTTTTTTTCCTGCCCAGATGAAACTAGCTAACTCCTTCTCTAAATCTTATCAATCCTTACTAGGTATATCTATCGGGACGGTGCCAAAGAGGAACAACCAGCGAGGCAGGATGTTCATCCTGATAGTGTCTATTTTCTGAGTAAACCCCAACGGTATTTGTTTCCACCTGTCTAGGTCTTTCCTGATCTGTGTATTTTAAAGCCCCATGATTTAATTTATACAATTCCTTCACATCATATGGGATTTTAATTCCTAAATATCTTATTGGCTTTTTAGAGTACTTGAAGGGTGAAATTTTTTTTAGATCCTGATCCCATTCTTCTGAGATTAATTTCATTTCCATTTTCTCTTGGTTTATTTTATATCCTGACATTTTGCCAAATTTTTGTATCAGGGTCAGAAGATGGGGTATGGCCTGCTTTGGGTTAGACACATAGACTAATGCGTCATCCGCATAGAGCGATATTTTATTTACTACCCCTTCTACCATTATACCAGTAATCTTAGGATGTCTCCTTATGGCTTGAGCCAGGGGCTCAATGCTGATTGCGAACAGTAATGGAAACAGGGGACAACCCTGTATAGTCCCTCTTTGTATTTGGATCTGCGTAGACACTACCCCATTTACTTTCACCCTTGCTGTAGGTCTATTATACAGTATCTTTATCCAGTTCAGGAATTCATCCCTCAAACTTATCTCCCTCAGAACAGCAATCAGAAACTGCCAATTCAGGCGGTCGAACGCCTTTTCGGCGTCTAATAAAAATAGCTAGTCCCTGGTCTTTAAATTCTCTCACCCCTGTGATGACATTCAACAATCTCCGGATATTGTCTGCCAAATGCCTCCCTGGAATAAATCCCATTTGATCCATATGAATTAGTTTAGTGATTACTTTTTGTAACCTATTAGCCAGGATCTTGGTCAGGATTTTACAGTCCTGATTCAGGAGGGAGATGGGTCTGTAGGAGGCGTACCTATCCTTTAGCTTCCCCTCTTTCGGTATAACCATTATAATTGCTGAGTACCATGTTGGGGGAAGAGCCTGTTCCTCTAAACAGTTCTTGAAGACTTTGGTCAGGATGGGGGCAACAGTTCCACAACATTTAGTGTATAATTCACTACTGAACCCATCTGGTCCGGGTGCTTTCACCTGTTTCAGTTCTCTAATTACCTGGACTACTTCTTGCTGTGTAATTTTAGGTCCTAATCCTATCCTATCTTCTCTACTTAGTTTTTGCAACTCAAGATCTTTCAGAGAGTGATTTATCTCTTCCTCCATCTGCTCTGGAACTGTAGACTCTGTATATAATGACTGGTAGAAATTCCTAAAGGCCTGTGCAATATCCCCCGGTTTGCTTCATCTCTCTCCTGTTTTCTCATCTATTATGTCTTTAATCGTATGATTTGCTTCCTGTTGTTTCAGCCTGAATGCCAGTGAATGAGCTGCCCTATGCCCCACTTCTGTATATTTATATCCCAGCCATCTTATCCATCTCTCTGCCTGGTTCTCTTCATATTCATTTAATTTCTTTCTAGCTAATTCCAGTTGTTTTAATCGTTCCTCATCATTTGGATCCTGTTTATGTTCCAGTTCCCTTTGTTGAACCTCTCGTAAGAGTCTTTCCTGAGTAAGATTCACCAGTTTTTTATTCCTAGAAGCAATACTTATCAGTTCACCCCTAACTACCACTTTTGCTGTATCCCATCTGATTATAGGTTGGCAACCTTCATTCTCTTTTGCATAAAAGGTTTCTTTGAATCTATCCTCTATCCTTCTAATTGTGGATTTGTCTGTCAGAAGGGAGACATTGTCTCCAAATGGCGTGTTTCTCTTCTTGTTCCACAATCAGGACCATCTCAACTGGAACATGGTCTGAGTTAGTGATCGAGTGTATTTGAGATCCAGAAGCCATATATAAGTATGCCTTTTGAAGGAGAAATAAATTGATCCGAGAATATGACCTCTGAACCATCGAATAGTAAGTATAATCCCATGTCCTGGAGCGACATGCTCACCACACATCCACAAAGTCTAAATTTCTTATCAAACACTTAAGCCATTTAGTCGCTTCCCTGTTTGTCTGTATACAACCTGACGCTTTGTCCAAAAATGGGCATGGCACACAGTTAAAATCTCCCCTACCAATACCCTTCCTTGAGGCAGTCTTATCAGTTTGTCTAGGATTTCTTTAAAAAAACTACCCCTTTTAACATTTGGAGCATAGAGATTGACAACATGGAAAGGGACATCCAAAACTGTACCAGATATTCTGACAAATCTCCCCTCTTTATCCGTGTCTGTCTGGTTAACCATAATGGGCACTCCCTTTTCACCAAAATTGCCACTCCCGCCTTCCTCCCATCTCTACTCGGTGAGGCATATACTTCTCCCACCCATGACCGTCATAATTTCAAACCCTCTGTTTCCCTTAAGTGTGTTTCTTGAATAAGAGCCACATTGCATCCCATTCATTTCAGTTCAGTTAAGATTTTCATCTGCTTGACAAGGGCATGTATTCCCTTCACATTGTGTGTGATTATTTTAAGATTAACCATTGTCTTGATTTATCCCTTTCCACCTTCTCAACCCCTTCTGTAAATTTCTCGTGGAACCCCATCCTGCCTTTGCAAGTAAACTTATTAAACCATTAAATAACATCGTTTAACATATTTCAACTCTGTAGAACTTTACAACATTGTGGCAGCTGCTTCTCAGAGCTTGCCTCCCCTCTTAAATCAATCCCCCTTCTTATGCTTCCTAGGTGCTACTGCGCATTTCAGCTACTATTATTAGTTTCCCGGTTGCTTGTATGGGTGGGCTCGCTAGGCCACTGCCCTGCCTTTCCCTTAATAGGGATGCACGCTAGTTGTTCAACGGAACGGCAGCAGTCCCCCAGAATTAACACTCCCAGCCAAAACTAATTTTCAGCCAGGAATGAGTTAGCAGCAACCCAGCCCTAGTGCCCCCCCAGCTGGATTTGCCTTCTAGCCCACATTTACCTCATACCATTATTGAGTCCATTACTCAGAAGTCTGAAGCCTCATATGCAGAAACCCTTATTTCCCCCAAGAGCCCCCCCCAGTCCAGTTCTTCACTTCCCCCAGCTTTCAGACCGTCTCTTCTGTTTTCATCTCTGAATCCTCTTGAATCTCTTCTCCTTCTTAGATGTCCTTCTCACCCCTCCATCCATTTTTCTAATTCCTGGCTGTCCACTGCATTGAGCATCCTCGTGAGATCTGGCATTAAATATTTAGGCCACGACCAAGCAGGGCTTCTTTTCTTCCCATGGTTCACCAGACTCCATGCTCCTTCAGTCAGTTTTTGCTCCAGAAGATCGCAATTCAGATTCGGGATCACAATTTGTTTCTCTTTCAAAAATGGGACCGCATCCACCAGGGTCGGGTATACTTTGAATGAGGAACCTGTGTATATTTTCAATTTTGCTGGGTAGTTTATCTGCGCTTTTATTTGGTGTTTGTCCTTTTATTCCTTTATGACTGCTGTAACTTGGTTCCGAAGATACTGTAGCTCCATCTAAAAATCTTGGTCCAAAAACACTTGTCCCCCTGCAAATGTGAGGTTTTTAACTCGTCAGGCTTCTTTTAGTATGTAATCTTTTTCTTGAAAATTCAGCATTCTCACTACCCAGGATCGTGGTCTGGTTTTCTTGTCTGTTGGCTTAGGCCCCAGAGCTCTATGGGCCCTTTTGATTGTGAGGGAGAAGTCCAATTAATCCCTTTTGTCATACACTGTCACAGAGATGCGGCAGTAAACAAGGTAACGTCAGTGTTAGTTAATTCCTTTTGTCATACTCTGTGTCCAGACTACTGCAGTAAACAAGGCAGTGTCAGTGCCAGTTAATCCCTTTTGTCATGCACTATGTCACAGAGCTATGGCAGTAAACAAGGCAACGTCAGTGCCTGTTAATCCCTTTAGTCATGCACTGTAGAAGACTACTGCAGTAAGCAAGGCAACATCAGTGCCAGTTAATCCCTTTTGTTATGCACTGTGTCACAGACTACTGCAGTAAGCAAAGCAACATCAGTGCCAGTTAATCCCTTTTGTTATGCACTGTGTCACAGACTACTGCTGTAAATAAGGCAACGTCAGTGCCAGTTAATCCCTTTTGTCATACACTGTCACAGAGCTACTGCAGTAAACGAGGCAATGTCTGTGCCAGTTAATCCCTTTTGTCAAGCACTGTCACAGGCTACTGCAGTAAACAAGATAACGTCAGTGCCAGTTAATCCCTTTTGTCATGCACTGTGTCACACAGCTATGGCAGTAAACAAGGCAACGTCAGTGAGAGTTAATCCCTTTTGTCGTGCACTGTATCACAGAGCTATGGCAGTCAAGAATGCAGCATAAGTTCCAGTCAATCCCTTATGTCATGCACTGTGTCACAGACTACTGCAGTAAACAAGGCAGAGTCAGCGCCAGTTAATCTTTTTTGTCATGCACTGTGTCACAGACTACTGCAGTAAATGAGGCAAAGTCAGTGCTAGTTAATTCCTTTTGTCATGCAGTGTGTCACAGAGCTATTGTGTTGCATCCTGGCTGACTCCAATGTACCTTAAACTGTTACCCAGGGCCCTTCAGGATGATCCTTAGCTACCCTGTATGCATTTTAGAGGTTAAGTACTGGGCTGGTTCTTGAGTGTGGTGCTTCCATGGTGGGTACTTGATATCAGGGGATTGTGCTATAGTGATCTCAGACCCACTTAAACCTTTCTCTGGGTGGAGGTACTGTGCAAATATACAAAACCTTGGATATAAACCCCCAAATCTGGAGTATGATGAGCAAAGTGTCTAAAGGTTGTTTGAGCCAGCAAGGCAAGGATAGTAACTACAACATCCAGAATGGCCCAGTAACAGTTCTCTGCAAACTGAAATGGCTTATAAACTCATTGCCACAGCCAGAACAGCCTCAACCTCACTGCCACAGCTGGAATTCCCTGGCTTTCCCCCCAAAAAGGGGTGTGAGCATGGCTCAGTTATAGGTTCATAGGTTCATAGGTAAGTTACACGATCGAGGGACAAGCCCATTTAGATCATGCCACCTAGGCTAGGTGGGTGCGAAATTTAGAATCATTCATAAATATGTCTAGATGTGATTTAAAATGGGACAGACTTACACAATTCACCAGCTCATAAGGGAGTGAGTTCCAGATAGGAACTATTCGCTGTGAAAAAAATGTGATCATTTGGTCGAGCGATTGATTGGTAAGAGTAATTTTAAATTATGGGAGCGAGTAGAAACAGTAGTAGTATTCCATTTCAAGTGAAGAGTATTAAATAAGTATTCATCCCTGGAGGCTTTGTATAACAAACAAAGATCCCCACGTAATGATCTATATTCCATACTGTACAAATTAAGTTGTTTAAGTCTATCTTCATAAAGCAAGCTTCCCATTCCTATGATATTCTTAGTAAACCTTTTTTGCACCTTCTCTCTGGATATTATATCACTCCTCTGTGTAGGGGCACAAAACGAAGAACAATAATCAAAATTAGTTCTTATAATACTGGTATAAAGGGGGACCATAATCGATGGCTCTCTGCTTTTGATGTTCTTAAATATACAATTACTGAGTCTAGAACATTTTTTAATAGTTAGTAGCACATCTGCCTCTGGAACAGAAGATTATGGCTTCTAGTCCCACCCTGGGTTTGGGCTCATACCAAAACTTTGGCACATGAGTGCAGTATTAAAGGGTGCTGTACTGTTGGGTTGTGCCATCTTTCTGTTGAGACATTAAACTGAGGTCCCTTCTACCCGTCTTGGTGCTGTCCTGTGGGTGTCCATTTGGAAGTAAAAGAATATAAGGCACTGCTTTCAAAAGAGTAAGGGACCTTCCTCTATGTCCTGGCCAATATTCCCCTTGTCATAAAACTGGTTCATTCAAATGTCCAAGGCTGTGTGTGGCTGTTGATGTGTGAAATGGCTGCCATGTTATGTTCAGTCACTTCACTACCAGTTTAGCATTGCTTGTAAAGTTCTTTATGATACAGTGTGTATGAAAAGCACTATATAAATGATAATTCTTCTAAATCATTCCATCGCTAGCATGCCACTGAACACAATGCCCCCAATGGAATGCTTCCAAGCAACCCTTTCACCTCCATGCATCCTTAGTGCAGTGCCCCAGAGTAATGTCTCTAAGACACTCCCTTTCCAAAATGCAGCCTGAACTAACAGTGCCCTGCCAGAACCTTGCAGAATGCCCCTTATGCACCTTAAAGAATGTGCCCCTGCTGTAACATGCATCCAGGTAAGTTTGTGAGCCTGTGGCTCTGTGGCAGTGGGTTACACAGTCATGCAGATGACCAAGTTCATGTACTGTATTTTGAGGGGCAGAGCAGGCCAGCTATTGTACAGCAATGCACGATCCCTCCCATTTTCAAACTTTCAATCTAAGCCCTGCTTCACAGCTTTGTTCTCCCTTCCTCATTCCACCCAAGCTTCACAGGTCTGGTATACCCCCCAACTCATTTTTCCATGTCTGGTCTACCCCCAACCTTCCCAACCCATCCCCCAGGTCTGGTCTGCCCTGCACCCCTGACCTATTCCCCCAGTTCTGGTCTACCCTAGAACCCCCAACATATTTCTCCATGTCTTGTTTGTCCCACTCCCCAATCTATTTCTCCAGGTCTGGTCAACTGCCAACACCCAACCATCCCCCACTTTACAGGTCTGGTCTACCCCCAAACCTCCCAACCTATGCCCCAGCTTCACAGATCTTGTCTGCCCTCCAATGCCCTGACCCATCTGCTGTCTTCACAGTTCTCTACTGTCCAAACCATTCCCCCCATTGCACTGGTCTCCCCATCTCACTCCATTCCACATTCACAGGTCTGGTGAACCTCTCCCCTCTACCCTGCTTCACAGCTCTGGTAACCCCCTTCCCACCTTAGCGTCATTGTTCTGGTTTACTGCCTGCCATTTCTTAACAGGGTCCATAAGTAACAAAATACGAGCTCTGTTGTAACTGGATCCTTAGTTTCTGTACTTTTCATCATGCAGCAGGGCTCTGCTATAATGGAACACCAATCAACTGGTCAACATCAAACCCCTCAAAAGCCTTTATTCCTGCTAACTTGTCTTTATGGGAAGCACATACACCATCTGGTGTTAATTTCCCCATTTCATGAGTGAACAGCATGGTACACTCACCTCAGTGCTCCATGGTCTGGTATCTCAGTCCGACACACTGCTCTCTAGTGCTGTGAACTCCTGCTTTGTTACTCAAGAATGCAAGTTTGGAACCACTACTGCTTGTTTTTCACTTGTTTGGTTCCCTCCTTGTTTAGCTTCTGGAGTTTGTTTTTTGTGCTTCCTATGTTCTAGGCTATGTCCTCTCATTCTGACCAGCAGATCCTACTTTTTTGCTGGTTTCTGGACTGGAAGTCTGGCACTGCAATGCTTCCTGACCATAGCAATAGTTCTGTGGCATAGAAATCGTAGGATGATTACTATGAGTGTCCCTGCTATACAGGAAGCAATGGCATATGCGCTAACCCTGGAGTACATTGTGGGAATTGGTGCTTATGACAACCGCTGTAAACAGGAACTGGTGGTTTGGAAAGGGGTAGGAAGCTATGTCAAAAATGTCAGTATGTGGCAGCGAATTCTTTGAAAAAATTGGCAAGCTCCAGCAGAAGCTGCATGAAATAAGTCCCACTGCGTGTTTTGCCACTGTAAATCAGGGGATGTAGACTTTTGAGCAAAGCCATAATTGGGGCCTTCTCTGAAGCTGCGCTCTGCATTTCTAGGCAGTCCCTGAAATGGGAGTCTCAGGCTGATCACTGGTCTTTGAAAAAAGGTTTGTCAGAGGTTTCTGCTATGAAATGTGTACCTTTTAATGAAGACGCTATGATTTCCTTGACTTTATTGCAGTTCTTTTGTGATTTGTTCATGCATTTTTTATGTCTGTGGGAATTTAATATGTTGCACCAAGGACTCATGCTTCATGTAGACATGAAAAAAAAATCACATGTGACATGTTCATCTTGTCACCATCTATGACTTGGGCTGTTAACCCAGTGCATTACTGACAAGAGTAGACCATTGTGAAAATTCAGTTCTTCTGTGATTTCTTCACGCAGTTCTTAGAGCTATGCGGATTTGATATTCCAAACCAAGGACTGCTGCTTCATGTAGATGTGCGAAACAAATCACACATGAGATTTTGTCTTGCTTCGAGCTGTGAAATGGGCTAATAACTCAAATGCATTTTATTATAGGACTGTATTTAGTTTAAATTTACAAATGTGCCATTAGGTGCAAGTGTAGTTGACATTTTGAGTTCCTATGAATGCAGGATTTAACCCGGGGCTTTACTGAACACAAATTCCAACAACATTAGTCCTGGGGTCGACTTGTTAGCAAAGCAGTATGCTATTCCGGACACGGTAAAAACTGAAGTGTTGGACAGGGACTGGACCAGATCTGTAAAAGTCAAATTAGATGATCCAGTCAAAGTAGCCAGATTGAATGCAAATTGTGCACATTTTTCAAGTCCTGCCAGTGTAGCCAGATGGCATGATCCAGTTTTTACCGATTTTCTCGATTTTGGTGGTCCACTTTTTACCCAGTCTGGACATGGGTGAAAATTGAACAGCTGGTGCTAGACTAGATTAAACTGATAATAGCCAGACTGACAAAATTTGTGCAGCTTTTGCTTGGTCTGTCTGGTCCAGATAACGGGTTCATTCATGTTGGTGCAACAGTTACTGTGCCAATGTCAATTATGGTGACAGCAACATGCCACCCAGCATTACCACACCTGGCATTGTACCTCCCAGGACTTAGAGTGCCAAAGTACCATCCTGGCAAACGTCAGGTATTGTGGGGGGGGCTTCACTCCCCAAAAAAGTATATATAACCACTTCTGGGCCAGGCATGTCATGAAATGTAGAGAAATTATGTGGCTGCCCAACACAGTGTGAGTGAGGGCCAATCTAAAATTAAGATCACCCCTGTCACTGTTACCCTTTTCACAGTGACAACATTACTGCGCTGTAATGTTGTCGCCGCACTAATGGTATACCACAGATTGGTTAATCCAGCTTTTACTGACCTGGTTAAGATCCAGCTTTCACCTACTGTACACCCTTGCTTACCATTCATGATGCCAGCACCCCAGGTTCAATCTCAAGACTACGATGGTGGCAGCCAGCCAGGGAGAGGATGCTCTCCTCTTCCAGGAAGGGCTGTTAGCTTTGCTGCAACACCGTCAACTGAGTGTCCACAGGTGGTGGTGCAGCTGGAGACAGTAATGGGGATCGCTGCCTAACAATCCTTGTGCCAGTGTGCTTTATGTGCCTGGGGGCTCTTTGTTGTGTCCTTGTTGGTGTTGACCCAGAAGACTGGGTGTAGGGAGGATGGAAAATTATTGTGACTCAGTAGGGATGAAGAAGCCTGGCACTTTCAGACCCTAAGCAGCTTACCTGTCACCTCAAAATTCCAAATAGAGAGAGTAATAGTCAGATGAAGAAGTAGCCATGCAGGTTGGGGTGACAAGGCTGGGTGGTTGCCCTGAGGCTGATAGAGGAGGAAGTAGAGACAAAGGGGACTTAAAGAAATATAACCAAAAGCAAAACATTTTATGTTGATTGCGCACATGCGCAAGAAACACGTTGCAGCAGCTGGCTGCAGAAGCAGGTTGTGGAGGTGGGGCACTGCTGTGGCCAATGCCCCCACTGCCTTTGGAGCATACCTCTCAAGTGTATCAAATTTTGCATGATGTTCCAGATTCTGAGCTCTGCAGCCTGCTTGTACTGCCGCCCTGCATTTGCAGTTTTATTTCCACATCGGAACGCCAAACCACTCGGCCACACTGTGCTCAGCATTCCACTGATCCCTTTGTTTAATCCTCCTGGGCTGGCTCCTCATCTCCTCCAATTAAATCTCTGGCACCCCTCACATCTGTCATAGTAGTATTGATGTTGGTGTGAGGGGGGGCCTGGGGAGGTGTCGTGAGAGAGGAGCATAGCCAGGTCGCCCTGCCCCACCAGCACTGCTGTGCTGTATCAGGTCCCCCCCAGGTCTGCTGCCAGGCTAGTAAAGCAGCCTGCTGCCCAGAGGGGGAACCATAGCATTGGTACTGTTTTGCAGGTAGGGCCGCTGTACTGAAGTACCTGAAGGCACCAATCACTGTGCTAGGAAGGAAGGGAAGGAAGACGGAGCCCGGAACAACAAGCTGCACTGAAGCACGCCCCAGACAGAGAGCGAGGAAGCAGCAGAAGAACGCCACCAGAGACCAACCCAACTGGGGGGGTAGTATTCCGTTTGGTTTTTGTGCCCGTTTTGGTTGTTTTGGGGAGATGAGGTGGCCGGGGGTTCTCTTGGTGAGGGCCCATACTAGTGATTTGAACCTTCAGAAATCAGCTCTAATATTCCTGAAAGGGACTTTGTTTGGTTTCTTCACTTCTTGCAGCCCAGAACTTAGGACTTACAGACATGGGTTTGATTCTCACAACCTCCACTTACATACTGTGTCTGTGTGATTCTGAGCAAGTCACTACCAGCCCAAAGCTCCAAGGTACGACACTCCGCGTGCTGTGAAAAAATGGGTGTACCACATTTTTGCCATTTGTCACACATTTTGTAGCCCTTTGTCACACATTGTCAGGTTGAGAGGTTGAGAGGTATGCTTTGGAGGCTTGGCCCACTTTCTCCAGTGGGGTGGCATGCTGCTGCTGACACTAGTTCAGCCAGCGTGCCACAACCTTGAAAGATTTCAGCTGCTGCAATCAGAGGCTGCCCTGTCATTTCAGCATCAGCCATGCTACAATGAGGGAGTGACCCGTCATTGCAGGGCGGTCCCTTGCCTTCCCCCAATCCAGTTCGCTGATGGGGAGTCCAGTCCCTGTCAGTTTCTGGTGTCTGCCGAAGGGGTGCCCAGTCCCCCTCGGCATCATGCCCCTTCCCTCTGTTTCTCTGCTGATGGGGGTGTCATCTCCATTGGCATGTTCCCCCCATTTCTTGTGTGCTGAGGGGGTGCCCAATCCTTCTCGGCTCATAAATTCCCCCCAGTATGTGATGATGGTGGTGCCCAGTCCCCATCAGCTCCAGTCCCCCCACCCCAAAACACACAGGTGGCACATTGGAAGCCCACCCCAGCGTGCCAAAAGTACCTGTGAAATGTAAAAACCATCCCGCGAAGTCTATTTTTTACCTCTGTAAAAAAGAAAATGGTCTCTCACAGTTTGTGCCCCATCCCGCAACCTGCACCCACACTCTGTGCACCCTGCCTCCCCACACACACACCCCCTACTTGCCTCCAGAGCCCAGCATCTTCGGTGACCGGGAACACATCTACACTTTTCAAAGCTGACCGTGAACTGAAGAAATGGCGGTGAGCTGTATAATGCCATAAATAGTTTTTTTTTTAACATTGCTGCATATCTCAAGCATCTTTTGGAATTTTGGCACCAAATTTTCAACATGTGGTTATTGTGACCCCTCCTCATGAATTCAGGCACTTTCATGGCGTTATTCGGTCCCGAAAGGTGATTTTGCGGTCACTGCGTGGAATCACCTTTTGGGACCAAATAACAAAAAGACAGTGCCACTGTTCATGAGGTGGGCTCTCAAAAAGCCTATGTTGCAAATTTCGTGGAAAAAATCGAAAAAACTACTGTTTTATGAGCACATGTTGTGCAGTTCCTACGTATGTTCGTAACTTTGCGAACTTGCAATATTTTCATGCCAGATTTTCAACATTGGCATTTTTTTCGCACCTCCTTATGAACAGTACAGCTGTTATTTTTCAAATCCTGGCCAAAATGTCTTTTCGCACTTCTGGTGAAAAATAGCGCGGTCGCTGTGGGAAATCAGTGTTCGGGACAGATTAAGAAAATGACAGTGACACTGTTCATGAGCAGAGATCCTAAAATACCCATGTTGAAAATCTAGTGATGATAGTCCATCAAAAAGCAACTAAAATGGTGCAGGGTCTGCATCGGAAATCATATGAAGAGAGACTGAGAGAGCTTAATATGTATACCCTTGATGAAAGGAGGGACAGGGGGACATGATAGAAATGTTCAAGTACCTCAAGGGAATCAACAAAGTCCAGGAGGGTAGCATCTTTCAGAAAAAGAGATGTGTAAGAACAAGGGGACACAATTTAAAGATAGAGGGGGGATGGCTCAGGGGTAATGTGAGGAAATCTTTTTTCATGGAGAGAGTGGTGGATGCATGGAACTGCCTTCCTGGGGAGGTTGTTGGGGCTAAAACTGTGGGGGAATTCAAACATGCATGGGACAGACACAAGGCAATTGTAATGGGGGTGGCAGGAAGTAGGCTGTTGGTTAACTAGAATCTGCAGCTTATCCAGTAGTTAGGAAATGGGCAGACTGGGTGGGCCAAGTGGTCCTTATCTGCCGTCAAAGTCTATGTTTTATGACTGTGTTACAAGTGTGCATTGTGCAGTTCCACTACCTTGTAACCCTCGCAGATTTGTAATATTGTCATGCCAGATTTTCAACCCTGCCATTTTTTTCACACCTCCTTATGAACAATACAGCTGTCATTTTTCATATCCTGACCGAAATGTGTTTTCGCACTTCCAGCGCAGAATAGCGCGTTCGCTGTGGGAAATCAGTGTTCAGGACAGATTAAGAAAATGACAATGACACTGTTTATGAGCAGAGGTCCTAAAATCCCTATGTTGAAAATTTGGTGATAAAAGTCCATAAAATGACTGTGGTACAAGCGTGCTTTGAGCCGTTTCCACGTACCCTTGTAACTTCGCAGATTTGTAATACTGTCACGCCAGATTTTCAACACGATCATTTTTTCACACCTCCTTATGAATAGTACAGTTGTCATTTTTCACAACCTGGCCGAAATATGTTTTTGCACTTCTGGTACAGAATTGCATGGTCGCTGAGGGAAATCAGTGTTTGGGACAGATTAAGATTGAACGAGTGGGGGGGGGTGACCGAGCTCAATTGAGCTCTGTTGGGACTGCTGCGGATTTCTCTGTGGGCAGAAAAAGACCCCAGTGCAGGCAGGAGACCAGTACAAAAGGGCAGCCTGCAGCGCTGGGAGAAACCAAACGAGAGAGCGAGTGAGGGATGGGAAGTGAGCAATCTCAATGGAGCTCTGTTGGGACTGCTGAGGATTTCTTTGTGGGCAGAAAAAGGCATCAATGCAGGCAGGGGCCCAGTACAAAAGGGTAGCCTGCAGCGGTGGGAGAAACTGAATGAGCGAATGAGAGCGGGGGAGTGAGTGAGCTGAATGGAGCTCTATCAGGATTGCTGCAGCTTTCTTTGTGGGCAGAAAAAGGTGCCAATGCAGGCAGGAGCCCAGCACAAATGGGCAGCCTGCAGTGCCGGGAGAAGCAGAACAAGAGAGTGAGAGAGGGGGAGTCAGTGAGCTCAATGAAGCTCTGTTGGGACTGCTGCATATTTCTTTGTGGGCAGAAAAAGGCGCCGACACAGGCAGGAGCCCAGTACAAAAGGGAAGCCTGCAGTGCCAGGAGAAACAGAACAAGTGAGTGAGAGGGGGGCAGTGAGCGACCTCAATGGAGCTCTGTCGGGACTTTACACTTGCCCACTCTCTCGCCCAGTGTTCTCTGTGGTCCTTTATTACAGCAGGGTCTCTGGAGTGGAGACAAAGCAATGGTTGGATACTTTTAGGATTTCTGTAATAATACAGATTAAGTTGTTCTGTTTATTTCTCTAACTGAGCTAAGTACTGAGCTATAGTGTTATGACTGCTGTAATAATACATATTTATTTGTTCTGTTTATTTCTCTAACTGAGCTGAGTAGTAAATTTGGTAGAAAACAATCCCAAAAATGACTGTTTTATGAGCGTATGTTGCGCAGTTGCTATGCACGCTCGTAACTTCATGAATTTGCAATATTTTCACTACAGATTTTCAACAATGGCATTTTTCCACACCTCCTTATGAACAGTACAGCTGTCATTTTTCACATCCTGGCCGAAATGTGTTTTCGCACTTCAGGTGCAGAATAGCACGGTCAAAGGTGGGAAATCAGCATTTGGGACACATTAAGAAACCCACAGTGACACTGTTCATGAGCAGAGGTCCTAAAATGCCTATGGCGAAAATTTTGTGATGAAAGTCCATAAAATGACTGTGTTACAAATGTGCATTGTGCAGTTTCCTCGCACCCTTGTAACTTTGCCAGTTAGTAATATTTCACACCAGATTTTCAGCACTGGCATTTTTTCACACCTCCTTATGAACAGTACAGCTGTGATTTTTCACATCCTGGCCAAAATGTGTTTTCACGCTTCTGGCGCAGAATAGCGCAGTCGCTTTGGGAAATCAATGTCCAGGACAGATTAAGATTGAGTGAGTAAGAGAGGGGGAGTGACTGAGCTCAATTGAGCTCTGTTGGGACAGCTGTGGATTTCTTTGTGTGCAGAAAAAGGGGACAATGCAGGCAGGAGCCCAGTACAAAGGGGAGCCTGAAGCGCCGGGAGAAACAGAACAAGCGAGTGGGAGAGGGGAAGTGAGTGAGCGAGCTCAACGGAGCTATGTCAGGACTGCTGTGGATTTCTTTGTGGACAGAAAAAGGTGCCGTTGCAAGCAGGAGCCCAGTACAAAGGAAGCCTGCAGCGTCGGGAGAAAAGAACGCGAGTGAGAGAGGGTGAGTGAGGTCAATGGAGCTCTGCCGGGACTTTACAGTTGCCACCCTCCCACCCAGGTCCTCTGTGGTCCTATATTACAGCAGGGTATCTGGAGTGAAGACAAAGCAATGATTGGATACTTTAGGATTTCTGTAATAATACAGATTTAGTTGTTCTGTTTCTTTCTCTGAGCTAAGTACTGAGCTACACTATTATGATTGCTGTAATAATACATATTTATTTGTTCTGTTTATTTCTCTTACTGAGCTGAGTAATACTTGAAGTGCAATAGGATTTCTAATTGGGCTAAGTGAAACTATATGAGGGCCGAGAACAAAAAGTATGGTAGCTGAGGGGTGAAAAACGGACAAGGAGGCTTTAGGATTGCTACACTAATATAGTATCTAATGGATGAGATTTGAGACTGAATTACCCTGATTGGCAAGGGGTCAGTAGGGGGACTAGTGTGGGGGGCCTAACAGTTGTAGTAGGGTACAGAACCTGGGAGTAAGAGCCCGTAACATAAGATGGGGGCCAAAATGGGGCAGGTGCCACATGTCAGTAGGGCAGGTATCTTTGGAATGGTGGAGGAGTGTTCAGGGTGTGGGTGTGCCATGATCCTGGACTGGGCTTGGAGGATGGGGGGGTGTATGCTCTGTAGATGACTAGCTAGTTTGAGGGAGGAACTGTGGAGGTTAGGGTGGAGTGTAAGTGGCAGGGCAGATGAGTATGGTAGACATCCGGGGGGGGATAGGGGATGGCAAAGGGGGACGGAGGAAGAATAACTAGGGACTGAATCTGACCCCAGTATGGGGGGCACTAGCAGAAAAGAGAAAAGAAACGAGGGGTGCCTGAGGCAAGGGTGGAGGCATCCTGATGGGGAGGAAGAGATGACGAGGGGTGCAGGGAGAACCAGGGGAGAGCAGATGGCTGCAGGTGGGAGACAGGGGTGGCACGGAGGGAACACAAGGAGGGGAACCAATAGGGAAGAGATGTGGATTGGTATCGACTACGAATAGATTTGAATCTCTGCTATAGGACAGAGAGGGAGCAGGAACATACTGAAGGGGGGAGGACAAGCGGGGCATGAGAGGGATGGCAACAGGTGGGGAAGAGATGGCGAGGACAAAGGGTAGAAGGAGCTAGTAAGGAAGGAGGGGTGGTGACTGAAGGAGGCTATGGGAAGGGAAGGATGGGGAGCATCACTATCGAGGTAGAAGGAATGGGGCTCGTCGACAGCAGTGGGGATAGGAGAGGTTGGAAATCAGTAGGGGAAGAGGAGGTCAACATGGGAAGCCCAGTAGGAAGTAGTCTGGCTGGGAAGGGGGTTCAAGGGGGATGGGAGGAATAAGGCAGAGAAAAGGGATAAGGCAGAAATAGGGGGTACAGATACAGAAGTCACAGAGGGTGCAGTTGGTGGGGGTAAGGGACAGGGAAGAATGTATACTGGGGTGGTGGAAGGGGCATTAGAAGGGTAAGGGGGTACTCTTCCTGGGGGATTCTATACTGAAATGGGTGAGATGGGGCAGAAAGGGGGAAGGCACAGCCATATTTGGGTTGACGCTGTCCCCAGGTTTACTGCAGATGGGGCAGGGCAGGCCCTGCTCAAGCGTGCACAGAGGGGTAGGAAGAAACCTCATTTACTGTTGCATGTGAGTACAAACAACTTGGCAGGGGACACTGTGGAAGTAGTGAGGGGGAGGTCTGAGTAACTGGGCAGGCAGTGTGAGGGGGTGGGGAAGTTGGTGGCATTCTTAGAGGTACTGCTGGTACCATGTGCAAGCATGGAGAGGAAGAGTAGGCTTGAGTGGTTCAAGTGGCTGAGGGATTGGTGCCACACGAAACATTATGGGTTAGTGACTAACTGGGGTAGGGTTGAGGGGGGAATAGTGACTTGTAGATGGGGGAGAGGGTACACTGGAGCAGGAAGGGGATGGGCATATTAAAGGCAGCATTGCTGCCAGGCCACTGGCACTGAGAGTTGAGGCGCTGGACGCACCATGCTGGCAGCCCAGGCTCAGATGCAAGCCTGGCCTGCCAGGGGTTGGCAAGGGAGGGATAGGATTGAGCGTCCAGAGGACTGCTCTCCTATCCTGGGGTGGGATGCAGGGACCCACTGCTCTGTAGCGGCCCCTGGTGATGACCGAGGGCGCTACTACAGTGGTGTAGTAAAGGGTGTCGGACTGTGGCGGACTTTGGCACGCTGTGCCTAAGCGTCATTGCACGGCCACACTCCACAAAAGGGAGAAAAGTGGAAAATATGCTACGGTCAGGCAGCATGAGCTTCTGATCCCCCCCTGCCAACCCCGAATGGTGCCTCCTCAACCGGATCCTGCTCCGGTGGGACGACCTGGGAAGCTCCTCAACACCCCACTACGGGGTAATCCGTGGTGGTGAGCAAGTCAGCCTGATGTCGGGGGCCTGGCTAAGGGGGGGTCAGTCGGGATGACCAAGCCAACTGTAGGCCAGTGAGAAAAAAAAAAAGGCAGGATTAGTAGGGTGTATCTCTATTAAGATAGATTTAAACAAATGGCTGGGGGGGGGCCAAAAGACTGAAGTTGGCAGAAAAGTCCAGACAGGGAAGCCTGGTGAGCTCACCACCCTAGATAAAGGTAAAGGCAGAGACGTAGTAACCCTGGAAGGGGTGGGCAGAATGGTCTGAGTGTAATACAGAAGGCACCTCCAACCGATAAGAATAAGGAGCAGAAAGGGTGCGGACTACCGGGAGGAGGGACACAGGCCAAGTAGGAGAAGAGTGAGGAGAAGGAGGGGTTCGGGTGGAAAGTGGTCTGACTACATGGATAGATAACTGGTTACAGGGGAGGGTGCAGAGGGTGGTGGTGGCAGGGTAGCTCTTGGCACCCAGAGCAGTAACAAGTGGGGTGCCACAGGGCTCAGTGCTTTTCCCAGTGCTGTTTGGGCTCTTTATCTCCGATATAGTACATGGAGTGGAGAGCAGGGTTAGTCTGTTCACTCATTATACCAAATCAAAAGCAAATAGTTATAGTAGCAGAGCCCCCGCCACACACATATACACACTCCCCGAAAAGCTGCTTAAAAGCCTGCAATTCATTCAAATCAGTTTCATTTTCTTACTTACTTGGGGTTCAGTGCCAGCAAGTGTAAAATCATGTACCTAGGGCATAGGAACCCAGATACTGGCTATAGGATGGGGCGAGGTACTGATACTCGCTAGACATGAAAGGTCCTTGAGGTTATTGTATCAGAGGACCTCAAGATGGAAGTATAGTGTGACAAGGCTATGGGCAGGGCAAATTGGATTCTGGGGTGCATAAGGAGTGGCATCTCCAGTATGAGGAGGAGGTATGTCGTGCTGCCATTGTATCACTCCCTGGTATACCCCCAGCTGGAGTACTGTGTCCAGTTTTAGACTCCACACTTCAGAAACGATATAAGGTAGAGGTTTTCTAGACGAGGGCAACTAAAATGGTTCAGAATTTTCACAGGAATCCCTACAAGGAAAGACTGAAGAATCTCAACATGTACACTCTGGAAGAGAGGAGGGCGAGAGGTGACATGATCAAGACCTACAAAGTACCTCACAGGGGTAAAGAGGGTACAGTTGGGGAGTTTCCTTCAAATGAGGATGAGCACCCAAACCAAGGGACATACAATGAAGCTGGGGGAAGCATTCAGGATAGATGTGAAGAAATATTTCTTTACTGAAAGGGTGGTAGATGCCTTGAACAGACTGCCAGGATAAGTGGTGGAAGCTAAAATGGTAGGGGGCATGAAGCATGCATGGGATGAATGTAGGGGTATATTAGAAAAAGGGGAAGGAGGGGGCAACGGAGATCAATAGGGCTGTGGAAGTGGAGTAGGTTCAAGTTCATTGCAGGAAATATTCACAAGGAGGTCCCGATGGACACAGGCAGAATAAGACATGCAGTAACATATACAGGCAGGAGTTACAAGTAGGTAGAGAACACTTGGGCAGACTTGGTGGGCCGACCGGTCCTTTTCTGCTGACAAATTTGATGATCTTACTTCGAGTGGGAGCTCTTGCAGCAGGCTATTACATTCAGGACTATGCCGCAGGCACTAGCACCTTTCGGTGAAAACTTCTGCCAGCAATACCAGCAGGGACCGACACTGGCCCTGCCCCGACGTCGGTCAGGATAAAAGAGGGGGTGGACCCAGCTCCACCTCAGTTCTTTCCCGCCGCATACCCGCACGTGAAGCCAAGTACCTTTGCTTCTGTCTGCGATCCAGTGAAAAGAAGAACTTCTAGCAAGATTTCTGCTGTTTTTTCGACGGTTTTTAACGTTTACCGACACAGACGTCAGTTCACTGCCATCGTCTCGTTGTTGATTCCCACTTGAAGCGCTGTTTTTTTCCTCGCTCCTGCCACTTCCAGTACCGACGTCAGCCCTCTTCTTACCCGGCCGGGTTCGATGTCTTCGAGGCTGGGCGTCACCCGAACACTTAAGCGAAGTGCGACTGCAGGTGGCGAATCCTGCCAAGGGCGGTCGCCGGTGCATCTTCTGCCAGGGTCCCGACCGGCACGCCAACTGTGCAGACTGCCAGGCCTTCACCAGTCGGACCGCATCCGCTGCCTGCAAGCCCTCAAGGCCTACCTGTTAGAGCTGAAGATGGATCTGCACTCCTTGGAGGAAGAGGAAGGAAAGCGCCACAGCAAGGACCGTGGTCGGTCCTGTCACCGTCGATCTCGGTCAGATCGCATTCCGGCCTTCTCCTAAAAGGCCCGTCCTTCAGGGTCTGGAGAACGCCGAAGACTCCACAGGCTAAGGCTGGCCCGTGGGGGCTTGGCCAATCAAAGGTGACTCCACTAAGGGTCATCGCCAAGTCCTTAGGGTATCTGCTTGGCCCCACCTGCTAAGGCACCGGCGCCGCCTGCTAAAGCGCACCTCCGAGGACTAAGGACTCTCCAGCCCCTGGCATCACCCCGTCCTTGGTCCCCACACGGCGCGGTCGGAAGGCGAAGGACACTGAGTCAGTCGTGGAATACTGACATCCCGTCGCCCAAGTCCACCCCCTGGGCCCTCGAGGAGCTCTCCTCGCATCCCAACGTTCCAGAGACTTCTTTTCTGGGCGTGCAGCTGAAATTTTCTCCAGGGCGAGCTGAAGGAGCTTTCTCCTTTGGTGGGGGCAGGTCCTGGCGGTCCTCCCATCACCCGGCCCAGACACGGTGCCGGACCCTGGGAGAACCACAGCCAGGGGTGAGACTTCACGTGGAAGTCACTGGGCGCCAGCCTTCACCCCCCCCTCAGGGCTCGTTCCCACTCCAGGTCCGAGGACCACTGGCGTCGCTCCAGGTTTCTAGTGACTGGCGTCGGTCTAGGTGTCTCGTTCAGGAGCCCTTCTAGCACTAGGCGGGAATGCTCGGCGTGAGTCACTGCTCCGTCCTGGTCAGGGACGGAGTCGGCCTTGGGACAATGTCTGTCCCCTAGTTACTGACATACTCAGCGTGAAGCACGGTCACAGGATGGGGTTAGACTATTCCAATCGGATGATCGATCATCATCTTCATTGTCGACCTCTTCATCCTCTCTCAGCCTCAAGCGCTCCCCGGGAGAGAAGAACCAGCCTCGCTCACCTCCGGATGATCCTACTTTTATGGACGTCATGAGGCGCATCCAGGCTTCCAACGAGTGGGACACGGAAGACCTGGATCCGGAACGCTGGAGATTGGCCAAGTACCTGAGGCAGAAGAAGCCAGAGCCTCTGGTTATTCCTTCTTTGGTGGATACTTTCCAGGATCTTACTAGGACCACCTGGATGCATCCGACCTGATCCGGCAGTTCCTAAAGTCGGATGAGGCTGTATAAGGCTCAAGCGGAACCCTTCTTGGCAGAACACCTCAGGCCGACTCATGCGGTGATCACTGACTGCCCATGATAAATCTCAGCAACAAACACCTCTGCTCACAGCCTCCCAACCCGGAGTCCCGATACCTGGACCAGGTGGGAAAAAAAGGTTACGCGGCCTCCACCTGTTTCATCCACTCCCTGAATTTCCTAACGCATATGGTACAGTATTAGAATGCGCTATGGGAAAGGGGACTTGAGCTGACACAGGCCATGCCAGACTCTGACAAGAAGACAGAGCTCCTGGCCCTCTTGCAGTCGGGCTCAGACGTAGGCTCCCATGTACTGAGATCCTCGTATGACACTGCAGACACAGCAGCCAGGGCAGCCACCTCTGGGGTGTGCCTCCGGCATCATGCCTGGTTGAGAGTCTCGGGCTTTCACCAGGATCTGCAGTCCGGTATCCGGGATTTGCCCTTCCAGGGTACCTTGTTGTTTGGGCAGGAGACAGAGGCTTTGATCTCCCGCCTCCAGGAGCTGGGCAAGTCGATCTGGTCGGTCTGCCAGATGTACCATGGTGACCAGCGATGTCAGCACCCTAGATGGCCCTTTCACAAGCCTTCAGACAACCAAGGTTCAGCCCATGGCAACCAGCAAGGGCGGAGAGGTGGCTTCCGCAGGAGGTCCGGAAACCAGCAGTCTGGTGGACCTCCTGCCCATGGGCCCAAGTCCTCCCAGGCCTCTCTCCCAACTCCCGGCTCTGCCCAATGACTCCCTTCTGCCCTTCCTTCTGACAGAAGTTCTAGGGGAGCCGGTTGGGGGCCACTTCTCCCTTCATCTCGAAGGGTGGAGGTCTATTACTGTGGACCAGTGGGTCTTGGATATTGTACGGAGAGGACATACACTAGAGTTCACAGAGTTTCCTCCGCATACTCCACCAAAGCTCTCCCATTATCCTCCTTCTCACATCCCACTGATAGAAGGAGAAATACAGACTCTCCTGCAGAAGAGAATAATAGAGAGGGTCCCCTGGGCGCAGCGGGGTCAGGGGTTCTACTCCCACTTTTTTCGGTCCCAAAAAAGACTGGGGACCTTCATCCCATTCTAGGTCTCAGTCCTCTAAACCTTTTTATCGAATACAAAAGGTTCAGAATGGTGACTCTTCAAGGACTCCTCCCCTTGCTGCACCAAGGGGACTGGCTCTGTTCTCTCGACATGCAGGATGCATGCATGCATATAGGCGTCTATCCTCCCCACAGGAAGTTTCCGAGGTTCCACTTCCTAGGGGAGCATTTTCAGTTTTGGGTGCTTCCGTTCGGCCTCTCATCCACTCCGCGAGTCTTCACAAAATGCCTAGCAGTGGTGGCTGCTGCTCTGAGGTGGATGGGACACTATGTGTTTCCCTACCTCTACGATTGGCTTCTTACAGCCCCATCAAGAGACAGCCTCTTACATGCTCTCGGAAACACTTATACTCTATTCGGAGAGCTGGGGATCACCTTGAACTTACAAAAGTCATCCCCGGAGCCCAGCCAAAAGCTCGTCTTCATAGGAGCAATCCTGGATTCTGTCCAGGGCATGGCCTTCCTCCCACAAGACAGGGGGGTTCGCTTGCGAGAGTTGGCAGAACGGATCTCTATAGCACCTCGAGTTCCGGCTCGGAACTTCCTCAGTTTACTGATGCATATGGCAGTGGCCATTCCAGTCACTCCTTTGGCCCGCCTCCACATGAGAGTCCCACAGTGGATGCTCAGGGTGCAGTGGGACCAAAGCTTCGAGGACCTAGACTTTCTGGTCAGGATCTCGGAGCCAGTCAGGAGAACATTGCTTTGGTGGATGGACCCTAGCAATCTGGAGAAAGGGGCAGCTTTCGTCTGGAGCCACCAGGTCAGACTCTGACAATGGACGCATCAGACCTGGGGGGGCACACCTGGGTGTACATCAAACGCAAGGGGTCTGGTCACCCGAGGAACAGTCCCCTCCATATCAATGTGCTGGAAATGCGAGCGGTCCTCTACGCTCTTCAGGCTTTTCGAGAGGATCTGGTACCAGGCTCCCTTCTGATTCAGACAGACAACATGACGGTCGTCTTTTACATCAACAAGCAAGGAGGCACTCTTTTGTATCCTCTTTGCAGGGAGGAGATAAGAGTCTGGTACTGGGCACTGGAGCAGGGCATTCTACTGTCTGCAGTGCATGTTCCAGGTGTCCTAAACTATCTGGCCAACAGCCTGAGCAGGTCACGGGCCAGAGCACACGAGTGGGAGCTGCTGCAGTCCATAGCGGACCAGCTCTTCAACAGGTGGGGTCTTCCCGAGCTGGACCTCTTTGCGTCACCATGCAACACCAAACTGCCAATGTTTTGCTCGTGAGAGCACGCGCCTGGAGTTTTTTGGCCAGACGCGTTATCCCTTTGTTGGGCAGGGAGGTTTCTTTATGCCTTTCCGCCCTTCCCTCTCATTCAGAGGGTACTGCTCAAGTTGCAGGCAGAAGGGGCCTGGATGATCCTAGTGGCCCCCAAATGGCCTCAACAAATTTGGTTCCCACTTCTGCAGTGGTTATCCATGGAACCTCCAGTTCCACTGCCCATATGCTCGCAGTTGCTGTCCCAGGATCAAGGGTCTCTGGTCCATCCAGATCTCCGATCCCTGCACCTACATGCTTGGCTCCTTCAGACGTAGCTCAAAACAGATACGGGGGTTTCCCCAGATGTGGCGGCGGTCTTAGCGTCAGCAAGAAAGCCCTCTACTCACTCCACCTATGCTATGAAGTGGAAGCATTTCTGTCTTTGGGCATTGCCACAGCATTTGGATCCCGTCACCTGCCCTGTGAACTCAACTTTACAGTACCTCCTCTCCTTGTATGAGAAAGGCCTGAGTTATTCCTCTATCAAGGTACACATGTGGGCAATCTCCTCCTACCATGCTCTCGTGGGAGAGAGAGCATTAGCACAATTGGAGGTGGCCCGCACCTTTCTTAGGGGAATTCTGCACATGAGACCTCCCATTCGGGACCCTGTCCCACCCTGGGACCTCCTTTTTGTGTTGGAGAAACTCACTCTCCCTCCTTTTGAGCTAGCAGCGGATTGTGAGCTGCGTTACCTTTCTTGGAAAGTTTGCTTTTTGGTTGCTGTTACTTCAGCTCGAAGGGTTTCCGAGCTTCAGGCTCTGGTGTGTAAAGAGCCCTATTTGGTTTTCCACAGGGAAAGGGTTTCCCTCAGAACAAATCCTAAGTTTCTTCCAAAGGTGGTCTCGGAATTGACCCTCAACCAGTCAGTTGATCTTCCAGTTTATTTTCCTTCCCCTTCCAATAGAGGGGAGGCTCTCCTCCACACATTGGATGTCCACAGGACTCTGAGGTATTACCTCAAGAGGATGGTTCAGCACTGTAAATCAGAGCAGCTCTTTGTGGCTTTTGCACCACATTGCTTGGATCAACTGGTGTCCAAGCAAACTGTCTCTAAATGGATAGTCTGCTGTGTCTCGTTTTGCTACGAGCATCACAATAAGCCCCTGCGGGCTCGGTTAGGGGTCACTCCACCAGAGGAGTGTCAGCTTCTTTCACCACTCTGTGAAATGTCGCTATGCAGGACATTTGTGCGGCCGTGACCTGGAACTCGGTGCATACTTTTATCAAGCATTACAGCTTGGATATCGTCTCCAGATGCCGTGCTGGCTTCGGCCTAGCAGTTTTACAAGGGCTTTTGTCCTAAGGCCTCTGGAGTCAGTATATTCCTCCTCTCTGGGACGGCTACCTCCTTGCTGTGGGACTGCTTGGGACTCAGTCCTGAATGTAATAGCCTGCTGCAAGAGCTCCCACTCGAAGTAAGATAGTACAGTTACGAAAGAAGTTACCGTAACAATAGATCTTCAAAAGGAGCTCTTGCAGCAGGCGTTACTTCCCTTCCACCTTCCCCCTCAAGGTATGCAGATCCATTTTCTTTCTTCTCTAACTTTCTTCATGGTAGGCTTCGCCTCCTTCTCTTGTCAGGCCTTCTGCTGGGTTCTGGTGGAAGAACTGAGGTGGAGCTGGGTCCGCCCCCTCTTGTACCCTGACCGATGTCGGGGTGGGGCTGGCGTCGGAGGCGGTCCTCGCTGGTATTGCTGGCAGAAGTTTTCACCGAAAGGTTCTAATGCCTGTGGCATAGTCCTGAATGTAATAGCCTGCTGCAAGAGCTCCTCTCAAAGATCTACTGTTACGGTAAGTTCTTACGTAACTGTACTTTTCTATGGCATGTGTTAATTCAGGTGCAGTGTTTATTCAAAGTTGGGCCTACCATACATCCAGATGTAAGGTACAGTAAATTACTGAATTAAATGCAGTGCACTTACAGTACAATAAATGGAACCCCAGTGCTTCAAGAAGCCTTTAATTTTCATAAGGCTGCTTAAAGAGCTGGGGTTCTATTTGAAGTGTCCACACCAGTATGCTGATCTTAAAATTGACGCTGCATCTGAATGAGTACTTGATTCTTCCTCACTCTATTTCTTCCCTACTTTGAAAACTGCTTGTCCTGAGTTAGTTTTGGGCTGGCAGCACCTTGCCTGTGTTGGAAGATGACCAATAAGCAGCACTGAAAGATGTCAGACTTCACAGACTGTGAAGGCAGCTGCTCACGGACAGATATAAGGCAATTCTACTGGGGTGTAGGAGGAAGTAAGCTGTTGATTAACTAGAATCTGCAGCTTATCCATCAGGTAGGGAAATGGGCAGACTAGGTGGGCCAAGTAGTCCTTATCTGCCTTCAAATTCTATGTTTTCTATGTTTCTCAGCCACCATCTTGGCAAGAAGAAGGCTGCAGATGTGACCACTGATGACTGTTCGGGTGTGGGGATTGGGGGACCGAAGGGGACAGACATAAGGAGATAAAATCATAATAAAAATTGTGAGACCTTCACCAGCTTTCCAAAATGCTTACCAATAAAAGAACACTCTATGAAGTTTTCCAAATGGCAACACAAACTGGTGAGCCCTCTGTCTGCCATCTGACACCAGGCATCAACCAGCATAAAATTGCCTAAAGAAGGCAGTGTGGTCATGTGGTTACTGAAATACTGGAGATTATAGATTTATAAGAACAAAAGAATATCACACAGAAGCTGGCACATATGCCTACAACAGGGGTCTCCTGCTTCTCAGTAGTTATATTTATACCCTTGAGGTACTTGAATGTTCTATCATATCCCCTCTTTCCCTCCTCTCTTCCAGTGAGTACATTTTGAGGTCCCTTAATTTCTTCTCATAAGTCTTGTATTGCAAGCTCTGTATCATCTCATTCACCCTTCTCTGGACCATCTCCAGCCTGTTAATATCCTTACGAAGGTGCGACCTCCAGAACTGCACACAGTACTCCATGTGAAGCCTGACCATGGTTTTATATAATGGTATCACTACCTCCCTCCTTATGCTGGTGATACCCCTGCCTATGCACTCCAGCATGTCACTGGCCCTCCCAGCTGCCTTACCACTTTGTCATTTTCAGGTCATCTGAAATAAGAACTCCCAGGTCCCTTTCCTTCCTTGTGACTGTCAGCAACTCCCCCCCCCCATTCTGTAGCTTTCCCCAGGATTTCTGTGTCCCAGGTGCATAATTTTACACTTTTTTGAATTAAACTTCAGTTGCCAGTCCTCAGACCGTTTCTTAACCTTCTCCAGGTCCCTCCTCATTCTCTCCACCCCCTCTGGGCTTTCCACTGTGTTACAGATCTTGGTGTAATCTACAAACAGGCAGCCCTTTCCCTTCAGCCCTTCTGCAATATCACTAATGAAGACCTTGAACAGGACTGGCCCCAGGACCACTCCCTGCAGCACCCCACTGGTCACCCCCTCTCCCCAGACTGCACCCCGTTTACCACACTGTCTGCTTCCTACCCAGTTTCTAACCCACTTTACCACCCTTCCGCCATGCCCAGCCTACTCAGCTACTTTATCAGCCTCCTATGTGGGACGGTGTCAAAGGTTTTGCTTACATCAAGGTAAGCATTGTCCACTGCCCCACCCTGATTTACTTCCTTTGTCACCCAGTCAAAGAGATTAGCCAGATTTGTCTGACATGACCCCCCCACAGTGAATCCATGTTACCTATGGTCCTGGCCTCCAATGGCTTCTAGATGCCCCACTATCCTTTCTTTAACCAATGTCTCCATGATCTTCCCCACTACTGAAGTGAGGCTGACTGGCCTATAGTTCCCCAGCTCCTCCCTGCTGCTGGATTTGTATAGAGGGACCACATGTGCCCTCCTCCAATTCTCTGGTACCGCCCCTGTGTTGAATGACTCACTGAACATGGCTGCCAGAGGTACTGCTATTTCCCCTTCACAGTTCTTTTAATATCCTTGGGTGTATGCCATCTGGTCCCCTTGCTTTGTCCACTGTTAATTTACTCACTTTCTGCAGGATTATTCTGCCTGTCAATGGACTATTGTCCACCTCTTCATGCCTTTTCAACTGCTGTGGCCGTTGCTCCTCCCCCTCTTCTGTGAATACTGAACAGATAGAGAGTGGATGTCTTGGGGGGCACATGACAGTTCTTAGGCATGGTACTTTCACTTCCAAATACCTAAACAGCACATATAAGCAAGAAACATTTGACACTGACAAATGCTTGTTACCACTAATCCTTGTTTTGCTCTGAGTGATGGGGATGACAGGGATGAGTTCCGTTTTTGGTGTCCTGATTTCTGGGCTCATTCCCCACCCTCTACATCCACTCAGGAGCACTACCACTTTGTTATTCTTTTGGTGTCTATAATTGTCAATCTCCTCTCCCTAGACCCACTTCAATGCCCGCATCATAATATTAGCATACTGATTACCCAGCTCCCCCCTCTGAGTGTCCTGATAAGAGAGCCAAACTGTAGAGCTAATGAAACCTCCCCTGTGAGCGCCAAGACACAACTAAAATTGTGCAGGGTCTACACCAGTAACCATATGAGTAGAGACTAAAGGGCCTTAATATGTACACCGTGGAGGAAGGAAGGGGAAAGGGGAATATGATATAGACTTGTACCTCACGGGTATAAAAAAAGATACAAGAGGGAAGTGTTTTTCAGAAACATAAGATGCTCAAGAATAAGGGGCATGCTATGAAGCTGGAGAGGGAGTAGGCTCAGGGAAAATGCAAAGAAGTACTTCTTCACAGAGACAGTTGTCGATGCCTGGAGCAGCCTTCCAGTGGAGGTGGTGAGAGTGAAAGCTGTGGCAGGATTCAAGAGCGCATGGGATATGCATAAGGTGACCTTAGTCATTAGGGAAGGGAGGCTTAAGCTGGATAGCAGATAAGGTCTATGGTATTACAATAAGTAGGGAACATGGACAGACTTGGTGGGCTAAACAGTCTTTATCTGCTGTCAAATATATTTCTAGTAATGAGGGGGGCCAGGAGCATGATGGCAAGGAAAACATATGCTCCCAGATGGGCCAAATTAAAGTGAACATGTGGCCTGTTCCCCCACACATTCTGGACAGAAAGCTGTTCTGAGTTGGGCAGGGAATCGGGGAGGCAGTCAGGGCAACCTGGCATGGGGTGAATCAGTACTGCTGGCATCCCAGCAGGGAGTACAGGGATCAGTGCTGTGGATTGATAACAAGAATAGGTGCATCAGTGACTAAGTGCAGTCAGCATCCCAGTAGGAAGTACAGGTGTGACCCCTAGGTGGCGCTATCCCAAGGGCTACTACCCCTGCCTGCTTGGCTAGTTGCAGGTTAAGGGGCCTTGGTACTGAATTAGGTGCCTCCACCAGGAGGACAGGGTTGTTAGTAACAAGGCTAACCTGGGTACAACCCTCCGGAACACTGTAACCCCCTCTTTCCCCTCTAGTGGCCTAGACAATATGCAACAAACACTTTCATAGTCGCCCCTATTCAGCATACAGATCCCCCACACTGTTTGCACTTACCACCAGGGCTGGTTCCACCAGTTCGACCCTGGAGACACCCTGTAAAACAAGGTTAGGCACAGCAAATAACAAAAGTACAGTACTTTTGGTACAAACTAGAACTATAGTCAGACTAAATGCAAAGAGTTAGATCTGATTTATTCAGGGGACTTGAACAAGGGAGGGGCGTGATCAGGTTGATCGATTCTATAACTGATCTAGTCAGGCAATTATGCATGCACTTTTTAATCCCGCAACACAGTCACACACACGCTGGGTACCTAGTTGGTGAGATAGGCTAGCCTGATGCATTGCCCAGGGTAGGCCGGCATCGTAGCTGGTTGGGGCCCTGTGATGAAAAAAAAAGGCATGCACAACCACGCACAATTTGTAATCCGGAGCCAGGAGGCTCAGTTCGTGTTGATTAGACAAAACAATTAAATCAGATGACACACTTTGGGCTGTTGTTGCAGGGAGCTACCCTGGTGTTTACTCACGCTATCCAGTACAGGACACAGGATGGACAAAATAGAGACTGCAGGATGACTTGCTGGTTTGCCAGGAGAAGTAGGGGCCCACACAATTCACTGTGGTGTCATTCCTGTTTGTGATGTTGAGCAGGGGGCTGATCCCCAGGCAGGTCTCTCATTGATGGTCATCTCTGTGGTGTGAGTAGCTGGCTGGGCCAAACAGTGGAGGCCCAGACCAACTGGAGAAGAATGTGGATTCAGTCTGGTAGGTGCTGGATGCAGCTTCCAGCAAGCAAGGCACAATTAAACAGTGGGGAACCAAATTGTAATCCACTAGCAGGTTACAGCACATTTATAGTAAAGCAATCACCATGCCACGAAATGGATAAAAGTCCGGTTGCAATATCGGTGTCTCTGAGCAAAACCAGGAGTTCTATGGTGAATGGATGTCCTGACAGGCCAATTGTGTACATCAAATCTTCAGTCTTCTTCAGGTTTAAATCTGGTCACTCTTCAGTGGCTTTATCACACTCCAATTCGGATACAGTCTGATTGCTACGCCTTTCAAAGGATTCCCTCTCGAAGGACAACAGGCCAAACTCAGCCTTTCCACCAGTCTTCTGCGTGAACTATGCAGGAGCTGCTGTTCAAATCACTCAAGTTGTTTACTCTCCAAGCTCTAACTCCAGACTGACTCACTGCAGCAGGCAGCTAGGGAATTTCCCTTCAGTCCAAAAGGTCCTTGAACAATAGAGCAGTTCGCAAGTCAGGAGAACGCAACTTGGGCACATCTTTCCCTGCATGCAGGGCATCAAGTGCTGGCTGAATCCTGAGATCTCGGGATTGAGCCCACTGAATACTGTCATTATCGAACTGAGGTAGTGCACTAATATCTAGAGCAGAGACATGGCAATAGGCAGCCCGGTGTGCAGGTATCAGGAGGGCCCAAGTAGCCTACTAGGCAGTCCACTGTGTCTGCAGACATTTGTTCATCTTTATCAGACTTTTGACATAATGCTTTGATGTCAGGTTCAGACAATCTGACCCAATTGTTCTTAGAAGCTGGCCTTCGTGACAGGGCATCAGCATCACTGTGGTTTAGTCGCAGTCTGTATTCAACAGCATAATCATAAGTCAATAAGGCAGAAAGCCAACGGTGCCCAGTGGCGTCCAATTTAGCTGAAGTCTGCACATAGGTCAGTGGGTTATTGTCAGTCTTCACTAATATCTTTGCCCCATAGAGGTACTCATGAAACTGGTCAACTATGGCCCATTTTTAAGGTGAGGAATTCCAACCTGTGAACCGGATAGTTCCCTTCTGATGTGGTCAAGCTCCTACTGGCAAAAGCTACAGGTCTCAAGCCATCTTCATAGTCTTGATATAGCACAGCCCCAAGGCCCTGCAAACTAGCATCTGTATGTAGAACATAGGGCTTGGTAGGATCAGCATAGGCAAGGACTGGGGCGAGGGTGAGTTGGTATATGACTTCAAAGAATGCTGCTTCACATTCGAGTGTCAGCAGAGTCCCAAAAGGCTCACCTGTTTGAAAATACACTAGCTTTTAATCTTTGACAGCTGCCTTTTTATGTTGCTTGCACACATGCACAAGAAACATGTAGCAGCTTGCTGCAGAAGCAGATTGTGGGGGGTGTGGCACTGTTGTGGCCAATGCCCCCCCACCTTTTGAGGCTTGGCCCGCATTCCCCAATGGGGTGGCATGCTCCTGCTGACACTAGTTCAGCCAGCATGCCACCACCTTGAAACATTTTAGCCACTGCAATCAGGGGCAATCTCGCCATTGCAGCATCAGCCATTCCACTGCAATGAGGAAGTGACCCGCCATTGCAGGGCAGAATGTTACCCAGTGTAATATTGTTTGTGAACACAGCTGCAAGTGTCGCCATGTTCACAAACAATATTGTCCAACCCAGACTGTCGAGGGGGTGCCCAGTCCCCCTCGGCAGCATGTGCCCCCCCAGAACAGTCTTTGTTTGCTGACGGGGGACCAATGCCGGTCGGCTTCAGTGCCCATCCCAGTTTCATTTGCTGATGGGGGACCCCACTCCCCGTCAGCACAGTATTCCCCCCCGCAAAAAAAACTTTGTTTTCTGCTGAGGGGGGTGCCCAGTCCCCCTCGGCTCTTGCCCCAGTATGTGCCAACAGGGGTGCCCAATCCACCATCGGCTACTGCCACCCCAAAAAAAGAGTCAGGTGGCATGCTGGGAGTCCACACCAGCATGCCAAATATCCCTGTAAAAAAAAAAAATCCTGTAATGTTTTTTATTTTTTATTTTACCCTGTAAAACAGAAAATAGTCCCTCGTGGTCTGTCCTGCTCCCTCCCCCAACCCGCACCCACCCTCTGTGCACCCTGCCTCCTCACACACCCTCTCACCCCATACTTGCTTCCGGAGCCTGGTGCAACGATGTTCGGTGGACCGGGAACATGCGTGCACTCTTCAAAGCCAACCGCGAACTGAAGAAATGCCGGTAAGCTGTATAATGGCATAAATAGGGTTTTTTCAACTTTGGTGCATATCTCAGGCATTTTGGGGAATTGTGGCACCCAATTTTCAACATGGAGCTATTGGGACCCCTCCTCATGAATTCAGCCACTGTCATGGTGTTATTATTTCCCGAAAGGTAAGTTTGCAGTCACTGCGTGGAATCACCTTTCGGGACCGATTAACAAAATGAGAATGCCAGTGTTCATGAGGTGTACTGTCAAAAAGCTTATGTTGCAAATTTGGTGGAAAAAATCCAAACAATGACTGTTTTGCGAAGCGTGCATTGTGCAGTTGCTGCGCACACTCATAACTTCACGAATTTGCAATATTTTCATGCCAGATTTTCAACACTGGCATTTTTTCACACCTCCTTATGAATAGTACAGCTGTCATTTTTCACATCCTGGCTGAAAGGTGTTTACACACTTCTGGTGCAGAATAGTGCAGTCGCTGTGGGAAATTAGTGTTTGGGACAGATTACAAAAATGACAGTGACACTATTCATGAGCAGAAGTCCTAAAATGCCAATGTTGAAAATTTGGTGATGATAGTCCATCAAATGACTGTGTTACAAGTGTGCGTTGCGCAGTTTCCACGCACCCTTGTAACTCCGCAGATTTGTAATATTTTCACACCAGATTTTCAACACTGCCATTTTTTCATATCTCTTTATGAATAGTACAGCTGTCATTTTTCACATTCTGGCTGAAATATGTTTTTGCACTTCTGGTGCAGAATAGCGCAGTCGCTGTGGAAAATCAGTGTTTGGGACAGATTAAGATCTAGTGAATGAGAGAGGGGAGTGAACAAGCTCAACTGAGTTCTGTCAGGACTGCTGCGGATTTCTTTGTGGGCAGAAAAAGGCGTCAACAAAGGCAGGAGCCCAGTACAAAAGGGCAGCCTGCAGTGCTGGGAGAAACAGAATGAGCAAATGAGGGAGGGGAGTGAGCAAGCTCAACGGAGCTCTGTTGGGACTGCTGCAGATTTCTTTGTGGACAGAAAAAGGTGCCAACACAGGCAGGAGCCCAGTACAAAAGGGAAGCCTGCAGTGCTGGGAGAAATGGAATGAGCAAGTGAGAGAGGAGGAGTGAGCGAGCTCAGCGAAGCTCTGTCGGGACTGTTGCAGATTTCTTTGTGGGCAGATAAAGGCACCAATACAGGCAGGAGCCCAGTACAAAAGGGCAGTCTGCAGCACTGGGAGAAACAGAATGAGTGACTGAGAGAGCAGGAGTGAAGGAGCTCAATGGAACTCTGTCAGAATTGTTATGGATTTCTTTGTGGGTAGAAAAAGGCGCCAACACAGGCAGGAGCCCAGTACAAAAGGGCAGCCTGCAGCACTGGGAGAAATAGGAGTGAGTGAGAGAGGGGGAGCGAGCAAGCTCAATGGAGCTCTGTCAGGACAGCTGTGAACTTCTTTGTCGGCTGAAAAAGGCACCAACGCAGGCAGAAGCCCAGTACAAAAGGGCAGCCTGCAGCTCTGGGAGAAACAGAACGAGCGATTGAAAGAGGGGGAGTGAGCGGGCTCAGTGGAGCTCTGTCAGGACTGCTGCGGATTTCTTTATGGGCATACAAAGGTGCCAACACAAACAGGAGCCCAGTACAAAAGGGCAGCCTTCAGCGTCGGGAGAAATAGAGTGAGGGAGGTGGATTGCACGAGCTCAATGGAGCTCTGCTGTGACTTTAGAGTTGCACACCCTCCCGCCCAGAGTCCTCTCTGGTCCTATATTACAGCAGGGTCTCTGGAGTGCAAACAAAGGAATGATTAGATACTTTTAGGATTGCTGTAATAATAAAGATTCAGTTCTGTTTATTTCTCTAACTGAGTTAAGTACTGAGCTATACTGTTGCAATAATACATATTTTTTTGTTCTATTTATTTCTCTGAGCTGAGTAATACTTGGAGTGCAATAGGATTTCTAACTGGGTTAAGTGAAACTGTATGACAGCTGAGAACAAAAAGTATGGTAGCTGAGGGGTGAAAAACGGACAAGGAGGCTTTAGGATTACTGCAGTAATACAGTATCTAATGGATGAGATTTGAGACTGAATTAACCCGGTCGGCAAGGGGGCAGTAGGGGGACTAGTGTGGGGGGCCTAACAGTTGTAGTAGGGTACAGAACCTGGGAGTAAGAGCCCGTAACATAAGATGGGGGCCAAAATGGGGCAGGTGCCACATGTCAGTAGGGCAGGTATCTTTGGAATGGTGGAGGAGTGTTCAGGGTGTGGGTGTGCCATGATCCTGGACTGGGCTTGGAGGATGGGGGTGTATGATCTGTAGATGACTGGCTAGTTTGAGGGAGGAACTGTGGAGGTTAGGGAGGAGTCTACGTGGCAGGGCAGATGAGTATGGTAGGCATCCTGGGGGGGATAGGGAATGGCAAAGGGGGACGCAGAAAGAGCAACTAGGGAGTGAAACTGACCCCAGTATCAGAGGCACTCACAGAAAAGACAGAAGAAGGGAGGGGTGCCCGAGGCGAGAGGGGGCCTCCTGATGGGGGAGGAAGAGACCACGAGGAGTACCAGGGGAAAGAGCAGATGGCTGTGGGTAGGGAGGGACCAGGGGTGGCACGGAGGGGAACAAATAGGAGGGGGGAACTGATAGGGGAAGAGATGTAGGAGGGGTATAGACTAGGAATAGATTCAAACCTCTGTTATGGGACAGAGAGGGGGAGCAGGAACATACTGAAGGGGGAGGACAAGCGGGATGTGAGAGGGATGGCAACAGGTAGGGGAAGAGATAGCGAGGATGAAAGGGTAGAAGGGAGGCTAGTAAGGAAGGAGGAGGTGGTGATTGGAGGAGAGAAGACTATGGGAAGGGGGAAGGATAGGAGGGGCATCACTATCAGGATAGAAGGGAATGGGGGCTGTAAATTGACAACAGTGGGGATAGGAGAGGGGTTGGATATCAGCAGGGGAGGAGGACAGGTTGACATGGGAAGCCCAGTAGGAAGTAGTCAGGCTGGGATGGGGTTGAAGGGGCATGGGAGGAATAATGCAGAGGAAAGGGGTGAGGCGGAAGTAAGGGGTACAGATACAGAAGTCACAGAGGGTGCAGCTGGCGGGGCTAAGGGGCAGGGAAGAACAAATACTGGAGTGGTGGAAGGGGCATTAGAAGGGAAAGGGGGTAAGGGATTGGGGGTACTCATCCTGCGGGATTATATACTGAAATGGGTGAGATGGGGCAGAAAGGGGGAAAGGCACAGTCATATTTGGGTTGAAGCTGTCCCCAGGTTGACTGCAGGAAGGTCAGGGCAGGCACTGCTCAAGCATGCAGTGAGGGGGAGGAAGAAACCTCATTTACTGTTGCATGTGCTTACAAATGACTTGGCAGGGGACACTGTGGAAGTAGTGAGGGGGAGGTTCGAGTAGTTGGACAGGCAGTGTGAGGGGGTGGGAAAGTCGGTGGCATTCTTGGAGGTACTGCCTGTACCATGTGCAAGCATGGGGAGGAAGGGTAGGCTTGAGGAGTTCGAGTGACTCAGGGATTGGTGCCACACCAAACATTATGGGTTACTGCCTAACTGGGGTAGGGTCTGGGTGGAATAGTGACTTGTACGCGGGGGGGGACAGGGTACACTGCAGCAGGAAGGGGAGGAGAGTATTAAAGGCAGAATTACTGCCGGCCCACTGGCACTGAGGGTTGAGGCGTTGGACGCCACACCTCGCGCCTCGCTGGTGACCCGGGTTTGGACGCGAGTCCAGGCTGCCTGGGGTCATCAGGGGAGGGATAGGACTGAGCATCTGGAGGAATTCTCTTCTATCCCGGGGCGGAATCCAGGGACCCACTGCTCTGTAGCAGCCCCTGGTGACAACCAGGAGCACTACTGGAGCAGTGTAGTAAAGGGAGCGGAGTGTGGCGGATGTTTGCACGTTGTGCCTAAGCATCATTGCTCGTTCACATTCCACAAAGGGGAGAAAAGTGGAAAATGTATTTATTTATTTGCTTTTGTTAACCGAGTAAGCACACTAGACAGTCAAGTGCCTATTTTCAGGTGCGACCCGGGAGAGTTACAGATGACAACTTCATACATAAACAATTGAGGAATCGAAAGAAATACACAGGATAACAACAGGCAAAATGGGCTACAGTCTGACAACATGAGCTTCCAACCCCTGCTGACAGTTCTTAGGCATGGTACTTTCACTTCCAAATACCTAAACAGCACATATAAGCAAGCAACATCCGGCATTGACAAATGCTTGTTGTACTTGTGGTTGGTAAAGGGGTAGCCTTGGGTAAGGTTAAGGAGCGGTTGAATCACCTTTTGACTAGTCTTTGATGAACCTGCGGTTGTAGCCGCAGAACCCCAGGAAACGCTGTAGCTCTTTGTTTATTGGGCTCAGGCCAAGTGGTCAAAGATTCAACTTCACTGGGATCTGTCTGTATCCCTCCCGCAGACACTATGTGTCTCACATATTTCACACATGTTTGAAAAAAAAAAGGGCACTTGTCTATGGATAGCTAGAGGCTGAATTCTTCCAAACTATTGAGGACTTTGAACAGTCTGGTCTCATGTTCCTCCAACGTGCATCCGAAAATAATAACATCATCCAAGTACACTAAACCTTCCAGCAAGTTCATGTCTCCCACCGCATGTTCCATCAATCTCTGGAAGGTGGCAGGGGCACCCGAAATCCCCTGTGGCATCCTCAGGAATTCGTAGAACCCCAAAGGACAGATGAAGGCTGTTTTCTCATGGTCCTCTGGGGCCATTGGAATCTGATATCAGCTGTGGAGATCCAGTACAGAGAACCACTGACCCCCGTTCAAGTAATCCAGGGCATCCTGTATGCGTGGCATGGTGTATTGATCTGGGATAGTCCGTCGGTTGAGGGTCTGATAGTCCACACCCATCTCACGGATCTGTTCTTTTTACACACCACTATGATGGGGGATGCATATGGGCTTCTTGATTCTTGAATAATGCCAGCAGCAAGCATTTCCTGTAGGTGCCTCCTAACATTGTCTATGTCCACTGGGGCAAGGCGTCGGGACCTCTCTCAAAATGATCGGTCATCATGCAGGCGTATGTTATGCTCGGCACCATGGACACACCCCACGTCCTACTGTTTTAGTGAGAACACTTGGTCTCTTTGAGCAAATTCCTGCTAATTTAGGTCTTCCATTTGGCAGACAAGGGGGAATCATCGAAGTCAAATAAGCCTGGGGTCACTTTCTCCCTTTCGCCAGAGTACTTGTTACTGGGTAATACTGCAGTTTCTGCACATTGTACTGTAGCCAGCATACATCACCAGTTCACACAAACTTCCCTGTCCAACATGTTTCTCACTTACACCATCACTCGGCGAGCATAGGCATGGGCACGTGCAGCTAGTATACTGGACTTAACCATCAACCCCTCTGGCAGCTTCCCTTCACCAGGGGTGTCTATCAGTAATTTATTTTTTGCATCTTTCCTTAGGCGGAGTTCTCCATGGATCATACACTGGGCATTGGGGGCCAACACCAAAGAGTCAGGATCCTTTTTCCACACTATTGCCACTGGCTCATCTCAGTCCACTTCATCAGGTTTCTGTTGCAAGTCATAAGCCCTTTTGATTGATGCTGGAATTCTTAGGGCCAGTCCAGTCCATTGCCCTTGTTTCTCATGGCAGAGTTGTGCTAGTCTCCCAAACATGTGGGCATTTGTTCCAATTAACAGGGGAACTCCATCATACAGTCTGGTGGGGGGACACACTAGGGCGAGTGTCTCAACTTGTTCACCTACCCCAGCCGCGGCGGTAGGGAATGACAGCCAGATCCGGATATACCCCAAGTATGGATAGGACTTCTCACTCAACCCCCACATGTGCAAACCTTCCAAGGGTTGTAGGGGCATGTCAGGCAAATGCTTCTGGTACCAATCTTGAAATACTTGGTTACTTGAGATCCACTGTCAAGCATGGCCCGGGCAGACACACCGTTCACCATCACTGTAGTTTCCATGGCAGGGCCCACCACCTTAGACCACTCAGGTGACTTGGACTTGGACATCAGCTTTACAACTGCCTTGGATGAATAGCTTTTCCGTGCAGCCCCACCTTGCAGCTGTATGTTGCTCCATCGAATCAATGCCAGCATCCTAGTAGTAACTTTTCTCAGGCAAACGGCAGGTGAATTGAGTGTACCCATCCTGTCCACAGTGGTAACAGAAAACAGGTTTTTTAGAGTCTCTGGGGGGGGAGAGGAGCTGTTCCCCTGCTTGAGCATAGTGGGGGAGTCTCGTGGTCTCTCTCTCTGGTCGGGGGTTTGCTTGCTTGACTTTCTGAGTTCCCCCAAGGGTCAGTGTCTAGGGTAGCTCGATGACTGAGTAGGTCTTCCACCATAGATCTGTTCTCGAACCTCTTCCCACAGGCTGTCTTCAGGCTGGGTTTCAGAAGAAACAATGTGTACCCCACCCCTCCTGGCAGGACTTCCCGCTTTGTCTTGGGGGGGCTGGACAGGAATTAGCATCTTTGGCTGCCTCCGCAGCTTGCTGACTGACCCTCAACTCAGTTAACTCCTTGATCACTTCCCTCATCTGTTGCAGTTTGGCCTCCTTGCCTCTCTCAGGGGCCTGGCAGGTGTGGGCAGCCCCAGCATGGGGCTCCCATCCCTCTTCATCATTCTCAATCTCATGGATCTTTTTTATTAGGTCATAATATTGCGGGGATTACCCCTTCTGTCTTGCAATTTAAGCTTCAAAAACATCATGCTAGTGTATCTTGCTGACTTTAAGATGTGATCTAGCCTGACCCTGTTCAATTCACTGGCAGGTACCCCTCCTTTCTGGTGGGACCGCTGCAAAGCTTGCTCAATTTGAGTAATAAACACTGACAATTTTTCATTCTTCCACTGTTTTGTGGATTTAAACTTCCACATCAGGTCATCTTCCGACTCGGTGCTTCAGGGCAGAGAGGTACTCGGCGGCTGTAGCCTCTGGGCTGGTGGATCACAGGAAGCGAATGGCCTCCAGTGCAGGGCCCCGCAAGCTTTCCATGAGCCTCTTCCTCTTTTCCCCCTCAGCACACTGCCACTCCTGGACCAATGGAGTTGCATAGTCCATTCACGTTTCCAGATCGTCCTCCCCCACGGGCACCGGGACTGTGCCCGAAAAGAGCCTAAGTCTGCGGTATGAGTCCAAATGTACAGCAGATATCACTATGGGGGAAGCAACTGTAGGGGTGGTGGGATAGGCTATGGGGGACTGCATGGGAGTGACATCCTCAGAAAGCTCTAATATTTTCACTAGCTCTGTAGCAGAGCACCTCTCAGAGGCTAACAGTTTAAAAAAATTGTCTTTGAACTCCTCTATGCAGGGGGGACCCTCCAGGAGCAGCCAGGTCACTATGTAAATGAATGACCCGCCAACCTTTTTGGGACCCTTCAGGCAAAATTACAGGAGGTACCTTATCTGGTTCAATGGGCAGGCTGCAGGAGAGTAGGGCCACCATAGTTTAATCAAACAGGTCGGAATACCTTCTCTTTACTTCAACCTTCCCCAAACACTTAATTCGTTTGACCACTTCCACAATGGTGGCATTTTCGGTTCCCAGGGGGACATCCATTAATAGCACAGCTTGCCGGGGGTCCACCCCCTCTGCCTCACTCCACCCCATCATACGGTGCACTAGCAGCTTGTGGGGAGCAAGTTTAAACTTGGGCACAGTGAGCGCCTCCATTTTACCACAATTCTTATGCGTGTGGTTGTAGTAACCACTTCTGACCACTAGAAGGCACAAATCTCAGTGTTGGTGCCTCCAAGATGTAACCCCTAGGTGGCACTATCCCAAGGGCTACTACCCCTGCCTACTTGGCTAGTTGCAGGTTAAGGGGCCTGGGTACTGAATTGGGCGCCTCCACCCGGAGGACAGGGTTGTTAGTAACAAGGCTAACCTGGGTACAGCCCTCTGGGACACTGTAAGCCCCCTGTATCCCTCTAGTGGCCTAGACAATATGCAACAAATACTTTCACAGTAACCCCTACTCAGCATACAAATCCCCACATTGTTTGCACTTATCACCAGGGCTGGTTCCACCAGTTTGACCCTGGAGACACCCTGTAAAACAAGGTTAGGCACAGCAAATAATAGTACAATGCTTTTGGTACAAACTGGAACTACAGTCAGACTAAATGCAAAGAGTTAGATCTGATTTATTCAGGGGACTTGAACAAGGGAGGGGCGTGATCAGGTTGATCGATTCTATAACTGATCTAGTCAGGCAATTATGCATGCACTTTTTAGTCCCGCAACACAGTCACACACATGCTGGGTACCCAGTTGGTGAGATAGGCTAGCCTGATGCATTGCCTGGGGTAGGCCGGCGTCGCAGCTGGTTGGGGCCCTGTGATGAAAAGAAAAGGCATGTGCAACCACACACAATATGTAATCTGGAGCCAGGAGGCTCAGTTCATGATGATTAGACAAAAAAATTAAATCAGATGACACACTTTGATTGAGCTGTTGTTGCAGGGAGCTACCCTGGTGTTTACTCACGCTACCCAGTACAGGACACTGGATGGATGAAATGGAGACTGCAGGATGACTTGCTGGTTTGCCAGGAGAAGCAGGGCCCACACGAATCACCGTGGTGTCATTCCTCTTTGTGATGTTGAGCAGGGGGCTGATCACCAGGCAGGTCTCTCATCGATGGTCTTCTCTGTGGCATGAGTAGCTGGCTGGGCCAAAGTGAGGAGGCCCAGACCAATTGGAGAAGAATGCAGATTCAGTCCGGTAGGTGCCAGATGCAGCTTCCACCAAGCAAGGCACAACTAAGCGGTGGGGAACCAAATTGTAACCCACTAACAGGTTACAGAACATTTATAGTAAAGCAGTCACCATACCATCAGACGGATAGCAGTCCAGTCGCAGTATCAGTGTCTCTGAGCAAAACCGGGAGTTCTATGGTGAATGGATGTCTTGACAGGCCGATCACGTACAGCAAATCTTTGGTCTTCTTCAGGTTTAAATCTGGTCACTCTTCAGTGGCTTTATCACACACCAATTTGGATACAGTCCGATGGCTAAGGCTTTCAAAGGATTCCCTCTCGAGGGACAGCAGGCAGGCAGGCCAAACTCAGCCTTTCCACCAATCTCCTGCGTGAACTACGCAGGAGCTGCTGCTCGAATCACTAGAGCTGTTTACTCTCCAAACTCTAACTCCAGACTGACTCACTGCAGCAGACAGCTTGGGAATTTCCATTTGGTCCAAAAGGTTCAATTCATTGATTCATCTGTCTGTCAAAGCAAAGGCTCCCCTCCAGGTCCATTTAGGTGCCAAAGTGTCAAAACTACAATTCCTACAGAAATTTGCTCCCACAAGACTCTTGGGGGACAGATACCATTTTAGGGTCCCGAGAGGTACTGATTGGCCCATTTTGGCAGTCCGGGACCAAGATGGTGGTGATAAACAGAACTGTCCATGCTGCAAAGAAGGCAGGTTGGACAAACTATAATATCATTACTATTCTAATAAGTAATCAGCAAATAAGTACAGCTTCTAACAGAGCTCCCTCTGCGCAAATAGCGATAGTGGAATGGAGTGATTATCTGGCAGCCTTGGCGGGACTCGGGCCTAGAAACACTCAGCCCCTTCCCAGATTAAATAAGCACCATGTTATAGGCAGCTCTTAAAGACATAGGACACAGAGGCATTAAGGCACTCTCATACAACACTTTTAAAACACTAAGACACAGGATACCAGCCTGGCAGTGGGCATTTAGGCAAGCCCAAGGAAGACTTTTGGGAGCCTCCATTTGTAGGGGGGTTACACAGGGATCAATGCTGTGGATTGATGACAGGATGGGTGAATCAGTGACTCAGTGCTGCCAGCACCCCAGCAGGGAGTACAGGGATCGATGCTGTGGATTGATGGCAGGGTGGGTGATAAGAGTTGGCCACATCATCTTACTGGTAAGTTAGGGGCCACAGTGGAATCAACAGTTCCACATCAAATAACACAGACTGTGGTGTGTAGCAAAATAGTAAACGCACAGTATGCTAAAAACAGGCAAAAAATGGCTGGCTTTTAGTAACAAGCTCATGGACTGATTTAGCCTCTGTACTACGTCAAGGTGACCAACCCCACTGAGGACAGTGGTTGATCCTCCTCAGTTATGGTTCTAGATTCTGAGTCCCTATGCCTCCCCCCAGCACATTCCTCATGCTCCAGTGACCTTTGACATGGGCAGCTGGCTCTAGTGACTAGAAAAGTGGCCCACACACAAGCACCATCCCAGGAGCAGGATACACACATCGCCCATACCAACCTGTGCCCTGGAGCTGTCTGTCCTTGTCACCCACAGACAGGCTACCCCCATGGGAGTGAACCTTGTGTTAGAAGCACACACAGCACAGTACAGTGGCAGCAGGACATGTGTCACAGACAGCACAGCAATAGCAGTGCACATGGAAAAGTGCGGTGGTGCCAGAGCTCGTGGCACAGTGCGGTTACTCCCTCTAACCGTGTGTCACAAATGCATGTAGCACAGCACAGTTGCAGCAGTACATGTGTTACTGCAGTGGCAGCAGCACATTTGACAGAGTGCAGTGGTGGCAGTTTACCTGTTACAGTACATGGCAGCTGTACATGTGGTACAGTGCATGCATTCCCTTGAACCCTATGTTGGCAATGTAGTTGCACAACACAATGATGCAGTGTATGTGGCAAAGTGCAGCGACAACAGCATGTGGTAACCTCCCTTAACATGATGGTAGTGCATGTGACACAGTGCAGTGACAGCCGCTCAAGTGGCATACTGCAGTGTGTTCAGTTGCAATTACACTCACTGGCTACATTGGCTACACGGAGGGGGGGGGTCTCACCATCGCCACCTTAAATATCTGTAGCCTCCTACCAAAACTGGCATCCCTTCAAGTCTTTGCCAGTCAACACAATCCCAACATACTTGTAACTGTTGAAACCTGGCTGACACCGAGCACTGGCAAAGGACACCAGATGTGAGCTACTAACTTCCGTGGGGGAGTCCTGAACTGTGTTTTTCTGCTTGGTGTGTGAGGTGCTTATTACATTGCTGAAGGGTAATGCCCAAGGGAAGGCAGCTTGAGGGGACTGCAGCCAAATGGGGGTTGTAAGGGCTGATTGGGGTACAAGGTGTACTGTATTTGTGCTGTTCTGTGTGTGTGGTCTGATTGTTTTTTGCAGCAGCAGATGTTTTTTTCCCTACCATTCCTCCTCCATCCCACCCATCTCAGGGTCCTCACCATTTATAGGGTGCCCTGTGGGGACACTTGAGGCTTACTGACAGGAAGAGGTGGAGCAAACCCTGCCCATGCTGTATGTGTAGTGGTACCAGTCATAACCTCACATAAGAGTATCAAGGGGAGGCAGTTTGGGTAAAAGAAGGCACATGAGAAGGAAGGGTCCACATCAGTACAGGAGGTGTGATACTTAAACCGACATGTGGCAACCTATAGGACAGGTGAGACAGAAATATGGTATGGGGGGGTGAGAGATGGTCTGGTGAAGATACGTGGGGGGATGCAGACAGGATGTAATGGCTGCGGTGTGGCCTGCAAACAATGTGGAATACAGGGGAGTGTCTAGTCTGCAGACAGCTTGGGCAGCTGAAGGAGGAAATGGAATGGCAATGGGGGTTATTGAGTATGAGGAGGGGATGTGGTTGGGCTGAGGAGTGGAGGGGTAGGCTAAGTCATCATGGCAGGAAGGGGACCAAGGCAGGACACTAGGCCAGGGGGAAGGAATGGAGGAGGTAGGGAGATGTGTTGAAGAGGGGGTTTGAGGCGGGTCAGAAAGTAAGAAAGGGAGGACAGCAGAAGGTTCCAGAGGGCGCTACAGGCAAGGGGATATAAATTCTAACAGGTTCACTGTACTGCATGATATGGAAGGCTAAGAGGAGGCTGCGGTGCCCAAGAAGCAGAGGGACAATCAGACAGACCCAGGTATAGGGGATCAGGGGAGAAAGTTAGGGAGTCTGGGCAAGAGGGACAGCTGTGAATACTAGTAGCAAACTAGCATTAGGGAATAATGATGTGCCACCAGTAAATATCAGATGGGCAACTAATATCACCAGTTTGCATTACTGCAAAGCTTTTTCATTGTGGTAAGAGGACAGGGGGATACTGTGTTGAAGGCCTTGGTGAAATTTGCTTTGGATTATCACAGATTGGGGGGTTGAAGCGATAGACACATTTGTCTGTTAAGCTAAGTGATGGCAAGGTGGGGCCTCACTCCTTGCCCAAGCAATACTGGTTCACTGACCCAGAAATGAATATTTCCTAGCCCAACTTGGTCATCACAGTTACTTGCAACTAGGCCATCTTGGAGGATGTCATTTTTTTTTCTCACCATCTTCCCTACCAAAAGCTGCTATTCTCTTTTTCTATCAGTTTACTAATTTTATTTTACTATAACTCTATTTTCAATCTTAGCTTTCACCATAACTTTTTATCCAATGTGCCATTGTTTACACCAGTTTTGTGCTAAACCATTTCCATGTAACTCCGCACTCTGTTTATTATGTTGCTACTTATCCGTATCAATATTAACCTTTTTACTTTTTCTGTTTTACGGGTCTGAAAGGATGTAGACTACTTAACCATCAGATAAGTATTATTATTATATGACTACTATATGTACTATTTACTTTACAAGAACTACAGATCCTTTGTGACTCCTTTGCTATATTTTTACTTTACAGGTTTGATAGTCGTCTCTTCAAGATTATTGCTTCTGGATCCCTAGTACCTTGGTAAGAGACTCTACACATTACTTGAGTTTGTCAGGTTTCATGTAGCAGTTCTTGATTGTTCTTGTTGCACATGTTACAGAGAGAAATGTGCACGTGTGTGCGTGTGTGTGTGTGTTTGCATGTGAGTGAGCGACTGAGTGTGCATGTGAGCATGTCTACGTGTACTTTTGTGTGCTTGTGCGTTTGTGTCTGTGGGCGGGGTAGTGTGTGTACTTGTGGATTTGAGTGCGTGTGAGTGCTTGTTTTGTTTTATTGAAAAGTTTTATGCATGAATTTATCTGTGCTAGCTGTCACTGCCCTGAACACTGGAGTGTGTCTTATATTCGCGGGTGGCGACAGGTGATACAGGTGTGAGTAAGTCTAAAGGACTGAACAACGGTGGATACCTTGGATGTGTTACTGCAGATAAAAATTGACTAAAGAATTTTTTTAGTTGATTTTCTTGGATGATTTTTTTTTTCCTCCCCTTTTTGGTTATGGGCTGTGTTATGAATGCCTGCCCTGTACTGTGAAGATGAATGGTGGGGTAAGGGGTTGGGAATCTGAGGCTGGAACAACTCTGTACATGCAAGAACAGTAACAGAAGGCGGATAGAATGAGCTGCAGCCTGCCACACGAGCTTGTAACTGATGATGTGGCAGGAGGAATATATACAGTAGTTAACATTTGTTTTTGGAAAAAATAGTTTGCCCTTGAGACCTTTGACCTGTGCCATATTAAGGGGGGAAGTGTGTGAGAGAGTGTACGGGGCACCAAAGAGATATTCATATTTAGTGCATGAGTTGAATTGTGTAAAAGAAATGCCACCAATCGACATGGGGGATGTGCTAGAATTGCAAACAAAAAAGGGAGGAGGACCCAGCTAAGCTAACAGGAAGCTGGTATGGCAAAATTTACTTTTTTCGGTGAAAAGGAATGGGGATTTGTAAAGAAAATTAATTCTAATAAAAAAAACATCTAATAGTGCATTTTCAGACCCCTCAGCTCCCACTATACACCAGGCTACTAGTGCGACTGAGTCTTTATTCATGTGATATGATTTGGTAGCTTATAGTGGAAAGCTTGTGGTTATTACTGTAGAATTGGTATATGGCTGGTATTTTTATGCAATTAGAAATTGCAAACGGTTTCACTATTTTATTTTTTATTTTTTGCTTTGGAGTCATCTTATGTGACTTTTGCATATCACGGCTGGTATCGCTGTAGGGATTTGGGGTTGGGTGGCTTTGCAGTTCTGAAGTCTTGCCGGTCCTTGTCTTTGTCCAGTTTTGGGAGGTGAGTTGCCCTGTTGGTAAACGTAAACTTGGGGATGGCTAGCCTGAGCAATACTAAAGGGAAAAAAAAAAAAAACAAAGAAATGTTACAGTCACGGTGTGGCTGTGTGTATAGATTCAGCACAGGGCCAGGCTGGAAATATGTGACTTGTGGAGAGAGAGAGAGAGAGAGACTACTGGAGGTTTAAAAAAGAAATGTACAGTCACAAGGTATATTCCTGACTTCATTGTGGTTGTGTGTGTAGATTCAGTGCAGGGCCAGGCTGGAAAAATCAAATATGATATTTCAGATGGGGGGGGAGACGATTGGGGTCCAAAGAGATACTTTCACAGTAACAGTTATAAGCATAATTAATTATTCATGAGCTAAAGAAGCTCATTGATTGGCTGCTGTGCAGGTCTGAAATCTCTTAATGCCTGGCACGGGAGCATCTTTCAGCAAGAGATGTGCAAGAACAAGCAGGCACAATTTCAAGATAGAGGGAGGACAGCTCAGGGGCAACATAAGGAAGTATTGTTTCATGGAGAGGGTGGTGGACACATGGAACCACCTTCCGTAGGAGGTCGTGGCGTCAAACACAGTGGAGGATTTCAAAAATGCATGGAACAGACATAAGACAATTTTATATTGAAGGGTAGGAGAAAGTAGGCTGTTGGTTGACTAGAATCTGCAACTTATCCAATATGAAGGGACTGGGTAGACTAGGTGGGCCAAGTGGTCCTTATCTGCCATCAAAGTCTATGTTTCTGTGTATCCATAGAAACATGAACGTACCTGAATGAAAGAACATAACCCACCAATCTGCCATTTCCTACTGGATAAGCTGCAGATTCTAATTAACCAACAGCCTACTACCACCCCACTACAATTGCATTATGTCTGTCCAATGCATGTTTGAATTCCCCACTGTTTTAGACCCAACAGCCTCCCAGGAAGGCGGTTCCATGCATCCACCACTCTCTCCGTGAAAAAAAATTTCCTCACATTACCCCTGAGCCGTCCCCCCTCTATCTTTAAATTGCACCCCTTGTTCTTACACACCTCTTTTTCTGAAAGATGTTACCCTCCTGGACTTTGTTGATTCCCTTGAGGTACTTGAACATTTCTATCATGTCCTCTCTGTCCCTCCTTTCATCAAGGGTATACACATTAAGGTCTCTGTCTCTCTTCATATGATTTCTGATACAGACCCTGCGCCATTTTAGCTGCCCTCCTCTGGACTGTTTCCATTCTGTCTATGTCCTTGTGTAGATGAGGTCTCCAAAACTGCACACAATACTCCAGATGGGGTCTCACCAACTATCTGTACAGAGGGATAACCACTTCCTTTTTTCTACTTGTGATGCCCCTTCCTATGTATCCCAATATCCCCCTGGCTCTCCTTACTGACTTCTCACATTGCTTACCAACCTTTAGATCATCTGATATGACTACCCCCAGGTCCCGTTCCATTTTTTTTGTTGTTGGTACCTCCCCTGCTATTGTGTACTCTTCTTCTGGATTTTTGTTTCCCAGGTGCATTACTTTGCACTTCTTTGCATTGAGTCTAAGTTGCCATATGTCTGACCATTCCTCCAACCTTGCCAAGCCCCTTTTCATTCTTTCTAACCCCCCTTGTGTATCAACTCTGTTGCAGATCTTTGTGTCATCTGCAAAGAGGCATACCTTTCCCTCCAGACCCTCTGCAATGTCACCTATAAAGATGTTAAAGAGGACTGGACCCAGTACTGAGCCCTGAGGTACTCCCCTAGTGACCCCCCTTTCTTTCGAATGTGTTCTATTCACTATTACCTTCTGTGTCCTGTTGTGCAGCCAGTTTGCTACCCAGGCTACCACCTGGTACCCACTCCCAGGCTGGCTAACTTGATTATTAATCTTTTGTGCGGGACTGTGTCAAATGCCTTGCTAAAGTCTAGGTAGGCCATATCCACAGCCCCTCCCTGGTCTATTACTTTGGTCACCCAGTCAAAGAAATCTATTAGATTCATCTGACATGACCTTCCTGCTGTAAATCCATGCTGCTTTGGGTCCTGTGCCCCGCTGGCCACTAGGTACTCAACAATTCTTTTTTTCAGAAGTGATTCCATCATTTTCCCTACAAATGAGGTCAAACTTACAGGTCTGTAGTTTCCTGCTTACATAGAAACATAGAATTTGACGGGAAAGCGGGCCCGCTGGTGCAGCGGTTGGATTTCCACTTGTAGCGCCGGCAACCCGGGTTCGAGGGCGGACCCAGTGCGTCGGAGGCGGGCAGGGGAGAAGGATTGAGTGCCCGTGGGGCAGCTCTCCTTCTCTGGGGGAGGTCCCGTCAGCATCGGGTGGTGAGGACTCCTAGTGGAGGCTGGGAGACCTCACACGCTACCGGCCTTGGGCGGAGGAGGCGAGGTGCGACGCAGGGTGGGCCGCTGGCGTATTGCATCCCGCCTCCTCGAGGAGGGAAATACAGGATAAAATCCCTTGCCTAGCGTCTAAATGACGCTCTGCCCAGGATTGCCCTGATTGGCCACGGGCCATTCCCCTAACCAGTCACAGTTCCGCGGCCGATAAGGGGAGGTCGGTACCGTGGCCCCGCTCTCTGGGGGGTAAGCCAGAGATGACGGGGGGATTCGGCGATGTCCGGTGGTCGGGGCTCCAGGGTCCGTGACCGGAGCAGAATGTGGACGAAAGGTAGGGGCATAAAGAAGCAAAAATAATAAAGAATTTGACGGGAGATAAGGACCGCTTGGCCCACCCAGTCTGCCCATTTCCCTACCTAATGGATAAGCTGCAGATCCTAGTTAACCAGCAGCCTACTTCTTTCTACCCCCACCCCCTAGAATTGCCTTATGACTGTCCCATGCATGCTTGAATTCAACCACTGTTTTTGACCCCACAACCTCCTCTGGAAGGCCGTTCCATGCATCCACAACCCTCTCTGTGTAAAAATACTTCCTTACATTACCTCTGAGCCACCCCCCATCTTCAAATTATGCCCCCTTGTTCTTGCACACCTCTTTTTTTGAAAGATGCTACATTCTTGGACTTTGTTGATTCCCTTGAGGTCCTTGAAAGTTTCGATCATATCCCCCCTCTCTCTCCTTTCCTCGAGGCTATACATATTAAGCTCCTTTAGTCTCTCTTCATATGTCTTCTGGTGCAGACCCTGCACCATTTTAGTTGCCCTCCTCTGGACAGCTTCCATCTTGTCTATGTCCTTGCAGAGATTGGGTCTCAGATGGGGTCTCACCAGCTGTCTGTACAGAGGGATAACAACTTCCTGTTTTCTACTGATGATGCCTCTCCTATGCATCCCAGTACCCCCTGCCTCCTCTTACTGCCCTCTCACATTGCTTGCCCACCTTAAGTCATCTGATTGACTACCCCAGGTCCTTTCCATTTTTGTTGTTGTTAGTATCTCACTCCCCATTGTGTACTCTTCCCTGGGTTTTGTTTCCCAGGTGCATTACCTTGCACTTCTTAGCATTGAATCTAAGCTGCCATACATTTGACCATTCCCCTAACCTTGCCAAGTCCCTTCTCATCCTTTCCACCCCACCTTGTGCATCAACTCTGTTGCAGATCTTTGTGTCTTCTGCAAAGAGACATACTTTTCTTTCCAGTCCCTCTGCAATGTCACTCATAAAGACATTGAAGAGGACCAGTCCTAATACTGAACCCTGCGGTACCCCAGTAGTAACTCCCCTTCTTCAGAGTGGACTCTATTTACTATTACCCTCTGTGTCCTATTCTCCAGTCAATTCTTTTCTGCCTTGCTCCCACTTTTGTGAAGGGGGAATCACATCTGCCCTCCTCCAGTCCTCAGGTACCACCACATCCTCCCATGATTTGTTAAAAAGTGTGGTCAGTGGTGTCACTAGGTCCTCCCTTAGTTCTTTTAGGATTCTGGGGTGAATCCCATCAGGCCCCATTGCTTTGTCCACCTTGAGTTTTAGGAGTTGTTTCAGGACTCTTTCTTCTGTAAATGGACTGGTGTCAACCCCCCTACCCAGAGTGCTTCTATTGTCTGGTTTAGGTAACTCCTCCTCATCTTCTTTTGTGAATACTGAGCAAAAGTATTCATTCAGTATCTCTGCCTTTTCACTGTCTCCCTCTGCCCACCTCCCCTCTCCCTTTTTAATCTTCACTATTCCTCCCTTAACCTTTCTATGCTCCCTAATGTACCTATAAAAGGTTTTATCCCCCTCCTTAACTGAATTGGCTATTTTTTCCTCGGTTTGGGCTTTTGCTAGCATGACTGCCTTCCCCACTTCTTTCTGTTTTAATTGATACAGTTCCCTGTCATGCTCCTTCTGTGATGCCTTATACTTTTTGAATGCAGCCTTTTTCTCCTTAACCTTCCTTGCCACCTCTTTCGAGAACCATAGTGTTTTTTTACTCCACTTTGTTTTCTTTATCTGTTTCACACAAAGGCTTGTTGCCTCTATGATGGCAGTTTTGATTTTTCTCCATTGTTCTTCCACCCCTCAGTTTTGGGCATTTGCTAGTGTATTCCTCAGGTATTTACCCATTTTGCCAAAGTCAGCCCTTCTAAAGTCCAGTATGCTTGTTTTTGTATGGCTTGTCTCCATGGTTGTGCTTATTGTGAAGCACACTGTGCAGTGGTCGCTTGTTCCCAGATGTCTACTGACTTCTAAATTTGTGATCCTCTCTCCATTTGAGAGTACCAGGTCTAATATTGCTCCCTCCCGAGTGGGTTCCAACACTAGCTGTCTAAGGCCTGCCCCCTGCAGGGCATTGAGAATGACCCTGCTCTTGGATGTGGCTGTAGTTCATGTCATCCAGTTAACATCTGGCATATTCAGGTCCCCCATCAACAGTATCTTCCCTTTTTCAGCCATTTTGAGAATGTCCTCTGTCATTTTCTTGTCAATTTCCTCCCCTTGAGATGGGGGTCTGTATACAATCCCTGTGTGGATTGTGATGCCATTCCCTGTCTCCAAGGTGACCCAGAGTGCCCTTTGTCCTCCCTCTTTACTTTTTAGTTCTGTAGCTTTGATTCCTTCCCTAATGTATAGAGTTACTCCACCTCCTCTTTTCCCTTCCCTGTCCCTTCTGTAGACTGTGTACCCCAGTATGTTGACATCCCAGTCATGGTTCTCTGTGTACCATGTTTCTGTGACTGCCACAGTATCCAATTGTTCATCTTCCATCAAGGCTACTAGCTCAGGAAGCTTGTTTCCCAGACTACGGGCATTGGTACTCATTGCCCTCCATTTAATGTTGGCTTTATCCTTCCCCCCATGCCTGCTCTTTTTGCCCTTGTCTATTTTTCCATTACCCCTGCCCTGCCCTCTGTTGAGCACTGTACCTCAGTGTTTACCTTACTACCCATCATGTTTTATGGGGGGAGGCTTGAAATTTCCTGTCTCTTATTAGCACCTCCCCCCATGGCTAGTTTAAAAGCTTGCCAAGGAAGCATTTAAACCTGTCACTTAGGATCTTGGTTCCCTTCATGGACAGATGCAGACCATCGTGCCAGTATAGACCTTCATCTCTCCAGGTGTACCCCCAGTCCCCAATGAAGCCAAAGCCCTGTGCTCTACACCAGTTTTGCAACCATTCATTAAACTGCATGGTGTGTAGTACCCTAGCCTCACCCCTGCCATGGACTGGAAGCACCTCTGAGAAGGTAACCATGCTTGCTACCTGTCTGAGGCCCCTCCCTAACTCCACAATTTCATCCTGCACTACACTGATCCCATGCCTAGCTAGGTCATTTGTCACAAGGTGGACAATAATATCTAGTTTCCTCTCCTGTGATGCTGCTTCTGCAATCCTGAGGATTCACTTCTTACCCCTCCAAGCCATAGCACCAGGCAGGCACCTTACTTCCCTCTCCTCTCCTTTCCCCAGGTCTACCCCTCTAACAATTGAGTCCCCTATCAGAAGCTGTTTCCTTCCCCTGTGGTGTCCCGTGCCACCCTTCTGTGGGTCTCCCTTGTGGGTGTCCTCAGCATTCTCTTGTTCTCCACTGAGGGTGCTATCATAGAGAAACCTTGCTTTGCCAGACTGGTGTATGGTTTGTGTAGAGGTACAACTAGGGGGCTTCGCCTCTGTTCCACTACCCACACCCTCCCAGAACCCACTGTGGTCCAACTGCTCTTCATACTTGGCAGTGGTTGTGGCAGTGGTGCTCTTTGGGTGGGGGAGGCCTCCTTAGTCCTTGCCAGTTCAGCCTAGAGGTGGGCAACCTCCTCCCTCAGAGCTGACAGTTGCCTGCAAATAGGACAGCAACGCAGTTTCCAGAATGTCTCCCGGAAAACTGCTGCCCCACAGCCAGTGCATTGCACCACTCCCCACATGTCCCTCTCCCTTATAATATACAATATGTAATAAATATATATAAATGGGTTTTTTTCTTCCTTTTTGTGGTGTGTACTTACCTTTTATGCACTGTGCTGGGTTATTAAGAGTATAACAGTTCTGCCCCAAGACCTGTTGAGGAAGTGATGTCAGAACATTGGCTATAAAGGAAACATCATGCCTGGGGGGTGGGGGTGGGTAGTCCAACCACTGGCCTCTGTGTTGCTGTGTGTGTGTGTGTGTGTGTGTGCAGATGGGGCAAGAGCAGACTGGCAAAATAATTCTTTGACTTGTGCCATATTGAGGGGGTTGTGGGCTGGAAAAAATATGTTATTTCAGATGGGGAGGGGGAGACGATTGGAGGCCCTAACTTAGGAAGGACGTAGAGAGTGTGGAGCTAGTTCAGGAGAAGGCAACAAAAATGGTGAGGGGGCTGGATCACTTGGTCAAAGTCCTTCCAACTCCAGCCACCCCGGTGCCTCCCAAGTTCTTTTCTGAGACTTCATCTCCACAGTCGCTGGTCCACCTGACGTTGGAACCTGACGGAGGGAAACCAACTCTTGGTGACCAAAGAGATATTTTGCAATCAAGTCAAAAATAAAGTTTATTATGGCTTTTTGTGTACAAGCCAGGCAATGGCAGGCTGGTAAACTAAACAGAGGGAGGGAGAGACAGACAGAGACACTAATAGGGACCAAAGAGACATTTTTACAGTCGCTGAAATCACAAAGTTTTTTTCTCAGACTGAATGTGTTTTTGTGTGTAGACCAGACAAAGGAAGGCAGATAAAATAAATATTGAACTTGTGCCATACAGAGGAACTATAGAGAGAGAGACAGACACTGTTAGGTACCAAAGACACATTTCAACAGTCACAGAAATCACAGTGTGTATTCCTGGCCTCGGTGTGGCTGTGTGTGTACAGATGGGCAAGAGCAGACTGGCAAAATCATCCTTTGACTCGTGCCATTCAGGGGGGATACTACAGGGCAACAGAGATATTTTTAGTCACAGACATAACAAATAAAGTGTATTCCTGGCCTCAGTCTGTGTGTGTGTGTGTGTGTGTGTGTGTGTGTGTGTGTGTGACAGACTGGACAAGAGCAGTATGGCAAATTAAAACTTTGACTTATGCCATACAGAGATGGGGGGACTTTATTTTTTGTGGCACCCGGTACAGGACTGCTCAGTTGGCATCACTGGTGGTTCCTGGTATGGGAGCATTAAGATGGTGTATGTGCAAACAATGCATAACAGGGAATGACTTCTGTGTAGCAAGGCATGTAATGTTAGGGTTTGGGTGAGACAACTGGACCCCAGGGAATTGTATGTTTATTTAAACATATCAGAATTGCAATCCTTTTGAGTCGGACTGCTTCACAAAGGATCCACGTCAGATAGCACATATGCCAGTTCCTTCAGGACTTTTAATACACTGTCAGGCTCTGATGCCTTTTCCATCCACAGTGCTTTAAGGTCTTTTTGAACCGTATTCTCCTGGATGACCCGATCAGTTACCTCTGCCAGGTTGCACCCCAGTCCCCGACCCACCCATACCCCCTGGCCGCACACCATTCCCCGAGCTGTACATTTATTTCCTTTATTATTTGCTTGTTATCCCAGTTTTCCCCCCTCCTCTCTCCCCCCTCCCCCATGTTATCTTGTATGTTCCTACCCCCATGCCAAATTCCGACATGTTCCTTCCACTCCAACCCTTATTTCAAACAACACGGAGTCTTGCTGTATTTTGACAATTGCAGTGATTCCCAACCTTTGAACTGCCCCGGAGAACAAAGAGTTAACTTCTATGCAGGGCATAGAATGCTGAGCTCGAGCTCGGTTGAAGTCTCTTTCTGGAGTATTTCAAACCTAAACCGTCAGATTCTTTACTCTGCCTCACTGAATGGTCGCTCTGGAGATTTCTCCTTCAGCTCAGTTTGAAAAGTCAGTTAAAGTTTCAGTTTACATCAGTTTTAAACCGAAAAAGTATCCGCATAGTTGGTTCAGTCTCTGTCTGTGGTGCCGTGAGTACTAGATAGGAATTGTTCTGTTTTTTCTGTGTGGAACTTGTAAAAGTGCGGCTTGGTTTGGCTGAACCAGCCATTTGATAGTGAAATTTGTGTGTTTTACTTAGGGTGTGGTTACCGGTTCTTATGGGTTCAAAAAAAAAAAGTGTTTTGAAACGTTTTTTTCCAACACCCGTGACATGGTTAGGAACCGATAAGGGAGTCTTGCCTGGTGGTTGCCGAAAAAAGGGTAAGTTTGGTTAGGTTGGCCATGTCTGACAAACCCAAGAAAAAAAACGGGCCCACGGGGTTTCAACACTGCAGTGAATGTGGGGAGGTCTTTGCTAAGGCCGATCCCCACACCACCTGTGTTTATTGTCTGGGGTTTGATCACCTCGATTCAGACTCCCAAATATGTAAAAACTTTCCCAAATCTACCCTTGAGAAGAGATTAGGTAGACTGAGGGAAAAGGAGGCCGAGAAGTCCACTGACCCATATGGCCAGCCCAGTTCGGTTTCGACCAAACCAGAAGGAGTGCCCTCTGACCAGGGAGATACTTCTTTGGGCAAAAGGAGAGGCTATTCCGAGGGATCGGTTCCGACAAAAAGAAAATGCAAAGACAAATCGACCGGTTCGGATCCAGAGGTTCATTTTCTGACCGCCAAAGAGATAGCCAGAGCGATTCAGATTGCAGAATCGCTCCGTCCGGTTCTGACTGATCCGGCTCCTTCTGGCAGGGGTTCGGTTCGGTTGGTTCCCCCGGTTCAAGATTATACCCTTGAAGATTTTTATGAATCGGAATTTGAAGAGGAAGGGGAATTTGAGGATGATGATGTAAGTGAGGGTCTGGATGTGCCTGTGGAACTGGACGTCTCCCCAGACAGACCTTCAGGTGTTTCCCCTCCTAGGATTTCTGAGCCCCCTTCTCACTTTATGTTTTACAGAAAGGTGGCTGAAACCCTCCAGCTTCCTATGGAGGAGGCTGTGGAAGATCAAGAGGAGCCTGATTATGTAGAGATGGCCATCCCAGAGTCCAGGAGACTGTCTATTCCCCTCCACAAATCTTTTGGGAAACAGACACAAAAAATCAGTCTCCTGACACTATACCTCCTGTGGATAGAAGAATGGACAAGAGGTATACACTTTCAGTTTCAGACACGGAGTTCTTATATCAGCAATGCAGCCATGTTGGAGTAGTGCATGTTGCTGCCTGTGACAAGGCAAATATACCCGTGGCTTCACACCGTCCTGACAAGGACTCCAGGAAGATTGATGCCATGGCAAAGAAGCAGTATATGGCATCTTCTTTGGGACTCAGGAAGGTGAATTACATGGCCTATACAGCCAGGTACCAGAAGTCCAGGTGGGACAAAGTACTGGCACTGGCTAAACAAGTTTCCCCCCAGCTAGCCAAGGAGCTGGAGGCAGTGGCTGCAGATGGGATTGAGGCATCTAAGGTTCAGTTTCATGCTGCTGTGGACTCTAATGATGTCTCATCAAGAGTCATGGCTACATCTGTGGCTCTTCAGAGGATGGCTTGGCTCAGATGTACTAGCCTCTCACAGGACACCCAGGCTAAGGCCATGGATTTTCCTGTAGTGGGTAATTCTGTCTGGGGAGCAGACAGAGAATTACATGAAGAAAATGGATGAGTACAGGACCACTTACAGGAGTGCTCAGGCCATTGAAAGGCAGGCAACTCCTCAAAGGCAGCAGTCCTGGGGCAGGGGCAGGCCTTTTCAAAGGCCTTTTTACCAAGCACAGGCCTCTTCTTCCTTTTCTCAGAAGGGGTTCTTCACAGGGAGAGGCAGAAGGGGGATGAGCAGGGCTACATCCACTCCTCAGCCTAAAGCCTCTGCCAAGCAGACACCCTGATGGGCCTGCCCAGGTCAACTCTCCTATTCCAGTAGGGGGCAGGCTGGCTTACTTTGTCCAGGACTGGATGTCTATTACATCAGACAAGTGGGTCCTGGAAGTAGTAAGCCAGGGACTGGCTCTCAGCTTCAAAAAATTTCCAAAGATGAGAGCCAGATCTTTTCCACCTGCAAATCTCTCTGAAACCCTTGCCCTAGAGGCAGAGGTTTTTTCTCTCCTAGCTTTCAGAGCCATAGAGAGAGTACCTACCCTACACTGGGGCAACTGACTGTACTCCAGGTACTTCCTGACCCCCAAAAAGACAGGGGAGTGGTGACCCATCCTAGACCTAAGGTATCTAAAAACACATCTCTTAAAACCAAAGTTCAAGATGGTGACTCTGGGAATAATCCTTCCCTCTCTAAGGCCAGGGAACTGGCTAGCCTCCCTGGACCTCAAAGATGCCTACTTTCACATTCCCATCAGGTGCTCCCACAGAAAGTACCTCAGGTTCGAGTTGCCCTCAGGCCATTATCAATTCAGAGCAATGCCCTTTGGCCTAGCCTTAGCCCCAAGGGTTTTCACAAAGTGCCTGGCAGTAGTAGTTGCCTTTCTAAGAAGTTTAGTTTAGTTTAGTTTATTAGTCTAGGAATTAATACCTTTGAGCCAGGGCTCTTTTACAAAGGTTCCGCGTCACAAAGAACATTTAACAAACCACGATACACATTACAGGTAAAACCAGACAGGAAAGTTACATCATAAATTTGCTATTAACAGTTTAAGGCAGTAACGTTTTTAAGTTTCATGGAAAAACAAGCTATAACAGGTTCAAGCGAGTAGACAATTTTGAGGTTAAGGAAACTTCCAGGGGAGAGGGTGATCATTAGGCGCCAAAAGGAGGCTAGAGAGGAGGGAAAGATGGTGAGTGGGAGAGTAAGTGAGAGAGGACAGGAAAAAAGGGGGAGGAGTGAGTTTGGGTGGGAGACAGGAAGTAGTAGAGGTACCAGAGGGTTCATTAGTCAGGGAGGAAGAGGCCTCAGATGTGAGGATGGACATGAGGAGTAGTAGTCTTTAAAAGACTTCCATTTTTCCATATCTGGACGACTGGCTAATAGTGGGTCAGTCTCCCAGACCAAGTCAACTCTCACCTGCAAGTGACCCAGCAAGTGCTCATTTCTCTAGGATTTCTTCTCAACCTTCCCAAGTCAGTTCTCGAACCAGTCCAGCTTCTTACCTTTATAGGGGCAGAGTTGGACACACTCGGAGCAAGAGCCTTTCTTCCTCTAGAAAGGGCAAGGGTTCTTATGGAACTAGCTTCTTCTTTCAGCCTTTGGGTATCTCGACCAGCAAGGCATTTCCTCCAGCTCTTGGGCTACATGGCAGCTTCAACAGCAGTGGTCCAAGGGACAAGATTCCAGATGAGGGATATTCAGTTCCACCTGAGAGCTTTCTGGTCTCAGAGGAAGGATTCCCTTACCAAACTGATCCCAGTGACTCTGACCTTGATCCAAGCCCTCCAATGGTGGCAGGATCAGGACAATTTAAGACAAGGTGTTCCTTTTGTTACTCAGCCTTGTTCAGTGGTCCTTACCATGGATGCTTCTCTCCTGGGCTGGGGAGCCCATCTGGGGTCCCTCAGCGCCCAGGGGCTGTGGTCCCCCCAAAAATCCCGTCTCCACATCAATCTGCTAGAGCTCAGGGCAGTTTTTCTGGCCCTAAAAGGTTTCTCTCAGTCAGTACAGAACAAGGTGGTTCAAGTCAGAACAGGCACCACCACCACCATGTGGTACATCAACAAGCAGGGAGGCACTCGGTCCACGGCCTTGTGCACAGAAGCCATGAAGTTGTGGTCTCTGGCGTATTCCCTGCAAACCTCTCTCTTGTAGCAGTTCACCTTCCAGGTAAGGACAGTATGCTAGCAGATGCACTGAGCAGGATCTCTGAGGGCCATCACACATGGTCCCTGGATCCTCAGGTGTTGAAAGTGATTTTTTCAAGGTGGGTGTTACGGTGTGGGTTCTACAGATGGACACAGGACTCAGTAATTAAGGTGCAACGCACGTTGGCTTGTGGGATGTTGATTAATCTTCATAAACTTTTTTTCTGCACCATCAAAGAATAACATAAACTTCAAAAAAAAAAAAACAACTTTGTTAATACAAAGAAAACCAAGTATACAGCAGGATCTCTCTCTCTCTCTCTGGTACTGTTCAGGTAGGATTTATATACCCGTCTACCTGTATCAGGTGACACAACATCATCAAAATAAAAATATCTTCTAATAGCTTTCAAAACTATTTTATACACATTTCTTAGTGTACTACCTGATACAAACAACCTATTTTAAGGTATAGCTCTAAAAAGTATTCTTTGGCAACGCTTTACTATGCCATAGAATGTTCTCCAGACAATGATTGACAGGTTCTTGTTATAAATGTGGGCCACTAGGGGCCGCTGATCCCCTAAAGGAACAGTCAGACTGTAGTAGGCTTTCTCAGTGAACAGACCTCCTTCTAAGCAAGGGTCCTGCTCCAACTACACAGAACCAGAAAAGGTATTTCTACTGGACTGCTTGTTTTCCTTTCTTCCACATTGGCAGCATAAGTTAGATTTAAATGGTTACAGCAACTCATTGTTTAGGCTATACAATGTTTGTATATATTTATACATATACTTTAACTAGGTGGACAAAACCCAGTTATTTTAGCAGGTTAGAAGCAGAAAAACAAGTCTCAGTGCACCAGAACTAAAACAGCAATTTGTACTGCAAGGTTAAGCTGTTGGCTGCAATTTCCCCAGCAAGGCAGATGCCTGCTTTTGAATAGCTGTTCCCACCAAACTAAGCTGTTCTGCACTGTGAGTTTTAGAAGCAAACATTCCTAGTTGAGCCTACATGCAGCTCCAATCTTAATTTTGGTAAAATTAGTATGTGCTACAACAGGGAGAGTGCTTACAACTGGAAGCTATTTCCATAAAACTCTCTTGCTTCCAGGACTCCCAAATGAGAATTTATAACATAGTCTCCTGTCTATTTTCCAGACTGCAATTGAATATTATTCTGTCCTCTTCTTTAGACAGAAACAGTAAATAATGCTGGAATCTAACAAATATTTTATGGGAAATAGTCTGTATTTACCAATTACTTCAGGCAGTTAATCTGTTATATTAATTACTTACTATTTAAGAGTACCCAAGGAAAAAGAAATAAAGCATGAAGAGGGTAACAGAGATGTGCACTGTGCAAGGAGATGGCCTCCCTCCATACAGAAAATACAGAGATAGCCTTAGAAGAGGGGAGGAAAGTGATTGCAACCAGAGAAAGAAATAAAGGATGGGTACTTTTATTTAGTGGCAGGGACCAACTCTGTCACAGTGGGGCACTCCAGAGATGGATCTCTTTGCAGCCCCAGACAATCACCAACTACCTCTCTTTTGTTGCAGACCTTCAGTCTTGGGCTCAACCCCTCTGGACGCCCTGATCCTGAATTGGGAAGGGAAGTTTCTGTATGCCTTCCCACTCCTGTTCAAAGTTTTGGTAAAAATAAGGTCTCAACCTTGCAAGGTGATTCTGATTGCTCCAGATTGGGCCAAACAGCCCTGGTGCCCCCTGTTGCTATCCCTAGCAGTCCATCTTCCCCTGTCTCTTCCCAGGAATTACAACCTGTAAACATCCTCTCAGCGAACTATTTGGTACCTACCCCAATCTTCAGTCTCTCAATCTCAAGGTATGGCTCTTGAAGAGTTACAATTTGCAGATCTGCATCTTTCCCAAGGGGTTCTGAATATCCTCGAGGCTTCTCGAAAGCCCTCCACCAGAAAGACTTACAACTCCAAATGGAAAAGATTCACCATTTGGTGGTCTAAGAAGCATATTTCTCCAGACACTGCTGGATTGCCTATGGTTCTGGATTATATGGTCCATCTTAATGGCCTAGGCCTCAGACCAGCTACTCTCAAAGTACACTTGTTGGCTGTTTCTGTGTTTTTGTCTGTGGGGAAGTCTTCCGCGCTATCTTTCCATCCTGTGTTCTGTAAATTTTTTAAAGGATTGTTTCACACCAATCCTCCTTTTAGAGACCCTGCCCCTGCCTGGGATTTGAATGTTTGCATTGCTCAACTTATGCAACCCCTCTTTGAGCCTATGGCACAGATATTCAAAAGGGTTGTGCTTGTTGTGCCATGCGCAACTCACTGATGTGCCCCGGTGTGATATTCAAAAGGGAAAAGTGCGCGGCACAAATCCTGATGTACCGTAGTGCATCAGTAATGTGTGCAGGCACAGGTGGGGGAAGGGCGTGCCCGTGCATAACCTGCACAGCCCGATATTCAGCCTGGGATGTGCAGAGCCATGCATGTGCAACCCCTTCCTGTGCCAGCACAAAGTTATGCCAAAAAAAAGGAACAACTGATGGCCACCCACAGGTGAGCTGCCGCATTGCAGGGCACAGCACGGCAGCTGTCACTTGTGGGTGGCCACCAGAGCTCCAGCTGCACCTGGCGGTGCCCCCCATGCCCGATCGTGGGCATCTGTGTAAAAATAGAATATGTTCCTACATCCCTGGTGGTCCAGTGGACTGCTATGTGCCTGATCGCGGGCATCTGTCAAAAAATAGAATATGTTCCTATATCCCTAGTGGTCCAGTGGACCGCTATGTGCCCGATCGCGGGCATTTGTAAAGCAAAATATTCCAATATCCCTAGTGGTCAAGAGGTAGCCCCCCACCTGCCCACTGAGCCCCACTGCCCGCTCCTCCCCTGTCAGCCGGGCAGAACCCACCCTGCCAACTGACACCTCAGTAGGGCTGCACACCCATTGGTTCACAGCATGAGCCAATGGGCATGCAACAACTATACTACACATGCAGATATGCATATACTGGAATGTATGTATAGCAGATGCCCATTGCCCACGCCGAAACCAATGGCGCAGATACAGATCAATCAGCCAAGCGTGGGTGGCAGGCGGCCCGGTGAAGTGCTGCCACAGCTGATGGGGGCAGGGCCGGGCTCAATGAAGTAGTGCAACAAAGTGAGACAAACCTGTGTTAGACATGTGGACAATATATAGGAAGATTTCTTTTTGGACAGATGCCCCTAACAACCAGAGTCACTGAACCTACGAGATACTAAGGCATTCAACACACACAAGACTCAATAATCGAGGCTGCAGGGAGTCGGTCCTCACGAGGGCGCCAGGCACAAGTCATCGGGGATTGGCGCACCTGCATGCAAATGGGGCCATAATGACATGCAAATGGCCCCATGTGCATTTTGCATACATTATGGGCCCATTTGCATGTTCAGTTTTGAATATTGCAGTTGCTGTGCATGGCACAATGGTACTTGCACTAGCGTATCCCCATGCTCCACTCTGGTCACTTGCACCATGCACACTGGGGGTGGCCAGGGTGCGATATTCAAAGCTGCTGAGCCATGGCGCAGCTCCATTGAATATCGTCCAGTCCACACCCCTGCACAGCCAAGTTGTGCTGCGCCCAAGCTTGTGCCACAGCCTGGCGCAGTTTGAATATCTGGGCCTATGTCTTCTGCAGAGCTTAAGTACTTGACTTGGAAAACTGTGTTCCTGGTAGCCATTACCTCTGCCAGGCATATCAATGAATTGCAAGTCCTGTCAGTGGAACCTGATTTTATTTCATTTCACAGGGATAAAGTGGTCCTTAGAACCAGTAGAAGGTTCTTGCCCAAAGTGGTTTCAGACTTCCATTTAAACCAGTCTGTCTCTTCCTGTTTTCTTCACTGATCATTCTTCCTCAGGAGAGGAGGCTACACAGTTTAGATGTCAAAAGAGCCCTTAGTTACTACATAGAGTGTACCAAGGGTCACAGATTTGACTCCCTCCAGTTGTTCCTCACTTATGGAGAAGTGGGAAAAGGCAAACCTGCCACCAAAAGATCTGTTGCCAGGTGGATTGTGTCTTGTATACAATTCTGCTATGAAAAACTGGGAAAAACTCCACCCTCAGGCCTGAGGGCTCATTCCACAGGAGGTACAGCTGCTTCCCTGGCTGCTGCCAGGGATATCCCTCTCTTAGAAATTTGTGAAGCAGCCACCTGGAAAACAGTCCATACCTTTACCAAGCTTTACTCTCTGGATATCCAGGCTAGGAGAGATGCTTGGTTTGGCACTGCAGTACTTCAGAGCCTATTCCCAAAGTAGGTTCTGTCCCTCATCCTTGGAGGTACTGCTTGGTAGTTCGAATTGTCCAATACAGCAAGACTTCATGTTGTTTGAAGAAAAATTACTCACCTTAGTAATTATGTTTCTTCTAATGGAGTCTTGCTGTATTCTGACCTCCATCCTCCCTGCCCACCCTCCTCAGAACCCATTTTTGGGAAGTGGGTAGGGCAGGTGCAGTGTCACCCTCCTTTTTGTTTGGGTGCTGATTTATTATTGTTATTTGTATTAGATTGGTTTTGGTTTTGGGTTTCTAACTTGAGTCTTCCTTGGGAATCCAAAGCTTTTTTCAGCCAGTTGGCTAGTAGGAATTTTTACAATTTCCACATAGAATTTTTAGTTTAGTTGGTCTCGTAAGAATCTGATGGTTTAGGTTTGAAACACTCCAGACAGAGACTTCAACCGAGCTCAAGCTCAGCATTCTATGCCCTGCATAGAAAGTTAACTCTTTGTTCTCCGGGGCAGTTCAAAGGTTGGGAATCACCGCAATTGTCAGAATACAGCAAGACTCCATTAGAAGAAACATAATTACTAAGGTGAGTAATTTTTTCTTCTCACTGACCTTGTGTCCCTGGTCTCTTCCCTGCCTGCTATGTCACTCTGGTCCATTCCCATATTAACCTATTGTTTCACTTTTGCATGCCTGAAAGGATGAGGACTACATCACCATCAGATAAATATAACTGGGTCTTCCTAACACCAGTTTAGCGGCACATATTTTGCTTCTTTTTTGCAGTCCAGTAGGGAACCCATCTAGTTATTGAGCCCTCATTTATATACCTCAGCTTCAGCTGTAATACAAATAAAGGGGTGGGAGTCATTTTCAACTGTAAAATCTCCCTTGCCCTTTGGAAATCACAGCCTGGGTGGTCTGCAATAGAGAGAAATAAATTCACAAGTGAGTCTGAGGGGGTTTGTGTTGTAATTCAACTGTTTTTGTATTGCAGGTTCAGAGAAGGGGCATGCTCTGCAGTTTTTTGGTTTTTTTTGGTGAGGGGGTCAGTGATGTTGGCAAACCATAGGTAGCTGTAGTGGGACTAACTCCCAGTTGTTGTGTAGACCCCCCACCACAAACTGATCCACCACCAGATGTGGCTGGGAAGGCTGTTTGGTCCTCTCTGTGGGCCTGTAGGATCATCAAGTTTGTCTGTTCTTGGCTGAGTGGGGTCTGCGATGCTCACCTCAGGGGAAGGGGGTAGCTGTGCAATAATCCAAGGCACTTTACGTAATGTTTTGGTATCCTCTACTGTATCATGCCCATGGGTTGGAGAGAGACTGATGGGGACCAAAAAGTCATTTTCTAGTGTCACAAATCACTAATAAATGTTATTCCTCACTGTGGCTGTGTTTGTACAGGCAGGGAAAGCAGGCTGGCAAAATAAATATGTGAATTATGTCATGCAGAGGGGAGTGAGGTAGACTACTGGGGACCAAATAGACATTTTGCAGTCACAGAAATTGCAAATGGAATTTTTTTTTGCCTCAGTGCAGCTGTGTGTGTGTATAGGCAGTGCAAGGGCAGGCTGAAAAAATAAATCTGACCTGTGTCATGGTGGGGGGGAGGAGACTATTGGGGGCCAATAGACATTTCAGTCACAGAAAACACAAAAGAAGTTTATTCCAGGCCCAAGTGTGGATGTGTGTGTACAGTCAGTGCAAGGGCTGGCTGGAAAAAATACATCTCTGACTTGTGCCATGTAGAGGGGGGGAGAGAGAGAAAGAGACTACTAGGTACCTAAATAAAGTTTTACAGTAACGGAAATGTAACCCCCAACCCCTGCCTTTTTGCAAGCAAACGACAGGTGGTATGCTGTTTGAATCTGAAGCAGTACCAGGTGTGGACTGGGTTCGGGGAGGAATACATTACTCGGCACAAAGGCTGGGTTTGGCTACTCTGCACAGGGGCACCCAAGTAATTCTGAACACAGGAAGCAATAACTGTAATGTCCAATACCAAGAATGGGATTCTAAAGTGTGGCTTTTATTCACATCCAAGCAGAACAACAAAGCATAGATGGACCCCCATGGGGCTACACTTCTGGTAATGCAGATAAAAAGAATCAGAAACACTTCTTCAACACTCCAGCCCTCAGACTCTGAACCCACCAGGCACACAGCCCGGACTTGCATGCTGCTTTGGGTACATAGCCCAAACTTGTACACTATCTGGGATTTCCCTGGCTTGGCTCCCTTGCCGGTCACTTGAACACCTTCCATATGTCATGGAAACCTTTTCTGGTGGCCTCCTAAACCACCTAAGTGCATCTCAGTTCTATCAGGGAGTTCTCCTTTTAATCCCATGTCTGGGTACTTTCCTCAGGCACTGGTCAAGTACCTGAGAGAAAGTAAAGGTGCCACAGAGCAAATCCGTAGAGGTGAATTTGGTTACTACTGATGGGGGGGTCTCCCACCTCTCGCTTCCACAATTCATACCCGGCCATTTCTCTGGACATTAAACAGCTCATACTGTAAAGCTTGGCAATGTAGATTAAGGCTAAATGTCTGTCACATTTCCTCTGCTTGTCTTGCTTTCCTATTGTGCTGGACTTGAACATACTTTTACTTGGCTTAGCCCATTGCTCTAGGCCCCCCACTTATTAAGCAGTCCAATCCCCACTTTACTTTACTCTTTGTGCTGGACTTGAACTTACTTGAATTAACTGACAATGTTTATTACACTAGACCTCCTACAGATTAAGTAGTGCATTCCCCACGTTCCAACAGTTCAGGTGAAAATATGGGCCCTCTGTCAGAGCGAACTCACCCTTTGGTTGCAGGTGCCCCACAGGTGATTCCTCACAGGAATTTCTCTCCCACAGCTTCTGGTGCTGCAGCACAACTTGAAATAAGGCAGCTTCTTCCTTAGCCGGAACTAGGAGGGTTGCCCTTGGAAAACAGGCAAACCTTTCCACCCCATCCCCTCAGGGATGGGGCACATGGACCAGAAACAGCAGTCTCCACCACTTCACAATCAGCTTACTGTGTTCCTCTTTTGGTGGAAACACAAACCTCCCTTACAGTAGCTCTACAACAGAGCTTAAGGCTCTGAGAGCCTGCACACAGACTGCTGTGCTGCTCCTCTTTTCAAGACTGCACACAGACTCTGTTCAAAAATACCCAACATTCTATCCTAACTTCCAACTGCAGCACTCCAGTGTGGCTCATGCAGCTGCAAAAGTTCTGTGGTGATGTCATCCCTCAGTCTTCACTGAGACTGAGAACAGAGTGAGACAGTGTGAAATCCATTTAACTGGAGTTTCACAAGCTGCCTTTCCTGCCTACCACTAGGTCTTACTGGGATTCCAGTAACCCCGGGTAACAGGGGGGTTACAGAAATAACAAACCTTATTCTTGGACTCAGTGTGGCTTTGTATATACAGGCAGGGAAAGTGCAGGCTGTCAAACTAAGGACAGAGGGAAGTTAACTGCTGTGGACCAAAAAGACATTTAATGCAATGGTGCTCCTGTATGTCCCTGGGTATGGTGGAACCCACTCCCACATGGCAGTGATGTGTGATTGATGGTGCCGGCATCAAATGGTGGTGGGCAACCCACAAACATCAGGGAATGCTGTTTGTTGGGTGGTGCTGGGTGTTGAAACAATCCTATAAATTGTATTCCCTGTGCTGGAGGGTCACTCCACACTCTGAGACCCGGTGCCATCAAACATGCAGCATTGCCTGGTGCCTGTTGGTTCTACCCCCCCACCAAGACATGTCACAGTCTCAGAAAAAGCAACCCCTTGTGTACGTGGGTTCCACCGCCACACATTGACATGCTAGTGTGCTGTGTGTGTACAGGCAGAGCAAGGGCAGACTGGCAAAATCTTTGACATGTGCCATCGAGACAGAAGAGAGAGAGGGGGTCAGGGATTGCATACTTGTTTGATGTTTTTACATTTTGGTATACATTTTTTGCTATGAGTGTTACCAGCTTATCAATATTCCTGTTTGTTCAGATCAGGGATAGATGGGGCAGAGTGGGGATACTTATTTTTACCTTTCTTGTGGGTATTTTTTTTCTCTTTTCCTCACCCCACTCTCTGAGACCCAGTGCCATCAAACATGCAGCATTGCCTGGTATCCGTTGGTTCCACTCCACCCACCAAGAAGTTGCACAGTCACAGAAAAAGCATTCCTTTGTGTACGTGGGTGCTACCCACACACTCAGACATGGCAGTGTGACTGTGTGTTTATAGGCAGAGCAAGGGCAGCCTGAAGACACTGGTCTAGAGGTGGGACATGGAAGCATTATCGTTGTACATTTATTTTTTTCTTTCTTGTATTTATTTTTATCTCTTCCTTTTCAGGGCCCACTGGTTGAGAGTTGGTGGTTTCTCACGACAGGCCATATCTGTTGGAGAACACACCGTATTGGACTCAGAGGAGCTACAAGGTGACCAACAAAGACTACTGGCCAATATTAAGGTAGGAAAAAATGGGAATATTTCTAAACAAATTCAGATGGTAGATGTAAGTGCAACTAGCCAAGGGTCGGGTTGATGTTATATTTTTGTTTTATTGGTGATGTGCAGCGCCTCCATTATGTAACCCACTACCTGGCTGCCTGGGTTCAGGGAGAAAACTGTTACTCGGTATTTTGGCTAGGTTTGCACTTCTGTAATGGGGCACCCAAGTAAATCCGGACACAGGAAGCAGTGACTGTAATGTCCAAACCAGGAATGGGATTCTAGAATGTGGCTTTTATTCACAACACCAACAGAACAATAAAGCATATCTGGACCCCCACAGGGCTACACTCCTGGTAATGCAGATATACGGAGACCAGAACACAATCTTCTCACACACTGCAACCCTCAGGATTAGGAACACACTGGGTCCTCAGCCCGAACTTGTACATCATCTCTGGATTTCCCTGGCATGGCACATCTGGCCAGCACTTGGACTACTTCCCTGCGTGGCACATCTGGCCAGCACTTGGACTACTTTCCATATGGCATGGAACATTTCTCGGTGGCTCCCTATACCACCCATGAGCACATACAGGCTCTATCAGGGAAAATCTTCCATCTAATCCCACTTCTGGGTACTTTCTGTGAACACTGGCCAAGTGCCCAGGAGAAAGCTATAGGTGCCCAAACTGAACCCGTAGAGGTAAATCTGGTTACACCATATGGGGGGTATCCCACCTCTTGCTCCCAAATCTATACCCGGCCATTCATTTGGAATCAACACCTTTCCATTTGAACCTCTGGTTGTAGATTGCTATCTCAAAATGTATATCACACTTAACAATCTACTATCTCTAGAAAAAATAGTGTCATGACTGGTAATGTTCTTTAAGTGACTTTGTCCATCCCTGTAGACCCCCACTGGTTAGAGGCATTCCCAAGCTATACACAAATTGAGCCCTGTACTTGGCTGTCCTTTCCTGACCCACAGTAACAGATACATATCACGACAGTCTTGGTGAAAACATAGGCTCTCTGGCAGAGCGACTCTCCTTGGTTTGCAGGTGCCCACTGGCTTCTTTCACAGGAAAACCAAAAATAATTGTTGGTGCTTCAACATGAATCTTCAAGGCAGCTTTTCTCCTGCCAGCAGGGCCAGGGGATTGCCCCTTGAAAGCTGGTCTGGATCCCCCATCCCTCTCAGGGATGGGGTCCCTGGAACAACTGGGAGGCAGTCTCAACCACTTCAAACAGGTATCTTCTGTGACTCTATCTAGGGTGAGAACACAGACCCACAATGACAGGTAGCTCTGGTCAGAGCTGAGGGCTCTGAGGGACTGCCCATTGCAGTGCACCTCCTCCTTCCACTGAGTCTCCTGAAGAACCGACTTTGAAAACCCCAACATTTTAAACTAACTCCCAGCTGCAACATTCCATTGTGGCTTATGCTGCAGCAGAAATTCTATATGATGTCATCCCTACAGCTCAGCTGAGACTGAGGACAGAGTGAGACGGTGTGAAACCCATTTAACTGGAGTCTCACAAGCTGCCTTCCCTGCTACTAGGTCTAAATTGGATTCTTGTAACCCCGGGTGACAGGGTGGGTTACATAAGTGTGGGTGAATATTGCAGTTCCTGGGGCAGAAAATATGGTGGATGAGTTTCTTTACAGAGGGTTAGAAGTAGACTCCACCACTGATGACTGCTCATCTTCTCTCAGGTGGAGAGTGGGGAGGTAACCCTGCACTAGCCGACTCTTGGTGGATATCAGGGGTACAGCAATGCGCTGGTCCCAGTGTCCAAAGGGACATGGTGAATGTCTGCATATGCCTTGACATTAGTGAAACACCATGCCCCTGGGGGGGGAAACGAGGGAAAAAGAGCTTCATGGCTGACCAGATGCCATGGAGCCCCAGGCAGCCAAAAAAACTACCTCAGCGGCACCCAGGCCAAATAGAGTGTACACTGGCTTGTCCCCACCAGTGCCTTCTCCCTGGGAGGAGGGGGACCCATCCAATGAAGGGTTATGACGGGTTACTGGAGGGGCAATGTAGGGTGGCAGTAGCTGCAAATTGGGGTAGGGTGGCAGCAAGGGCATAGGCCACCCAAATAATAAGCTGGCCAGGAGCTAAGGGATATAAAAAAAGAGATATTGTGGGATGCGAGTGTGCAACTAGTATGCATTGTCACCGGGGGGGCATCAGAAGGGAGGGGGGCAGATCAAGCAACCACAGGGTGAGGGGATGGATAGGAGGTGGTGGAGGGGGGACTCCCTAAATATGAGGAGCCTGGGTAACAAAACAGCTGAGCTCCATGCTCTCTCAGCCAAGGGGATGGTGGACTTCACAGCCATCACTGAGACTTGGGCAGCCCAACGCGAGGACTGGGATCTGACATTGCCAGGGTACAAGATTACCAGAAAGGTCAGAGGGGTCGACGGTGATAGGGGTGGCAGTCTATGTAAAGGATGGGATTAGATGCACAAGAGATGAGGGAGAGGAAGGGAAGGGATGACATTATGGATACCGCTCGTGGACACAAAGGATAAAAAGCTGAAGTTGGTGATGGTGTATAGATAGAGACCCGTGTTTTTCTTAAATAAGAAATAGCAAGAAATAACAAGAAATTAAGGTATAAAAAGAAATAACAAGAAATTCAAGGTATAACAAGAAATAGCAAGCAATTCAGCATATAAAAAGAATAAAATGAAAAAAACATATGAATAAAGTGAAAAAACTGCTTTTTGGCAGGCAAAATCTAAATAAATGCTTGCAGCAGTTGTTGTTTAGGTTCCGTTGTTACCACAGAGATGGTCCACAAGGAGGCAACAGCGGAACTGTTTCAGTCACAAAACCTTGTAAGACCATAGCATAATGCTGCTTAATATGATGTAGCATACTAGGAATGTGATTTCTAGTGTATATAAGGTCATTTTGAGGTAGTTTACAAATGTAAACATCATAACAAGAAATAAAACTACATTTTCAATGAATAAAAAGAAATAAATTCCAGAAAAATTAAAATAAAAATTATAAAAAAATAAAAAGAATTACATGGGTCTATGTATAGATCACCAGCCCAGTCCGAGTAGCTAGATAAGGAGTTAGCAGAATATAATAGATGGGCATGTAGAATGGGGAGCGTGGTGACTGTGTTTAGTCTTGGGAGGGTGGGATGGACCCCATGGACACCTAGGAATGTGTTCTGAACCCCCTTACCTCAGGACTCATCCATTCACCACCCCCATGCCCTGGCTTATCACACTAGGCAGGGCTGCTAAGGGGGGCTTCTTACTCCCTTAGGACATTGTGGGCAAGCCCCCGATTCCCCCCCTGGTAGGGGCCATGAGAGCGAGCCCCCCTCATCAGGTTTCGGAGACAGTGAATGGTGCAACGGATCAGGGCCATCATGTCAGTGCCTGCATTTTTGTATTGGTTTTTCTTCCTGGGGGCTCTGACGTGCAATGACATCCAGTGTCCTCCCCAATGCAAAGGCACTGATCACTGTGGTGCACAAGGGTCCATTACGCGCCGGACACTCTTAAGCCCCCGGAGGAGAGCAGTCCACAAGATGCTGAATCCTTCTCCACCGGCTGGCTGTCTGGCTCCCTGGGTCTGTTCCCAAAACCCGGGCCGTCGACATCGCAAGTGTATATCTAAACACCGTGCCAATGGGCCAGGTCTGGGGAATGTGTTTTCTGTGAAAGTGCTGGTTATCAGAGGTGGGGAGGGACCAGGGAATTTTTTTTGTTATGGTGATGGGTTTTGGAGGGTGTTGTGATCACCACAGACATCCAGAAATTAGTTTTGTGTGATGATTTCTGGGTTTCGGACTGTTGGAATGTGTTTTATGTGATTGTACTGTGTCTGAGGTTTGGGGAGGCAGACAGTGATTTTTATGTTATGGTGCCGTGTTTTAGAGGGTGTAGTGAACATCATGGACATCCGAGAATTAGTTTTGGGTGATGAGTTCTTTGTTGGGGGGTGAACCTCACGTACAATATATATATACACATATATACATACACACACACTAGAAATCACATTCCTAGTATGCTAGATTGTATTAAGCAGCAGCATGCTATGGAATGCATTTTGTGTGATGGTGCTGGGTCCCCACGGTCTCCCATGAATGCCTTTTGTGTGATGGTGCTTAATCTTGGAAGGTAGGGTGGACTCTTTGGCAGTCGTTAGATGGAAGGTGAAGATGTTGAGAATGTGAGGGAAAATTTAATTACGTGAGCCTCAAATGGGTGTGAGGGTTACAGGAATTTCAGGTGCAACATGGCATGTGTGTCTTGAATGGTGTCAGTGTTTCTGAAAATTACGGAGCAGCAGTTTGAAGAACACGGTTCATGTTCAGGTCAGCGTGCGATACGACTGACTGGCATTGGCTTTGTAAGTCCTGGGTCTGATGTGGGTAGAGTGATTTCAAAGGGGGTTCCTGATATGGCTGTCTGGTGGCTGGTACCTCTTCCCATGGGGTGATAGAGTCAGCAATGAGGTACATAGATAACTACATGAGGTGGCAAGTGGCAGAGTACAGAAACAGGTGACGGGAGTCTCCCAGTGACCCAGAAGAATACCAAGGTGCACCTTGTTTATACCCTTGATGTACTTGAATATTTCTATCATGTCTACTCTTTCCCTCCTCTCTTCCGGCGAGTACATATTGAGATCCCTTAATCTCTCATAAGTCTTGTGTTTCAAGCCCTGTACCATCTTAGTCACCCTTCTCTGGACCATCCCCAGTCTGTTAATGTACTCCATGTAAGGCCTGACCATGGTTTTATTTAATGGCATCGCTACCTCTCTCCCTCTGCTGGTGATACCCCTGCCTATGCACCCCTGCATGTCACTGGCCCATCCCAGCTACCTTAGTATTCTGCATTGACATAACCCCCCGTTCCCTTTCCTCCTTTGTGACTTGCAGTGATCCCCTCCCCCCCCCACACACACACACATTCTGCAGCTTTCCCCAGGGTTTCTGTGTCACAGGGGCATAATTTTGCACTCATTTAAATTAAACTTCGGTTGCCAATCCTCAGACCATTTTTCAAGCTTCCCCTGGTCCATGCTCTGGGGTTTCCACTCTGGTAAAGATCTTGATGCCATCTGCAAACAGGTGGACCTTTACCTAGAACCTTTCTGCAAATGTTACTAATGAAGACATTGAACAGGACTGGCCCCATGACAGATCCCTGAGGCACCCCACTACTCCACCACCTCTCTCCCTAGACTGAACCCCATTTACCACCACCCTCTGCCTACTGTCTGTTAGCCAGTTTCTAACCCGGTTTACCACCCTGTCCCCCATGCCCAGATTACCCAGCTTGTCTATCAGTCTCACATTAGCCTTGTTACTAACAACCCTGTCCTCCAGGTGGAGGCACCCATTTCAGTACCAAGGTTCCTTAACCTGCAACTAGCCATGCAGGCAGGGGTAATAGCCCTTGGGATAGTACCACCTATGGAATACACAAGTGTGGGATGACATGGGAAAGCTGAACAACATGTAATGCTTTATTCATGCTAGGTCATCAGATATGACTACTCCAAATCCCTTTCCCATTTGATGACCATCAGTTTCTCAAACCCCCAATCATGTAATGTTTTCATGGGATCTTGTGCCGCAAATGCATAATTTTGCTCTGAGTGCTACTACTAGTAATCACTCTTAAATGTTTTTAATTTACTGGAAGATACCAGTCATGTTTTCTTTTGCCAGCAAATGTCAGGAATTGAGTACTACTACCTGTCATAGATTGGATACACTCCGATGCTATAATATGTATGTTTTCTTAATTCAGATATGCAGTGTTCAGAGAAGATGGTATGGATCTGCAGACACTCCTTCGTGCATTGGGCAGGGATTCGGGAGTGGTCTCGAACCGGGGGACCTGTTTTGACCTTCGATACTCCAGTAAATGTGCGTTGGTTAGGTGAGAGGGGTATGCATTGGGATCAACTGGTGCCAATGTTGCGCCGGGAGTGCCTGGGGGGATCTGAACCAGAAGTCATCGTCATCCACCTGGGAGGCAATGATTTGGGATTGAAGATGTCCGTGATGCCGCTACGGAAGATGAAGGAAGACATTGCCTTGATCAAGCGCCAAATGCCGAGGACCATGATCCTTTGGTTCCACATCATCCAGTGTCGGCAGTGGAGGAATGTTTGTAATATGAAGGCAATGGACAGAACAAGGAGAAAGATCAACACAGAGATGGGGGCGTTCATGAGAGAATTGTCAGCTGGCGTGGTCAAGCATGATGGCATCATGTCTGTCTTCTCAGAACTGTATTGGCAGGATGGCGTCCACTTAACGGATCAGGGAAGCGATATGTTCTGCAGTGACATCAAGAGGGCTGTAGCTCCAATCCTATAGAGGTATGCAATTTATAAGGGCAGTGGTGGGGGAACCAGTGTTGGGCTTGTGGCAGTGGCACTGGCAGGGCCGTCACCTATCCAGGGCTGGAGGGGTGTTTCTTGTAGTGAACCCAAGATTCCCCTCCTCTCTGTGTGGGCACATCTGATGTCAGCACATGGCAACCCTGCCTACGTCAGCCACGCTCTTACATCCAGCCCGGTGGCTTGATGGTGCCTCCAGTCTCCACTGGGGGTCGCCAGAGTACCGGGCATCCCTAACCCTCCCTTCCGGAGAGGAGAGATGCCCAGAGGGTGCTCAGTCTGTCTCCCTCTCCTGCTGACTCCCAAGCTTGCTCCCAAACTCGGGTCGTCGGCTCAAGGTGTGGTGTTCAGCGACTCAACCCTCAGCGCCACCGGGCAGGTGATTAAAATAAATCTTTGACAATGCCATCCAGATGGGAGAGAGAGAGACAGACAGAGAGAGAGAGAGAGAGAGACAGACTACTGTAGAACAAAAATACCATTTACAGTAACAGAAATCTTGAATAAAGTTTTCTGGTGCAGCCGTGCTTGAGTGGGATGGAGGAGGGGAGTGAACTTATTTGCAAGGGGGTGACTGTACAGGTAATCTGGGGAATGATACGCCAGTAGGGAGAACTCTGTTTCTGTTCCTGCACTCTGCAGCCTGTGTCCTGGTTCAGCTACACTTCAGTGGAATGGAGGAGGGGTGAGAACTTGTTTAATTGGTGATGTCTGACCACAGAGTCAAGGGGGAAAGAAAACAGCAGGGAGGTCTCTGTTTCTTCTCCTTCCCTCAGCAACCCTTTTTCTGATGCAGCTGTGTTTCAGTAGGATGGAGAGGGGTGAGAGCTTATTTGTTAGAAGATGTCCGTCCAGCAAGTCAAGGGGTAGAGATGTCAGCAGGAAGAGCTTGGTTTCTGCTTCTGCCCTCAGCAACCCATTTTTATATGCAGCAGCAGCAGCGCTTAAGATGGATGGAGGAGGGGTGCGAGCATATTTGCTAGGTGATGTCTGACCAGGTACACTCAGCAACCCATTATCTGGTGCAGCAGTGTTTTTTTTCCCCCAAATTAATAAACTTCATTATAAGGAAGGTTGATTTTTCTTTCCAAACATACCAAAAAGGTCTTTGAGTACTACGTAACAAAGTACTATTCAGTATCAAAGTAAGGAAATGACATATCATCTTACATTTGTGGTTGACAACATACTTAATCAGACATAGAACTGCAATTTAGGAATATATGCAGTAAAGCTAATAATCCTACTTATACTTATCTTCCCTCCTTCCCACCCCTCCTTCTACCCTTCCCTTCTTTTCCTCCCCCTCCCCCCCTTGCCGTACGCAAGGTCTTTAGTCTGTAGACAGTTAGATATCCGCTGTAATTGTTGAGAGTTACAATTTCAATAATATAGTTTTTGACTTCTTCCTTTTGAAATATGCTATTTCTTATTTCCATTTATTTGATGGTCAGCAGTGTGTAAAAGGTTGCCCATACCTTTTGGTAGTGGCCTGGTCTTTTAGCCATATGGGCAATAGTGTTCTCTGCTTGAAGAGCAAATAATAGCTCTCTAAACCACTCTATAAAAGAAGGATGGTGTTTAAGAGGGACAGAGGAGGGGTGTGAGCTTGTTTGCTAAGTGATGTCCATCCAGTGAATCAAGGGGGAGAGATTCCAGCAGGGATGTCTCCATTTCAGCTCCTCCCCTTCGCAACCCATTTTCTGGTGCAGCAGTGATTAAGTGGGATAGAGGAGGGATGAGTGTTTGTTTGCTAGGTGATGTCTGTCCAGGTATTCAAGGGGTAGTGACACCTGCAGGGAGGTCTCCATTTCTGATCCAGCTCTCAAAAACCCATTTGCATGTGCAGCAATGCTTAAGAGGGACAGAGGAAGGGTATAAGCTTGCTTGCTTGCTAGGTGATATCTGTCCAGGTAGTTGAGGGGGAGAAATGCCAGCAGGGAGGTCTCTGTTTCTGCTCCTGCACTCAGCAACCCATTTTCTGGTGCAGCAGTGCTTGAGAGGGATGGATGAGGGGTAAGCGCTTGTTTGCTAGGTGATGTCTGTCCATCCTGGTTGTTAGTGAGTAGAGACACCAGCAAGGAGTTCATTTCTGTTCCTACACTTACTCATTTTCTGGTGCAGCAGAGCTTAACAGGGACAGAGGAGGAGGAGTTTGAGCTTCTTTGATAAGTGATGTTTGTCCAGGTAGTCAAGGGGGAGAGATGCCTGGAGGGAGTTCTTGGTTGTTCTGCTCCTATGCTCAGCATCTCATTTTCTGGTGCAGCAATGGTTAAGAAGGATGGAGGAGGAGAGTGAGCTTCTTTGATAGGTGATATTTGTCCAGGTAGTCAAGGGGGAGAGATGCCAGCAGGGAGGTCTCTGTTTCTGCCCCTGTCCATAGCAACCTGTTTTCTGATACAGCAGCGCTTAAGAGGGATGGAGTAGGGGTGTGAGGTTGTTTGCTAGGTGATGTCTGTCCAGGGGGTCAAGGGGGAGAAAAGCCAGAAGGTTTCTGCTCCTGCACTCAGCAACCTGTTTTCTGGTGCAGCAGTGCTTTTGTGGGACAGAGGAGGGAGAGAGCTCTTGATTGCTCAGTTATGTCTGTATAGGGAGTAAAGGGGTATATATGCTAGCAGTGAAGCCTCCGTTTCTACTCCTGAGGTTAGCGACCTGAGTCCTGGTTCAGCAGGCCTTGGGTGGGAAGGAGGACTATGAGTGCTTGTTTGATAGTGGATGACTGAGCTCAAGACAAGGCCTACCTGTCACCAGACATGGCAGACCAATTGCAAGCACTTGACCAGCTGGTACTGTATCAGCATCTCACTACATCACAGCAAGAAAATTCCTACAGCTACTAAGGCACATGGCTGAGGCCATATCTGTGGTACCATTGACTGTGACGGCAATCATGGATGTTTGTTATGCCATGACTTTAACGTTCTGGTATATTAATTTATGCTTAGGATACATGATGTGATGAGTGACCATGTAATACAGTGGAATGGAATGTACAGTATGTAATCCAATCGACTATAACTTTCAGATCGTCATTGGTATAATGTCTTTAAATTTTATTTTTCAGATTGGAGTATATAGGCTAATAGTCTTTAAAAACGAACAACGTACAAGGATATACGTGCGAAATGCCCTATATCACCAGTCGTCGGGGTCGTCTTCCATATGACAATCACTGTAATCTATATGTAACCCCCCCTACAAATGGGGGTTCCTAAAAGCCTTCCCGGGGCTTGCCTAAGTGCTCCCTGCCTAACTGGCGTTTGGCATAAGGCCACTCAAGTGTGGGCGCTGTGAGTGCTTTTAGAGCCCTGGTACTGTCTCTTTAAGAGCTGCTTGCTTGCAGGCTTTATTGGTTTGTGGAGGGGAACTGTGGGTTTTCTGCTCGAGTTGTTTGAATTGCTCCGTTTCTGCAGTTGCTAAGAGAGCAGAGAGAGCTTGGTTAAAAGATGTAGCTGTTTGCTGGAAAATGTGTAAGGCCGTTGCAAAAATGTAGTTTGTCTAACCTGCTTTACTTGCAGCTGGGAATCTGTGTGTTCAGCCCCTCCATTTTGGACCCGAACTGATGAGATGGGCCATTTGGGGAAAGGGGGCCTTAAAATGGAGACTGCTGGAGCCAATCAGAATTTGGACTTCCACTGGGAGCCCTACCTGCAAGGGAATATATGGCAGGTCCTCCTGGGAAGTGTAGTTTGGACCCTGGCACCTTTTTTGCACCAATAGAGGGTGTATGGAGTGACTGACAAACCAAAGCAGCCAACCGGAGCCTTGGGGAGTAGAGGAAACTACCCTGCAACTGTCCTGGAGGGGCAGAGTTGTTGGTGATCGTGAAGGTAGACAGAGCTCTGGCTCCTGCGCTGTGGAAGTCTTTGAGCGGGAAGCGCGTGTGGCAGGCCAAGAAGTCAGGTGATAGCATCACCAGAAGGAGCGGACAAGATCCGTGGAGGAGTGCAGGCGGAGGAGGGTGTACGTTTACAGCTACCTACCAGGCTCACCCTGTAGAGGACTGGAGAATCTGCTTCAATCACACTCGGTCTGTCAGGACAAGTGAAGCCACGTTGTTTTGGCCCGGTTTTTGCAGTGAAAGTGATTGGGAGTATACAGGAGCTGCCTGGTATGGTACCCCTCTGCTCTTCATATAAATGTGTGGAGAAGTGTTTGGATCTCAGGCTCGGTCCTGCGAGTGGTGTGAGAGCGATTTTTCTGCCGGAGTCATGAGTACTCAATCAGGGTAGCTCCTTGTCAGATGTTCATTGTGAGGGCAAGATTTGTCTGGCTGCTTTACTGGCTACATGAACTGAGCCTGCTGGCTCTGCTTAATCCATTTAGGTAACAAATGCTTGTCTTTTGCGTCAGGGCCCCAACCAGTTGCACTGAATAGGCTAGCCTTCTATTGCCTGGGTACCCAGAGACAGTGACTTATAGGTTTGGCCTGTGTACAGTGCCCTAGGTGTGTGTATATGTATGTGTGTATGTATATATATATATATATATATATATACATACACATTAGAGTGTTAAGCTAATCAACCTGATTTTCCCCATCCTTGTTACTTCCCCCTTAATAAATCAGATTTGTTGTTGCAAGGTATACTGTTTGAACTGCGTGTTTGTGCTACCCTTTTGTGCATGGGTTATTATATAACTGCACCTTATTTCACAGGGGGTCCTCAGCATCAAGTTGGCCATCCCGACCTCGGGGTAAGTGTAAGTTATAACGATAGTGTGGGAATCACTGGTGAGCCACTAGTGGGAAGAAAGGGGGGTTGCAGTGACCCAGAGGGCTGTGACCAGGTCATATTTGACTCTTCTAACCCCAACCTCCGGGTGGAGGCACCCGCCATTTGACCTAGGCCCCTCAACCTGTCAGTAGTCAGTCAGGCAGGGGTAGTAGCCCTTGTGGTAGCGCCACCTGGGGGTTACATATATACACAGTGCGTTGTACGAAAGATGTCCCCCTGGCTTCAGAAATTCTTGTGCAGCAGTCAGATTGGGAAATAGATTGCAAATAATAAGTGCATGAGGTAGGTTACTATGTGATGTCACTAACGGTAAGTTACAGTTTAGCTTGGGTTTTGATATTTGTGTATTGATGTACAGTATGTGTTCATGTTTCAAAATTAATTCAGGGTTTGACCTCATGAAACTGCTAACAATGTTAGTCCATTGGGAACCTCACTAGTGATTCACACTTGGTACCAATATCTAGCAAAAGTGGTGGTGTACTTAGTTTTTTTACCTTTATTTTTTTTGCTTTATTTTAACCTTTGTTATACCAGGTGAGAAACACTAAGCTGAAAGGTTGTTTACAGGTGCAACCTGGAAGCACAAGGAAGTTAAGTGACTTTGTGTCCGGTAGTGGATACATAGCTGATTACTACCATACCTTATCAACACAGCTCCATTCAGAGAATTTTTTAGCAAAGGCAGCCATTTTGAGGCACTCACCAGAGATTCACACTTGGGCCCAGATATTCAAACTGCACCACAAAAGTGCGCAACAGCAGGAGCAAGCGCAAGTCCAGTGCACCCATGCACAACACATGCGATATTCAAACACTGCGCAGGTCAAGATGCGCCTGAGGCACATGACTGAATATCACGCCAAATGCGCCATGGCGCAACCAGGGATGCGCAGTGGAGCAGGTGTGATGTGCAACAGCACAACCAGAGATGCTCAGTGGAGCAGGGCAGCAGCGCAACAGCACAACCAGGGATGCGCAGGGACAGGATGCAGGGGCCCACCACCCATGGTGGGGATGGGCAGAGGAGCACTCAGCAGAACAGACCTCACCCCCAACACCCCATGCACCGCACAACTGGAGGAGAGCAGGAAGAACCACTAGCCCAGGGACACCAGCAAGAAACCCATCGCCGTGGCATGGTGCACCAGCACACCCCCTTGCAAGCTGGGACCGTCACACATGGATACCCGTCCACCCCATGCCACACAATCCCACCAATGCAGAGCACACCCTGCACCACGATCCCCATACACCCTGCCCAGGAGTAATGCCCAACAGTGCAAGACACCCCAAGCATGCCACCACCCCCACTGTGACAATACAACCCTGTGCACCACAGAACCCTGCAAGGCAGCCCCACCACGAGCACCCAACAGTGGGAAGCAGCAGCAGACAGTGAAGCAACTGCTGCAGACACAGTGCCGCCATGCACGTCCCCCCCAGGCAAAGCTGCGAGGCCGACCATGCATCGGCACATGAGGTACCACACACGTGACAGAGTATGCCCCGGAACCCACTACCAGTGTCACAGCACCCTGCACACTTTCCCAAGGACGCACTCCGTCCCAGCACTGGCCACAACAGCCAGTGCAGACACCCACAGTGTTGCATGGAAGCATGCACCACACAGGATGCAACGCAGTGCACAGACAAACAACCACCCATACCCAAGGGCACACCAACACAGGGAAACAGTAGTAGGTCAATCAAGCCCCCGGCGTGTGACCACGGCAGCCGTGTACAGATGGCCAGAACCCCTCCATGGCACAGGTGTGCCAGCAATCCTGTGCAGGCACTACAATGCTGTATGCCACCAGCATGCGGCTGGAGCACAAGTGTCAGACAGTGGAGCACATCCCCTGCAACAGGCACAGGTGACAGCATTGAGGTGTGAAAACAACAGCGGAGGCAACAGTGCCACCCGAGGCAGATGTGCACCACAACAGTGACAGGAGGCAACCCAGTATCACACTGGGTGCAGTGGCAGTCCAGCATGGGCAGCCACCACTGACATGCCAGCTGACTGTGCAGGTCACAGACATGCAAGGGTGGCAGCTGCACAGGCCATGGATGGTTTGACAGGTGTGCCATGGACACAGAGCATGCACTGTGTACCACTGCACACAGTTATCCATTACACAGGGAACAACACACATACCACAGACAGTGACAGAGAGCTACGCCCACACCACACTTGCCTCCCCTATGGACACACCCCCTCATGATAGCACCACCCTCGACACCATGCACACCACTGCCGCTGAGCACTATTAGCCCACTGCAAATCAGAGACCACAACAGTAGGCATAACTAAACAAATATATTACAAAAGTAGTAACAAAACTATGTACAATTACATACATTTGAAAGGGGTGAGGGCCACAAACTGGGTAGAGGTGGGTAAGGGGCAGGGGTGAACAAACGGGAGAGGGAAGGAGGGGTGTGAGGGTGGGTCCATGGGGCTTTTCTGAGCTGAAAGTGTGGTCCATCTTCAGCGGGAGCCCCGCTCCCCACTTCTATGGCGCCTCCTGCCATGTCGATGCCTCATACCATGGCGATCCATCCTTTTGAGGAGGGCCAGAGAGGCCCTGGCCACCTGTAGCAACTCCTGCAGTGCCCACTCCACATGGACCATCCTTCATCCACCTAGGACAAGGGAGCAGAGTCAATAGGTGTGAATGCACAGCCTCCTGCAGCCCACCCATTGTGCATGGCATACAGCCATGGGACACGCCCCTGTGATGGTGTGTGACCACCCATAGTTTCATGTCCACAAGACCTGTACACCGAGGTGCACACAGCCATGCAGACCGCTGCACACACCCACCTCCCAAGTCCCGAACAGCACCACCGTGGCTGTACAGTGACATAGCTTTGCGGTGCGAAGGCTGTGGCACAGCCATGTACCTGGTGCACACATGGACCACCAGTGATGCACTCCCAGACATGCAGTGCCACTGGACAGTGCTGACTGTACTATGTTGCGTGAACGGCAGTGGTGTCAATGGATGGTGGCCATGTTCCGCTGCCCGCCCTGTTACACAGCATACACAGAAAATCCTGGATGTAAGGCACTCACCATCATCAGGCTGGTCCCAGTGCTGGGCTGGTATGGGTCTTCTGGCATCTGGATGTGCCTCATGCTGCAGCCGCCCCTCCCTGACATGCCAGCACTCCTCAGGGCCTAGGGTGCAAACATGGAGAGAGGAACATCAGTTCAATCTGGTAGCAAAGGTCCCCCCGCCCCTGGGTGTGTCCGATCCCACACAGACAAACCCATCTGCCCCCCCATACCACCACCACCACAGCCCACACTGGATGGACAATCCCCCCATGTGCTGGACATATGCCCACCACGATACCCGTATGGACGTAACCAGTGTATGGATGGGGCACCTACCTGGCTGTGGAACCGCGCCCCTCCTGGTGCGTGCCTGCAGGTGGGCAAACCTGTCTGGGCCCTTCCGCTGGAGGTCCCCATACCGGTGCCTGCACTGCTCCGCTGTGCACTGGATCCCTGTTGCCTCCTCCAGGGCTACCGCCTCCTCCTCCCACACGGCACTCCTGGCCCTGTCCTGGGGTGCCTCCCCAAAGAGAGCACCAGCATGGGGCTCAACCAGGGACACGAAGTTAGCTAGTTTAACCTGGCTCCAGACTGGTGCCTGTCTCCGTGCCATCTTTCCACCACTGAGTATCAAAATGGCGCTCCGTAGTGCACGTCCGCCACGTGTGGATGCTGTGCGGTACTGCGCTGCTATTCCCCTTTGCACTGTCACCGAACAGCATGATAGAGGTGCACCTATGTGGATGCATGGCACCTAGGGGCCAAAGGTTGGCACAGGGTCAGGGGTCTCTAGTGCACGGACCGCCACAGCGCGATTGGTACTCACCACGTGTAGCGCAGTAGGGTGCCTGTGTGGCACTTCCTGTAGTGGCCTACCACGCTGTGGCTCCACGGCACCCCAGTGCAAGAGCACTATACATGTGAACAGTGCACTAGCACCACTGGCACAGTGGTGGACGTGCCCTGCACTACCTCCCGTGCTCAGCACATCAGCAGCATGGAAGGCGTCAGCGTCAGCACCCCGGGCATGCACCATTCAGTGTCTACTGTGCACGTCACAGAGGTGCGCCCTTGCCCGAGCACATTCAACACAATTGCCCAAGGCGTAACAGTGTGATATTCAGCCGGCATATGCAAATCAGCTCATCAGCAATTGAGTGGCGCAGCTACTGCATTAACATCCACTTAAAATTGAGCCTTGCCTCATTTGCATGTGTTGCACTATATAAACACGACATGGGGCTACATAGGCCATAGTCTGGTATTGCAGTCTATTGTGGTGAGTTGCATGCTGTTTGCCAGTGTGGACTGTGGTGTGTGGGAGATGCATGGGACTGCACTTTCAGAGGTAACACCTGTCATTCCCACAGGATCAGTGATGACCGAACATGAGATGGAGGAGAAGGAGGAACAGAGACGTGGGAGACGGAGGAGGCCCGACTTCACCAAGGCAGAATCAGATACCCTGTTTGAGGCCTACCTTGACCAGGAACCGCTGCTCAGTGGACAGCGGGGAACACCACAGGCTCGTGCTGCAGCATGGGGTAAGGTGGCGCGTGCCATCAACCAGCATGGCAGCCACCAGCGGTCCGTGCAGGAGTGCAAGAAGAAGGTGGGCACAGATAGGAGGAGGATTAAAGATAAGGTGGCTGCCATCAGGGCAGCATGGGCTGCGACTGTTGGTGGACAGCCGGCCATGCCACACCTGACGCCACAGGAAGAGTGGGTTGCTGGCAGCATGCAGCGTTGTGCCCTTGAGGGTGTTCCAGGTGGTGGCTTCCAGACGAGTGGTAGCCCATCACAGCATGGTAGGTCCTGATCTGTCACTGTGTGGGGGGAATGCCACAGGGTAGGGCAGAGACATTAATGCTACTGTGTTCCCTTACAGCTCCTGAGCTTCTACATGGGTCAGCGGTGGTGGGCTCGTCCACTGAGGGTGATACCCTGGACACAGAGGAGCACCCATCCACCTACACAGGTGTCTGAGCATCAGGACAACAGTGGGCCTGCCTGGCTGTCCGGACTGAGGTTGGTGGAGCTGGTGCGGAGGAGGCCCTGCCCGTGTCCCAGCGTGACAGCGTCCATGGATGCCAGCATGCTGAGACTCTGACTGGTGCTGGATCCATCACCGACGATGATGGAGCACACATCATGGACAGTGATACATGTGGGCCACAGGATGGCCGCACAGCAGGTAACAGCATGGGCATAGCCGTGGGTGGTGCTGCCGTGAAGACTTGCATGACATCACAGTCCCAGCCTGTGCCTGTCTGCACCAGTGGGGCAGCACTGGTGTGCATCCAGGACAGTGGGGATGTTGCGGCTGCTGTGGCAGCACCGTTGAGCCCTGGTGAGTGGCGGCCAGAGGGGCAGTGTCAGCAGTTGGCCAATGGCGATGGGGGACAGTGTCAGGGGTGGCGTCAGTGAACCTCCTGTGGACATACCCAGGCATGATCCTGGTGTGCAGTGCCCAACCTCAGGGGTGCTGCCCAGCACGGCCGAGAACACCATGAGGGACAGCATGCCGATCAGGTGGATGACCTCTTAAATGAGCACACCCGCATACTCCATGAATCAGTGGATCAGCAGCTGTGGCTTGTGATGGCGGTGGATGCACTCAGTGCGGTCCTGCACCAGGCAGAGGAGCGGAACAGCAGGGACACCAGTCTTCTCCTGGCAGGGATGGACCAGCTGCGGGAGGATGTGACCGCTGCCACTGACAGGCAGACACAGGCATTCACAGCTGTCATGGTCACAATGGGCACACAGTTATTTGCCCATGCACTGCAGACATTGCACAGTGCCATGTCCACCCCCCCATTCCCGCATCATGCAACACCCTCCATGTCAACACTGGGTTCAGCTGTGGGCATCCCAAGCACGCCTAGCACAGGTGTGTTCGGTGAGCTACAGACCCCTGCTCGAGAACGGTCATGTTCCTGCAGCAGCACCCCTGGGGGACCGACAGTGCCACCCCATGAGGCCAGTGGTCAGCCTGTCACAGCTGGCTGGTCTTGGTGAGGCCGCCCACACATCCGTGGTGGCTGTAGCACTGTGCCGCGTGACTGACCTGTCTTCCACCATGGCTACTGTCTGACGCTGCCCTGTGTGCAGTGTGTTGTTCAACGTGCAATGCATGGGTGGGGTACCTAGCCCTGCACACACACACACACACACACACACACACAACACACACACACAGTCCATGTGCACACCCTCCCGGCTGCTGGCCGCTATGGCGTGTGCATGATGATACCTATGTTGCGCTGTCCGCCACTGTGTAATGGTGCCCAGCATCTGAGACACGCACAATGACAAGTACTGGGCGTGGTGGTCTGTGGATGTGTGTAAGGCTAGGGGTGGCGGTTGGGGTCGGTGTGCCTCCTACCCTTTGTGCATGTCTTCTGGGGTGGGTGTGTGTGTGTGTGTGTGTGATCATGTGCCATGTTAGGCCTTGCCCATCCCTGATGGTGTGTGCGGTTCCACGCTCAGCCAATTCCCTTTACGCCATGTGCCCCTTGGGTTTGTCCATGCATGTTTGTGGGTTGTGCCGTTGCCATTGGTGGTTGCACATGGCCCCATGACTTGGTTGAAGTGCTCCTCTGTGATGGTGTCCCAGTGCAGCTGCGACATCCGGATCAGTCAGAGGTCCCTCCGACCAAGGAAGGGGCTGCCCATCACCATCTGCACCAGCATCCTCATCGCTGTCCCCCTCTTCGACCTCTACAGCTATCCCACAGTTGTTGGCCATGTTGTGCAGGATGCAACAGGCCAGGAATAGCCCACAGGCCTTTGAGAAGCTGTACTGTAGGGCACCGCCAGATGTGTCCAGGCAACGGAAATGTGCCTTCAGCATCCCGAACACCCACTCTATGACATTGAGTGTGGTGGCATGTGCCTCATTGTGCCGTTGCTGCGATGGGGTTGCAGGCTGCTGGTATGGTGTGAGCAGCCAGGGCTGGAGTAGATAGCCACTGTCAATTGTGTGTAGAGGGTGGACATTAGTTTAGTGATCAGCGTCACCTTGCCATGGGCCATCTAGGCCAGTAACCATGTCACCTCTGACTATGCTTCTTCCAAGATCCATTTCTTTCTGCGTGATTTGCATACTCACCCACTAGGTGGCCAGTGGGGATGTCCCCACTCTTGAACCTGTGGCACAGTGCAGACTGGTGCCAGATGAAGGCATCATGTGCTCCCCCAAGGTGCGTGGCACATACATTGGTTATGCGCCCCCTAGCATTGCACACTACCTGGCAGTTGATGTATGCAGCACCTTCCAGGTCAGGTGGTGTGCGTATGGCCACATGGGTGCAGTCAGTGGCCCTGAGCATGCCAGGCATACGTGCTACCCTGTGGAACTCTTGTATGTGTGCTGTGCACTCCGCCGGTGTGCTGGGGATATGGATGTACTCAGCAGCATGTGGCAGCAGTGCGCTGAGGAATTGTGTGAGTAGGCATGACGCGGCCAACTGGGTTGTGCCTATTGTGTCCTCTGTTGGTCTCTGGAAGGTGCCCGTGGTGAGCAGGCACATGACAGCTGTTACCTTTGTCTCCACTGACAGAGCATGGTTCCGTTGTGTGGGTGCCTGCATCTCTTCACTGCACAGCTCACAGAGCCACCTCAGGATCACCCAGTTCAGGCGTTACTGGCCCACAATCTCGGTGTCACTGTAGTGCTCAAAGCTGGTGCGGGCTTGGTACCACCTGTTGGTGGCATACCGCCGATGGGCCCTTCCACGGTCACGCCCCTCTGCTGCCTGCCTTCTCACTCCTCTCATTACCACCTCCATCTGAATGGTGGCACTGGCCATGTCCCTGGCTTGTGTTTCCCCCCGGCAGCTGTAATCCTGCTCCCCTGCTGTCCTTTGTGCTACTTCCCCTGCACCAGGAACACGTCCAAGCTTTGGCTGTCCTGCCCACTGCCACTGCCCTAGGTCTACTGTGACTCAGGCTCACCACTCCTGTCCTGTTGTCCTATGTTCCCAGGTGTGCTCTGTCCTGCTCTTTTCCAGTTCCACTCACTGCTTCCCTCTCTTCTGTGGCTGTCACCTTGCTCCCACCTCTGGCTTCCCTATAGCGTTCTTGCATCTCTCTCTTGCTCCTTTTTATTTTGGATCATTTCCGCTATCGCACAACTTCCGCTTGCTCCCCTGTTGCGCATGGCGCATGCTGTTGAATATTGCACTGCGCCATTTATTCATGGTTCCTCCCCCTTCAGTTGCGCATGCATTCATTACCATTGCACTCTTGTGCATTGCGATCTGGGGGTGCAGCTGCCTTCCACTGAGTATCGCAGAATGGCGCATTTTCGGACTTGCACTGGCGCATCTCTGTTGCGCATGCCGCAACCCTTTTGAATATCTGGGCCTTGGTGTACGGATATAGCAAAAGTTTTGCAGTAGTGTGTCCGTTAAGTGGTCACATGACTGATTACCACCATACCGCATCAGCCCTGACCCATTCAGAGAGCTTTTTAAACAAAGGTGGCTGTTTTGAAGTATTTTAGCAAAGGCAGACCTTTTGAAGCATTTTAGGAAAGGTGGCCATTCTGAGGTGCTCACGAGTAATTAACACTTGGTGCCTGGATGTGGTAAAAGTGGTGCAGTAGTGTGTCCAGAAGTCATCACATTGATTGACTGCAGATTTCTTAATTTCTCACAGATCGTGTGCTCAACAAATCTACAGAAGTCACAAAATTACCCTTTTTGAACGACACTGAAGATCAAGACACTGCAATGATGCTACATTACAACATTTTACATCTTGACTTCATATGATACTACTCAACTGATACTTTCTGGGATTAAGGAAAGAGTCAAACTAGTTTGTCTAACAGGCTGTGGAAACCTTGCAGTGTTAACATAAATCAGCCTTGTAGGCCTACTAGTACGCATTGCACCACAACAAACTTCACCTTCACCGTCTCGTCAGTTGGAATGAATTATAATGTTTAGACTAGTTTTGAACACTCCAAATGATGACTTCATGTGAGGGTGAGCTACATTACTTTGGTTAAATTAAATATTACAGACTGTATGTCAAAAGTTGATGAAATGGTGTAGCATAGGGTAAGAGCAGACTTTTTTTGTTTTTTTTTACAGGTCACAAGCCTGAAGACAATATATATAAAACACAATAACATGTGAATAACAACAATTTGTCAGTGTTAGTGGCTCAGTAGGTTGCACAATCACCTCTGAGGCCGGGAGATCAGTAAGCAGTGGATTCTATCCCTACACCAGGCACTTGGGTTAATATCCCAATACTAACACTGTAGTGCAGCATGAGGAGGGGTGCTGCACTCCTGAGATTCTGTCCTTCGCATTAGATGTTAAACCAAGGTCCCATCTGCTCGTTCTGGTGGTTCTTCAGGTGGACATTAAAGATCCCATGGCACTTCTCACAAAAGAGTAGGGGAATTTTTTTTTTATTCAAGTTTATTGAAGTTTTCTGTTAACAGAGCAAGAACCATTTCAGCCAAAACATAAATCGAGATAATATATATTAGTGTGGAGGGAATGAAATATTTCTTACTCTCCCATCCCCCCTCCCTTCCTATCCCTATGGTACCCCCTCACTCCCTGTCAGACCCTCCCTCTCCCCCCCACGGGTTGAGAAACAATAAGAAATTCTGTTTAAGGGTATTCCTACCTAGTTGCTTTACACTCAGGTAGAAGGCTTAGGGTGAAGCAGATAAAGCGTATGAAACAAACCCCATATCAAATCATATTTTGAGTGACTATCCCATCTCTTAGCCCCAAATTTCTCCATATTCAAATTAAATAACAGTTCTTGTAATCACTCAATGTAGGTAATTGGGATGTCATCCAACCAATGCTTTAACACAACTTTCTTGAGCGAGGATGAAATCATGGCCATATAATACCTCCTAACTTTTACTGCGATACTGGAGTAATCTCCTGTCAGACAGATTCTGGGACAAAATGCTGGTTAATACCCAAAAGTGAGTCTGCTTTATGTTTAATTTGATCCCACTGTTCTTTTATCGGGGGGGGGATTCCCCAAAAATATGATAGAAATTCCCCTCTGCATGGTGGCATCAGAAACATAGCGGATCAGGTCTGCATCTGATTTTATATAGTTTAGAAGGGGTCCAAAACAGATTATTTAAAAAGTGGAATTGCATGACACGTAACCTATCTTGAGTGACATATAGGCACGTATAACACCAGATTTTATCCCATTTCCTCTCTTGAGTACCTAGTTGGCATAGCCAGTATCTGGGTTTATTGTCAAGATCCACATATGCTTGATTAAACAACGTCTTATATAAGTTGGAGACCACATGTGGTTCCCAAACCATCTGGGCCAGAGATTCAAAAAGAATTCCCCGTCATTCGTCCATTTCTGAATTTGTTCCTTGATTGTTCAAGTAAATGCTTGACCTGATGCACCTTAAATATTTGATTGGGTCCCATGTGATACTTGCTTAATAGTTCCACTATTGGAGGACATCTATCTCCCTGTGAAATATCTTCAATCCTTAAACCCTTTAACAGGGGAAGCCAGGAATCTATAATCATGTTCCCCCAATCTTCAGATTAGGGTTGTGGCATATTGGTGTCTATCTGTATTCGGAAAAAATCTTAAGAAAGCACAGAGCTGAATATGAATTCATAAAGAGTCTTTTATTGGGTATCCACCGGTTTAGGGGGAAGAGTAGAGTAGGGGAATTTTTATTGCAAGTGAAATAAATAAAAATTGGTACAAAAATAATCAGTCAGAAAAAGGAAACCATATATAAATACAACAGATCATACAAAATCGCAGAAGTGCAGTACACAGTCTAATCCCATTCACCAGATGAACCTATCTTATTTAACCCTATGACAAATTACTGTTTCACTCCACCAAATCAATCAGTCATCTAATAGTAGGGTTACATGGCACTTATCGAAAAGAGTTGGGGAATTTCCCCAGTGTCCTGGCCAAATTTCCCCTATCCACTAGAAATTCCACCCACAGCTGGTAACCAACCAAATCTTGTTCAATTTCTGTTGGTTACCATCCGCATCCTCCTCCCAGTCACCCCTGAAAAAGGGACTTATAGTCTCAGTGGGCCTACTGGGTCAACAAAATTAAATAAATTAGGGCATAGTAGCATAGGGTGAATTAGGAAAAAACTGTTTTCTTTCCAGACCAGTATAGTGATCTAAAATAAAACTAACAGTATATGGCAATAGTAGTCAAGTATTTTTTTTTCCACTAGTCACTGGCAGGAAGATGGTAGATAGATATAGGGATAGATAGTTTTTTTTTTTCCGTACAGGATCAGAAATGTGTTAGGAATGGAAAGAAAACAAAGAGTAGATTACATGACATGTTATACAGTAGGGAAAGGATAGGCTTTTCCTCCACAGGTTTTAGAATAGGAAAAGGATAGGGCTTTTCTCAACAGGTTTTACAATAGGGAAAGGATAGTTTTTTTCTCTGCAGGATTTAGAATTGGACAAAGATAGGGTTTTTCTCTGCAGGTTTTAGAACAGGGAAAGGATAGGAATTTTCTCCACAGGTTTTAGAATAGGGAAAGAGTAGGGGTTTTCTCCACAGGTTTTAGAATAGGGAAAGGATAGGAATTTTCTCCACAGGTTTTAGAATAGGGGAAAGGGTAGGGTTTTTCTCCACATATTTTAGAATAGGGAAAGGGTAGGAATTTTCTCCACAGGTTTTAGAATAGGGAAAGGATAGAGTTTTTCTCCACATATTTCTGGCATTAACATGTCTGATGGAATGCTCTTTGTGTATGATGATCCATACACTTGAAAAAGTGTTGCATTGGCAAAATATCAAAGGTGAAATGTGGACCACTGATGGTAAATGCTAATGGTAATAAAAAATGGTAAACTATTTTGGTTTCTTTCCTACTGTATAGTATACTACATAAGATACTGTATGGTGGCCTAAATACACAACGCTTTTGTTAAAACCTTTCTTAATTTGCTGTCCTCACTGTAACCATGAGAGACTGAAGAAACTAGGTCTATTTTCTATTAATTGTATACGACTCAGGGATGACTTGGTATCTAAATTTTAGTGTGATCCAGGAAGATTTTACTCTAGAAACAATTGGTCTGGAAGACATACATATAAAAACAATAATAGCACCAGATCACATAACTTAAATTGATTGGCAAAACAAAATCTGTCAAAGAATAATTACAACCTGGCATACTCTACCTAAGACTACATTTGAGAGTCAAAATATGAATACATTCCAAAAGAGACTTGATGAACATATGAGTAACAAACAATTCTCCTTCCACCAATAGAACACTGAATGGTGGCAAGTTCACAAAAGACCAGTGGTCTACATAACTTGTATTTCATCTATGAACCTTAGGGTGAAGGTGTATCGCTGCTGTGTATTGACAACCACCAACTATTCTATATAATGTATGGGGAAAAAACATAGAAAAACATGGGACTAAGGCATAGTAGGATAGGGTAACATAAGAAAAATGTGTTCCTTTTCCAGGGGCAATACGTGATCTAAAACATAATAGTATAGGGTAATAGTAGATGGGTATTTCCACTGTTCATGTGCATAAAGGCAGGAGATAGATATAGGAAAGACAGATCTTACTTCGTGAGGGTTCCTTCAGTAGGTCATCACATATAGGACTTGTGCCACCTGGTGTCTGGCCGCACGGCAGACTTTTCTAGCAATAACTGACAGGGGACCACCCACCCAACGCCACGTGACCAACGGATCCCCTTCCAGTGCCAAATCGGGTTGCACCGGTGCCGACATCGGTGATCCTGACATGGGCTGTCTTGATGCCGGACCCTCCCCCTATCTACACTACGGCTTGTCCAACATGGATTCCTCTGACACCAGGTCTGACATCGGGGGGCTTATAATGGACCCCGAACTGTCCTGCATTACCCTTTTGGGTATCCAAGGATCCCTACCTGGGGGGTCCTACCCAGATTGGAGTCATTTAAAGTGTTCTACCCTGGATTTCACCCTTACTCCCACTACATGGGGTTTCAAGGGTATTATCCTCCACCGGTCACCCCTCCTCCTTCCCCCAGTCTCAACCGGCTCCACCTCTCCCTCCCCCGGCTACTCCGGATTTCAAGACCCTGATTCAGTCTTGGTGGCAGGGGGCCAGGTCAGAACCGGTTTCAGATCTGGAAACTAGGCTCCTGCAACCACAGCTTCCTAGGTCTCCTTCTCCGAGCAGCTCTCTTGCAACTGTCCATGTCTTGGGGAAGACTCGGCAGGACGTTTTCCTACCGGACCGTAGACACCGTCCTGTCGAGGAGAGTGGACTTCATGATGCGTTATATAATAGGGAAAGAGTAGGGTTTTTCTCCACAGGTTTTAGAATAGGGAAAGAGTAGGGTTTTTCTCCACAGGTTTTAGAATAGGGAAAGGGTAGGGTTTTTCTACACAGGTTTCAGAATAGGAAAAGGATGGGGCTTTTCTCCACAGGTTTTTTGAATAGGGAAATTGTAGGGTTTTTCTCCACAGGTCTTAGAATAGGGAAAGGATATGGTTCAAACAACATGAAGTCTTGCTGTATTCTGACAAACTGCAGTAAGCTCCAGCCTTTAAACTGCCCCGGAGAACATAGGGTTAATTTTCTATTCAGTGCATAGAACGTTGAGCTCAAGCTCAGTTGAGGTCTCTGTCTGCAGCCCTTTGAAACCCAACCATCAGATTCTTTACTCCACCTCATTGAACAGTCGCTCAGGAGATTTCTCCTTCAGCTCGGTTCAGAAGTCGGTTAAAGTGTCGGTTTTAAGCTGAAATTAATCCGAATTCATTCTGCATAGTTGGTTCAGGCTCTGTCTGCGGTACTGTGAGTACTAGATAGTGGTTTCTGATTATTGTGTGGAAATTGTAAGTTTGTTCGATCAGTTCAGCTTAACCAATCCCTTATATTGATTTTTTTGTACTTTACTTTAGTGTGTGGTTACCGGTCCTTATCGGTTCTAAAAACAACATATTTTAGACTTTTTTTTTTGCCAATACCCGTGACACGGTTAGTAACCGATAAGGGAGTCTTGCCTGGTGGTTGCCAAAAAAGGGTAAGTTTGGGTAGGTTGACCATGTCTGTGAAACCCAAGAAAAAAACCGGGCCCACTGGGTTTCAACACTGCAGTGAGTGAGAGGAAGTCTTTGCTAAGGCTGATCCCCACACCACCTGTGTTTATTGTCTGGGGTTTGAACACCTCGATACAGACTGCCAAATTTGAAAACATTTTCCTAAGTCTACCCTGGAAAAGAGATTAGGTAGACTTAGGGAAAAGGAGGCCGAGAAGTCCGCTGACCTGGATGGCCAGCCCGGTTCAGTTCCGACCGAACCAGAAGGAGTGCCCTCTGACCAGGGCAATACTTCTTTGGGCAATAGGAGAGCCGATTCTGAGGGATCAGTTCCTACAAAAAGGAAAAGGAAAGACAAATTGGCCGATTCGGATCCAGAGGTTCATGTTCCGACTGCTGATGAGATTGCCCGAGCGATTCGGATTGTTGAATCGCTTCGCCCAGTTCCATCCGATCAGGCTCCATTGACTAGGGACTCAGTTTGGTCGGTTCCACCAGTTCAGGAGTATGCCCCTGAAGATTTTTATGAACCAGAATTTGAGGAGGAGGGGGATTTTGAACAGGATGATGACTATGATGGAGCAGAAAGTCTGGATGTGCCCAATGAACCAGACATCTCCCCAGACAGACCTTCTGGTGTTTCCCCTCCTAGGCTCTCTGCGTCCCCTCCACACTATTTGTTTTACATGAAAGTGGCTGAAAGTCTTCAGCTTTCTATGGAGAAAGCTACAGAGTATCAAGAGGAGCCTGATTGTGTAGAGATGATGGACATCCCAGAGGCCAGGAGGCTGTCTATTTCCTTGCACAAATCTTTTGGGAAACGGACTCAAAACATTTTAAAGTCTCCTAATTCTGTACCTCCTGTTGATAGAAGAATGGATAAGAGGTACACCTTATCAGGCTCAGACACTGAGTTTTTCTACCAACAATGCAGCCATGTTGGAGTCATGCAGGCTGTAGCCTGTGACAGGGCTAATGTCCCCTTGGCTTCACACCCTCCAGATAAAGACTCCAGGAGGATGGATGCCTTGGCAAAGAAGCAGTTCATGGCATCCTCTTTGGGACTCAGGCAGGATAATTTTATGGCCTATACAGCCAGGTACCAGAAGTTCAGGTGGGACACTGTACTGGCACTGGCTAAATAGGCTTCCCCCCAGCTGGCCAAGGAGCTGGAGGATGTGGCTGTGGATGGGATTGAGGCATCTAAGGTACAGTTCCATGCTGCTGTGGACTCCAATGATGTGTCATCAAGAGTCATGTGGCCCTTCGGAGAATGACTTGGCTCAGATGTACTAGCCTCTCACAGGACACCCAGGCTAAGGCCATGGATTTCCCTGTGGAAGGTAATTCTCTGGGGAGCAGACAGAGAATTACACGAAGAAGATGGAGAAATATAGGACCACTTATAGGAGTACACAGGCCAAGGAGAGGCAGGCAACTCCACAAAGGCAGCAATCTAGGGGCAGGGGCAGGCCTTTTCATTGACCTTTCTACCAAGCACAGGCCTCTTCTCCCTTTTCACAGAGGGGGTTCTTCAGAGGGAGAGGCAGAAGGGGGATGAGCAGGGCTGCATCCACCCCTCAGCCTAAAGCCCCTGCCAAGCAGACACCCTGATGGGTCTGCCTGGGTTGACTCTCCTATCCCTGCAGGGGGCATGCTGGCTTACTTTGTCCAGGACTGGGTGTCTGTTACTTCAGACAAATGGGTCCTGGAAGTAGTAAGCCAGGGACTGGTTCTCAGCTTCAAAACATTTCCGAAGATGAGAGCCAGATCCTTTCCACCTGCAAGTCTCTCTGAAACCCTTGCCCTAAAGGCAGAGGTTTTATCTCTTCTGGCCCTAGGAGCCATAAAGAGAGTTCCTACCCTACACTGGGGCAAAGGTCTGTACTCCAGGTACTTCCTTGCCCCAAAAAAGACAGGGGAGTGGCGACCCATCCTAGATCTAAGATAGCTGAACAAACATCTTTTAAAACCAAGGTTCAAGATGGTGACTCTGGAAATAATTCTTCCCTCTCTAAGGCCAGGGAACTGGCTAGCCTCCCTGGATCTCAAAGATGCCTACTTTCACATTCCCATCAGGTGCTCCCACAGAAAGTACCTCAGGTTCAAGTTGCCCTCAGGCCATTATCAGTTCAAAGCAATGCCCTTTGGCCTAATATCAGCTCCAAGGGTTTTTACAAAGTGCCTGGCAGTAGTAGTGGCCTCTTTAAGAAGGTAGAAGATTTCTATCTTTCCATATCTGTACGACTGGCTCATAGTGGGTCAGTCTCCAGACCAAGTCAAGTCAGACCTGCAAGTGATCCAGCAAGTGCTATCTTCCCTGGGGTTTCTTCTCAACCTCCCCAAGTCAGTACTCAAACCAGTGCAGCTTTTTCCTTTATAGGGGTAGAGCTAGATACTGTTAAAGCAAGAGCCTTTCTTCCCCTGGAAAGGGCAAGAGTTCTTGTGGAACTGGCTTCTTACTTCAGCCTTCAGGTGTCCCGACCAGCAAGGCACTTCCTTCAGCTCTTGGGCCACATGGCAGCTTCTACAGCAGTGGTCCAAGGGGCAAGATTTCAGATGAGAGACATTCAGTTCTATCTGAGGGCCTTTTGGTTCCAAAAGAAGGACCCTCTTACCAAACTGATTCCAGTGACTCGGACACTGATCCAAGCCCTCCAACGGTGGCAGGATCAGGATAATTTAAGGCAAGGGGTCCCATTTGTCACTCAGTCTCATTCGGTGGTCCTCACCATGGATGCTTCCCTTTTGGGATGGGGAACTCATCTGGGAGCTCTCACAGCCCAGGGACTGTGGTCCCCTAAGGAGTCCCTTCTTCATATCAATCTCCTGGAACTAAGGGCAGTTTTTCTGGCCCTGCAAGCTTTATCTCAGTCTGTGCAGAACAAGGTAGTTCAGGTCAGAACAGACACCACCATGTGGTACATCAACAAACAGGGTGGTACTCGGTCTATGGCCTTGTGCACAGAGGCCATGAAATTGTGGTCCTTGGCTTATTCCCTGCAGACCTCTCTGATAGCAGTCCACCTTCCAGGGAAGGACAATGTGCTAGCAGATGCACTGAGCAGGATCTCCCAGGGCCATCACAAATGGTCCCTGGATCCCTTAGTGTTGAAAATAGTTTTCTCAAGGTGGGGCACTCCAGAGATGGATCTCTTTGCAGCCCCAGACAATCATCAACGTCTTCTGTTTTGTTGCAGACCCCCAGTCTTGGGTTCAGTCACTCTGGATGCCCTGATTTTGAACTGGAAAGGGAAATTTCTGTAAGCCTTTCCTCTGCTGTTCAAAGTTCTAGTCAAGATAAGGTCACAACCTTGCAGAGTGATTCTGATTGCTTCAGACTGGGCCAGACAGCCTTGGTACCCCCTGTTGCTGTCTCTAGTAGTCCATCTTCCCCCTGTCTCTTCCCAGGAATTACAACCTGTTAACCGCCTCTCAGGGGAGGATTTGGTATCCCAATCTTCGGTCTTTCAATCTCCAGGCTCTTGAAGAGTTAGAGTATGCAGATTTGCATCTGTCTCAGGGGGTTCTGGATATTCTCAAGGCTTCTTGAAAGCCCTCCACCAGAAATACTTATAACTCCAAATGGAAAAGATTCAGCATTTGGTGTTCCAAGAACCATATTTCTCCAGACACTGCTGAATTGCCTGTTGTTTTAGGTTATATGGCCCATCTTAATGGCCTAGGGCCTCAGACCAACTGCTCTCAAGGTACACGTGTCAGCTGTTTCTGCTTTTCTGTCAGTGGTGAAGTCTTCCTCACTGTCATCTCATCCTGTGTTCTGTAAATTTTTCAAGGGATTGCTTCATACCAATCCTCCTTTTAAGGACCCTGCCCCTGCCTGGGACTTAAATGTTTGCATTGCTCAACTTATGCAACCTCCTTTTGAGCCTATGTCCTCAGCAGAGCTTAAGTACTTGACTTGGAAAACTGTGTTTTCCTGTGCCATTACCTCTGCCAGACATATCGGTGAACTGCAAGCCCTGTCAGTGGAACCTGATTTTATCTCTTTCCATAGGGATAAAGTGGTCCTTAGAACCAATAGGAGGTTCTTGCCCAAAAGTGGTTTTAGACTTCCACTTGAATCAGTCTGTCTCTTCCTGCCTTCTTCACTGATCATTCTTCTTCAGGAGAGAGGAGGCTACACAGTTTAGATGCCAAAAGAGCCCTTAGCTCTTACATTGAGCATACCAAGGGTCACAGGTTTGATTCCCTCCAGTTATTCCTCACTTATGGGGAAGTAGGAAAGGGCAAACCTGCCACCAAGAGAACTATTGCCAGGTGGATTGTGCCCTGTGTACAATTCTGCTATGAGAAACTGGGAAAGATTCCACCCTCAGGCCTGAGGGCTCACTCTACAGGAGGTGCAGCTGCTTCCCTGGCTACAGCCAGGGATATTCCTTTGTTAGAAATGTGTCAAGCAGCCACCTGGAAAACAGTCCATACCTTTACCAAGCATTATTCTCTGGATATCCAGGCTAGGAGTGATGCTCGGTTTGGCACAGCAGTATTTCAGAGCCTATTCCCAAAGTAGGTTTTCTCCCTCCTCCATGGAGGTACTGCTTGGTAGTCTGCAGTTTGTCAGAATACAGCAAGACTTTGTGTTGTTCGAAGAAGAAATTACTCACCTTAGTAATTGTGTTTCTTCTAATGGAGTCTTGCTGTATTCTGACCTCCCTCCCTACGTCCCCTCTCAGAACCTGGTTTTTGGGAAGTGGGTGGGCAGGTGCAGTGCTGCATCCCAGAGGTGCTTCTTGCACACCCTCCTTTTTATTTGGGTGTTTTCTTGTATTGTTATCCTTATTTTGGATTTTTGGGGG